>CM065907.1:10000-1210000 GCA_033439115.1 Firmiana major | reverse complement strand
CTTCTATACTCGGCCTAACCAATCTTTCCACCTTTACGACTCTCCCAGTAGCTTCTTTGGAGGATGCCAACTTAGATAGAGCGTCGGCATGGCCATTCTCAGATCGGTCAATTTGGGTTATCTGAAAATTGTCAAATAATTGAGCTAACCACCGAACCTTCTCTAAGTACGGAACAAGGGTAGATTCTCGCACTTCATACTGTCCTTTGAATTGGTTGACGACGAGTTGCGAATCGCTATGGGCTAGCAAATTTTGAACTTGGAGCTCCCTTGCAAGTTTCATGCCACAAATTAATGCTTCATATTCCGCCACATTATTGGAACTAGGAAAATCGAAGCGTAGAGAGTATTCTATCATTTCTCCTTCAGGTGATATTAGCACGATGCCCGCTCTGCTCCCCCTGACATTCGACGCCCCGTCAACGAATAGCTTCCACCAGTTCAACTCTTCCTTCTTGGCCTCATCTCGACATGTGCATTCAACGATAAAATCTACCAAAGCTTGTGCCTTAATAGCCTGTCGAGGCTGAAAAGAAATATCGTGTTCCCCGAGCTCCACTGCCCATTTCACTAACCTTCCGGAATGTTCTGACTTTTGGAGTATCTGTCTCAGCGGCTGATCTGTTAGTACAATTATAGAATGTGCCTGAAAATAAGGGCGTAGTTTTCGAGCTGCTACAACGAGTGCTAAAGCAACTCTCTCAATCTGGGGATATCTCGTCTCTGCTTCCAAGAGCACTTTGCTTACATAATAAACAGGCCTATCACCCTCTGCGGTTCTCCTCAGTAAAACTGCACTTACCGCTTTATCACCTATTCCGAGGTACACAAACAGCTGCTCCCCAGTTAGAGGCCTTGACAGTAATGGGATCTCTTTCAAATACTCCTTCAATTCCTCAAAGGCTGTTTGACATTCCTCGGTCCACTGAAAGTTCTTTCCGCCTCGGAGTGTTTTGAAGAAAGGCAAGCTCCTTTCGGCTGATTTTGACAGGAAGCGGTTTAGTGCGGCTATCCTCCCCGTCAACCTTTGTACCTCTTTAACTGTAACTGGAGGTTTCATATCCAGAATGGCTTGGACCTTCTCGGGATTAGCCTCGATCCCACGGTTGGTTATCATGAACCCCAAAAACTTCCCAGACTGGACTCCGAATGAACACTTGTCGGGATTCAGTCTCATGTGGTACTTCCTTAGGACCGAGAAGACTTTGGATAGTTGCAAAGCATAAGACTCCCCTTCTTTACTTTTCACAATCATGTCGTCCACATAAGCTTCCATTGTAACTCCGAGTAAGTCTTTAAAAACTCTATTCACCATACGCTGGTATGTGGCACCTGCGTTTTTTAGTCCAAACGGCATTACTCTGTAACAGTAAGTCCCTTTATCAGTGATAAAAGACGTCTTCTCCTCGTCTTTCGGGTGCATTAAGATTTGATGGTAGCCGGAAAAAGCGTCCAAGAAGCTAAGAAACTCGTATCCTGAAGTTTCATCTACGAGTTTGTCTATCCGAGGTAGTGGATATGAGTCTTTCGGACATGCCTTGTTCAAATCCGTAAAGTCTACACACATTCTCCATTTTCCGGTGGCTTTCTTCACCATCACCACATTTGCTAACCATTCCGGATACAGGACTTCCCGAATGAATCCAGCCCTAAGCAACTTGTCTATCTCTTCTTCAATGATCTGGTGCCTCTCGGGGGCAAAATTCCTTTTTTTCTGTTTGATAGGCTTAGCTCCGGGTAGCACGTTAAGTTCATGACAAATGACCTTCGGATCTATTCCAGGCATATCAGCGGGGGTCCATGCAAAAATATCAACATTATCCCTCAAGCATTTTATTATTTCTTCCTGCATTTCTGGTTTCAATCGGCTTCCGATATACACCTTCTTCTCTTCGCCCTCAATCCCCAACTTCACTTCTTTCATTTCTTCAACCGGCTTTGGCTTCGATGGTTCCATGATAGTGAGGGTTTCCTTCCTCTGAATCCCCTTACATGTAGTCGATGCAACATTACATGTTCTTGCTCTCCTTTGGTCTCCTCTAACTTGTCCCACTCCTCTTGGAGTTGAGAACTTCATCAGCAAGTAACACGGGGAAAGTATGGCTCTCATATCACTCAATAATGGACGCCCGAGGATAACGTTATAAGCCAGAGAGGCCGACCTGACCACCATAAATAGAACCTGTCTTGTAACACTCTTAGGTTCTTCACCCAGAGTAACAGGTAGTTCGACTGACCCTGTCACCTTAACCTTTTCTCCTGTGAAGCCAAAGAGGGGAGTAGTTACCGGCTTCAACCTATCTTTGCTCAAATTCATTTTCTCGAAACAGTTCCAATAGATGAGGTTCACCGAGCTCCCATTGTCTATCAGGATTCGCCCTATCGGATGCTTGGCCACTACCGCTGATATAACCATTGGATCATCATGTGGAATGATGACATCTCCTTGATCAGCGGGCGTGAAGGTAATCGTCTCTTCGTCCTCGGCTACTTTCATTACCGAATGAACCTGGTATGCTTGTCTAGCATAAGCCTTCCGTGAGGTAGATGAGGTGCCTGCTGTGTACTCTCCTCCAGAGATGACATTAATCGTGGGTCCTGTAGGCTCATTATCAATCTGCTGATTCCTACGTTCCCCCTGTCTTGCCATATTTCCTCTCTCCTCGATTCTTCTTCTGTTGACTCTACCGTCATTACGTCTATCACCTGGTCTATTGTCCCTCTGACCATGAGCAGGATATTGATTCCTCTCGATTTTCTGAGTGTAGCGGTCCAACAGCCCTTCTCTAGCTAACTTCTCAAGTTGGTTCATAAGATCGTGGCACCTTTTCGTTGAATGACCAAAGGCGGAGTGAAAACTACAATAGGATCTGAGATCTCCTCCCAGGTTTCCCTCACCTCTTCTAGGGAATTGGAGCATCCCAGTTCTCTCGATCGCTGCTAGGATCGAAGCGCGTGGTTCAGAAAGTCGTGTGTAGCTTGCATATTTCAACTTTGGGGCTTTGCCGGATCTGTCTAATCTCCCCATATTCCTCTCGTCGAGGTCTCTCTCCCGCTTCTTCCCTTCCTTGGAATCTCCCCTCAGAATTGATTTCATCACCTCCTCTTGGGTAATGTACTTGTTGGCTCGAGAGAACAAGTCTGAGACTGTCGTTGGCTGATCCAAGGACAATGATTCCTGGAGTTTTCCAGACCGTGTTCCCTGGAGCATGGCTGTCACTGCTATCCCCACTTGCAGATCACGTACCTCCAGAGTAGCATCTCGAAATCGGTCTACATAGCTCTTCAGTGATTCTTTGTCTCCTTGCTTTAGGGTAAGCAGATAGGTGGCCTCCTTTCTTCTCTGACTATTTATCCCAAAGGCTCTCAAAAATTCTCTTCTTAGCTGGTTGAAGGAAGAAATAGACCCTTCTGGCAAATTGTTGAACCATTTCAATGCATGACCTGTCAAGGTTAGAGAGAACGCCCTGCACATTATCTCATCCTCCCATCCATGTAGTAGCATCAATGACTCATAGCTTTCTACATGATCGGAAGGGTCTGTTTTTCCTGCATACGCTGCTATTAGCGGCATTTTAAACTTTGGGGGTAGTGGTTTCCCCATGATTGCTGCGCTGAATGGGACCTTCCGTCTCTGGTTCTCTTCAGTTGGAACCAATCTCTTTTCTTCTAAAATTTGTTCAACTATTCTCTTCATGTCCATAGCTTCTTGGATCTTTCCGACATTACATGAATCAGCTTGATCACAATCGACAGTCTCTTTCCCCTTGTTGTATAGATTAGGGGCTTGATTCTTCTCGGTTCGAGATAAAAAATTTGCTACTTCAGTAGGGGGGTTCCATGTCGGATCTACCTCTGAGCCTCTCCTATTCACATGAGACCCCATCATCCCAGCACCTCCTACACCATCCATAGCGAAATTTTCAACATTTGGACGTCTGAGACCCCTCACAATCTCCCGTGTCGCGCCTCTTGCCCTTGGACGCCTTGACCCTTCTCCAGTTTCTTGTGAGGAGTTCTCCATACGTGCGGGGTCCTGTATACTCGGGCAACCCATTCCTCTGGTAGCTTCCTCGATGCCCTGCAATTCACTGCGGTCTCGCCCTCGTGTACCCTGGCGCATCAGATCACCACTCGGCTCTCGCACATCCTGGCGGCAGGAATCACGAATCGCGTTTCTCGCACCCTGGCGCCAGACCTCTGGCGCACCCTGGCGCCCAGCCTCTGGCGCACCCTGGTGCCTGACTGCTGGCGGACCCTGGTGCTCGGACTCTGGCGCACCCTGGGTCCCGAACGCTGGCGCACCCTGGTGCCCGAACGCTGGCGCACCCTGGTGCCCGACCACTGGCGAACCCTGGTGCTCGAACGCTGGCGCACCCCGTCGTCCAACCTCTGGCGCACCCTGATGCCCAACTGCTGGCGGACCCTGGTGCCCGAACGCTGGCGCACCCCGTCGTCCAACCTCTGGCCACCCTGATGCCCAACTGCTGGCGGACCTTGGTGTTCGAACCCTGGCGCACCCTGGCGCCAGACCGCTGGCGCACCCTGGTGCCCTGACTCTGGCGCACCCTGGTGCCCGACTGCTGGCGGACCCTGACGCACAATGGCTACGGTATCTCGCGCACTCTGGCGCATTAATGCCAATACCGAATCTCGCGCCCTCTGGTGCGCCACCCTGTCATCGGAGTCTCGCGAATCCTGGTGCACCATCCTCCCGTCCGACTCTCTCGCACCCTGGAGGCGACGCGGACCCTGGCGGAGAGATTCTTGCGCTTCTTGGTGCTCCGCGGCTTCACGTATAAGGTCTTCTGCGACCTCGTACAATAGGTCTTCCGCAGCCACACGCACCGGAGTTCCAGCGCCCTGACGCCTTAAGTCTTTCGCAGTCTCGCCCCCAATCTCACCAGCCTCCGAAGCGTTCCTTCTCTGCGTCCCCGGTTTAGCCCAGTTCTGGACAGCCGGTGGAAGATTTGTCTGCGGAAAGGCACCTTTGAACAAGTCTACCATCTCGCGCAGGGCTCGGGCAGTTTCCTCGCCCTGTTTCCTCATCGCTTCGAACTCTGCCACAGGGATAGTCATCATATGACTCTCCTCCCGAGCTTCTTCTCCACGGTCCAGGGGAGAACTGGCCGTGTCTTCATTCTCCACATCCCTGATTGCCATGGATCGTGTCTTCACCATCGTTATAGAATCACAGCTTTTCTTTCGTTTCCCACAGACGGCGCCAATTGTTGTTGAACAGCACAACAATGATAGATTGCTGACGTCAGTGCCTCGATCTTCCCGTCACGTCACTCCTCTGCAAAGATCAAAATAGTCAAAGGAGCGCAGGGTCTTCCCTGCGTTAGCACTCCGATGCTTAAGTCAGAAAAAGATGTCGGCAGAGTTTCTGTGTATTCTTTAGTAAAATTTCAATTAGGTTAAAATGTCATACCTGTCTCCTATTTATAGGGAAGAATTTTGCTTTCAATGACGTATTTACCCAGTCATATTAACTGTAGGTATCTAAGGATAAAATAGTCCGAAGATATGAAGTCTTTTTTCATCTGTGTTTAATTTCAGCGTGACACGTGGCGCTTTGCCTTGACGACACGTCATATTATTATTTTCTATTTTATTTTGCCCACAACAATAATATTATAAATTTTATGTTTTTAATGCCAAACAATAAAAAATCTTTTATATAATTTTGAAATAAAGAAAAAAATATTGAAGTGCTCAAAAAAGTAAAACAAAAAAAAGATATCAAAAAAGCGAACAAAGAAAGACAACTAGAGTATTATCTTAATTCTTAAACAAACTAACATATACTATTTTTTTATGAAAAAAATTACTTTATTAGGTTGAATTAAAATGAAAGAAAATTGAGAATTTTGGTGAAACTGTTCATTAATTAAAACATGCTTTTATAGAAACAAATGGTTATGCTAATTTTCTTAACAAATTTAGAGCATGCCAACGAATTCTATGTTTTGAAGTTTTTTTTTTTCCATTTATTTTATTTCAAAAAACTATTTTAATAGTCTTATCATTATTTTTAATTTTATCGAAACTAATTATATCGTTCATTCAAATTAATCTTTGTATAGATATAATGAAGCTCAGAACCTTTGTACATGATATAAAGCGGAAATCTACACCTAAGTACCAAAGAGAGAAAAAGATGCAAGAAACTTTGGACAAATAAAACAAAGGTTTTTGGTGGAAACAGCTGAAAGTATATATATTTCAAATGAATGAATTGAGAGATTAGGGTATATTAATCCATTCCCAACTGCCCATTGCTAGCTAAGTTCTTCCACCCAAACTTTCTTCACCTACAAGTACGAGGCAAGCAGGCAGTCAGGCACCATCACTCAAAAAATTCAAGACCCACAACCCTCATTTGATACGCAACCTTACAAAAACCTCACTTTTAGGCTTTAATACATGCCAACAATAAGCCATAACTTTTGAGTTTTGACCACTAACATTAAGTCTTGCGTTTTCTCTATAATAAGGGATTAAAAGGTTACCATGTGCTTATCATTAGTTAGCCTTTTTGGTTCATAGTTAAGAACAAGAAAGAGAATGTGGATTCAAATATTGCAATTAATTCCTTAAAGAAGTAATGTTAAACTTTGATTGTTTGCATTTTTGAATCTAATTTGCTCTTATTTTAGGTTACCATTTTGGTTATAAGAGTGTAATAATCATGACCAATTCTTGCAATAGATTATAAGATAATCTTAACTCTAACTTAATAACAACCATTTTCAAATCCAATATAGGTTGGATTTTACATACTTTGTCCCCTCCCCCGGTCACACTATCAGCAAGAACAAACTCCACAATTCTTGAGAAAATCTTTATTTTCATTCATCAAACCTAAAGCCATCAGCATGAAATTACTTCTTCTAACTTGTACCAGTGACTGCTGTCTCAATAGAAGCAGTGGTGGTGTCGCCATTGACTGCCTTCTCGATTGAAGCTGGAGTTGTGCTCTTAATGGGAGCAGGAATCAATCCCTTTTCTCGGCATGTTTCGACAGCCCCTACAAACATGTCCTCCAAACTGTACTTGAACTGGAAACCCAAGTCCAGCAACTTCTTGGAACTGAAAACTACGTTTTCCAGGTTTTCATCCGCATCTTTGAACCTGAGCCACCGATTGTAAATTCATAATTAGCCAAGCAACCAACTTACCAACCCATTCAAGGAATTCTCATGCCAGGTTTTTATACTGTTGTTAAAAGTGGCTTACTTGGTAGGAATATTGTATTCTGGGTATTTCTCTCTGAGCAAGTTGGCAAGTTCAGCAATGGTGGCAGCATGAGAGGAGCAAATGTATCGGCCTTCTGCTTTAGGATTTTCGAACAAGAATATGTGAGACATGCACAGATCATCCAAGTGTACAAACTGGCCTTGCCTAATGATCCCGTAATGAGCTTCATTCCCTGCAAAATTTTCACAGAAAAAATTATAGACCTAAAGAAGAAAAGACAATGGCAGTGTGGGAAAATACCGGTGATCGGTGAAAGGCCAGTGATCAGGCTAGGTGGCATTGATGGCATAAGAAATGGACCAATGACAAGAGTAGGAATTATGGTGATGAAATCCAAGTTATTCTCCTTTGCAAACTTCCAGGCAGCTTGCTCAGCCAAAGTCTTGGAGGCGAAATACATCTGGAAACCAGAAAGAAAGAAGCTTTAAGGGTTTTCTTTCAACGATTTTCAGGAAACAAAAATGGAAAATCAGAAACTAGGCTTATCTCTCTAACCCATCCAGTCATTTTCTTGGCATAGACAAATTCCAAATCACTCCAGTCATTTTCATCATAAACAGGCTTTTGGTGTTCTTCAGCATTGACAGTTCCAGCGGATGAAGTGAACACCAACTTCCGAACTGTCTTTGCTTTGAGGCATGCTTTCATGATGTCCAATACTCCATTTATTGTCGGCTTTATCACCTCATTCTGCAAAAGCTCAGAAGTAATTAATCTGATAAACCTATGTAGCAACTTGGAAAAGAGAGTTTCTATTTGCAGATAATCTGACAAAGCCTGATAGTGAAAACGATTTATCTGTGAAGTACATATTTCCCATATTTAGCAATCTGATTACTTGAAATTAAGAGACTCAGTATATTAAACTACAGTGAAATGATTAGTGTTGTCAACGGTTTTGTATAAATTTAGTACTATTTGACCAATTTGCAACTGATGAAAGACCAAACCTCAGGGTCCTTGGACTCGAAATCCATTGGAGTGGCAACATGGAACACACCGGAGCAGCCATGAATTGCAGCATCAAAGCTTCCCTCTTCAGATAAATCAGCCTTCCACAAAGTCAAGTGGGAGTCGGCTTTAGGCAGCTCAATCAAGTGCTTCACCTTCTTTATATTATCTATTATCAGCAAACTAAAGATACCTCAATCAAGGTCGCCATGGATTAATGGTAAATAAAAGGTTGGTAAGAAAGGAAACGAACCAGGGTCTCGGACGGTGGCTCGAACTGTGTAACCATTCTCCAGGAGCCTCATGACAAGCCATGATCCAATAAACCCAGAAGCTCCTGTGACACAAACCGTCTTAGATTCTGATCCCATGGCTTTCGAAAGCTTGATAAATTGGACAAACTTAAATCTGTTTTCAGCTTAAAACAATTGCTGTTTAGCACTAACAGGAATACAATGATTGAGGAAAAGATCGTGTGCCCTAATATAGTACAAGTTTGGTGGCTTATATGATAACGGAGATGCCTTTATATTAAACTGGAAAATGATGGAAAGCGACAAAGGAACTTCATTTATGATTTTTAGTTCCATCTAACCACGAACTCCAACAGTGCAGCTAAAACCCCCGCACGCCAACCCCACGTTGTCAACCGACTTGGTTTTGATTAGTAGGTAATAACAATACAGAAATCATTTATCGCATAATTATTACTCTATGAACATGTGAGAGGTTTGAATACATAAGATGTCGAACCCAAATTACAATACCAGAAAGCTAATTAATGCACTCGTTTGAATCTTTGTTATTCACAGCTCGAATGGAAGACATGGCGGCCATTGTTGACAGTTTAGCTTTCAGTTTATGTTTGATGTTCTTCTCATTAGAAAGAGGAAGCAGTCCCTTTTCTTGGCATGTTTCGGCAGCCCCTATAAACATGACTGCTAAGCTGTATTTCAACTCAATTCCAAGTCCGTGAGCTTCTTTGAACTTGACAAGAATTGTCTCATTAGACCATGAATCAAAATTCTGGTGAAGGAAATAATCCCTATCTTTGCAAATTCTAGTTGTCCGGTGACTGTTAGGTAAGAACTAATTAATAAGGAATTTACTTTGTACGAACGTTGTATTCAGGGTACTTTTGTCTGAGCATTTTTGCAACATAAAGAATAGTAGCTTGGAGAGAGATAAATGGGCATAAGAAGGATATAATCAATATTTTTATATTAAATTTAAATTCGATTTAATTTAAAATTTTACATAAATTCGATTAAATTTAATTTTTAGAGTTTAATCTCGATCTAATAAAATTTTTAAACGGTTCGAATTTAATTTGAAAATTTTAATTTATTATTTTTTAATAATATATTATAAAATAAAATAATAAATTAATAATAAAATATAAAATATATATTAAAAAGTTTCAATTAATCTCATAAACTATATATCAATTTGATTTGATTTGATTTATTTTTTAAATAATTAAAATTTAAATTAAATTATAAATAAATAAAATTTAAATAATTATCTAATCAATTTTAAATAATTTGATATGAGAGCGTACACATCGATGCTCAGGTTTTTGGATTCTCCAAGGAATGATACATTGGCTTGTTTTATAATCGAGTAAAGAGATTCATTCACTGAATTAAGACAACGCCATACGAAAATTATGGTGAAGTACTACAAATAAAATACAAGTTTCTATTCTTTTATATTTTAAAGTAAAGCCGAATTCATGAGTCAACAATGATGGCTGACAAGAAAGTGAAAACGACCGGATCGCGCGAAGTGGCGCACAATCTCGCCTTGCGATGTACTGTTTTCTTCTTTCTGTTTGGCTTCGTCTCCCGTGTAGTTTCCTTATCACGTTGGATCTCGTCACGTGTTTTCATCTGTCGGCTTTGCAAATAAATGGTAGTTGGTTCAACTGCTTCTTCAACATCGATCTCAATCCAACGTTGGGCAGGTTGGGCTTCTCACTTTCTCTGAAATTCAATGAGGCTGAGGTTTGTGGGAAATGGGATTAGACAATACTAAGGCCAAGGCTACCAGCCTACCACCATTAACCAAATGTGATGCTACCATCAATTATTTAGTTTTAATGATTTATGCCTTGTTTGGATGGGCTTTTGGGACCAATGCGATCTAGTGAGAGGTTAGAAGATAATATTTTGGAAGGGGGGAATTATTTTTTTATTATTTTAATAAAAATAATATATCTTTAAATATTTTTTTCATCTTTTTTAAACTCACTAGAATCTATCTTATCATTCATTCAAATTAATTTTTAATTTAGATTTAAATTAGGTAGAATCCCTCCTCTTTTAGACACTAAAATTTTTTGGTTTGGCAAAGAAAAAAATACAAATATTCAGATTTAAATTTCATATTTGCAAAATTGTGATAATATTATCATTTAAATTAGTGTTTAAAATCTAAATTAGTATCTTTCTCTTAAACATAAGTAAGTACTCTTTTTTTCTCTTCTTTATTTATTAAAAGTATTCATTTAGTAATAATAAGCTGTATGAAGCAATCAAAAATATGATTAAAACATTTATTATCCTTTCTTTTAAGAAAAAAGGCTCCTAAGTACCCCATTTAGTTCTTGGGCTTCCTACAAGTTCTATGAGATTTGGGCCCAAATTCTCAATCAACACTTTCTATCAAAGAAAAGGAAGAAGAAGAAGGAGGAGGCTTTGGGGGTCCATACTGCCCCTGTATGAGCAATGTTCACCATTGGCCATCCATCCTTCTTCAATGCATTTGGGTAGTTAGGGTGCAAGGTTTTTTATACGATAATACAAATCCTTTATTGGGTCCTGCTCCTCCTCAAAGATCTCCATCTCCAACAGCCTGAGACAAGAATCGATTCAGTTGCACAATATCTACAAAACATGACACTTTCGGTGGTAGTGCTAGCATCACTAGGTTCTAAGAGGTAATTGAATCAAGTTAAATCGATTCAGTATCGATTTAAGTTTGATTCGATTTTAAAATTTAAAGTTTGAATTTAACTTGAAAATAAATAATTATTTTGAACCAAATTCTAATAGTTAACTACTAAGTTTAATTAATTTACACCCTGTTTCAAAGTGATTGCAGATTTTCTGCTGGTTAACTTGAACGGTAAGCACCGACTTGAACCATGAAAAATTTCCTGTTAAAAACAGAGAATGAGGTCAATTGCAAACCTGAAAAGTTGTACTAACTGTAATCTGTAATGACTTGATCGATGAGTTAAGAAGAAGCAGACAAGTGCACGAGGCCCCGGCACTTCCGTGATCACTGGGGTCCAGGACTTGAGCCATGAATCAGTCAATCACGCCATTGTGTTATGAATATGAAATCACGCGGGGTGCGGTTTCAACAAGGATGCCATTTTCTTCATCACCCTTTTGTACTATTTTTAAAATCAACAGGATTCCCAACAAAACAATGTTAATGGGATTGGGAAACTTCGTATGCTGTAATTTTGGCATATTAAGACATGTTGATAATTGAAAATTTTCTCAGGAAACGAAATGAAAAAACTTTGGTGGAGTCAAAATCTAAACTAAATTTTCTCATCAATCAAACAATATTTTATGATGTTAATAAAAATAAGGTGAGTTGTTTTATCATGGAGATCGACTCTTTTAGAGAAACTGCTTATTTTATAGGCAGGTTTAGTAACTTTGGTGCAAATCAGTTAAGAATAATAAATTGACAATAAAGTTATTTAAATTTTTTATATAAAAGATATTATTAAGAGAGCAAAAATGCTGATGATAATATTTGAATATTTAATTTATTTAAAATTACATTTTTTAAAAAAATATTTAAATTCGAGTTATTCAAAATTTTAATTATCAATTGTTTGTTGCCCAAAATCTTGGAGAGAATAATCAATTGAAGGGCAATATTTGTAAAGAAAAGAATTTTAAAATTTTAAAAAGAGAAAGATGACATGATTAAGGAATCAATTGAACAATATTAAAATACAATATGGCATCATAAATCTTTTAAAAGTAATGAAATTGTCTAAAGAAAATATACATATATAATATTAGAGAGTCGAGCGATTGAAGTTATTTGACTTTAAACTCAAGTTTTAACTCAAATTTTATATCAACAAAAGTTGATATAAATAGTTAAAGTTTAAAAGTTATGTGTAAGTAGATAAATTTAAATATTAAGTAATTTATAGATTTAAAAAAATTTATAAATAAAAATTTAATAATTTTATAAATTTTAATATTAAATTGATGATGTAGCTTACTTAGAAAAAAAAAAATTTAAATAAAAGATGACAAGAAAATATAATTCTTGATGTGAGAAAAGGAAGAGCCACATTTTTATGCAAGCATGACACATGGTGTGATGAAGGCTCTAGTACCAAACAATTTTGGTGGAGCTTTTGAGTGGGAAAATGGAGAGACACTAGAGGACCCACAATTCCATCTTTTTTAACATTTTCTTTTCAACAATGGAAGATTGTTTTCCCCTTTATTCTTTCCCTTTTGCTTTGGGTTCTCATTGTGATTTAGAATCTTTTAATTTG
Organism: Firmiana major; assembly: GCA_033439115.1. NCBI lineage: Eukaryota > Viridiplantae > Streptophyta > Magnoliopsida > Malvales > Malvaceae > Firmiana > Firmiana major. Next base: position 1,197,243 of record CM065907.1, on the reverse strand, counting down.
TATCCATTTACATCTTTGAAAAAAAAAAAAAAGAAATTCCATAAGCAAAGAACATTAGTAGTACTCGATTTTTTAGACAAGATTGATGATTAAGAATTCAAGATATTGAATTTGATGCCAGGTGTTGCTTTCTTCTGCCTCTGTCGTGGACTGCTTTTGTATGGTCAGAATTTCCCCCCGCTGAAGGCTGTGTTTGGTTCCAAATGCCGTCGTGATGCACGCTAAAAACTAGTAATGGAAAGTAGGTAAACCAATAAAGCCCCAAATCTTCTCTACCTTCTGATCTATAATAAATCTTCAACTTAACTAACATGTAATGCAATCTTGATATATATATATATATATATATATATATATATATATATATTCATTCATGCATGGAGGAATTCACAAAATTACATGCAAAAAGCATGTTTAGTTCCATTCTAATTAAGAAGATAGATTCCATCGAAATCTGCCTTGCAGTCTGAGCTCTGACAAATTCGAGTAGCGCTTACATTTTCTTTTTTTCGTAGAATTAAACTCCGAAACCGTGACCTGTCAGGATTCAGGACGATACATAGATTGATCAGTCTCATCAAACAACTCAAACTAGATTCTTACGTGTTAAATTTCAAGGTTGTTTCATCTCCATGGATTGAAGTACAGCAGAAACTACCCACGTTATCAGCAATGGCTTTTTGACAGCCTCAAGTTCACGAGGAGGGTCTAGAAAGTAATGGGCACTAGTAAAAATGAGAGTGAAATGGACAGCCATTACCGACATTTAGGTTTGTCCCCACTGCCACGTCAAGTATCAATAAGACATTAGACATACGAATCCCATCTATTCTTTTGGGGCAGCGCCCCAAATAAGGGCATTAAAGGTTTTTCAATTCCCTTTTTTTGGTGCCCGTAGGTAATTTAATGAAGAAAACAACTATGCTAGAGGCAGCTCAACCATACATATTACAAGTATTCTGGGGACCTCTATTTCTACTGCTATATAAACCTCCAGAGTCTCTTTTTGAGTTCATTTGTTTGATTTGCTTCTTTGCTGCATTTGGAGAGAAACTAAGAAAAGAGAGAGAGAAATGAAGCTTTGGGATTTGATTTTGTTTGGTTTTCTTTTGTTTCAAGAGCAAGTTTTTCTGGATGTGAAAGCTGAAGATGGGTTTGTGAAAACTAAAGGGGTGCAACTAATGTTGAATGGAAGCCCTTTCTATGCAAATGGGTTCAATGCTTATTGGCTCATGTACATGGCTGCTGATTCATCTCAGAGAAGCAAAGTCTCAACCGCATTTCAACAAGCTAAACAGCATGGCCTCAACATAGCCAGAACTTGGGCTTTCAGTGATGGTGGAGACAGACCTCTTCAGTACTCACCTGGCTCCTACAATGAACAAATGTTCCAGGTTCAAAACAATAATACTTTCAGTTAAAGGTTTGATCAATGCCATGTCCATAATCTGGGTTAATTCTAATTGCTTTTCTTTTGTTTCCTTGAAGGGATTGGATTTTGTAGTGTCTGAGGCTAAGAGATATGGGATTAAGCTAGTTTTAAGTTTTGCAAACAACTATGATCAGTTTGGAGGGAAAAAACAGTATGTGAACTGGGCAAGAAATCAAGGACAATCCGTTGGCTCTGATGATGATTTCTTCACAAACTCTGCTGTAAAGGAATACTACAAGAACCATATCAAGGTCGGTCACTGTTTCCCCTGTCTCTGATATAAAACATTTTAAATGCTTGCTCTTTCATCTTTTCTTCTACTTTCTGTGACTGTGATAGGCTGTTCTTACAAGACATAACAGCCTGACTGGGGTGGCTTACAAAGATGAACCAACAATAATGGCGTGGGAGCTTATGAATGAGCCCAGGTGCCTCTCTGATCCATCAGGGAGGACCATCCAGGTCAGAATAATATATATATATATATACTCAAGCCCTTTTGCTTAGCTGCTACTTTGTTTGGGTTTCATTTTTTCCATGTTTCCTCTAGTTTTTTTCCATGGCTTTTCAATACAATAGTTTTGATGAATTCCTGAAATAAGTTAGTGCTTTCTGCTTTTCCCATGATATCCATTAAACTGGCGTTGAAAGTTGTAATTGCATAAAGGTTCAATAGCATTTACCTCTCTGGCTGTCTGCCATATTCAAGTTTGTGGCGGTGGGATTGGGAACCTTGTCTATTATTTGAGTTTGGCTTCCTTAATTAGGGGATTGTGTTTGTTGAATAGGCCTGGATTACAGAGATGGCTTCTCACGTGAAGTCCATTGATGGAAATCACTTACTAGAAGCTGGTTTGGAAGGTTTTTATGGACCATCATCGTCTCAAAAGCAGCAATACAACCCCAACTTCCAAGTAGGAACTGATTTCATTGCAAACAATCAGATCCCAGGCATTGACTTTGCTACAGTTCATTCATATCCTGATCAATGGTAATATTATGTAGCAGTTTTCTACTTAGAAGCTAAAGCAAATGTATCCAATCCTTCCTTGAACCTGAATCATTTGCTTGTTGAGCAGGTTACAAAGCTCAAATGATGAAAGCCAAATCGCCTTCTTGAATAATTGGCTGAACAATCACATCCAAGATGCTCAGAACATCCTTCAGAAGCCATTGCTGTTTGCTGAGTTTGGAAAATCTTTGAAAATTTCTGGTCCTTACCAAAGAGACGAGCTGTTCAAAACGGTGTACACAGCAATTTATTCATCGGCTAGGGGTGGAGGTGCAGCTGTTGGTGGATTATTCTGGCAACTTTTCGCTGAAGGAATGGACTCTTTCCGAGATGGTTACGAGGTGATCATGAGTGAAGGCATCTCAACTGTCAACATCATTACTCAACAGTCTCAGAAACTTAATCACATTCGAAAGATGTATGTGAGGTTGAAGAACATGGAGAATTGGAAGAAAGCAAGGGATATCAGAAGAGCACAATGGTCGGCTGGAAACAATGTCGGTAGTAACACAGGAAATTGAGAAAGAAAACTTTAAGTTAATGTCCTTATAAGGGAGTGAATTCTCTCCTAGAAATGAATTCTAATGATTGAAGCTAAAGTGTAATAGATTCTGTGGTTTAGTATTAATATGATGAACCAACTTATCTTGTGCTGTAAGCAACAATATTGTTTTGTACTACTAATGAACTTCAAGAAAAGGTAAATAAAGCAAATGGCTTTTGAATTTCTTTGAAAATTGCGTAGGAACTTATCATTTACATATACAAACCATTAGATTTAGTCCTATATTTTCACAGCAAAACAGCAGAAGGCGGCAGACTAGAGTTCTCAGCTTTCTGGCACCGGCTCAATCCAACGAGCAGCCTCTGGAAGAACTCAAACGCGTTATATAACGGTTCCATCTTTAATTGTTGCATTCTTCATTATGACTGTTATCCCAGATCTAATGTAAAACCCATCTTCTGGTCTTGCAGATTCTTGAACATCCTGAGTAGTCAAAGTAAATTAGAATTATCAAGGGAATAAGCATTCTACACATCAGTAAATAAATTTTAGAAGAACGAGAAAAATGTAGATATACTAGAGATTCATAGCAAGGAAAGCAAAACTTACATCAGTATTTGATATGATCACATTTTCTCCTATCCTGGCATTCTTGTCAATTATGCAATTGCTTCCAAAAGAAAATGACAAGAAGTCTCTAGTTAACAGGGTAAAAAACTATTTTGAAGACAAAATGTCTCCTAAACAATGGAGCTGATAAATGAGAACATTTAGAGTGCAAGTTAGGTGTTGTTGGGTGATAGAGGTGGTTTTACATTCTAAATTTTACCTGATCTTGGTATCCTGCCCAACACCAATGGGAACCTTTCCATCTGCTAGTAGAGATGCTATTTCCGACTCGGTTTGGTAGTAGTCTGCTCCCATCATCATGGTATCCTGCAAAGAAAACATATGCAAGATAATTTCTCACTTGAGCAAATAAGAGAGTGAATTAGGAAGCTTTTAGATAGAATTATGTGTGCATTATAGGTTGGGGCAGAGTGACTTTGAAAAAGTGTAGGACCAGAAAAAGAGTCCTGCTGTGCAGATTATCATAAATAAGAGGTACTTCTAAGCCCTTGTTAGATACTTTTCTATGGGAAAGAGAAGACGTTGGATCACCTTAAGCTCAACACCAGACTCCAATCGTGAGCGCACACCAACTATAGAGTGTCGTACACTACATTCTCGCAAGAAACAACCATGTGAAATTATGGCATCAACTATCTGCAACGACCAATAGCCATGAGATAAGACAGCCAAATCATTAACCACGATATAAATTAAAGCTTGAAGTCTTACCTTGCATTTATCAACTTTGGTAGGAGGCAAGAATCTTGGAGATGTATAGAAAGGTGTCTTTGGATCATAAAATTCAAACTTCGGTGGCTGCATGGAAAACAGAAAACAATCAGTTTTCAGCAAATGGATAGCAAATGCCATGTTTAGGCTTATGAAGGGTACATGGGTCTGATGAGTGAGTTGTCCCATACTGAAACATTCCAAATGAAGTAATAATGCAAATGATTTCCATATCTACATGCAAAAAGACGTGGCAGCATCTTTGTTACTGCAGCCAGTTTCTTTAAGATCATATACTTGCTGGGTTGTTGTGAGCAGATAAATGGGGATTTAGATTCTGTGTTGATCTCACATAAAAGGCTAAACATTTACATAAAAGTGAGAGAAACCTGTTCTGTGAGGGCCAAATTGGCATCAAAGAAGGACTTTATTGTCCCAATGTCTTCCCAATAGTCATTGAACAAATATGCCTGCAAATATTCAAACATCCAGAAACTCAGCAGTTTGATCACCAGAATAGAAGTCCCTATGATTACTACTGAAAAATCCACAGAGAAAACTAAAGATGAAGTTCTTGTAAAAGTCATCTTGCCTGTACATCGTGTTCCTTCACAGCTGATGGAATAATCTCAGAGCCAAAGTCATTGCATGATGGATAGCTCCGTGTCAGAAGCTTTAACAAGACATCAGTTTTAAACACATACACACCCATTGATGCAATGTATGGATATCTTGCAGCATCCTGCGCTGATAGCCCTAATACAGAGGTATCAACTTGCTGTAGTACAATGTGAGCTTTGATTATTAGGAAAATAATAATATTTGAAAACAACAAAATTATGGAAATGTGGGTTAAGATTTAAGAATAAGTAGTTAAAGAATGTACCATAGCTTTAAGATTGGGGCCCTTTGGTTTCTCAGCAAACTGGACGATTCTTCCTGTTCCATTTATCTTCACCAATCCAAAATCTGATGCACGGCTGAAAAAAAAAAAAAAAGAAGGTTATTTCCAAATTCTGAAGGATATTGTTATATTCTTTATGTCCTAGCAACAGAAAGAATCTAAAAGCTAGATAGAGGATCAATATTGAAATATTGAGAAACTAGATAGTAATAAATTTCAGTTCCATACAACTCATATGTCATGCTAAGAGAACCATTTATAAAGATTATAGCCATTATAAATACCTGTCATCCATTGGTAAACATGAGACTGTAATATCAGCATTTGAGTCAATATGCTTCTGCAAGAACAGTAACTTGGATTAGACAGACTGATTTTCCAAGGTGCAATCTTCATGCTTGAGAAAGAGAAAAGAAGAACATTTGAAAGCTACATAGTAACTCATAGCAATTGAACTAAGTACCTGCACAAAATCCATATAGTCTGCTCGGTAAAGATGATCACCAGACAATATCAATACATGCTTCACATCCTTGGCTTTGGCATCCTGGTAATAAAATCATATTTGGTGAACTTCAGGAGCTAGGTGGATGATTTCAGCTCATATACAAAATCCTACAAACTAACCTCAAAGACCCACACAAATTGCCTCACAGCATCAGCTGTTCCCTGGAACCACTTCTTCCCTGCTTCTCCTGGTGTTTGAGTGGCCGCCAGAACCTGTTACAGGCAACATAGCTTCATCAAAACTTTCAGGAAACAATTACATTTCATGAGGACTTTAATTAAAAAGTCATAATCAACACAGAAACATGCATTTCTAAATGAGATGCCAAACCTCAACTAGTAATAAACCATAATTTGGAGTAACTCTCCCAAGTATCACTGAATCAACATGGGCTTACCTCTACAAAACCATCTCCAAAATTCACACCATTTCCAAAATTGTATGTGCGAGCTAAGTGACGGTTGAGGGAAAAGGAGTTAAACTGAGTTAAGATGAATATCTTTTTTATGCCACTATTGATGCAGTTGCTCATTGGAACATCAATCAGCCTGTAACAACCTCCAATTGGAACCTGCAAACCAGACAAAACCATAGAATACTTAAACCTACAAAGTTTTAGCTTCAAATTTGATACTTGGGCTTAATTTTCAAGCCTGAATCATGTCGGTTTAAGCTTCTTCATTAAGAAAAAAATGTTTACTTTCTAAAGGCAGTGGTTTCTTACTGCTGGCTTGGCTCTTTTGCTGGTAAGAGGAAAGAGGCGAGTCCCAGCACCGCCGCCCAATATGATGGAAGCCACATTCTTTGGATCTGCTTGTGGAGTCTCAAACATCGGTGCCTGAAACTTCTGCGAATCAATAGATTCAAAGGCTTAATAATGATCAAATGCAGATGCTTTATCAGATTATCAGAAAAATCACAAACTCTAACACTACAAGAAATCTAACTCTAGTTGTTTAATCATTGAAACAAATTGGAAAGGATTTCTTGTACTTACCAGAGTCTCCTTGTCAATATCTGGGGTGAGAACAGAGTAAGCAACTCCAGGCTTAGCTTGTTTGACACCATTTTCAGCTCTCAAACTCTTTTTCCATAACCGTGTTCCAAAATCCCTGCTTTTAAGACCTCCCCTGATACTCTCACCCCAGAAAACAGTGCCTCCATTACTACGACCTTTGCTAACATTTATCGGATTGGCATTAGCCCTGAGTGCCATGCAGCAAGATTCCATTGCTGATGTAATTAATGGATGAATCAAATAACAGGTGATTCTCAGTAGATTCTAACAGAAAAAAATTGAGAAAAAATGGAATTTTTAGTAGAGAAAGAAGAAAACAAATCAGACAGAAGGCAAAACTGCTTTGTTAGTGGTCCCAAAGTTCATGGCCAGAGAATGTAACTACGAGAACACTGATCAAAGAGAGATTAAAAAGCCGAGAGGACTTTAGACTATGTCCAAGTCAAAAAAAAAAATAAAAATTCCAAAACTGGAAACACCCAGATCCGAGAATAACTCTAAACCAAAGAACCCATATGCAAATTTTGAAAATTTTTTTTCCTTAAAGCAGTACCTGAGGTAGCTCGGATTACAGAAATCTACGGGGAGAAGAGAAATTGGTAATAAAAAAATGTGATCAAAGATTTAAAAGGAAACTCTTTTGCTTGGAACTGGAAATAAGCAAGTTGGAAGAGGCGAGCTTAGAGAGCAATGGGAGATGATCTTCATGTATATTGGCTTGTGAGTCGTCACGAGAAGCACAGAGATTGGTTCACTTTTATATATATATATATATATATATATATATATATTAATGTTGCATGAGATGAGAGTGTAATCTTGGCTTTCTGATCTTATAGAGACTCTGATTTTCCAGAATCTGCAATTTCTCACACTTTCATTGCACATGGCAGAAAAAGAAAATCCGATCTATAAGCTAATGGATTGAATGTATTTGGATTATTAATCAAGGAATATTCATTTTCCTAATTTCTTTTATTATATATTTAAAAGAAATCACAGTCTAACAATAAGATAAAAGAATTTCAGATGCCAGGAGTCATTTTATAGGTATATATATAAAAGAAATATTAAAATTTTGTAATAAAAAATAATTATTCTATACATAATTAGTTATAATTAGTTGAATTTTTTAACTTTATAAACGAAAATATAACGATTACATATGTCTTTTAAAAATATTAAAAAATATAAAATAAATAAAATAAAACATATATAAATATTCTAATTTATTTGTAAAATTAAAAAATTTTACTAACGATTTATAAAATAATTATTCATAAAAAAATATTTTTAAAATTTTAATATAATATCAATAACTTATATCATATGCATTATTATAAACACGAAGCATATAAAAAATCTTTAAAATTTTAATATGGTAACAATTTTTCATCCTTCCACTATTTCTTTTCCTATGATTATCAATTATAAAAATAGTGTACTTTGATTAAGAATTTTGAATTTGTGATGATCTTTTTTGAAAACTTTTCATTTTTTAAGTCAATCTTTTCACATCACTCATGCCAATCATGTTGGAAGATTGGGACTTGAATATGCTTTTTATTGATAAAGTAGTAATATTCAAATAATTAGATATTTGTCACTTTCATAATTCACATGTTAGAACAAAATAAATATTAATTATTCATATAAGCATAACTTCAATGCTTTTATTAATATTAATCTCTTGGGTTTCAATTTTTTAGATATTACAAAATTATATTTTTAATTATGTTTTAAAATTCTTTCTTAAATTATGTAAAAAAGAGTATAATGTTTCATCTCAAATATAAAAAAAAAAAAAGTTTGCATGAAATTTTTTAAAATTGGACTACCCTTTTTCACGAACAACCCGAAACAGACCATTAAACTTACGGTTCAAATTAATTTGTCTTTTTATGGACTATATTCCAAACTTGAGATTCTTTTGGCATGAGTAGAAATGGCCACGTTGCGGTGGCTAAAGGCAGCCCCTCGATAGCAGTCGTCAAACTGAGAACGACGTGCGTGCGTGATCAATAGGTGGTGATGAGCCGCACTGCCACAACCACAGGGCAATATGCAGATTGGCTGATATTTGCCATGGGATTGTTACCTTCACCGGCTTAGTCGTTTAAAGATGGTACGAGTAAAAAATCTAAAATAATATATATATATATATATATATATATAAATATATATATATACAATAAAAATAAAAATAAAAATTTTATATTTTTATAAATTTTTACATAAAATTTTTGTATTTCATATAATATAAATATAATTTATATGATATAAATACGAATTATAAATATACTTTTTTTATCTTGTCAAATTAAAAGGAATATATAAAATTTTTCCCGTGGCCAAGAAAAGTCTTTAATAGGAATAATAGGATACAATCAAATATAACTTATCATATGATTTTATTTTTTATTTCTTAAATATATTTCAAATATATATTATTTTATTAATTTGACTAAAGATATATGAAATAATATTTTAAAATTTATTAATTTTAAAAAATAAAATTATAATTAGTATGAAGTAGATTCATTGTAAATATATGCAATGTTAAATCACATTTCAAAGGAGCGTGCAATGTTTAAGGGCGGGCCGGGCATCACGATGTGATTATTGAGTTTGACTCAAACTAGAGGGAGAATTTAATTAAAAGTCTACGATTTTGAGAGAGAATGTTGCCATGGAATTGGAAAATGATGAGAGCATCAAACATTTTGCCTCCTTACTCTTGTCACAACAGATGGGTACCGATAGTGTTTGGCCCCATTGCACTTTGATATTGTGTATTTAGAATTATAAATCATGTCAAATTTAATTATATTATTGTTCGATTCAAACTTCTTAAAATTTAATCAAATTATTTTTTAATTCATTTTTAATATTTTATTTTTATAGTATATTTTTAAAAAATAATAAAATCAATTTAAATATTTTATTGAATACATATTGATGACCCACATTGTAAATCCTGGTCAAAGCCCTATACTCCACCAAATCACAGGCCCAAACCTATTCGTACCACTACCTATTCTTCTTAAACTAATTTCGAGCCCAGGGGCTTTCCTGTAAACTTAGAACTTCAAAAGCCAATCTCAAATCTCCATCGCGAAAAACTCCGTCATCGTCTTCTATCCCTTTGCGACATAGTGAAGCTCAGAGAAGAGATGGCGCAAACTCTCGCCAACACATTTCTCCAAATCAAACCTTCTCTTCCACCTTCCTTCGCAGCCAGAAAGGTAAATAAACGCAAACCCAAACACCCTCTAGTCCCATCTTAACACCTTAATCATCTTAATTAATTACTTCCTTTTTTTTTCTCAATAGGCAGTGACTGCAACGGCTGGAAGCTGTAGGCCGCAAGTGACGTGTCGGAAGAAAGATATCCACCCGGAATTCCACGAGGATGCTAAAGTTTATTGCAATGGGGAATTAGTGATGACAACAGGCGGGACCCAGAAGGAGTACGTGGTGGATGTTTGGTCGGGGAACCATCCTTTTTACCTCGGAAACAGGTCGGGTGTTCTTGTGGATGCTGACCAGGTCGAGAAGTTCCGTAAGAAGTATGGGCAGTTGACTGAGATTATGGAGATTCCTGTGCTTAAGGGTGAGATTGTTTTGCCCACTAAGAAAAAGTCGGCTGGTAAAGGCGGCAAGAAGAAGTAGATTCGTTGCTAGTAATTTGATTTCCTTTTTTCTTCGAAATTGTCTATGATTTGGTATTGAAAATGCTTGGTTTGTGTTTGATATTATGCTTCATTGTGAATGTGGTTGGAATTGGTTAACAACAGGTTTTACAATTTAGTACTTTGGTCATATTAATAGTCACAGAAATTTAGAAAAAAAAAATCCGACTAATTCATCCGTGTCTAACAAATATTGTACATATAGCTAAGAGCCTAAGAGTTGGTGTTCTGTCCATCTCTGCTATATCAGTTCTGAGTTGCGGGTAACTTTAGAGAACTACTTTTCTTGTTATGGATGGTCTTTTTTTGGATGTAATTGCAGTGTTTGCTTTGCCTGATTCAGTGTTCCATTACACTCTTTGGTCTCTCTGTTTCTTGAGTCATCTACAACTTGTGCCGATGGATATGTCATAGCTAGGAGAAACTTTGGTAGATTTTCAAGGCATTGAAGTCATTGATAAGTTAGGTCTATTATGACAGGAACACTGAACTTCTTACAAAACTAAAAGTCTTCTTGGTAGAATTAAATCTCTATTATCAAATCATCCGGGTTAAGCAAAGTGCAACTTTGAATAAACAATATCTTATTTCTAGTTTCTCCTTCTGGCAAAATGTATTCTTTTATAAATTAGGATGATGCAATACTGACCAAAACAAATGAAGTTCTTTGATGAATTGAAGAACAGTCAAACCCGCCATTGGAAATTGCTAGAATGCTTGCTAGCTTCAGTAAATCTCTTATAACAAATGGAAATGCTCAATTTGTTACTGCTCTTTCCTTTCTCACTTGAAATTTAGTTGGCCGTAAGGCTGAGATTTTATGTAGGCTTCCATTTTCTACAAGTATTGTGTATGAGTTTTAGGTTCTGCACCCATATAAAAGAAAAGAACAAGAAAGGAAAACTGTGACAGAACTTGAACATGGTGGCTGACAGGATGCTTTGTTGTTATAATAACTCATAAAGGCAAGATAAAAGGTTAATGAACTATGAACCCAACACACCCCAAACTGAAAGCAGTCATTTACTCAACCGGCTCACACTGGAGCTAGCTTTACAGCGTTTACTATCTTCTCATTCTTGAGGTCATTATTTCTAGAAGCTCATAGCTTCCCTATGTAATTCCATGAAAATGCTAGGAAATTCATACTAGTAATCTAAATTCAGCCTTGCTTGTGTCTTTGGTGATTATGTTTTACAAGCTAAGGGAAACCAATTTGCAGTGAGATTTCACAATTCTCTTTTAGTTCAATTTTTAATTCAATTTGTCAGCGCGTTGGTTTTTTGTTTTCCTTCCTTTGCGGCATACAATTTTCCAAACCCTTCACTATTTCATTTTCCAAATTAAATTAAAAGTCAACAAGTTCTAGGGCCATGAAAATACATGAATCCTTTCATTCATTCAAGAAAGAGGTTAGTGAATGGCATTATTAATATGGTTATGAAATCTCTAGAGGTCTTTATACCATGATTATCTGATTAATTAAAATGATAAACTGAAGATATCATGATTTAAAGTAGCAAAAATAACATTGTCAACAATCTTTTAATCAAGCAATTAAAGAAAAATTGTGATATGATGTAAGGTTTAAGTTTGAACTCAAATAATTTTAACTCTTTAGTTTAATTATTGAAAAAAAAAAATCATTGAACAATGATTAAAGGAGCTCAAAAATGATTAGTTAAAAGCTTTGTGCTTGTCTTGTTCAATCAAATTGATACATAGCAATAAGACCTAGCTTAGCCTTCTTATTTGACCAGTACAATTGTGAAACCCGTTGGAAAATACCAAAACTTAAATAATATAATCGACAAGAAAATTTCAAAAACTCGAAATGATATTACGCGTTCCCTACTCAAACAAGAATTCCATATAATCATTTTCTTTGTTTCCTCTCCCATTTGGAAAATGCCCAAGGTTTCAGGCTACCCCTTCTCTAAATATAAGAAATAGATAGCTTTTATTTCTAGCCCTTTCACTTCATTGGCCAATCTTCATACTTGTTCCCGTAAATTCCAAGTTCCAGTTCTCGTTCTCACCAGTACAACTTACAAGGCACTATTAAGCAAACAAGGCATTCGAAAAACCTTTGAATTTAGAGTTGAGCTAGTGAAAAAGAAATTTTAAAGGTCCGGATATTTGTTGGGTTTGATAACGTTTAAGGTTGCGATATATGGCGACCATGGAAGAATGCTCGTACAACAAGCAGCTAAAACAAAGAAAATACTATATTCCCTTGTGGACGATTGTCTTGGCTTTGGTGTTGTTCTTTTCGTTGTCCACATATTACGATATTGCTAGAGATTTTTACCTAAAATTCATCGTTGTTTCAAACAAGCCTTTGCCCATTTTCATCATCATGAACTTCATCATCTTTGCTCTTTGCTTTCTATCTAGCCAAAAGCCGATGATCCAACCGCCTTATTCCGTCGTTTACCATGAGAATGTGGAATCCAACCGGGGCAGCCCCGACGTTGTTGACTCTCGTCGTGAGGAGCAACACGCGGAAGAGGTCTTAGTGGACAAGCATATAATCTTAGTAGAAGACGCTGTTGGGGAAATTGTGGCTGTTAATCCGGACAATTCTGAGAGTTTCGAGCGAATTCATAACCAGCTAGAGTTCCGAAGATTGGAGAGTGGGATGAGCAAACAATTGGCTATCACAATGAGAGAACCGCCATGGAGATCAATGGATGATATGAGCAATGAAGAGTTCAGGTTTGCAGTGGAGGCTTTCATTGCTGATCAAAGGAACAAAATAATGAAGCAAGAAAACATTCATGAAGACAATGGCATACGTTTTCTGATCAGAACTTCCAATTAGTTGGTCCTACTTGATGATATGAATGTAGGGATGAGTATTTGATGAAAATAATGTACAGGAATAAATAACACTACTACAGGTCTATTCTTCTGTACTAGTTCTATTCTCATTCTTATTTGAAAATTTTAGATACAACAAAAATAAATATACGAATTAAAATTTATTTTAAAATTTGATAAAAATTGTATATGAATATAATAAAAATTAAAAAATAATATTTGTGTTTAACGTGTCAGTACGAAATTTTCGTGTTTTATATTACACAAACACAAATTATAATGTCTTTGTACATGTCTCTTTATTTTTATATATATGCCAGCAATTTGTGTTTTTGGTAGAAATGTATTTATATACACTTCTATTTTGCGTTGTAATGAGTTCACTTTGTTAACATATAATTTGCTGGTTTTTGTATCTTGTATAGAACAATCAGCCATGGCAGCTTATGTATTACTAATCACTCCAGTTTTGTAAGAGTGGTTCCACTGTAATATGAATTTACTTCTTATCATAGTTATGAGGACTATAGTTTCTATTCACTACTGTTTCTAAAGCTACACGCCTTATAACCTAATAGATTTATCTCTGATTGTCTAATTCAAAATCCAATGAGCTTTCACATTATGTCATGCGCCAGGATTTTCATATCAATTTAGATTAATTATAATTTATCTTGGGTTCCAATTCCCATATCTACTAACCTCAATAAAATTAATTATTTTATAATTTATAAATTAGTTAGGTGAGACGTTATGAATTAATGACTGTGTATGAGATTTATATATTTACAATGCATTAAATATTAATTTTTTTACTTATCATAGGACTTGTTTCTTAACTGATTAAACTTACCAATTGTCTGCTAGATATGCATTTTTCTCTAATTGGGAATATAATATATTATCTCTTTTGAAGGTCGGTGTGAATTTGGTACATAGAAAATATTAGTATTACTACTAAAGTCGAAGAAGTAGGATTCTTTCATACATCCCTCACCAGACATAGTTCTTTTTTTGAACCATCCTTTTACACAATCTGAATTTTAAACTATTTACATTCTTAATTACAGGCAATCAAATTCAAAATCCAATAGAAATCCTTCTCATATGTAAGTCAAAATCTAATCTATCAATTCTTTAGCATTTGCTCACGCTAATGTCAAGTGTTAGAACTGTACAAATTTAAATATTTATCATTAATTTGAGTTTCAACATTTACATTTTATATACTTTAAACTCAAATTTCTATTGTAAGAAAAAAAATTCAAAAGATGAACGTAGATTAGAATGAAAAAACTGTTGAAACTTCAATTTCAGAATGTTCATGAAATTAATAACTACATATTGATGAACATTATCATCAAATTGATCAACAAATCTGATCAATTCAGACCTTTCCAGCAAGAAAAGTTGCTTTCAATCTCTCTTACTTAAATCAGTTGGTTTTCCAGTCTTGCTTTAAGGATAATCTAATAAATTTAAGCTCTCGTTTAAAGGGTATACGTGGAAGGTATTCTACATCATAAAAGTGGAAAGACGACGGTATAAATTATAGAGAAATTGAACTAATTAAGAGGATCAATCCCCTTACATCATCTCTCCAAACAAAAGCAAAATCCCAACGCCTAATCCTCCCTCAGACTGTCTCCCTAGTGGATTCAATTTAATGACACTTGAATTAATTTTTTATCCCAATTCGTAATCCTGAATTTTTTTTTTTTTAAGATCTCCATTCAAATCTTAAAAACTATGTATTAATTATTAAATCAATGTTTTGATGACATAATCTATACATGGATGATATTTTGGTTTGGTTTGGTTTGAGAATGGCAGGTTGACAATTGGGACACTAACTAGCAAACATACATGCAAAAACACGAAGAAGAGATTTAGACAGACAAGTAACACACTTGAACTCTATGACCTTTTAAAAAAAATAAAAATTATTCTGTTTTCTATCTCAGACATCAAATAAAAGCCATGGAGACGTGTCAACTGAGGTGAAAAAGCTAGGCAGCTGCTGCTATTATTGGTGGATCGTTTTGCCAAATGCTAAGCAAAGATAGAGTTCTTTTGCAGTTTTGCTTCAACAATTCGTGACTAGTGACTACATGCATTCAACACCAGCTCTGAAATGGTGGAATTTTTCCTTCTTTTCTTCTTTGTTACCTTTTTCCTCTTTTTTCTTTTCAAAGTAGTGAAAGACAATTGATAATTATGGATAATCTAAAAGAATTTTTTTCGAAAAGTCAAAAAAAAAAAAAATATATATATATATATATATATATATATATATATATATATATATATATATATATATATATATATATTCAAGTTTATAAGAATCAAAGATACAATAAACCTCAGATTTAGCAAGAAAGTCCGCAAAAAAATTTGCTTCCCTAAGGATATGAGAAAAAGTTACACTACACAAAAATAAATAGAGGTTGGTCAATTTATTGAGTAAGCTATTATATTTCCATGATAACTCGTCTTGTTGAGTTATGAAATAACTTTTTCTGAGTCACTTTCGATGATCAACTTGGAAGGAGAGAAATATTTTGCACCAGCAACAATGGAAAGAGCTTCCACAACCGCCAGAAGTTCAGCAAGAATTGAGTTTGCAACACCAATATTTTTTGAGAAAATTAAGACCGCGTGACCAAGATTATTTCGAATGACACCTCCAATGCCTGAAGGCCCTGGTTTACACAAAGACGAACCGTCGACATTTATTCTCCATGTTCCAAGAGGAGGGGGCTGCCAGCAAATACTGTGCCTGACCGTCTTCACACGAGAGGAATATAAATATTATGAATATTTGATGTTAACAGCAGCATATCCAGATCAGGGAATTTCTCTTTGATCCACCATCCAAGTCTTGTGGTGATAAGATGAAAAACCCAGACTTCTTTTTTTTGTTCTTTGAGAAATATTTAATAAACAGAGATGGAGTTGGATTATTTAGATTCGAATCAAAATTTTATAATATATTATAATTTTTTTGTAACTATTCGATTAAAAGGTTATTATTTGAATAATCTAAAAAATGATAATATTTAATTACTTCACATACATTAGTAGTAATTTTCTCGCTTTATATACAATTAAATTGAATCACGTTAAATTTATTTCTTGTGAGTGCGATTAATTTTACATTGATTTCAATTTAAAATTAGTTTCTATTTGAAAAATTCTAACACTGATTAATTTCTCGTGTTTACACCTACTTCGAGCGATTGCAACAACTGCTAAGAAGTTTCTGAGAGCTTTAATAACGTGGGCAATCATCAATGGCTGAAATCTTACTGCTATTTTGGATCTAACGAAAGAAAAAGACAAACACAATAGAGCTAGCGAGAAAGCAAACAGTATCCAGCCAAAGTTTCAAAGTAATTCGGTCCTGAGTTCTACCTAAAGTACGTAGTTCATGTATGAAATAATGTATACCTAAAACGTGTCAAGCAACAATATTTTTTCAGTTATTTTCTTAGGTCTTATCCATACTTATAAAGATGCAATGCTTTCACTATTATTTCTCTTCTTTTGTCTTTTGTAGTAATCTCAAAGTAAGAGAATCCGATGATTATTCTTACTATTTTTGTCCTAAATTAGAGATAACTTCCTTTGTAAATAAGGGAGCGAATCATCAAAGTGTTTGAAGCAGAGTACAGCTTAGCAGAATAAAGCCTAACAATGAATCAAACAACGAGGCAAAAAGCAGATGAATCGCGCTGTTCTTATCCAATCCCTTGAGGGCTTCCATTGATGACACGAGTCTTTCCATTTTAAGGATTTCTTCCTAGCTTTTTCTTGTAAAGGGATCGTTGCTATGCAATGCACGCCTTGGAATTGACTCAAAGTCTCCTAATATATTATATTTCTTTAATCAACCAATTTCAGAGATATGAATTTAATATTTATAGTTAAATAACTCAACTAGCTAATTTGAATGTGAACATTCATAGAATGACATCCAATTTTTTTTTTTGGTCCAACATTAAAATTGGGCCAAAAGTGGCTTTTGAATGCAAAAATCACTTTCAATCGCTATGTTAAACTAAATAAAACGATTTTATTTATGAGAAATCCAAAAAGATTGACAAGAGGGAATACTTTAATACAAGTTAAACATATTTAATCAAATCATTCAAAAAGAGACAATAATTCAAGCCAAAAATATCAGACAACATATGAGCAAAGAGCTAATCTTATAATTATGAAGTGACTTGAATCCCATTTTCGGGACATAGTTTGTGTTGTTATCAAATAAGATGATGATGTGTGGTTGACGTTTTCACTTTGATCTTCGTGTTACGTGTTACCAAAAGTTCTGTAAAAAAAATAATAATCAGAAAGACGCAGGGGAACTCCGATGCTTAAGTTAGAAGTGGATTTAACAGAGTTTTTGTAAGCAAAATAGAGACTTTGAGTCATATTTGTCTCATATTTATAGAGATTTATTCTATCTGTAATTATGTATGTATCTTTAGATTAAATATTTTTTTGTCTTATTTAAAATATACATATAATAAATAAAATTTTAATCTTCCTCATATCGGGTGATAATTTTTTATTAAATTAAATATTTTAAATATTTTGATCGTGAACAGATTGTTTAATTCATTTCTATATGTAATGCTTTAAAAGGAGGCAAGAGAGCCTGGTAAATAGTTTTTCTTGAAAACTTTGAGTTAATAAATAGCAAGTTTTTCTCCGATTGATAAGTAAATTTTATAATAAAGTCGATATTATTATAAAAAATTTCGCGAGAATATTGTTGGATTTGACGTGTATTTCATATTTAATGTCTTGACTCTAGAGTCAAAGCATTTAATTCCAACCTCAAGATAAGTCTTAGGTTCTGTACCCCATGAAAATGACAAAACTCAAAATAAGGAGTTTAGGATTTCATGGACTGTGGGAGTTGGCTTTATTATTCTGTGACAGAAAGGGAAGAAAGATCGAACCGATTCCAGTAAACAGTAAATCATTCAGGTTTACTTAGTTTCTAAGCCCCGTTAAACAGTGATAGTACTATCGCGAGTGGCAAGCATCATTATTTCGGAAAACATGACAAAGGCTAAACCCTTTACAAATGTTTATCCTGAGATAGGTTCGGTCGGCAATTATACCTATTGATTTCTGGGACCCATGGAACCTTCGCCAAGCAAACTAGAAAGCTTTAACAAATCGAGCATCACCTTGCCTGATCTTAATCACTTCATTAATCATGGAACTCAAAAATTTCGTATCTCTTACCAAAAGAGTTGTGCTCTTAATGAAGATGCACAAAAAAACAAGAAGTTTGATGACTAATGCTCATGAGTTTGACTAATTAGAAATTTTGTATATTAATATTAGATCTTTAATTGAATATGACCTCTTAAAAATGCTTATATAAATTATTCGAGTGAAAAATAATCATTAAAAGAATGACTGAAGGAAGTCTTTTGCTCATTTGACTCTTCCAGGGGACATTTATTCTATATTTCACACTTGACTGAGCCTACTATATTTGAATCTATGTTAGGATTATCTTCTTAGTTAAGTTAAAATTCATCAGACAAATACTAAATCATACAAATCGTTATTACTTTTTTAAGAGTTTAACTAAGATGCTGATTAAATATAGTAGTTGACTACCACGGTCATCAAATTGCTAATCTTAATTGGCTTGGATCACTTGTAAACAGAATAAACACCATCAGCTGGTCAATAAAATAGAATTAACAATCTAATTAAAAGAAAAAGTTAATTAACCATTGATTAAGAAAAAAAATGTTCAAAGTCTTCAAGAGAAAGAGAGAGGAAAGTTCTTGTAACATGGATTTGTATCAAGCGTTAGCATTGTTCTTATCCCCGACCAAAGATCTAGACCTGTAATAGTCTCCTTCTTTGGCATTGAGTTCTTTGTCCTTGCCCGGCTAGTCAAACATTAACAAAGCAGTTTGCTAGTCACTCCATGTGCTATAAAAGAGGACGAGTAAATTGCTTCAATCTTATATTAATTTGCACTGCACATCCTACTAAATTGATTTTATCAAGAATATAATAATTATATAACAAGTGATATCAAAATCAATCTTTAATCATTTGACTCAACATCGAGTGCTTTAAAAGATAATCATATTAGGTCCTAAAGGAGATTAACTGTGGCAAAGACATTACTAACACTAATTACTTACTCTTTTAATGGAGATTAACCGTGACGAAAACGTTACTAACATTAGTTAGTTGCTCACTTGTTGAATATTGCAATGAAATTTCCTGAATAGTTCTGATATTATTAGGCTGAAGAAAAATGTAAATTTTTTGACAAATTTGCATATAAAGTTGATATATTATTCCAAGCATATCATTTAATGTTGATTATAATCAAACCAATTAAAATTTGACATTGTTTTCTTAATTTCAATATGAAATTCTTCCCGGTTCAGCTACTGGAACGTTAGGAGAGGTTGAAAATGGCGTGTCTGACGATGGGGTTGCTCGATATCTCCCAGTTGGTGGCGTCTGCATGAACAGAGCTGAAGAAGCTGAAGTTCGATCTTGTCGTAGAGAGGAAACTGCAACTGTTGGTTCAGGCCTCACGTAACATTCATTTACCTTTCTAATTTTCCCACTTTCAAACTCTTTTACTTGGTCAAGCATGCCTTCCGGTCAAAACTGAGCGTGATTTTCAAACCAAGAGCTCCAAATTGTCCTGTTTTTAGCCTCCCAACTGCACGTCATTTCCACTTTTCCTGAGAGATGAGTTGGGCACTTGAAAACCAAACAATATTTCATGGATTTGATTATTTCATCACCTTCACAAGACCAAACCAAGAGCTCCCAATTCTCGTGTTCTTACATTTTAGCCTCTTTGGAGTGCCCAATTTCAGAATTCATGATTTTCCCATGTAAAGGAAATTTAGTTTGTCTTTTGTTTTTACAATAGATGCCTCTGATATATAAGACCAAAGGGTGTTAGTTTTTCAGCTTTCCATACCTAAATAGAATTAAAATGAGCCAATCCTAAAAAAGAAAGTAGCCCATGTGATCGGATTAACACTGTCACCAGAAAAAAATGAACTATCTGCAGTGCATTAGTCCATGCGTTATCATATTAATTAATGAATTGCTAAGAATGAATCGCCATTGTCAAACAATTGAGAATTGTCTGATAACCAACAGGGACTGAAATCAAGTTCCAGAATCAGATCACCACATATTCTTCTGAAGGTCATTTGTCAATCAATTCTAGGATGTATTTAATACTTTTTCCACACGGTAAAACAGCAAGAAGTTTTCCCCGTAACTGTTGGTTTTATTGGAATTACATGCAAGAAATTTTGACTTTTTCTGGGTTCTTCCTAACTTCATGGTTTCTGATTTATCACCAGATTTTTTTTTTTTTTTTTGAGGATTTTGAATCTGAAACTACTGAATGTAAATTAGGACTAGTTATTATTATATTGGTCACAAATTCGAAGACTAAAAGCAGTGGAAAACATTGGCAGTCATGTGATCTATTAATAAAGTACTAAACCCAACTCTTAGTTTTAGTTATCAAAATTCAATTTTTGATGGCTTCAATATTTTTTAAATAAATCATTGATTTTTTTTTTTTTGGTTATATTAGTTGAGAATTAATCTTTGTACAATAGTAAAAATTACTTCTTTATAATTCGAAAGTTTTGAAATTAAATCACGATCATGAAAGAAGTGTTGCATAAGTATGACTTTCTCTAAATTCCATCATATGAGAATCTTAAAACATCATATTAACCAAATAATACTTCAAAAAATTTGATTAATAAAACCAAATTAAACCTATTTAAGTGGTTAAAGAAACAATTTAATGGTTGAATTATAAAATAATATGTTATTAATTTTAGCTGTTAAATTAAGAAATTTTATTTTTATTTTATATTTTCATAATCCTTATAGCATAAAATTTTTAAAAATATATAAAAAAATTACACTTAAAAAGGCAAGGAGACTCGCTTTTTTAAAGATTACTGTGCGACACCGCGCGAAAGAAATAAAAATATAGGGTGCCACCCTGGGACCCGTTCGAGCTCGTCAGTTTCCCTTAGCTGTCAGCAGTCAGCAGTCAGAAGTCAGCAAACCACCTAACCTAACTCAACCCGGTTCACTCGTGCTCAACTCTACATAACTCAATAATCCTGTTGATTTCTTTTAATTTTTTTTTTAATCTTTTTTAATGCAATTGTATTCAACAATTCACCTATATATACAGCCCCACGATTCTCTTCAAATCATTCAGTTTCAAAGCTCCGTGCTCAGGAAATACCCCCATTGCCACCTTCCAACTCTGTTTTTCTGCAATTCTGAACGCAACCTTAAACCTTGTCCTTCATTTCCATGGCTTCCTTTCAATTTGATAACGTCAAGGCAGAGAAGGAAGATGCTCTTTGGAGATACAACATGGAGGAGAAGTTGAAGATGGGTCTTCGCTTAACCGGGCTTTCGTTGGCTTTGTTTTTGTTGTCATGGTTTTGGTTCCCCACTTTGATTACTGATACCGTCGAGTTTGCCGGAGATTTTCGCCACCGTTTTGTTTCCACTTTTAGCAAACCTCTCTTCGCCTTCGTCCTTTCAAACATCATCATCCTTGTTGTGTATGTTTTGTCTGGCCAGAAACAAACCACCAGCCCCCCTGACATCTACGACGAGTACATCAGCTCTAGCCGGAGTATGCCCACATCTACCGTCGCCACAGCCGCTCCTGCCACGGAGGAGACCATAGTGGACAAACAAATCGTCCTGGTAGAAAATGCGGTTGCTGTTTCTCCAGAAAAGCAGCTACTAACGACAGTTGATGCCGTAACGGAGACAAAACTTTCCCTTACACCAGTTAAACAACCTACGACGATCCTGACAAAGACAAAGCCTGACGTTTCTTCAACTGAATTCAAGCAGAAGGATTACCTAAGAACTCGATCAATGGTTCCAGAATCTCGAAACCAACGGCCCCGGGAGGTCCGGAGATTAGAGACAGCTGTCAGCAGAGAGCTGGTGATTTCAGGTATAGAGCCGCCGAGGAAATCAATAGATGAGATGAGCAGTGAAGAGTTCCAGTTGATCATAGATAGTTTCATTGCTGAAAAAAAGAAAACTCTGCTGCAAGAAAATATTGCCCTTTACGAAAAGTGCATGTCCATTGTGGTTAAGAATTAGGAAATCAGAGAAATTTAGTATAGTATGAATAACTGTTTGGGATGTACAGTGTAATATCAATTTCCCAGGTTTTGTTGGGGTTAAAGTAAGATAATTAAGTTCTATGGAATCTTCTGCTTTTTCTTATTGGTTTTTTTCTTTGTTTTTTGTCTTTTTATTGCCTTTTTTCCCTTGATTTTTGAATTGGAATTCGCTTGAGTGCTCTGTGAATCTGTGTTTTTGCTTTGCTGAGTTTATCAGTTGACTCTGAATCATATGCAATTCTGTTATATTCTTAGGTCAATAAGGGAAGTGCATTCTAATCAAGGGATTCCTGACAAGTCGAATTTTAACAGGCCTAAAGATAAGAACTAGCAGCCACCGAATTCAGGGACAGAAAAGCTCCTAATGTCCTGTTCGAATCCTACAGTCCTCTGTATATGATATGTAAATCTGAAAAATTTATAGATAAAAATGCAATGAATCTTTAAATTTCAATAATGAAATAATAACTTGTTCATATTCGAGATGGAATAATCTTTTTTTGCTCCTTAGACTTTATCTTACTTGGGAAATCCTTGTTCGTGTTTCCTTGTCAAATATGGCAATTTAGAACAAAACTACTTCAGTATTATCTTCAGCTTCATGCAAGTCTGGTTAGTGTAATCATTCCTCGGTTATCTGAGTCTTATTTCAATTCCCTATTGTTTGCAATTCTTCATGACTAATAGCATATATTTGCATTCCAATTTCAGTCGATTATGTCATTTTCTCAGATTCTTCTTCTAACTCGTGTTTGACTGTTTCTGTGGGAAGGCATACAATGTGAAATGCCTTGAAATACGTTAAAAGCACGATAAACGGTGGGGTTCACAATCATGAAAATTACACTGTTATTCTGATTATTATTATGTTTTCTTTATAGAATTCAAGCACGTTACTGCTGCATAACGGAGTAAACAATTAGAATTTTGATGAATTTACTGCCAAAAAGCTTGAAATCTTCCACGGAAAAGTTCGTAACTTTTGTTCTACTTTAAGCACGCCCTGCACCAATAAACTAAGCAGCTTTGTCTTAATCTCCATCTTGATTGTGTTTATCATCATCACTTACACTAACTAGTGGGGACTTGAGGAACTTGAGATACCCTTTGAGCAAAAAGGATGAACTTTCTGCAATTCCAGGGACAAAGTTCCCACCAAATTCTATGTATTGTCCCATGAATTATATCCATCAATATGATGACGATGATGATGATATGATATGATATAAAAATAATACAGATTAAAATTCGATTACAATTATATATGAATATGATAAAAATTAAAAAAAAATCATTTTGTATTTGATATATTAATACAAATTTTGATATAAACTTAATACAAATACAAATACAAATTATAAGGTATATTTTGAAATGACATGGCAAACCTTCTTTTACTAATTCTTATTTTCCTGCTTTTTCTTTCTTTTGAAAAAAACCAGTAAAAACTTATTTGTCCATGATTGGAACCCAGTACCAAGTAAGAAAAATTCAAAAACCAGTACAGTACAATAATTCAGGCCATTGTTTTCATTTGGTCTTCAGTGTTGACAAAGGGTCCATTGGGATAAAAAGGCAAGGTCGAGGTTGAGGCAACAAAGGTTAGGGCGGTGGTTGCAAGGGAACATCGGCTTTGCAGTGGGGCTGAGCCCCTTGTGGGCTGTGGGGCATTTCTATTTTGTACCTATATGGCGTAGGCTTCTTTGTATTGAAGCACTCTGCTCTTATCCACTTGCTATGAAAATTCTGCAACAAAAAAAAGGGAAGAAAGAGGGTTTTTTTCCTTGTTTATTAGCCACCATCACCAACATTTCCTTCCTCTTTTGTTGTTACTCAGCTTGTCATTACCGCCAACTGGTGTACATTAAACATTAAGCTTCTCAATTATTAGCCTCTTGGCAGAACATCTTTCGTTCCGAACAAATGGCACATACTCTGGGTTTATGTCACATTTCAGCATGGTTGTGTTTATATTTGGGACCATTCATCTGCTTCACTTCATCACACTGTTCATTACCAGCAAATTGACGGTTTTTTAACAATTTCTTCCTGTTAGTGCCCATTCAGCTACAGATTTTCAGGATTTTCCTATCAAGATTTATTTTTGTGTTAACATTGAAAATTTTCATAATTTTGAAAATTAAGAATGAATCTAGTAAATAAATAAAAGAAAAAAAATAATTATAAATACATAAGATAAGTTATACGTGGTTCAACAATTTATTTACGTCCACAATCGAATTAGATTTTTTTTATTGATTTTATAAAAAAAATCACATATTTATATAATAATGAGACTAAAATAATTTAAGTGATCGAGCTTCACTCAACTTATATATTTTAATACTAATTTTACATAAGTATTGCATGGACAAGACATTATCCACAAACTCTAACATGGGATCTTTGCAACTTTGTCTTTTGAATTTCCCATCACCATGTCCTAAGTAATCTAGGAATTGGAAACCTAAACGTCTACAATTGAAATTCCAACACTACAAGTTTTGCTGGACTGTGAACTCTATATGGGATTTCAATTTCATCCTTAATTAGAGAAACACAACCTCTGTATTCATGGAAATGGAAGACCCCAAGTTCTCTGAAAGCAGGCTGGTTGTTATTGTCATAGTGTCATGCTTAGATAGCAATAGTAACAGTAATAATATCACACAATTATAATATGAAAAAAGTGATGGAGAAAACGAAGGCCGACAAATCTAAAAAGTGTTTTATAATAAAACCTTTGTCTTGGTCCGGGTGCAATAATATCTTTGTCACTACCATTTCTATTCTACTGCTCACTAGCTGTCATATGATATCACAGAGGTCACATTATTGTTACTTTCACTGTTTCTGAATTGAAACCGCAGGCCGCAGCCATCAATTAAAGTACTCTTCAACATTCTTGTCAGTACTTTCCAGCTGATCTGAACCTTCTGGTTTCATAGAAACAACGAGGGACTAAGTTGGAAGCAGACCGGAAGATTACATTCGAGTCGATGACAATCAACAGAAACAAAATGCATTATTTGATTGGACAAGCCAAATCATGATCACTAGAATAGGATTAAACATGTTGTTGTGCATTATAAAAAAATAATAAAAAAATGACACGTGACGCATGAATAAAACTGTGATAAATGATACAAACCCTGAGCAAGATAAAAATGGTAAAAATGTAATTAATGACAGAGTAAATCCCTATAAATAGGGGTCAGGTATGATTCGTTAACCTAAGTCTCTATTTCCCCTACAGAAATTATACCAAATTCTGGGTCTGACTTAAGCATCGGAGTGCAAACGCAGGGAAAGCCCTGCGTCCCTCTGATCTTTATTTTTCTTGCAGAGATTTCGACAACACGTGGTACGAAGGACATCAACAATTCATCATTGTTGTTTCAGGCGACAACAATTGGCGCCGTCTGTGGGAAACGAAAGAAAAGCTTTTGACAGCGATGGTACAGATACGTTCAACAGCAATCAGAAGTGAAGAAAGTGAGGACATGACGAGCTCCCCAATTGCGGACTTAGGTGATGGAGTTCAGATCGAGAGAAGGTCGGAGATGATGACGATCCCCGTAGCTGAATTCGAAGCCATGCAGAAGCAGGGGGAAGAAACCGCCCAAGCTTTGCACGCTATGGTGAACCTGTTCAAAGGCACCTTCCCAGAAGTGAATTTGCCGGTAACGGTGCGAAATTTGGTAGGAGAAGGAAGTGTTGCGCATGAGTCTAGCGGCAGGGGCGGCATGGCTGCAGGAGACCCTCGCGGCATGGCTGCTGGAGACCCTCGCGGCAGGGGCGGCATGGCTGCAGGAGACCCTCGCGGCATGGCTGCTGGAGACCCTCGCGGCATGGGCGGCATGGCTGCAGGAGACCCTCGCGGCATGGCTGCTGGAGACCCTCGCGGCATGGGCGGCATGGCTGCAGGAGACCCTCGCGGCATGGCTGCTGGAGACCCTCGCGGCATGGGCGGCATGGCTGCAGGAGACCCTCGCGGCATGGGCGGCATGGCTGCAGGAGACCCTCGCGGCATGGCTGCTGGAGACCCTCGCGGCATGGGCGGCATGGCTGCAGGAGACCCTCGCGGCATGGGCGGCATGGCTGCAGGAGACCCTCGCGGCATGGCTGCTGAAGACCCTCGCGGCATGGACGGCATGGCTGCAGGAGATCCTCACGGCATGAGGTCACAAGACCCTCACGGCATCTTACCGCTAGACCCTCACGGCATTGTGCTGCAGGACCCTCACGGCATGCCTGCGTCGGACCCTCACGGCAAGGGTGCGCCAGACCCTCACGGTATGGGTGTGCGAGACCCTCGCGGCATGCCCGCATCTGACTCTCACGGCATGTCAGCAATGGACCCTCGGGCATGCCTACAATGGACCCTCGCGGCATGCCTACAATGGACCCTCACGGCATATCCGCATTGAACCCTCGCGGCATGCCCGTAGCGGACTCTCACGGCAGGGGAGCGCGGGACCCTCACGGCAGGGGTGAACGAAACTCTCACGGCAGGGCCGCGCAAGACCCCTCGTTGGCTTCGTGCGCCACGTGGCGCGTTCTTCGCGCGCCACGTGGCACACTCATAACGCAGGGATGCCGGCTTACGCGAGACCCTGCTGCGCGAGACCCTCATGACAAGGGTACTCGAGATCCTCGAGGCATGGTCGCACGAGACCCTATGTGTGAAACTGAGGAAGATATGAGGCGTCAGGGTATGGGAGACCCTGTGCGTGAGGCCTCGGAAGGCTTGCAGCACCAAGTTACGGAAGACCCCATGCGCGAGACTCCAATGAACTGGAGACATCAGAGTGTCAAAAAACTACGACGTCATGGTACAAGGAATTCTATGCGAGAGATTGTTGGTGGCCGGAGACGCCAAAGTACTAGAAACCTTGAGGGTCCGGCTCGAGTAGACTCTGGATATTTGGGCGTCGAAGATCCTTGGCCCCAGAACACAAACAGCCCACCAAACAACGGAATCAAAGATGTGGGAATGACAGGGTCTCATGTTGAGAGAGACTCGAAAATAGATCCAGCACGAAACCTTGAAACTGGAATGACAAACTTTCAATCTCAGACTCATCAAAACCGAACTCAAGGTAACAGGAAAGAATCTATGGACTGCGGCCAAGCTGATGCATACGATGCTAAGAAAGTGCAAAACAGACCTGTCTCCAAGGCACAAGTTGCCACTTATATGAAAAGAATTGTGGAACGAATCTTAGAAGAGAAAAGGTTAGTCCCAACTGAAGAAAACCAGAGGAGGAGAATCCCATTCAGTACAAAGATCATGAAAAGACCGCTGCCCCCAAAATTCAAAATGCCGCAGATGACGATGTATACGGGAAAAACTGACCCTTATGACCACATTCAGAACTATGAGTCATTGATGCTATTACATGGATGGGAGGATGAGATCATGAGTAGAGCATTCCCCTCAACTTTAACTGACCATGCACTAAAATGGTTTAACAGTTTGCCAGAGGGGTCTATTTCGTCTTTCAATCAATTAAGAAGTGAATTCCTGAAGGCCTTTGTGATAAAAAGCCAGAAAAGGAAGGAGGCCACCTATCTGCTTACCTTAAGGCAGGGAAGCAAGGAATTACTCAAAAGCTATGTGGATCGGTTCCGTAATGCTACTATTGAAATACATGATCTACAAGTTGGAGTAGCTGTGACAGCTATGCTACAAGGGACAAGGTCTGAAAAGTTGCAAGAGTCGCTATCTTTAGATCAGCCAACGACGATCTCAGACTTGTTCTCTAGAGCAGATAAATATATCACTCAAGAAGAAGTGATGAAAAGGATACCGACGCTGAACTACATGTAAGGGAGTTCAAAGAAAAGAAACCCTTACCATCGTCGGGCTACCTAAGCCATCACCAATGCCTTGAAAGAAGATGGAAAGGTCACAAAGCAAGAGGATAGCAAAAATGCGGAATATCAACCACTTGCAACTACACTGGCAGCGAGACTTTATGACATTTAATATTATTTTTTGTTAATTCAACTATGGGTTGAAATTTAATTTGTTGAACTATTATTTATGCCATATTGATATTTTGTTGGCTGTTGAGATTCGCACATAGTTGATAAATGACTGATCGCACCAGCTACACATGTGCAGGGGCTTGAAGCG
Source organism: Firmiana major (assembly GCA_033439115.1). Taxonomy (NCBI): domain Eukaryota; kingdom Viridiplantae; phylum Streptophyta; class Magnoliopsida; order Malvales; family Malvaceae; genus Firmiana; species Firmiana major. Next base: position 1,168,657 of record CM065907.1, on the reverse strand, counting down.
AAAAATGCGCGAGGTAAGCCATGAAGAAAATGTGCGAGAGCTTGAAGCGAAAAATGCGCGAGGTAAGCTAAGCACTCAACCAAAGGGCTTGAAGCGAAAAATGCGCGAGGTAAGCCACGAAGACCATGTGCAAGAGCTTGAAGCGAAAAATGCGCGAGGTAAGCTAAGCACTCAATCAAGGGCTTGAAGCGAAAAATGCGCGAGGTAAGCCACGAAGACCATGTGCAAGAGCTTGAAGCGAAAAATGCGCGAGGTAAGCTAAGCACTCAATCAAGGGCTTGAAAAGAAAAAGGCGCGAGGTAAGCCACGAAGAAAATGTGCGAGAGCTTGAAGCGAAAAATGCGCGATGTAAGCTAAGCACACAAATCAAGGGCTTGAAGCGAAAAAGGCGCGAGGTAAGCCACGAAGACCATGTGCAAGAGCTTGAAGCGAAAAGTGCGCGATGTAAGCTAAGCACACAAATCAAGGGCTTGAAGCGAAAAATGCGCGAGGTAAGCCACGAAGACCATGTGCAAGAGCTTGAAGCGAAAAGTGCGCGATATAAGCTAAGCACTCAATCAAGGGCTTGAAGCGAAAAATGCGCGAGGTAAGCCACGAAGACAAATGTGCGAGAGCTTGAAGCGAAAAATGCGCGATATAAGCTAAGCATTCAATCAAGGGCTTGAAGCGAAAAATGCGCGAGGTAAGCCACGAAGACAATGTGCGAGAGTTTGAAGCGAAAAATGCGCGATGTAAGCTAAGCACACAAATCAAGGGCTTGAAGCGAAAAATGCGCGAGGTAAGCCACGAAGACCATGTGCAAGAGCTTGAAGCGAAAAGTGCGCGATGTAAGCTAAGCACACAAATCAAGGGCTTAAAGCGAAAAATGCGCGAGGTAAGCCACGAAGACCATGTGCAAGAGCTTGAAGCGAAAAGTGCGCAATGTAAGCTAAGCACACAAATCAAGGGCTTGAAGCGAAAAATGCGCGAGGTAAGCCACGAAGACAATGTGCGAGAGCTTGAAGCGAAAAATGCGCGATGTAAGCTAAGCACACAAATCAAGGGCTTGAAGCGAAAAATGCGCGAGGTAAGCCACGAAGACCATGTGCAAGAGCTTGAAGCGAAAAGTGCGCGATGTAAGCTAAGCACACAAATCAAGGGCTTGAAGCGAAAAATGCGCGAGGTAAGCCACGAAGACCATGTGCAAGAGCTTGAAGCGAAAAGTGCGCGATGTAAGCTAAGCACACAAATCAAGGGCTTGAAGCGAAAAATGCGCGAGGTAAGCCACGAAGACAATGTAAAAAGCTTGAAGCGAAAAGTGCGTGATGTAAGCTAAGCGCACAAACAAAGGGCTTGAAGCGAAAAATGCGCGAGGTAAGCCACGCACTCAAAACAAGAGCTTGAGAATTAGAAGGCCAGAGAATTTGACTTGAGGCTACAATGAGAACATATGTACTCTTCCGCAAGGTTATGCCTAGCGAAAGAGTGGGGAGCAATTGTTGTGCATGATAAAAGAATAATAAAAGAATGACACGTGGCGCATGAATAAAACTGTGATAAATGATACAAACCCAGAGCAAGATAAAAAGGGTAAAAATGTAATTAATGACAGAGTAAATCCTTATAAATAGGGGTCAGGTATGATTCGTTAACCTAAGTCTCTATTTCCCCTACAGAAACTCTACCAAATTCTGGGTCTGACTTAAGCATCGGAGTGCAAACGCAGGGAAAGCCCTGCGTCCCTCTGATTTTTATTTTTCTTGCAGAAATTTCGACAACACGTGGTACGAAGGACATCAACAATTTATCATTGTTGTTTCAGGCCACAACACATGTAGAAAACTGTGTCCATGTTGCAGCTTAGTTTTGAAACAAATGAATTAAAATAACTAGCGCCCACCACGCTTGTTATTTCCTTTAGATGCCAAGCTGCTCCAAGTCTTTTTGACACGTTTGGTTGGAGAGAGAACCGGGCTGACTGGCAGACATAAATGTCATATCCTTTGGCACAGTAAAACTGAGATCCCGAGCTAAAAAAAATTGCATATAATATAAAGTTTATATAATTCAATTATTTATTTATATTTATAATTATCGTATTAATTCTACGTGAATAAAATATGAATCGAGCTTTATTAGACGTTACAAATTTGCATATCTGTTTATATCGCAACTTCCGACCATTCCTGAAATGGTCGGCATAAAAGAAGTGAAAAATGATGAGAGTCAAAGTTGGCGGCAACCCTGTCCTTTGTCCTTATTAGCTTGAGGGGTGGTCTCTGTCCCAATTTGGGCGAGGTTTATTGATCTTTTACATGCTTCATGTCAAAGATTTCTTCGGACTTCAATGATTATGGTCCTCAAGTACAAATGCAAAGAAATGCAAAGAGTGAAGGGACGTTAGAATTAAAATCAAAATTAAAATTTTGAAACTTGTTTCAACGTTAAGTTAATAAAATATCTCAATTACAAAAATTAAATGAAAAAAAATCATAAAATTTTCGCATCTAATCAAATTGATTTGAGATGTTTTTTATATTTTATAATAGTTGACGTGAAGATGACTTGATCATTATTTTAATATGATATAATTCTATAAAAGATCTCCTGTGCAATTTGTTATATTATAGTGTATATAATAAAACTGTAGGAAAGTTGGATTTATTTTGGAAGGGTGTAGCCAGCCCTATTATTTTATGCAGATTTTTGACCTAGATGCTATCTTAGCTTAATTAGATATTTAATCAAACCATACCGTGTGTATATATATGATGTTTTTTTTTTCTTTTTTTTTTACATGAAAATATGGAGCAAGAAGTAATATTATACTACAATATCTTAATTATTTAATATTTGGCGGTATGGGTTTTCTTGAAACATTATGAATAGCTAGCAAACATGAACAAGTGTATGTTGCAATTGCATAACTCATGATTGAGATGCACCTAAAGTTGGTTATGTCAGAACGAGGTCTGCTTCTTCACCTACATTTGCTTGTATATTAATCATATTAATCTCTCTAATAAAAATTATCCAAAACTTATAATTATTTGCTCTTACCTTGTGAAAACAAAATTTAATACTTTTAATATTGTACTTACTTTTAGCAACATTTTGACCTTTTGTTGCAGTATATATCACTATTAGTCTTTTATTTTTAGTCACAAAAAAAAAAAAGTTCTTGAATAACGTTACCCACAATGCAAAATCTAATTAGTACAAGTTTCTAAAGGAAACTTAAATTTAAGTTTAAAGCTGCATTATTTTTTTTATAATACAAAAATAGGCTACTAAGGATAACTGTTACTATTAAAAATTATATTTATTAATACAGTAAGAATAATTAAAGTGTTTAATGAAAAATTTTTATTACGCTAAAGGTTTTTTTTGATAATTAAAAAAAATGAAAATAAATAATGATATAAATTTATCAATTCAAAAATTAAGCTAAACAATTTCTTCTTTCATTTTTTTTTTTATCTTTTCTATTAAGTAAGGCCTTAAGCCGATACTAACATATTATAAAGCCTTAAGCCGATGCTAACATATTATTATGTGTGGCTAATACGGGTCACATGCACCGGACAACCACTCCTTAGTCTTGAGAAAAGTGCCCATTTCTCAATACTTGAATCCGAATTAATCACCTTCCACCTGAAAAGAAAAGTACAAATCCCTTATGTTTTTGTCAATGATTATGAAAAAGAAAAATTTGGATTTATTTTTTGAAGAAATGATTATGTTTTAATCATTAAATCCAAAGGTTGAAATACAAACATATATTTTTTTTTAATTTAAAGAGTTGTTGACTTAAAGATTATTCAATATTTTAATTTCAAGATATTAATCCTTTCTTTAATATAATAAGAAAACGTATCAAGGTAAAGGAAACTTGCTTGTAAGTGGTTAGAAGACGGTGGAGGAAGGCAAGCATCATAGCTTTAGCCATGTTCATGCCCAAGCAAGTTCTTGCTCCTGTTCCAAAAGCCAGGAAGCTGTACGGCTTAGACTCATCCTGAGTGTGCAAAGAAGAGAAAAATCAGCCATAGCTTTATTTCCCATTTTCTTATCGAGGGACTTAGTTAATTATGTCTCTAATGGCAAGAAGAGATGACTTACATCAAACCTTGAAGGATTGAAATTGTAGGGTTCACCGTAGACCATTGGATCAAGGTGTATTGATCTGGCATCAATGTTCACATTCCATCCTTTCTTTATCTTGTATCCTATTTGAAACCAGCAAAAACAGAACAAATCTTAGAGATAAGAATGAATCTAATAAATAAATAAATAAATAAAAAATAATTATATACACAAGATAAAATTTATATGGTTCGATAATTTGTTTATATTTATAGCCGCATTGACTTTTTTATTACTTTTCTAAAACGTTTTACAAAAAAAAATATTACATATTTATAATATAACGTGCTTGTTGTACTAATTTTGCATAGATATCATACGAGTTGAATCTTATCAGATTTTACAAACTTCAATAGTTAAGACATGAACAATTGGTTCAATGTGGGGTTAGAGGGGAAATCAAACCTTCAATCTCACAGTCTTGAAGTACTAGTCTTGGAAACCATGGTACGACAGATGCCAGTCTCAGTGATTCTTTGACCACCTGTTCATGACCAATGGTTTATTAATTTGTCAATGCATTGCTATTCTAAATTAATTCTAGTTGGGCATTATGTTTACCTTAGAAGCATAGGGCATTCCGTTAAGATCATCCAGGGTAAGAAATAACTTTTTCGAAGTTTTTTCTGCAAGGTGAAGTTGCTCAGCCTGCTCAAGTCATTGAAAACAAACCCAGAAGAAGAGTAGATTATTGAGAATGTGAGTGAATTTGTCATGTAACAGCAATTTTGATCTTGATTTTGATTTTCCACTAACCTTAATTGCCTCAAGGACATCTTCATTCTCCCCCAGATACTTGACCATCCATGTGATTGCACTTGCTGTTGTATCTTGGCCTGAGTTTGAAAGCAAATTGGTTGAATATACTTTGTTTGCAACAGAAAAAGAGAAATCATGAAAGAACAATGTCATCAAAGAAAAAATGCTCACCTGCAATGATCATGGTGAGTATATTATCTTGAATCTCTGCATCGGTTAGTCTATGCATCCCATCGGAACAAGAATTATCATCCTCTGCCAGAAGGCGTTGCAGAAAGTCTTCAGTATTAGCATCTAAACCTCTTCTTCTTCTGCTAATGATCTTCTCTAATGTGCTCAAGATTCTTTTTCTGGCCTGTTGATTAGTAATTGAAATTTGAAAGATTTAGTGCTAATTTTGGCTGTGGATTCAATGGGACACTGGGTCTCATACAATGGTTGCTTGGGCTAGGGTGTGTGCCCACTGTCAGTGCTTTGGAAGCCCATAAGCGAAGTGATTTCGACAAAACTTAGGGTTAATGAATTACCTGAAGGCCCTTGTAGAATCCTGTCCAGGGAAACCGCAAAGGGAAAGCAAGCATGGCTTCACAAACCTGACCTACATCCTCTTGCAATAGTTCTAGTTCTAGTCCGCTCTCCAAACTCAGCAACATTTTGCACATTGCTCTGAAGGTTATCTGCATCAAATTCAATTCCCACCGCAGTCTCCTGATTAGATAAGAAATTCTTGTTTGATTGTCGAGTATAATTGCAACCCATCATGCTAAATCATGAATATATTAAATTTTAAATATTATTTTAAATGATCATATTTTCATTTTTAAAATTTAAGAATTTCACATATATAAAATTTAAATTTCAATATTTGTATTTTTTTTCCATATCAGAAGTCTCGATTGTAATAAAAAAATGTATATATATGAATTTTTAGGGAAAGAATTTCCATCAACAAACCTTCAGGGCTTCGTTAAGGACAATAACAGTGCTTCCATCTTCCCAGGTACCAAGAGCATTAACAATGAGTTCATCGAACTGTTTAACTAACAGTGATATGGAATTAGTGGAGAACAAGTTGATTAATCGTCCACGCAGCAGCTTATGATGGTGGGGAGAAGCACAGAGCAAGCTTTGATTCCCCACTAGCTCTGCAATTGACCTTATGTACCTCTTCGTGAATCTCCCCAAGTCATTGTTTAGGATTGCTTTAGCTGATTCAGTGCTCGACACAAACACATGCGTTTCTCCGAATATGTTGGTTTTGAAGCAATTCCCATATCTGCCAAAAGACGCATAGCAAAGCTTAATAACGACCCATCAAACAACACATGAATTTCCATATTCAACGCATGCAGGTTGAATAATTCATATTCTGTGACATCTCGATCAGATGCTACAAGATATGCTACAAGATATTATTTGTTTTAATTCATTTAATTAATTAGTTTAATAAGAGATTTGACAATTTTAAATACAACATAATTAATACAAATAATAAAAATTATATATTAATATAATAAAAATTAAAATTAAAATTATGTTTGCGTATGTATCAATTTTAACATAAAATTTTTATATACGACTTATGTAAAATCCTTTCATATTGATCAAATGTCAAAGAGCGACAAAAAACGTGCTACTATTGAAACTTATTCTTCAAAGTGGGGTTCAGAAATGAAGCTTTCAGAATTCAGAGATGAAAGCTGCGTTTTGAAATCAAAGTAAATAGGAATCTAAATTTACTATTTTGCTTCAGGTTTTTAATTGACTGAAAGAGTGGAGGCTACACACCTGAGGCTGCGAACTCGGACAAAGTCATAGAAGCCTTTGTCGCTGTTGATGGCCGCCATAAACTGGATAGTTTCCCCGATAAACGGCAGTCCTAGACTGCCTGGAGGAATATCAGCTCCGGATTCCTGATTAAGCTGCTGCAGCATCTTCCATAACAGTCTTACAAGAAATATTACCAGGGCTCCAAGACCCAAAACTGCGTAAAAACAAAGGCAATAGGGACCTAAGCCTAGCAAAAGCTGAAACATTTTTCGTTCTCTCTAATGTCCTTGGCAGGTGAAATGAAGATCAATTTCATCAATGCTATGTTTATTTGAACCTTGAATTGAGCATTGATCATTCAAATGGGAAAACACGTGTGCGGTATAAAAATGGTGTGTTGGTGTATTGGCCTACGGGGCTTTGTCTCCGTTGCTAGTAATCATTTTCCCTTTCGACGGTGAGTGCGCTTTGAGAGGACGTTGGTGCACTCTCACCATGAATCATGATGGGATATTGAAATTGCTGTCACTAATCTATTCTTCATGACAGAATACTACCATTATTCAATACAAATTTCTTAGTTTTGCTGTCTGTCAGTGTGTCAGTTTTTATATCAAATTTTAATGCGTTCGAGAGAGGGAATTTTAATATAAACATATGATATAAATTTAATGTTAATAAATGTTAAATATTTTAAAAGAATAGTAATTAAATAGGTGAAAATAAATATAAATTTATTGTAATAAAATTGTTGTATATTTATATTTAATTATTTTAATTTAATATTTATTTTTATGTGTTTATAATATATTTTATATATTTTATATTTAATAATATTAAATTTATACTTAACTATAATTACTACATTGACTTTAATGTAGAAATTTTCATTGTGTCATATGAAGCAATCACAAAGTCAAATATTAATTAATGTTGATTGAAGTGATAAAACGATATTTATTTCAATAAAAATAAAAATTCAATTTTTCGAAGTACACTTGTTTTGATATTTATCAAAGTCATGCATCAGAAGCAGACTTGCCGTGACGTTGAAGATATTGAAATCTGTCGACCGACGGTGCTTTCTAAGCCATAATTTGCTTCAAAAGTTTCTGGTAACGGACAATGACTTCGGGGCCAGACAGAAAAAGATGTCGTTGAACCTTTGTAGCCACATGTTTTGCTTGTGTTCTGAATGAGTTTTCTTCATATTTTTGAGCAAATAACGTTTCCCACAAGGCTTAAATCCTCGCATTTTGCTCGTGACTCATAGAATCCTGTCGATATTCGAGTTTTGTTAGGGATGCTACGCGATTTTGTGTTGCATGCAGAAAGGAATCCGACCTAGTTTTGACATTGGACTACTTGGCTTTAAAGGTTTTGGTAACCTACGGTGACCACAGGGCGAGGTGGGACATTGCGCAAGAGTTCCAATTTTCAAACACCCAAATGAATTCATGGCTGATATTTCAAACTCTGGAATGCTTTGAGCAAGACCGAATGAGTTTAACTTCAAATCATTCGAGGTTAATTTCAGTACTGTCACCCGACAACTGTGATGTGTTTTTCAACTGCCGTGATTGAAATTTTCAACATTACAGTCTTTAACTGCGGTTCCAGGAAAATTTCCAAGGTTTGGTGATATTGCACAAATTTCACTAAATCAATCTAACAGTGCATTTGAGTGTGCTCTTTGGATAGTTTCAATATCTGATACTTTCTTGAATTTTATTTCTCCAGAGACTTAATACAATAGTCCCGTTAATTTATGCTAGAAAACAAGACGCCACCAATAGCCCTGGTACGAAACTAGACAATTGCAGACTGGAGCTTTGCTTTCCAATTTTACTTGATTCGATTATCCCTTTTTAATCAGTGACATGACCAAATCAATGTACTTGGTTCTGGTCTTCGACAGGTGACTTCCAACAATGTCTGCAAACCTGCTGAATAAATCATCCATTACATCTTGTTCGATTCCAAAGTGGGATTCCAGCATCGGTTCCACCACGGCTCTGATGGTTTTTGCCACTCGCTGTCCAACCAACAGTTTGCCTTGTGCAGTATGGGTGTCACTGACAGCACCTCCATCCCAGTCGATTTCAAAAGCTTCAAGACGGTCAACGATGAAAGAGCCTTCCTTCTGTATCGCCAACTTGATTTCCTCAGCGCTTGGAGCATAGTATGGGGCATTGAAAGAATCAACTTTTTCCTCTTCAATTCGACCCTAGAAAGAGTTCAGTTCTTTAGTTACTTAGTCAACCTGGAACTGATTCTATCTTCACAACTCACTGATTTATACCAGCCAAGGATCAATTCTAGTCCCACTCTTCACGCGATTCGATTTTCAAGGGAAAAAAAAAAAAAAGGAATAATAACATGAAGAATTTCCAAATGCTTGATATGGTGTTAATTAAGATAGCAAGAAAAAACAAGGAAATTGCTAAGGTCAAATTTCACGTCCATCAAATATATTATGTTTTTTTAATATTATATTTAAATAATATCTTTATACTTATAATCAATTGATTTTACTTTAGATACTTGAGATATCATCAAAACTCAAATTCGATTTTGTGATTATTGTTTATTATTATTCAAAATTATCACATAATAAATTTTGATGTCTTTATATACAAATGATGAAACTTGTTAAAATGATATCATATATGTTTGTTAAATACGAAATCTTATATTCAAATTAGATATTTTCATCTATATCTAATTGTCTTTTGGTTTGATGGTTAATATTCTTCCCCGTATTTGTTTATATAATAAGATGAGAACTTGCCAATTGAAATCAAATGGCATGCGTGCAAAACTAAAAGAAAAAGACTTCTACAGCATATACCTCTCTAACCAGGCTCATAATTGCTTGGGCTAACAGCTCCCAATGATAGCAGCTATCTTCAGTAGTAGGATCGGCGGATCTCCTGCCCATGAAAGAAAGGATCATGCGGCCGCCGGGAACCAATTCTTGGGAACGAGACTTTATGAACAGCGAAAAATCATTCTGGAATTGCAATGAGTATGCATCCAACACGCTCAGCGGGCTGCTCTTTGAAATATAGAGCTTTCCCTTGTTTAAATATCTGGGAGCATTGCCCTCCAGGCCGACTGGAACCTGTTAAAATTCAGCATTTCTTCCTTAAGACACACCCAAGCACCATTAACAAAAGCTAACATATAATCAACAAAATATATTTCTCTACTGGGTTTATTCAATACATCAAATAACTGTCTATACATAAACATAAAATATAAACTCTTCCATATATATAAATAGTGAAGAGTTTAGTTAAGAGTTTTTAATAACAAATCATCCAATCTTCATTTAATAATTTAATTAATTTATTATATAATTACATTAATGATAATTTATTGGATATGCGAGAAACTTTTAAATCTTTTTAGTTAATTTGAAACTTTATTTTTTATTTAAACAAAAAAAAATCAATTTTAATTTTTTCCATAAAAAATACATGTATCTATCATTGAATTAATGCCCGAGTGCAATTTGCTGTCTATTAAACTTATGATAGAGACTTCGGTCCATACTAGACTTTAGTAATTAAATTCAAACATTTTTTTTGTTATTCTAGTACTAATCATTATGTAATCTAGATATTTTAAAAACTGTTTTCCAAATTCAATGAATATTTACCAGACATGGAAATGAAGAGGAAGTTAAAATCTTATTAATAAGAACTTAATTTTCATACAATTATATGTGTAAAGTTGAAATTATGAATGTTAATTTTAAAAGAAAAATTATTGTACGTAACGGTTACTTCATCTTAACATATATATTTTATTTAAAATTATGCTATCTAATCATATTATTAAAAAGTTACTTATTAATTAATTATCAAAATTATTAATGAATCTTTTAAAATAAATATTTATTATTAAAATTATTATAAATGATTAACTTTTTTAATCACATGATTACATATTATTATTTGAATTTAAAAAATATATAGTTCATCGTTTTATGATTACCGATGAACCATGATTATTCACACTAACCTGGGAGAGCCAGTGAAGACTGGAAGAAGAGTGAACGAAGTGCAGGCTGTTGCTAGGGAACAATCTGCCATAGAAAGAGCCTGGCATAGCAGCTATGAAGCAGGATCCTAATCCAATACCCTTCTCTTCTTTCAGTCTGTTGTAAAATGCCGGTACTGACATGAATATATCATTGAAATCATTGCTATAAAGATCATTCAAGAACACCCTCAACTCCGGCACCGGACGACCCTGAAGACGACTTGTTGCTTGTACCATGTCTATGACGTCGGAGATCACGGTTAAGGTGTTCGGTCCCGATGAGCATCCCAAGTCTGCAATCCCCATGCTTTCTATGAAATTGTTGTACGAGATCTCTAGTAACGCTTCCTCAATGATTGTCTTCCCGGCAGCTATGATTTTGCTCTAACAAATCAAAAGAAAAACAAAAATTAAAAGGAAAACATGCATGTATAATGTCCGAAGAAAGGCGGAAAAGAAAATTAAGAAACCTGAACCATCGAGTTCTTTGCATAACTAGTCTCGCCACTCCCTTTGTTCATGTGAAGTACCTGCATTACTTCCATCTTTTTCTTGCCTAACTACTTTCTCTGTACTCAAGCTCTTAATTTATGTCTTTTATATTTAAGCAGAACGAAGGGAGAGTGGAGGATGTCGACCCCCATATATAGAGTCTGAACTGGGTCGAGGCATCGGCAAACCTTAGCTTTTGGAAAGTTGTGGATATGGAATTTCCAGATATTTCCTGAAAAAAATAATTTAAAAATAAACAGTAATCACAATGAGGTTTTTATTTGAAAACTTAAAAAGAATAAAATAAAAGATGAATTATTCAATAAGATTGTTCTTTTTGTTCAGATAAGTTTATATAAAGTAATTAAAGGATGCGAAGGAAGCAGTAACTAGCAACAGAGTTCCGGTAACAATCAGTAAAAACAAATAATGTAGTAATACGTTGTGTTCAAGAAGATATACTAATGCTAATAATGATTTTCCCTATGTTGGGTACAATAATAGATTAATTAAGGTAATTAATAGTAGTAATACAAATTTGATATGGTGATATGATATATATGATATAGTATGATCTTATATTTTATGCTCTAAGGAATTATGACTCTGATCTCAAAAGATTTGGTGATAGGTTCTTTAGAAATTTTCTTGTGAATTGTTGGAAATATTGCTTGATAAACAAGATGGTTAAATGAAGGTTTTGAAAGGAAAGAGATTATTGGTGGGTATTTAAATGGGTTAATAAATAGAGAAAATCTCAAATTTAAGAATTATTATTTAATATATTGATAATAAAATTTAGGCTACACAAATAAAATAAAAATAATAACACATATATTACATTATTTATTAATTATTTTTAATATTTTTTTAAAAAATATATATTATTATATTAACTCTATTTGTAAAATTTAAAAATACTTAATACTAATTATTTTACCTACATTTGAGTACATAGAGATAATAGATTAAGATATAGAATAAGAGTTAAAAATATTGGAATATCAAAATTGTGTTGTGAATAAAGTCTCGAACAAATTTTCCCCTGCATTCGGCTTGAGGACCAATAGCCTACATGTACGAACCAAAGCACGTGGCAGTCCAGACGCAGCTGTACCATTATAACCATAAGTTGTACAGCTTTGTCGGCAATTTGGCACAGCTGTGCTATTAATTCACGGAGAGATTTTTTAATTTTACAATTTTGATAAATTCTTAATTAAATTTTTTTAATTTTTAATATTTTTAAAGGAAATTTTATAATAATAAAAATTTTTATATTTAATCATTATAAATTCAACATAAATACACATAATTAAATATAAATTTAGAATCAATAAATATAAACTATATTAAAATTATTGTAAATATATAAAAATATAGACATAAATATATTTTGTAATAAAATTATCATATATTTATGTTTATTAACACTAACTTTATATTGACTTTTAAACTTTCACGATACTTTTAACATTTATATTATCATTAAGTTTAAGCTTACGTTTAATTATATAAGTTTATATAAATGATAAAGTTATGTAAAAAAATTTTAAGCTTATTATATAAATTTTTTATTTTTTAAAAATTTGTGCTATTTGACTAATTTCACTTATAAAATTTATACAGAGAATATATCATTTACTGTTTTAATGTAGTGGGATGGAATGGAATTGATTAAACCATGAAGAAACCCATTTGCTCCCTAATTCTAAACGTTTATTTCATGCTTTGCATGTAGAAAAAGGTGATACTGGTTTAATCTTGCAATTGCGGAACATATATGCACTAATGTCTGTCGGAACCGATTCTGAACTGGTTTCTTGATCGAGTCGAGGAACTTGTAATAGAAGTTCTTTTCCTTTTGTCTTTGTTCGCAAGACTTTTGTTGTAATATCCGAAAGTAAATGCGAATAATAAAAGAATAATCAGATATTGAGGGTTGATTTAAATAATTTTCAATAAAATTTTTATTGTAATTTGCGAAAGTAAAAACAAATTAAAAAAAAAAAAAGAACATTGAATATTAATTCAAAATGAATTAGAAGTTTCCGAATTGAGCATTTGTATTCTCTTGGAGTCGTGGGCTTGGGCTCATAAACATACCAAGCGAGTATTTAATTTCTCGGTTTTTATTATGAAAAAAAAAAAAAAAATCTTTCGGTTTGCTGGTGGTGCTGGGCCTAGCACTAGAAGAGATAGCCCAAAATCTCCCTCAAAAGGTCAATTTTAATTAGTTTTTCATTTTATTGAGGTGATTAATTCTGAAATAGCATATTAAAATCTTCTCTTAATTTTAAGTAAAAAAAAAAATGCAATTTTGGTGCTTTGTTGAAGTTATTTTTTCTCCCACATTTAAAGCAGGAAAAAAATAATATATAATAAAAAATTCGATAAAACAATTATACTGTGTAAAATATCTTTCTTTTATTTAATTTTTATCATAAAATTATATTATTAAAAAATAAATATTTATCTTTTACTTATAAATAATTACATGAAATAATCATTAAGTCCAATCTGAACATCCAAAAAGGATAATTGTCAAAACTCAAAATTCGTCTCTAATTTTTTAATTAAAAATTGACATTTAATCTGCACGCAACTTTATGCGTTTCAGATAATATATTTAATTAATTAACTAATTTATTTGTCAAACTAAAAGGCTCAGCTATTAGAGATTCGAGTCTAGCCTTTTTCCATTAAAGTAAAAGTAAAGCCACCCTATCCTTTTTCTCCCTAAATCTCCTTCTCTCTTTTCGAAGACAGCTTCAACGCTTTCTTTTCACTTCTCAATCCGTTTCCGATTCCAGATTCTTTGACTGCGATTTGGTGTACTGTTTAGAGCTTGTAATTTTTGAACTGCAGTGTTCTTTCATTTTCAATGCATTTCAAGGTTTTTTTTTTTTTGGCTTTTAGCTTTTGTTTGTTGTTTGTTTGAATTTTTTTTTTTTATTGTGAGTGAATGCAGCGCCGTAGATAAATGGAGAAACTGATTTTGGAGCAAAAGGATGCTGTTGATTGGGTGTATAGAGGTGAAGGAGCTGCTAATCTTGTTCTCGCTTACACTGGATCATCTCCACCATTTGTAAGTTCTTCAGCTACGTATATATATAAATTTAAATTTGAAATTGTTGATATAATGGTTGTTTTTTTTTTTTTTGTGGTTTGGATTTTCGTTGATGTAAATATAAGATTGAGAAAGTGATGCGAATTCAAAAGTCACAACGGAACGGCAAAAATGGAGGAGTTAATGGAAACAGAGCTTTAACAACGCATGAACGGCTTGTTTGGCGAGAAAATGAGGAGCTAACGGCATCGCCAAACAGAGAGATTGTAGAGCAACTTTACGTCAAGCATGTCATGAGTCCATTGTTAGGCTCAAAATATGTCGATGCCGGGGTATCTTTATGTATTTGCCCTGGTTATCATGATTATGCTTTAGTTATTTTGGTTTAGATCAGCTTTATAACTGCCGTTGTATTCCTGGTCTTTTGAGTTTGACAGATGCGTGTTCGTGTAACTAAGGAATTTCTTGTGTCTGTTGACAAGAATGTGACCTGTCACCGGCCTGCTTGGCGAATTGATTCATCACAGGTTGATGTGAATCGTGATTCTGTGCTAATCATATCGGATCATACAATCTTTCCTAATGGTAATTTTGTCTTTTCCTGTTCTAATTTGATGCATCATGTTGTGCTTTCAAATATAAAGGGATGATCTCTTCTTTGAGAAAGGAAAACAGGACTTTGTAATCCTATTCAGCTAAGCTTAATTAGATAGGTTTGTCGATGCTTTTGATCTTACTAGCTGACTTGTACTAGAATGCAGGTGACAAAATGTTTATCTGGTAGAGGTTTTGAAGTATGAAAGGACTAGGAAGTAGCTCTTGGTATTACGTATTTATGTCTACTTGGAATTTTGTGCAAACTGACTAGTTGAATCATTTTTTCCTTAATGTGATTTTAATAACTAGATTACTAACTTATGCTTAAGTCATGTATCTATGTGGGAAAATACAACAGCTTGAGAATTGCATATAGACATTTATGTGATCTTCCTCATTTTTGTTTTCTGGGAACTTAGCTCGTATTTTAGAATACAGAGTAGTTAGATCTAAGTCAACATGAACCTAGATTTACATCACAAAATGATTAAAATTAGTTTATGTAATATAGCAAAGATCCCATTAGGTTCTTATATCATTGCACTTTATTTATTCCAGGTACTCTTAAAGGCGGACCATGTATAACTGTTGAGATAAAGGTGAATTTCCTTTTATGCTTTTTTCCTTAATTTCTTTGTTTCATCAACTTTTTGTTATGCCCTTTCATTTGCTCTACAAGTTTTACTTTCCTTTGTTTTGATGAGTAGCCCAAATGTGGATTTCTCCCAATTTCAAGATTCATAGCGGAAGAAAATGCTCTTAAAAGAACCATAACTCGGTTTAGAATGCACCAAGCACTGAAGTTGCATAATCAAGAGGTAACTTTTGTTCCTTCACACTATTAGGTGGTTTTTTGGTGCTATGTTATTACTGTTTCCACATGCAAGAGAAGAGTGTCCATTCTAGAAACTTTCTCACCCATATATTAGCTAATATGGACTTTTTTGTTAATATTTATGTTTGTTGTTTCTTAATAATTGTTATATTTCAAAAATATTTACAGATATCAAAATATAGTGGATATAATCCACTGGATCTGTTCTCTGGATCCAGGGATGGGATATGTAAAGCTATCAAAGCTCTATATGCCACCCCTCAGAACAACTTCCGTGTGTTTTTGAATGGTTCTCTTGTATTCGGGGGCTTGGGTGGTGGTACAGACCACAGTACTATTCTAGTTGGTGAGGCATTTGAAAATGCACTTAAGAATGTCATTCAGGCAGATCATGGCCTGCGCACAAATAGTTTTATGCAGCTTGTTGCTGAGACAGTTTATACTTCCGGAGTATTAGATCAACTTCTTGAAGTTCAGAAGCTCGATGCTTATGACATTGAAGGGGCAATTCATGCTTATTATAACATAATTTCTCAACCTTGTATGGTTTGTAGAGAATTGAGTGAAGACAAATTATCACACCGCTATACCTCTTTGCACTCCATTCCATTGGATGAAAGCTTGAAGATTGTGAAGGGCTATTTGATAGCCGCAACTGCAAAGGACTGTAGTTTGATGATTAGTCTTAGACCAAAGGAAGATGGAGATTTGCCATCAGTATCTCCTCAGAATACTGTATATCTAGGGTCAACTAACCAAGTTTTTGAGTACAAGGTAGACTCCCTTGCCATTTGCATTTGACTTTTACTGTTTTTTGATAATGCCAAAATATTGTAGTCTGTATTGTCATAGCATTAGAAAGCAATCTACAGAAATACTTTTTCGGTGCATGCTTTGATTTGTTGTCTAAAAGTATTTGAAGCCAAATTTTTTTAGGGCCATACTAATTTGCTCAATCTTTCCGACAAATTTAGAAAAAACATTGTAGAGCTTTCTGTTTTAATATATTGAGGAAATTCTTTTGTGCTAAAATCAAAGTCTGATTTGGCAAGGTTTCTCACTTTCTTCTCTTGTTACTGCAAAATTACTAGGTGTATTTCATCGATCTGGATTTGAAACCTTTGAAGAAAATGGAGTACTATTACGAGCTAGACAAGAAGATTGTGAACTGCTATTCTCAGACAGTGAAAACTGAGCATGAAGCAGATAAAGCTGTTAGAATGGATACTTACGGAAGTGTATTGGGATAAAAGATACCCCTTAGAAGACAGTTTCTTTACCGAAGATTATACGAGTGCAAGTTATTCTTAAATGTTTCCTTAACCGTTGTTGTAAAAGTAAAGGTTATAATCTCTAGGCTCAAGTTCTTCCTTAACCTCTTTTTGGGGCTTTTGGATTTCCCTTTGAGAAAAACAGTCTGTTCTGTATGGAAAAACTAATCCTCTTCCAGTTTGTTGTACAATGTCCAATGTAATGTGGACTAACTTGAAATCAAACGTAAACCATGTACTTAGCTATGTAGTATTTACCGAAAATTCTCAATAATCATCTATGCTGGGTTTAAGCTAGACCTACTTGCCATTGAACTTCATACTTTTTCTTTGAATCTCTTTTGTTTCTAAGTATTGCGGAGAAAGAAGATTGCTGAAGCTTGAAAGTGGACTTGAAAATCTTAAATACAACATTAAAAAAAAAATTAAAAATGATGTGGATTAAAATTTAATAAAAATTATATATGAATTTAGTAAAAATTAAAAATAATATTTTGTATTCGACATATTAATATAAATTTTTGTGTTATATATAATATGAAAATTATTATTCATGATGTAATAAGCATGAATAGTGGATGCATTTCAATTCTTGCAATGTTATATATTAGTAACGCTACTGTACATGCATGTCTCCTCTGGTTTCAGGGGGAGAGCTGGTTAACAAGGGAGAAAGCCGCAAAGGGTTTGGGCTAACAGGTAAAGTGATGTACAACTACTCGCTGCCATTACATCTTGAGCCCACAGGGCCAATTAATAATTCATACGGCTGCATATTAAATTTACTGTTTTTAGTGGAAACTTTGATAGTGTTTTAAGGTGTTTTCATGTCTTTTTTATATCTATTATTATTATCGGACCCCGAAGGAAGATCCTCTTACTTCCTTATACACAGAAAACCTGTTGAAGTTGTACAGAAACTCATGGTCATAGGGCTTACAGTCTTCTGCAATCAGAAGGAAATGTTCAATAGGGTTGTTCTGACAGCATCCTAGTTTATCAGACTGACTGTACTCTGTACAAATGATTGTTTGGGCAGCGGGCAGCCCACTGGAAGTTTTCGTACACTCAATGCCATATTTTGTATGAAGTATGAACTACTTCTTGCATGATTTACTTTTAGCAATAGAACGAGTTTTCCTTGAAACTAATGGTTACTTTGTCAGCCTGCTCCATTCAGGTCATTAGGAGTGAGAATTCTGAAGTCATGCTTTTACGTGTGCATGCCTCTGTGTTGTGTTTGGGGTCCTGGAAATCTCACATTGAATGAGCAACCCATTCGAGAACCTTCTCAACACTTTCAGTCCATTTAGTTTCGAACCAAATTTCTATCCAATTCCAAAAGCATAGAGAAAACCATCGTCCAAAATACATTAAAATTACAAGGAATCAATCGAAATCAATGTTAAAATCGAATTTAACAAATAAATAAGAAAAAAAAATTAAATGAACACAAAAGATAATATTTATATGATTTTAATAATTTATCAACGTTCATGACTATATTAGATTTTTTTTATTAATTTTTTTGAATGTTTTTATAAAAAAATTACATATTTATAATATAATAAAATTATGTCTATGAACATTATATCAATTTTATATAGATATTATATGAGTTGAGATCGATCGTACTCTATAAATTTTAACAGTTGAGAGAAGAAATGATTTAGAGAGAGAGAGAGAGAGGAAGTTTGGATCCATTACTTTTCCCTGGAGAATCTTGTTCTCATCCAACTTTTATCATTGTTGTTAGTTTGTGCTTTATTCAAAGCCATGTCAAAGGCTCCTTTCCTCTGAAACCCCATTTAGCTTCCATATTTCTTTATGTTATCTGATATGTCTTCTGTTATCTGCATTAAACTCATCATTCTGCTCAGCCATTCTCTCTTCCTGCACTGACATCTTATGGTACTTTTACTGGTTAGAATGATAGAATGAATGTTATCTGTTCTGCACTTAGACAATCACTGTAGAATCTGACTTTTGTTTCTAGTGAAGAAAACCATCCTGTCAGTGGAGCTGCTTTGTCGGAAGTGCAGGCAGAAGGTAATGAAAGTAATCTCTGACATCAATTGTCCTTGATCCATCAAAAAACACAGTAACTGTGACCGATGAAGCTGATCCGCTTAAGATCATTAAGAAAGTCAGGAAATTCAGAAAACATGCATCGATTGCAACGATAGGGTCTGCCAAGGTTGAGAAGAAGGATGACATGAAAGATCTTATGATTTACACTCCAAAGACATGCCAGAACCTTAAAAATGATAGTGTGGCATATTCATGTTGGAGCGGCGGGGTACTTATGATTGAGTTATGGATTTTTCTTTCATTCTCTAATTGGAAATTTTTATTAATTAAGCCGTTGGGGTGTGTGGTTAGCTTGGCAAATCACAAAATGTATACTCATTGCCAACAATGGACCGGTCACTATACATAATACATTATATGATATAATCTATCAAAGCTGTCTATTTTATCGATATGATAACTCTACAAAGCTTGTTTGATCCAATTTTTGAAATAAGAAAAAGACTTTGGTAGAGATTGTCACATGTTTGTTCACATTTTGGGTGGTTATTAATGTTTGCTTTGCTTGCACCTCATTTTTTCCAAATATATATATAAAAAAAGGAAAAGAAATTACTTTAACTTTGCATGGAATTAAATAATTTGATTGCATTTTTTTATATATAAAGGGTGGGGATTGAAATTATTAGGATCCGAACAAAATTTTCTTGATCACTGGATAGACAATTTTGAGGTGATAAACTAGTTTGTAATTTATAGGAAGTTATCAAGATAGTCAAGCATTTTCCAAGGCTAACCTATTTGGGCCGATGAATGGGCTCCCCAATCTATTATTGGGGTCTACGTTTAGCTTTCTCATAATTATATTGTGGGCTTCATTTAAGATACTGGATTTCCCTCTTCGGCCTGGAAAGGAGACTAGTTATGAACCGATGGGGACAACTGGCAGTCTCCCAGAGAATTCTAGCTTTTGCTTCTAGCCAAAACCTCTCTAAAACCCTGAAAACGTACTCTTGTAGGGTGGGGTGGGGAAATGAAAGATGTGGTTTTCAACTAAATCAATGCCTTCATATGAAGCTCTTTTCTCAGTAGCTGCTTCTCTGACAACTTCAGCCTTTCTCTTACGAACCATTGCCAATGAACTCATCCCGGATGCCATCAAGGATCAGTTCTTTTTGGGTCTTCAAAAGATTTCATCCTCTTTATCCTCCCAGCTCACGGTTGTCATCGAAGAGTCCGATGGGCTCACAGCCAACCAAATCTTCCACGCTGCTAATGTTTACTTGGGTGAAAAGTTGTCATCATCGACTCAAAGAATCAAAGTTAACAAGCCTGAGAAAGAGAAAGAATTGCAAGTGACTACTGACAAGAATCAAGAATTGGTTGATGTATTCCAAGGAGTGAAGCTGAAGTGGGTTTTGTTGTCTTCTTCTCGGAATCGTCAGTCAGTTTCTAACAAGAAAAACAACAGCAGGGGGATGTTAAAGGAGGAAATACGGTACTTTGAGCCGAGTTTTCATAAGAAGAACAGAGAGATGGTGTTGAGTTCATACTTGCCTTACATTCTTCAAAAGGCGGGAGAGATTAAAGAAGAGAAAAAGACACTGAAGCTTCATACGGTTGATTACAATGGTACAGATTATTGGGGTTCTATCAATCTTGATCATCCAGCGAGTTTTGATACCATGGCAATGGATCCGGAGATGAAGCATTCACTAATAGAAGATCTTGATAGGTTTACAAGAAGGAAGGGGTTTTACAGGAAAGTAGGGAAGGCTTGGAAACGTGGGTATTTGTTATATGGACCACCTGGCACGGGAAAGTCGAGCTTGGTTGCTGCCATGGCTAACTATCTCAAGTTTGATGTTTATGATTTGGATATAAAGGAGGTTCAGTGCAATTCGGATTTGAGGAGATTGTTGATCGGTACAGGAAATCGATCTATAATAGTCATTGAGGACATCGATCATTCACTGGATTCTGCTGAAGATGACAAGGTAAAGCTCTTCTAATTTCATAGTTATAACATTGGTCTTCCAAAGAAGCGGCAATTCTGAACACAATAGATTAATACGAGACAAAAACGATATGAATTAAAGATATTAATATGATACGGATTACAATTTAATAAAAACTGTATATGAATATAATATAAATTAAAAAAAATTGTATTTAATTAAATTGTCTTGTTTTTCATGACATGAATATGAATTACCAGATCTAGGTATGGTATTTCACTTACTAGCTTGTGCCTTTTACAGGTTACTCTGTCTGGTCTACTGAACTTCATCGATGGTTTGTGGTCAAGTTGTGGGGATGAGCGGATAATAGTGTTTACAACCAACCACATGGACCGGCTTGACCCAGTGCTGCTAAGACCAGGACGCATTGATATGCATCTTCATATGTCTTGCTGCACATTCAGCGGTTTCAGGACACTTGCTTCTAATTATTTGGAAATTCAAGATCATCCAGTTTTTGAGGAAATCAAGGGGTTGTTAGAGAAGGTTGAGGCAACACCAGCTGAAGTCGCAGGAGAGTTAATGAAAAGTGAAGATCCTGATGTTGCTCTTCGAGGGCTGATCAAATGGCTCCATAACAAGGCAAAAGCTGAGGTACGGCAGGAAAGTTAGAACACTGAACAGAAATTAGCACCTTTCAAGTTTGAGAAAGTAGTATACAATGTCTTATATTGATTCCTCAACTTTTTCTGTTATCCTTGTTCTGCAAAAACATAATCAGACACGCTCTGACCAACAGTCAAACAGACAAGCATTATGTATGCGCATACGTATGGCATAGTATTTTATTTACAAGTGCATTTTCCATAAGGAAGTTTTCTAACCATCTTGACTTGAGTATACGAAAGTGCATTTTCCATAATTATTGAATGCTGATCGAATTCTGCCTTCCTTTTGATCATCTCACCACCAAAAAATAGAACAGTTCTTTTTCTGCATCATGCATACAAACATACATGAAATTAAGAAACGAAAATGAATCAAATTGCATATATTGATGATTGAATATGTGTAATAATCTTTTGACTTACCCCAGACTTTGCCTCTTCTTCTTGGCTATCTATATATGCAAGGAGTTCTTCCTGCCGCATTAAAGCTTCATGAAGAGCCTGCTCATTTACACGAAAAGCACGGCAGAGTCAATAGCACATCCAAAACTCTATTCAACTTGGAAGAAAACATGCATCATACATCAGGCTTAGTCATATAATGAAGGATCATGACTTGCTAACACAGGCTTGAAATGCTTCTTAGGGGCTAGTCACGACCTTAAATCAAATAAAAGGTAATGGCATCAAAGAATCATCTCTACTTAAGCTGGAATCATGAATAACGACCTTTTTCGTAGCAATTAGCTCTGCTTCTAATGCATCTACGCGACAAACAGCAGCATTCAACAACTCCTCTTTATCAGGAGGCATCTCAAATCTTTTTGACAGTAGCATCTCAACCTTCTCTTCTAGATCACCCAGCCTTCTTACCACAGATGACAGGAGGTCTGCCTCAGTAAACCTTGGAGCAGGTGAAGGGGGACGAGTTTCCTCCTTAGACGTTGGTTCAACACGTTGGTCAGGAATGCTACATGTCAAATCAGTCATACTCCGCTTCTTCATTAGATGCAACACCGTTGTTCGGATAAGTGTAAAAAAGCTCAAAAAGGCAATAACTGCAGCAACGATATAACCATAGATTCCTTTTGGAGATTGCTCTACCAGCTGCAAAGTAGTCCCTGCATTTAAAGCCAGTAGACCTCATCACAGTGAAATATATTGAAAATATAGAAAGAAATAGTCAAGCTCTGGTTTTGGTTACACTGTTCTCATGACTCATGATATGATTAAATCTGTTATAATGAGCTAAAAAGCCTGGAAAAGGTGAGAGGGAGAAAGAGAAAAGAGAGATGCCCAAAGCGTGGCAACATTCTGTTTATTTTGGTGCTGATTATCTCTCAGCAAATTGATGCTGATACCATATGTCTTGCATGAGAATATGGATAATAACTGGTTGTAATACCATTTAAAAAGCATTAAATTTGACCTTAAGCTTATATTTATTTATATGCAGGATGATCCTGCAGGAGAAGTTGCAATAAAAAGATCAATTTATAGTTGAAATGGCACAAAATAGTTTCTCCTGTCATACTAGTCGAGTAAAATAAAAGCTTTTAAACACGCTCATATTGCTAACCTTTATTAGAAGTGTTTGGACTCTGATGGGACACTTGTTTCTCACATTCTGAATCTACAACCTTGTCAATCATGGGCACATATTCATCATCCTCAGACGAACCACCAGCAGAGATCGCCTTACCAGCCATTCTAGCCTATACAAACACCATATTCTGTTGTTATGAGTTCAAGATTTAAGAATTTATAGCGTGATACTGTAACCTTACTCCCACTAAGCCATCTTAGGATGTTACCATGTTATTTTATGCAGAGAGCAAAGCATCCACATAGTATGAGACAAGGGTAATTGCCTATGATAAGCCATCTTAGCTTGCAAGTAAATTGCCATTGAATAGGGGTAAATTAGCTGATGTTTTAAACTATGAATCGCATTGGCAAGCACCTACCTCTTCGTTGACCGGAGCCAAGATTGGATGTAAATAGCTTCTAGTTGTCTTAGGAGAAGCAATTTCTTCCACTTCAGATCCTGACTCCGCTGCAGATGTGTCACTACTCTTTATCTGATCAATTATGAGAAAAAGAAAAGAAATAAAATTAGAGAATATTTTACTGAATTCTAACAATATAAAACTCAAAGCCAAGAAGGCATAATGTTCACAGGGAAAGACAATTTAGTGAACCATACCACATGATAAGATGGCTTATCATAGGCAATTACCCTTCCTTCGCTGTTTGAAACTGTCACAATCTGTCTGGAAAACAGTGCTTCACCATTGGCAATCAACTGCAAGAAGACATTCAACCATATAGCTTAAACATGTATAAGATTACACTGAAAAACAAGGGGATTGGAGAATAAGGTCAGGTTTATTCAGTGAGTGCATATCAGACCTTTAATATGTTGGGGTCTTTCCAGGGACCTTTGTCTGATCTCATACAACCTCCCTGATCAGCACAGGAGCAGCTACCTCCCAGAAATTGTGGCAACTCACTAACCAAGTTCAAGATACCAAAAACTTTTAGTTTCCAGTACAATTAGATGTGAATTAACCAACACATCAGCAACCAAAAAATTTGATTACCTTGCATCAATAATTTCAAGCAACTTATTCTGATAGCTGCTACCAAGAACCTGAGAGCAATTTTGAAAATGAGATAACTTCTATTAACTGAAAAGAGTGGATAACTTTAACTCTAGAAAAAAGCTGAACCATACAAAGATTTTGAACTAAGATTAATTTTACTAGCTGTTTTGGAATCAAGAAAAGATTTGACAGCTTTCAAGCCCATCTTAAAACCAGGACCAGCGTTGATGATGAACATTCGGTAAAGAGTCTGCAGAGGGAACTTGATGATAAACATTGGTGACAACTTTCTACCAATACTGAAATATGAGCAATTTTTACAAAATATCTGAGCACATTAGCAATTGGAACAATATCTACCTCAGGATAGTTATCACCATCAATCTTGTGCAGCCGCCTCACAAGATCTTGTGCAGACTTGCTAAAGACATTATAACCCTATGAAGGAAAATGACTGGGAATGAGCAACATGCAAATGTAATAAACTCTTATTAAGTCAAACATAAAATGATGGCATGGAAGACTAAATTTAGAAATAACATAAAATATACCATTCCCTGAACGTCCAAAATACTTGTGCTGGAATCTATGTGTCTCTTTGTAGCAATGGAGCAAGCCGGGAACTTAGTTGCAAGACACTTTTCAAATTCCTGCACATCGTATTTTAAGCATCTTTCCAAAGTTGTTACTCGCATGAGCTTGTTGGGTTCAACTTTTCCTAACAATTCAATGTAAACAGGTCTTCCTTCCTTATCCACCCCATGATAACCTTGAGGGTAGTACTTCAACACTTCATTCAACTCATTGAACTCAAAATCCTGATTAAATTATAATACCAATTAAAAAATGGGTCAGCGTTGCTCCATATAAAACCAGGCAATAACTGAATAAACAACTTGGAAAACAGTTGGCTATGTCCGTAAAACTTAGAGGGTAATATTAAATGCAGTAACAAAAAAAATATCCCACAGATGATGTGGAGCATTCAAGATTACCTCCAAAACAGTATCTGTACCAAAATCTTTCCTCCATTGGAGCATATTATGCCACATGTGCTTTGCTTTTTCGATATCGAACTTCCTTGCTTTTAAAAATCTGCAAGAAAACATCTATTCAGGGGCGGACCTTTCAATAAGCACAGACTAAACAAAAACCAGTACTGACAGTAAGAATTCTTGAAGCAATTATTCATAAAAACAAAGAAGATTGCAACATATACCTCAGTAGCATATGATAATCGTCATGTCTAGTAGGAAGCAACTGCTCTGAGATTAATGCCTGACGGAAAGCATCAACAGTCTGCAACTCCTCAATATCTCTAA
The DNA here is from genome assembly GCA_033439115.1 of Firmiana major. Taxonomy (NCBI): domain Eukaryota; kingdom Viridiplantae; phylum Streptophyta; class Magnoliopsida; order Malvales; family Malvaceae; genus Firmiana; species Firmiana major. Next base: position 1,143,103 of record CM065907.1, on the reverse strand, counting down.
AATCCTTAATCGAAACAGATAGACTTTTCCTCCTACTTTTCTTCTTAAGAGAACGTCTGAATTTACTCGATGCCTTCATCGCTTTCTTCTTAAGATTCCCTATTCTAGTCTTCCTGTCATCCTCAGAGATTTCGAAGTCCGATTTCCTATCTCTCTTTTCATCATTACTAGCAAATCCTTCAAAACCTACATAGCAATCAAAAAGAAGTTCCTCATGAGGCTCTAAAACAGAATTTAAACTGACATTCTGAACTACTAATTCAGATTATATAAAAGGAATCTCATCAATATGCAGCTAACGGATTTAAACAGAACTAACAACAGTTACAATCAAGAAAACTAACAAGTATGAAACTGAGAAACTAAGAAAAAAAAAACTATAGTTCATCACTGAAATAAAATTTTAACATAAGAAAATGCAGAGAAATTGAATTATGAAGAGAAATTCACTTACAAGGCCTTGCGAAACGATCAGGAAGACCGGACATGTTTAAAGTTTAAAGAATCAATTGGCAAAAACGCAACGAAACGATCAAGAATGCGAATGAGAGATTACTTGAAACAAAACAGACAAAAGCAAAACTGAAATCAAAGAGAATAAAAAACAACTGAAGAGTACTATTGAGAATTTGAGATCTTAAAGAAATGGTAGTTCAAAGAACTCGATCTACGGAATTTACGCCGCTGCTTAAGCTTAAAGAACAAAAAGAACTAGAAAGAAAGTAAAGAATTGCAATGATTAGATTGTAAAACACTAAAATGTAATGGTTGTTGTATATATTATCGACAAAGGAAACGACGGGAGAGCGGATACAAAACGCAGAGATGGAGGGGTCCGACTCCGAGTATCGTAAATATATGTTTCTCTCCGTTCGCGGTTGAAAACGTTGGGTTGGGTCCCACTTTAAGTGGACAGGTGGCGAAACAATATGTTGCCGTGTGTAGATATCCTTGGCGGGAATAAAACAAGCATTGTTTTATTCTTCTGTTTTAGGGACAGGTGTTTTTTGCGTTCTAAAACAGTAATAAATAAATAATTTTATTTCTTTATTTATCTTTACGCTTTTCCTCTGTACTAAAAAATATATATATATTTGATCAATTAACTTGATTCCCCTTTGCTAAAAAATTCAATTACTATTTTCATTATTTTTATTTTAAATGTGATAATACAATTAAATCTACCTTTAATCTTTTACATAAATTGAGTATCCTTCCACAAATTTGAACTTAAATAAATTATTTTAAAAATTTATTTATAGTAAAATGAAATTTGAACTTAAATGAATTATTTTTAAAAAATTAAAAATTTATTTATTATAAAATAAAAAATTTATTAATGCAATAATTTTTTTAAAAAAAATTAAAAATATATTTAACTATTAAAGTTTTTAAAAACATTTTAATATAAATTTCACTAAAATATAAATATGTTTTCAAGCCCATACCGGAGCATAGCATCATATTTAAAGATACCAAATGACCAGATGACCACCCAATAGCCAGTACAATTAGCCAATGCTGAAGTCTTCAGCAAAGTACCAAGACTGAGACCAAGACCAACAATCTGATCGAATTATTGCCAACAAGACAACATCTTGATTGATTCCAGAGTTATTATATAACCGTTTAAACTTGAATTTAAATAATTTCAACCCAACCCTTCTCCCTTAATTATAAAAAAGAAACTCAAAGCAAGCACCACAATAAGTAGCAGAATGATAAAATGATAAGGATAAATCGGGTGTTTAAACATTACATCAGCTTTTTTTTAACTGTATCTGTACATATATATATTCACAGACTTGTTACGTACATATTTGGTAGAAGACGAGACAATTGGTTGCTGATGCACGCTGCCACTACCCTGTTTCTCAGCTTCCAACAATAATTCCTATTTACAATTGGAATCACCAGGAGGAACAACTGAAACAAAAATAACTTGTTAACGTTTATTGTCTGTGCTCAAAATCAGAAACAGAAAGTGAGAGGAGGGGGAGACGGTGCGGAACACAATTACACGTTCAAGATCCAACTTAATTCAAGTTATTAACATCACCTGTTATGTATATTTCCTCAAGTTCCTCTTAGCCCGAAACTGACCAAGTTTGTCTCTCAAGTCAGCTGTCAGGGAGCATCAGAGTAGTAAGGATATTGACAAGAAAAAAAATTCATGCTGAGAAAAGATGGGGGATGTCATGTTACAATTATAATTTTCGACACATTCCTTTAGAGATATCAGAAGATCTTAGGATCTTGCCCTTGACTTAATTAAACTACAGACAACAAATAAAATTTACTTCATTTCAGATCACAATTAAATAGATAAAAAGTTAATCTTTCAATGAAAGACAAAGACTGCAGTCTATGGTGGGTAGCAATTCATCAAATAATCACAGGTATCAAGGACTCAGCTGTCAGCGAGAGAAGCATAATCGAAGGAAAGGTCAACTCTAGGTCAGGGGTTTATGTTTTTGACAGTCAAATGGAAGATGGAACATAAATGGGCAGGAAGAGAGGAAGAGTACCAGCATCCTTGTAGCGTTCCTGATTAATAGCCTCATTTAAGTCACAGACAATATTGAACTCCTCTGTATCAAGACAATGCTGACCACTTGGTCTGAAACCATAAATTAAAGCATGTTGCTTTCTAGATTATCAAAGTAAAAAAAAAGAAAAGAAAAGGACCTCCTGCAAGTGTTAACATGTCTAATTCTCTCAGTAAAATAGCAAAACAATCTCAAAAGGGGTTTCAGACTAACCGATCCAGTTCAGTGAATAATAATCCATCTGAAGCTGGGGACTGCATTGACAGCTTCCCTGATTCAATCACCCGCATCCCATCACTGTATGCCAAGTATTTGTTCACCTGTATAGGTACCTGCAGAGCACATCATGTAGGCTTCCAGGGTTATATTTCTGAAACCTTCACAATCGGGTAGGAAATTAATCAGCCCAGAAAGTAAAAACACAAAAATAGGTCAACGAACATCTATGTTTAAACTATACCTCTCAAAACAATCTAGTTCAGGTGGCCAAAAAAACCAAAATAAATAAATAAACAAAGGGAAAAACAATGTGACGTTATTGCAAAAGCATAGACAGCCAAGAATGCTTCTCTGAAGAGAAGACAGCATTTCCGCCATCATATCATAACAATTGGAAAGCCAAATTTCCAGGATCATTACCTTCTTTCAAGGTAATACAGTACTTCAAAGTAGGATAAAGGAATTCTAACAATGTCATAACATACAGTGAGTTATCCTTAATCATTAAACTACACTATCCAAAACCATATCTTAGATATTCTTTCTCCTCAACACAGAGCCTTTAAAATTATCAATTAGCATTATGAACAATCTTATCCATTTTTGCTGTTGGAAAATAAAGCATGTCATGCTGAAACAGTCACTATTAAATATGCTAATATGCTTCAACAAGGACCATTAAAGTATCCATCTTAGACCTTATCAAGATGGAAGTAATACTTAATGAACCCAACAGATGCAATTCCAAAACAGTTATAAATGAGATACTTTACCGCTACAACTTAAATGCTCCAAAGACTATTTGGTAAAACAAGGAATCATACAAGAGAAAAACACATAAAGGGTACCTTGCATCTCACAGCAATGTTGATGGCATCAGAAGGACGAAGGTCAAAACTGACAGACTCTGTCTCATCACCCACCTGTGAGAACATGCAACATGAGTCAGTGAAGACTACTCCACATGAAGAGTTGCAAGTCAGATGAATGGACTAAAAGGAGAGAGAGAAAGAACAGAAGTTCCATACTGAAATAGATACATACCTTTGTGATGTACAACTGAGCAAAATAGGCCTCATGCACTCTTTTAGTAACTCTGACAAGCTTTACCTGCAGAAGAATGGGATATTTATCACAAATTCATAACCAGATTAAAAGGAGTAAAGACAAACCGAAAAGATAGAGATGGCAGCATCTATTAATTGTAGTGGAATATGAAAATAAAGTTTTGTTGAATACAGGAAATTGGCAGGAAAGGAACCATACCGAGTAGCCCATCTTGTCAATCATGTCCCTCACCACTTGATACATAGTAGGTCTAGCCTGGAAACAAGAGCCAAAATATATATTAGCAGCAGTCACATTCGACACAAAACCAGCGTTGAAGAAGTCCAAATTCAAAAGATCCAACGTGCCAGGAAAACAAGAACCCTGACTAAATGGGGGAAAGAATACGGTTGCATACAATTTGGACATTGCGCACGGCTGCCATGAGCAACACACTTGGCATCTCCACTGCAATTAAAACCACAATTGAAATCAAACAGGACTGAGAAACTAACAAATAGAGCCAAACGATTGGGGATCGTGGAAGATTACATACAAACAATGATTGGGAGAAGAAGACCGGTCCCATCTTCCATCTTCAGAACGATGGCAGGATGCGGTGCATAATCCGGCAGATGCCCACCATGAGGATTGTTATGCACGCACCTTAAATTCCTTCCGTCCCTCATTTTGATCATAAATCCATCAGCTCCACTCTTCACCTCAACTATATGAAACAATTATGAAAATACATCAGTTAAGTACCTCCACATATCAAGAACAACAACACTAATGAAGAGATCCCTGGCTGAGCATCCACATACCAGCTTCAACCACACTGGAATTAACATAATCTTCATCGTTTTCATTGAAATTCTCGGCCATGCTTCCATTCCCATCTGAAGATGAACTGAAACTACATTGCACTATGGTCTTGCACTTCCGTAAGTTGAGTTGTCGAGAAATAGCACGCGCCTTACTCTTTCCATCAGTTACCCCTCTAAATCCCCACATATCGCTTCTATACAATCTTGCCCTAGGGAAAGGCCCATTCACCGGAAGCGTGTAAACCCCAACTTGTTTGCTCCGAACAGCAGGGCAAATCACCGGTCCTTGCAACGAAACCATCTTTCCTCTTTCACCACCTACCACACAATAATCAAAACAAACGTCAAACATCAGATATATACAAACTTTAATTTCCTGATTAGAAAAATACTTAAAAAGGAAATTTACAGTTTATTTTTAGCTGTTTTTTTTCAACTTGACCTCCCAATTTAGAAACTAAACAATCCAATACCAAGATCAAACGGTGAATGATTTTATGATTAGAATGAAAGATCAATCAAAGTAAAAACGATAGGATAAGATATACACCTGAAAAGATTTCCTAAACAGACACTATTACTAAGGGATCAAGAATCAAAGATCGATTTGATCAGCGATCAGAGCAAAGTTTGTCAAGAATCACACGAATCTTTTGACGTAGAACGAAAGTCTTGATTGATGAATAAGAAAATTTTGAAGATCAATATTCAATAAATGAAAAGAAAAGAGAAGGAAGAAGAAGCGAGGAAGAGGAAAGAAAAGATCGAAGGAAATGGAGAGAGAAGAGAGCTTGGATAGTAAGCAGATAACTGACAAGGTGGGGATCAGATGAAGGAATAAGAGATGGACAGAAGATAAGAGATTTTTTTTTTCTCTTTTTTTTTTTCGATATTTATAAAAAGACTATCCTCTCCCTACCTGATTGAATCTCCGTTCTATCAATTTTTAAACATCATATACGAACAACACAAAATAAAAAATATAAATATGATATCAATTAAAATTTATTAAAAATTATATATAAATATAATAAAAATTTATAATATATATTTAACATATTAATATGAATTTTGATAATTTTTTATATTTTATATTATAAAAATATAATTTTACATTATACGAATATGAACTATAATTCAAAGTTGATGCGTCTATTTGATATTAAATTGTGCACAATATAAAAATTATTATATATATTAACACATTAAATAACACATTTATTTTTATCTTTTATTAAATTTATATATAATTTTTATAAAAAATTTAATCCATATTTTTTATAATATCATAGTATCATAAGGTATGTAATATATCCTCAAATTATAATTTTTCAAATGCACATTTTTTACCTAATCATAAAGTCATTTACAAATTACTATACTACTTCACACTATATTTTAAAAATACTTTATTTTTTATTATTTTATAAAAATAAAATATTTATCAAATGAAACTTTAGTAATTCTAAACAATATATTGTGCACAATCCATAGTAAGATTAACTTTGAACATTTTGGTGATATAATGATCGATGGAAGGGTAAAAATGCGATTTAAAAATGGACAAGAAAGGGTGAGAGTGATATTACCTTAGCCTGGCTCCCATAGTGACGTCAACATGAGCCGTCTAGCTGTAAAGGATCAACTACGCCGGCAGCCGAAAAGATTAATGTACTAGATGAGCGCCACGTGTATACTGATTCTCTCAGACGATCTGGATAAGGCCGGTGGCCTCTCAAAAAATATCAAAATTCAGATATTTCATAAATTGGCCAAAACCGAGGGTAAAATCGTCAATATAAATAGCAAAATTTCCATTTTTCAGGAAAAATTTATGCCCCATTCAGTCACACATCATGCTATCCGATTCAATTGACTCAAGCAGTCATTGATTGTATTTCTGGGCCCCAAGGGACTTTGATGAACTAATAGATTTTACATTATGCATTTGTACACTTAATTGAGAAAAATATAATCCCCCTAGTCATTTTTATCTCAAGTTATTTTGCTTTCTTTTTAAATAAAGTAATTATTATTAAATCAAATTTTGTTTACTTATATTAACATTTTTATATAAAAAAATTTGACTTAAAAAAATAAATATTAAAATTTAAATTTTATATTTATTAAAAAAATTTAAAAAAAATCACGTGATTTAATTAAATTAAATTTCAAATTTTAATTTTAAAATATATTTAACATTTTTAACCACCAATCAAAAGTTGGTTTAAAAAAAACAATAAGTAATAGATTCCAACTTCTAAGATGGAGTGTTAATGTTCAATAAATGAATTCTTTCCCCAAGTTGCTTCCAAACTTAAAAGTTAAACAAAGAATCCTTAAATTTAATCTTATCCCATTACTATAACATTAGCTTTTGTCAGTGGACTCTAATTAATTATTCAGTTGGGACATCAAATTGTGGGACTCAAACAAAAACTATGTTATTAAATTTTGCAATGGAAAAATGTGAAGAAACGATCATGCATGAGTAGCTAATAGCCTAACAACATGGAGAATAATTTGATGTTAGAACCCGTATTTTAATTTTGCGAAGTGATTGATAGAGAAACATAACAAGTAGGTTGCAAAATTAATGAAAGTAAATTCTTATATAAATTTGTTATGCGTGATAAAAAAATGATAAAAATAAAATGTGATACACAAAAAATACATCACATGATGTAAAAAAAAAATGGAAGATCGGATCTATCGTTTTGAAAACAGTATTACGGCAGATATAAATTATGTAGTTTGGACAGTTTTATTTTTAAATATTTTTTATTCTGTATGATCCGTAAAACAGTGAAAAATATTTAATTAGTAGATAATTACGTAATTAAATGTGAAATTAATTTTTATAAATAGAAACCAGATATGATTTATAAAATTAAGTCTCTATTTCCTAACAAAAAGTCTACTAATTTTTCTGGTTGACTTAAGTATCAGAGTGCGTCTCTCTGATCATTTTTCTTCTTGTAGAGTTTCCAGTAATACGTGTCATAAAAATTAAAACGAAGTCGTCAGTAATAGATCATCAATTTGTACGACAACAACAAAATTAATAAATGATTAGAATTTTTTTTAAATTTTATCAGCGAAGCTAATAGAAAGATATATATATATATCCCTTAAGACATAATATTTATAAAAAATTAATTATAAACGAAATATTTGGCAGTTTATGCTATTTATGAATTTTAAAATAGGAATAATTTTTTGTGATAACATTGGGTTAAAAGAGTTTGGTCAACATCAAGATTTCGTGCACCTGAAATTACTTAAAATTTATTATGTATGGTCAGCATCAATGATTAATTCTATATAATCCTAATTACTTAAGGCGCAAGGGATGGATAATTATTCTTGGATCTGGAAACTCCCAGCTGGTTTGTTTTGTTTCATACACAGATTTTGCTGCTATATATACTCTAGCAATTATTTTCTTACGAATTTATATAGTTTTCGAGAAAAAAAAAAGAATTTACCGAATGATACTGACATATATTTTGGATTTTTCTAATAATATATAAAAAAAATCTACTTACATAAATATTAAATTAATTTAATTTTATATATTTTTAAATATTTTCAGCTGGCTTTATTGGATGGGCCAAGTTTCCGCCCCATGGGTTTCGGCTTCGTAATCAGCTGTGCTCACCGGACCCAAACCAGCCCAAAACATAGACACTAACTTGTACTCTTAATCAAATAATATATGTTTATGTTTCAATTTTATATTTTTATAGTCCGATTAAGGGTTTTTAAGGTTGTTTGAGTTTAATTTTGTTGAGAAAATTTTAAAAATAAAAATTTCAAACATCCATTTAAGATTGTTAATGACGTGTTTTACATTAATTTATCATATTTATAATTGATTTTATATAATAATTTAATTTATCTAATGAGAGGAGCGTATGAAAAAAAATATGAAAAAAATATAAAAAATTACCTTTTTATTATATTTTCTTGTTTCTTACCAAATATAATGTTGTTTTGCAAATGTTTCCGAGATTGATGTAATAAGTTTCATTACTAGAGATAAGAAATTTCAACCCAATGGATGAACTTGAGAAATTCTATATTTTTTTTGTCATGAAGAAACAAAGTTTCATCTAAGCTGGCTGAACCAAAATTATCATTGAAAATACATTAATTTGAAAGAAGCTTTTTTTTTTTAAGTACAAACTATATAAATTTTAAAAAAAAAACTTAAAAAGTACAAAATTAATGTCATTAATGGATCAAAGTTGGTCCATCCTGGGGATCTTGTAATAATTTTAACAAGATGACCAAAATTGTTCCATTGAAACCAAGCTAGAATTTATTAAGCATCTCCTACCCAACATGGGCTCAGAAAATAATCAGTGTTCTTATCATATGTCCCAAGGTTTAATCGAAACCAGCTAGCTATTAGCTATGACAGTTGCTGTTGTTATTGTTGTTGTTATGTTCCTCCGCTAAAGTTGCGGCGGTGGCCAAATGCCACCGCTGTTGAGGTTAGTCACATAAGACATGCACGACAATGGCACTAGACAGAGACCTCGGCTTTTGAGATCTCGCTTTGGTTCTTCATCTCCCTCTTCCAATGCTGAACCCTAATGATCATTTCAAATGTTTAAAATACAGTGATTAAAGACATTTTTTGAATCTAAATTAATGAAAATGACATGAAAAAGTTATTTTTCATTGGCAATTAGATGGTCCTTTCTTACCTCTTGGTTGGATCTGGATGTTTTGTTACGTGATGACTTAATGTATGGAACACTTAATGTCTGTAAAAAAACAAATACATTATCAGGAACATTAATCGGTGTCGAATGATATTAATTAACGAGATTTATATATTGTACATTATCCGTATATAATTCATAACAATAACCTCTTTTATTTATAAATTTTGAATAAAAAGTTTTTATAAATAAATATTTTAAAATTTACTAATTAATGAATTTCATGATAATATGATTCAATAACTATGCATAAAATATATAAAATGACAGTCCATAAATTAATGAAAATAAACTCTCAATTAAAATGATATTAAAATAATATGTATAATTAATGAAAAAAATAATGAATAATAACTTTTTTGTTTATAGGAGACACAAAGAGTGAATAAATGAATCAAATCTTAAACTTAATTCTTTTTGAAAAAGAATAACAACATTTAGGCTAAACTTTAATTATTAATAATTATTAATAATTTATTTGATCAAATTTTATTATATGACATAACTCTTCTTTCACTTGATTAAAATTTTGTTGATGATAAAATATATTCATACATGCACAAACTAGCATTTGAATTGATAATCCTAGAAAGACAGAAAGCGTTGTTTTTCCTAGATGGGGAATCAGATTATGGTTGTTGCTGATGCTCCACTTCACTTCATACTATATACATTTAATATTCTGATAGTCAATTTATTCTAAATGGGCATGGCTAAGACTTTGATTTCTTGAACTCATCCCAAGGAAAACTGAGTTTGAGCTCTCCAGCTAGCTAGGAACTTCTCGGAAATCAACCATAAATGGGCCCTTTCCACGGTTTTCCAAGCAAGGGTAAGCGTAATTCCCTTTCTTTCCTTCGGGAAATTTAAAGACACACACACACACGCCATTACAGAATTCTCAGCAGATGAGAAAGTACGGGTCTGAACTCTAGACAAAAGCTCCCCCCTTTCGCCATTGTAGACTCTCTTTTTCTTTTTGTCCAAACAAACAAAACCTCCATGGCTAAAGCTCGACAGCCTACATTACAGCTCTATTATCTTATATGTTTTGTTAGACAAAGGCCGGGGAAAAGAAAACTTGGTATATAAAAACTCCTATAAAGAACCCTAGGGACAAACCCTAGCCTTCAGCCTGAGGGTTTAGGGTTAACTTCTAGAAGCAAGTTGACGCTCGGACCCATAACTGGCTGATGGGTCTCATTCGAGGCAGTATGTAGCAGTAGTAAGATATTTTAAGAACATGTCAGAGAATATGTGTAAGAACAGCAAAATTCAAGGAGAATGTTTGGGAAGTGAGAGTTACCTCGACTTGATTTTGAAGGAATTTGATATATCCAAAGGCCTCCTTTAGTACGGACGCTGTGTCTGTCTGTGGTTTTCACACGTCATTTTCCATTAATCATTCCACTAACTCTTAATTAATTAATCTCTGCCATAGCTGTATACCTTGTTTTGCTGATGGAATTAAAAAAAGAAAAGCAACTGAGAATTTTACCTTGCCAAACGGAGCAACCAACTGTTGGAGAGCTGCGATTCTATCTCCCAATTTCTCTTTCCTAACCTGTTTGATGTGAAGCAAATGATTCAAGTTGGAAAACCCTGAAAGTTATCTAGCTACCATGAGAATAAATCATAATGTGCTGAAAATCAAGTGTTTTGTTGGCACCTTAAAGGGAGGGCAGGAAGAGCGTGACTCCAAACGAGATTTCTTCGCTGCAGCACCTGCTGTTGCCGCCTTTGGCTCAGCTAAAATGCTCGGTCTCTTTGCCTCTGTTATTTCAGTGGGGAAGGGTGATATCTTTGAATTGCAGAGAGAAAAGATCAGTTCAATGATGATCAAAGAGCAGTTTTAAAAAGAAAAATAAAAAGGCATGAAGTTCTGGTAAAGATGCATGCATACTAACGATTAAAGCTGAAGGTATCCCATATTGTAAAAGATGAGAAGGCATAACGTTGAACAAGAAAAATTCTTATGAATAAAGGTCTTCCACTTTCCATTTTCGTTTAAGAAAGTACTTGACTGATTAATCATACTCTGCTTACTATTAATGGAGTATCAGATCGTACTTTACATATGATTAAGTTGTTTGAACACTTGATTTCGTCCAGTATTCAGATCAGAATCAATTACATTGCATGGCAATAATGGTCTGTACTTAAGGCATGGTTTGTGGCAGAAATGAACGCTGCTACAAGAAAGAATAGAGAGCACTTACTTTACTAGGGCTATAAGCTGGCCTCTGATTTGACTGCTGATCAAAATGGTGGTGATGAAGAACAAAAGAAGGGCTCTCTTTGTATATACCAAGATTATTTTGATCATGGCTAAAACTACTGCTTCTGCTAAATCTTGCAGGACATAGGAGATCCAAGGCCCCCATGTTCATGTCAAAGGAGCTTGGGATGTTCGGGGAAGAAGCTTGGTTCAAAGTTGAAATATTTATACTCGGATATATCTGGCTGAAATTCCCTCTACTTGGTAAAGAAGTGCTTCCAGCTGGGATAGAACAATTCTGGGTGGTTGAGTAAAATTCTGATCCCACTGAAAACATTGGAAAACCAGAAGATATTGTCTTGAGCAATAGCTTCTCGCTGAGATCATGCAAATCTTTTTGCTCATCATGAATCTTTAAGTAGTTTGCACGAGGCAGATGAGGAGAATCTCCGATGCTTGAGGTCTCGCTTAGCAGTTCAGTGAATCTTGTGAGGGATTCTGAGAACTCATCTTTGATTTTGGCAAGGTGTAGTTCATGGCAAGACTGGCTGGTGAAGCTCCCTTCATTGTTAACCCAGTTTTGGATCATTGAACTGTGTTGAGGAGATGCTAAATTAATGTCATTTTTCTGCCTTGAATGTAAGATAGCCCCATTATAATTTGGATTGAACTCACTGTTGTTGCTGCAAAAAAAAGAAAAAAAAAAGTATAAATTTCTAAAATATGAATGAAAAAAGATGAACAAGGGAAGCAAACCGCACTTTGTAAACCCACAAGTTCTAGGAATCCAAAGGCAATACATGAGAAAAGAAAATATTCTCCTGATCAAAATCCATTGATTATCAACGAAATCTAACAAGTAAACTTTAACTACAGAATCCTGATTGATGCACATCAAATCAGAAAAGAAAAGAAGAGAGAGATTCCAGAGTTAAAGTAAATTCATGATGGCTTCATGAACTGTGAAAGCTTAGTAAAAGAAAGAGAGGTGAACTTACAAAGTGATGCTTGGGGTTGGGGTCCAAGAATGGGTGCTTTCAACTCCATAGCAGGGTGGGATAGGTGAAGAAGAAGAAGAAGACCCAACAAGCTGGTCTTGGAGCTGGTGTTGGTGATGGACATTTTCAGACTCCATAATCATAAAATTCTTTTTTTTTTTTCCTTTTAAATAAAAGAGCTTGAAAATCCCAAGATTGAGTAATTAAAATTTTACTAACCAGCTTTGCTTCCAGGAATCTCTCACTCTAATCAAACAAACAGTTCAGGTGACACCCATATACCTTGTTGCTTTTAGCTAAGCAACTTTTCTCAGTTTTTCTTCTTTACTCTTTCAAGTTTCCATCTCAAAGTAGCCTTGGAAACAAAGAAAGAGAGAGAAGAGTTTGAATAACCCCTTCTCCATACCCCTCTCTCTCTCTGACTTTAATTATTTATTTTTCTTTTCAGACAAACTTTTCTGCAGCTTCCCTCAATACAAGATTTCGCTTAAAAAAAACTCTCTCTCTGTCTCTCTCTCACTTTCTTTATGTAAAAACCAAATTGCTTTATTGTACTCACTGCAATTACAGGAAGATGATTAACACTTCCTCTACGCTATGATTAAGATCCCAGCTGCCTTCGATCCCAAGACTTTCATCAAAAGGTCTGAGAAGAGAAATGATAGCAACCATGCTCTCTCTTTTTCTTTCATCCCACATGCTCAAAGGCCCTCTTAAACTTTGTTATCTATTTATAAAAACCAACCATCAGCCAGGCGTTCCAACAGTGCACAAGTATTTCTCCAACATTGTTCAGTGGAACATGATTGAGACACCCTAACTCATGATATCTTATGTCTCTTAGCATTGTGATTGGTCACCTGAAAAGACGTTCGAACCTTATATGCGTGGGAAGTAAAAACATGATCATTTAAATTGATATTCAAAATCAAATTCATGTGTCGGCTGTAAAAAATAATATATAGTTATATCCTTTAGACATGAAGTTATGGTTTGAACTTTGCCCGCCCTGCCCGATGGTGGTGCGTCTGCACATTTTCTCACTACCATTCATGGAATTTTTGTGTGGTTGAAATCAAATTTGAGGTTTTGAAATTGAGATATCTATCCTATCCGTTGAGGTATATTGAAGATTAATTTAGACCATATCTAGCTATGATTCTATGGAAGACTGGCTAGTCAGTCGGAATTCCCCATGTGTGAGGGGGCCTCCATATGGAGAGTTATGGGATAAACTTTCTTGTCTCTATATTAATATTACGGTGATTTCTGTTCTGACTCCCACTATAGTTTTTGTTTATATTTAAATTAAATTAACATTGTGTAAAGAAAAAAAATTAAAATTCATAAATTTAATTCTCTTCGGCCGAAGTTTTGATTAGGTATAAATCATAATATGGTAGTGATTATGAAGCTTTTAATTTTCTAATTATTATCTAATTAAGAATGATAACAAATAAAAGTCACGAAAATAATACAGGTAAGATGTTGATAAAAATTTTATATAAATATGATAAAATCTAAAAAATAAGTTTTATATTTGATATGTTGATACAAATTTTAATACAAAATTTTTGATATTTTATAAAATACAAACACAATTTTATATGATAAAAATATAAATTTTATACATGAATTATAAAATCTACATACTTGTTATGATATTTTCAAAAACTAATTAGTGATAAAGTTAAAAGTTACGTGTTTGACGGGAATGTATAGAGAGAAAAAGAGAAAGGTTATATATGCATAAAAGACATACATGAATCAATAAAATAAATATTTTTTTTTTTTAAAACATCAATATATATATGGATATTGAACGAGATAAATAGGAAAAAAAGATTTGTTTGATTTGTTTGGGGGGCAAAAGAATAGGAAACTAAAAGTGAATGTAATAGGGTTGGGTTTTTCTTAGTCTGTCCTCATATCATGATATATGCATATAAAGAAGCATATGTTATGATTCTAGGCTCCAAAAACATGTTGCAAAGTTAAATTGCAATTAATCTATACTGCATAGAGTCAAGATATATATAGCTTTGCTTAATCATTACATATAATTAATAATATCAAATTATCAGATCTCAAAATCATGTTGTTATCACTTAATATCATTAGAATTCAGTAAAGGAAACGCAAAACGACTTAGCTTGATAATTGATGGTGCTTTTCTTGGTGGCATGGTTCTTTAAGGTGGAGCTGCTGCGTGAATATACAGTGACATTATTAGGATACAGGAAGAAAGCACAGTCAATACACTTTGGAGTTAAGATTTAGAGTATAAATGTTCCGACCGACGTTCATAAAGAGGAGGTCAGAGAGCTCAAGGGTTACGAAAGTAAATTCATCAGTAATGGAAACCTATCATTGTCTAAAATCGACTTAATTTGCTTGATAATTGATGGGATTTTTTCTTGGCGGCATGGTGTCATTTCCATTAACTCACTCAGCGCTTGCAATAGTAGTGAGCTAAAGCTAGCAAACAAAGTTTGTTTGTAATTCTCTTGTTTTGTTTAGATTCAAAACATTCATAATGACGACTTCAGATACAGACGATTCTGATATTTTAATTTCTCAATCATTTCTGTTCTTCCCATATAAAGGCCATAGTGGCAACTGGCACACAAAAACACCCCCCAATAACCCTACAATCAACACTTAGCTACCCTTTTCCTACCCTTCATCAGCTCCTTTTCCACCCCCACCTTTCAAATTTCTTGTTCAAAATTATATATATGCTTAACATATTCAAGTATTATAATTAAAGTAAGAACAATCGTATAGATACACATACATATATACATATATATATATATATATATATATATATGCATACATGAACACATGCTCACATGTGTTATTATATGTATATATTGATCAAATGCTATATATGGACATATTTAATTAAATACATGTATATAAACAAAGTAAAACACTAATTATTATAACATGTTTAATCATTATAATTTTGAGTATTGACTTAAATAGTGATATATTTATTTTCAAAATATGAGAATTTTTCAAATATAATCGAAATTCGAGTATCAACATTTACATTTTTTTTTTTATGTTAGAGATTGATTTTTCATAAAAAAATACTTTATTATGAAAATTTTATATTTTTAAATTAAATGTTAATATACATATATATATATATATATGTGTGATATAATGATAATTAAATTGTCTTTTATATATTTGTAAAATAAGAGGGAGGAAGTAGTGAGTGTTACGTCTGAACTATCCTCATTGACTACGATGAGTTGTATGGAGGCAAATCTGTGCAAGTGATATCTTTTGTGTGTGCTTGTGAAGATGGTTTAGAAGAGAAAAAGATGATTGTGAAATTTTTAAATTTTATAAATAAAATTAAGATGATATAATTTTTTAATGGAATATTAAAAATAAATAAAATAAAAATATATATTTATGAATTTTAAAACTTTAATAATAATACATCTCACAGTATTAATATTTATTATAATTTATAATTAAGAACTTAGGTCGGTAGATTAAGCATAGATGATTAGGCTGTCATTCCGTCAAGGCACAAGTATAATAATAATAATAGTAATAATAATAATAATAATAATAATTTGATGAGTGAGTCCCCACAAAAGTTCACATCCATTTCTAAAAGTTGATGCGAGAGAATGTGAGAATGAGATGAGACAGACAGAGTATGGGCGTTGGCCAAGCTTCCCCTTTGCTTTTTCTGCCTTTTTTTCCCCTATTGCTCTCTCCCCACCACGCCCACCCCATTTTACACCTTGTATAAAATAATTATATAATATATATACATCTATATCTTTGTTTATTTATGCCTACTTTGGGCTAATTAACCCTTTTCATTTTATGTTTTATCTTTGACTTTGTTCATTAGAAAAAATTTAAAAAACGAACAAAATGAGAGAAATGTTAATCTAATAATTAAGTATAAAGTAAAACAATATTATGAAATTTAAACATTAAAATTTAAAATTTAATTTAAATGGTTCATGCAATCATTCTTAAAAGATGATGTCTAATAAATTCGAAATATATACAATTCAAAATTTATATACGACAGTAAGGATAATAAATTATTGATCAAATGATTAACATAATATTTAATCATTAAATTAACAATTTTTTTTTAAAATTTTTTCAACCAAGCAAACCCTAAAATGAAAGAGGGAGTTTCGTTTCTCTTCTCCTTCAAAGCTTTTCTTCTTTATTGGGAGAGAGAAAGAGAGCTTTTCTTTCCTTTTCCTTGATTGTAATACCTTTTTCTTATTTCCCAATTTCACTATCTTCCAAGTTTCATTTCAAAAAAGCTGCTTCTACATCAGATTTCAATACAATATTAATGTATATATAAAAAATATTTTTGAAAAAAAAAATTCTTACTCTCACTTTCATGATGATGAATCTTTTAAAAAGGAGCTCAAATACTGTCCGTATATTATAATTAGTTATCTGCTTAATCTGTAGTATTTCCATAATTGTTATATTACAGAAGTTAATTTGTCATGCTAATTATGCTTAATAAATGATAACCAAAAGTAGTACTAGCAAGCCAAAAAATCATTGGAACTAGTGATGAAGAATGTATAAGAAATTTGGTAAGTGGTATTTGTTGCTAATAATGGGTAGGAAATTGGATAGAAATTTTGCATTGCAATCACAAAAACTACTTGTAATTGAAACAAAAAAGATGAAATATTTGGTGTATAACTTCAGCTGCCTTCAACCTTAGTTTAGAAAATCAAATACTAATTAGCATAGTAAAATAAAAATAGTGATAATAAATATATACTTAAAAGTATAGTTTATTCTTTTAGTTGTTTTAAGTTCGAATTTGTTAGGATTATGAAAATATAATTTTTCATGAATTCGATAAATTAAACGTGGATAAACTTCTTTGAATTGTTTAAAAAAATATTGGACATGCTAAAACTTACAAACCCTTGACACTAAAAAAATAAAGAATTTGTTATGCAACAAGGCTGACTCTTCTTTGGATGCATTATTTTGGAATCCTCTTGCAAACAAGAAGCCCTATATGTTAAAAACCCTAAAAGCATTTTTGCTATGATTAATCACTTTTTAGTGTCCATTATCATTAGAAAATTGAGCCTACATTGGCTTTTTCAAGTGTGGCCAGTCAACTGGCCAAGGGTCAAACATCCACTTCTTACTATAATATATATTATTCACTTTATGTATAGCTATCCAAAATTTCCGATAATTTTGGGTTAATTTATTCTTTATTTTTAATTGATACTAGAAAAATGTCATGATAATAGTGAATAAAGACTTTTAAATGTCATATTCAACGTTATTCTAACCTAATGATTAAAACAAATTTACGACATAGCTGTAAAATTTGAATTAATTTTAATTTAAATTATTTCAATGGCTTAATTCCACCATATTTTTTTAAAAAACCTTTAAATTCTTAAAAAAACTTGACTAACTAAATTGATTATCACATTAATTCTAAACACTTACTTTAGAGAAACCAATCTTAAAATCACTTTCAACAATTATTACATATTATATGCAAGCTTTTCTCCCCTTCTCTTTTTCTCATTTCATTTGTTGCTTGTGCTTTTCTCGTCTATATGCATAGATATATCGCGACTTTTTCAGTCAAAAAATTCACAAAAAGCCCATAAAAGGGGTCTAAAGTTTTTGTAAGATTTAAAGTTATGTCCAAGGAAGAAGACAAAGGCATTGTCACAGCAGAATCTATGCTTTCTCTCAAGCTTAGGGAGCCATGAAAAATCCAACACAAGGGGCCATTGCTTTCTCTTCTATGACATCACCTCCACTTAACCCTATATATGTATAAATATTTCCTTATTCTGTCTGATTCTCTTATCTTCCTATAGTTTATAAAGCTACACTTAATGCAAGATCTTCCAAAAATAATGGTGCAGATAGCCCACACGTTTGCTATCTTTGTTAATACTGATCAGCCAATCAGCCAATGATTCGAACACTTCTGCTTGTACAGATTTCAGTTTCTATCTAATAAAAACAGACCACTTTGATCCAAGGTTTATCCTTTGGTCCTTCCAATATGAGATATATAGGTATGATGGGAAAGAAAAAAAAGGGTTTGTTCAAAAAAAATCTAAAAGAAAAGTAAAGAAAAGCTTTGTTTCATGGATCATATGTATGAAACATGTAAGAGTGTTGACCAGATTCTTTTTCTTTCAACATGTTTTCCTGGGTAAAGGACCAGATGATATGACTTGAGAAATTCAAGCAAAACCCACATGGCAGCTGCCCGGGGATTTGGAGGAAGAGTTTGGTGGGTAAAGAGCTTTTGTGCATGCTTTTTAAGGCAATGGGGGTTCCACTCCCTCCATCTCCCCTTCCACCCGAATGAAAGTGCTTACGGTTTTGCTTGATAAGAAAAATAAATTTATCAATTCAATAGTTAAATTATAAAGTAAAAAAAATTACAAAATAAAAAAGTAATTATAAAACTTAATCATTAAATTAACAAATTTCACAACATCATCTCTTTCAATCCATCTTACCAAACAAAGCTTAAATGTTTCTCTGCCTTCATGTTTCTAATCAGATTTTGCACAAAGTCTTCATAACGTTTCTCACGCAGCAAAATGCAAAATTTATGTGATATGACTTTGAAAAGGAAAGAAAAGAAGGATAAAAGAAAAAAAAAACTTTTGAATAAAGGTTTGGGTGAAAGAAAATAATGAGTAAAAAAAAAATTATTAATCCAATAATTAAGTTACAAAATAAAAAAATAATAATAAAACCTAATCATTGAATTAACAAAATTTTCATTCACTTCTTTGAGCAAAGCTTAAATGTTTCTCGCCCTTTTTGCATCAACCAAACTTCGAGCAATGCCTTCATGACGTTTCTTATGCAGCGAAATGCAAATTTCATGTGATATGACCTTTGGAAAAGAAAGAAAGGAAGAAATGGATCATAATGGAAAAAAAAGGAAACCTTTGAATAAGTGTACGAGAAGAGAGGAAGACACAATAGAAACAAAAGTAAAGGCTCACTGATTGCATTGGTTGATAGTATTAGAGATGATCAAAAGCTAGACGTATCCAGAAATGTGATGGAAAATCCGAAAAGGGCATGTGCTGTGCATGGTTAAAGAGAGAAAGTTGTGGAAAACAATCTTTCTCATAGCTATTTCAAAAGCAAAAGTTTATCACTTCTTTACGAAAGATTTGTATCAAACGTAAAACCATTCTTTCTTTTTCCATTTTCATTTGTCTTTCAGTCACAGGATTTTAAAACAACGCAATCCAGTCAATCGAACTCATTAGATTTTTGTCGTAAAACCTGTCATGTATGTATTACCCACTTTTCATTGACATGCCAAATCCAATTCTGCTTTATTTTTGGGTTTAGTAGTGGAGGCTTCATTCTTGACTAAAACTCCGGGCCACTGCTTTGTTTGGGTCATGGAATGATCTGCCAAAACATATACTCAAGCCCCTCTGGCCATGCTGAATGATCCAACTCCCAAAACATCATCCTCTTTCAAAGTCATATCTATACACGCCATTGATTTAAAAGTAGAGTTGTCGACAATTTGTGTATTTAATTTATGTTTGTGTAAAATATAAAAAATTACATCAAAATTTATGTTCACGTATTAAATATAATTTTTTATTAACTTTTACCATATTCACATTAAAATTTTTACAAAATTTAATCATATCATATTTTATATCATATTTGTATTTTTTATTTACGTGGTATCTAAGATTATTAGATATGTTTAAAAGTCAAACTCAAACGTTGCTCATAAATAAGGGCCACTTTCATGGTTCCCTCTCTTTCCCTCCTGTTTCTATTCGATCCATGGCATTGGCACGATGCTAGCTGCTGCACTTTTAGACTTTTTAACGAAGGAATAGGAATTGACTAACATTTTGAAGGGGGACTGTGTTTCCTGCTTGGGTGTTAGGAAACTACATTAGCATCTGCCACAGTTGCTTTATGATGGATTTCATGTGCTCTGTCTCACTTTGTGTACATCTAATTTAAGAAAAAACAGCTGATAATGGTTGGTTAACTAGAAGAAACCAACTTCTTTTTTCAAGCTTAGCTCTAATTATGCTTTAGGAATATTAATCCCATCAAACTTGGGCATTAGCTACTATAAGCATAGCTCTAATCATGCTTAGGAATAATATTCCCAAACCCAAATGCATGTTACATGCGGATCAATGATTGCGTAGCCAATAATACGAGTCAATTTAGTCGGGCACAGGGATTAGATTTTATTTAATCGAGGCATATCGATTTTGTTTTCTCTTATTACAGCCGTCTGAAGTTGTTTAAGGTGTATCAGCTGTTTTAAAAAGGAACACTGAAAAGGAAAAACTTAACAGATGAACTGAGAATAATCATAGTCGAGCAACATACGAATTTGCTTGTGTGACATATCTCACCCATCGATATGGCTTATAGGTATTCGACTTCTTTGCTATCTGCAAGTACTTAACCTGAGCCACAAATTCAACAAAGATAAATAGTTTGAAAATCAAATCGTTCAAATCATACAGTAGAAATTTATATTTGCATATCATTTCAACAATTATAAACAGAACTTAATTTGATTCCTGCAAAGAACAAAAGACATGATCGATATCTAACCTGAAGTCCCGAAGAATTGTACATTGGGATTGTGAAAGTCATGCTCACTGGTCCAGCTTCCTTGGTGATATTCCCTGTATCAAGTAATATATGACACTGATTATCATGAGATAAAAAGTCAAGTTGAAAATGACAAATTAAAATGGAATCATCTAACCATGTGGTTCTTGTGCAAATGTCAGCTTTGCACGGAGAGTGTGTTCTGATCCACCAACAATCTGCAACATACCACATCCTAGTAAAGTAAATGTGACTGAGGACTTGACACAAAGCAAACATGTTATCTGAAGGGGGAAAGCTTACCACAGGTCAAACAGACGAAAATTGCAAAAACTTTGGTTTAACTATCATTTGAGACCCCCCAAAAAAGTATTTCTTACCTTCTTTAAGCCCCATTCAAGTCTCTTGCTTGATTCCTTAAAATCAATTGTGTTTCCAACTGCTCCAGGCTCCAACTCAAAGCTAACTCTAAAATTAAATTTATTCCCAAAGAAAAAAAAAATTAGTATGATGGAAGTGTGGCTTCTGCAAAAAAAAGTCATTGCTAAATAACAACATACTTTGATCTTTCTGTGATAAATCACTCATTTATTTATGATCATAAATGTGAAAGTGCTTCTATAAATTTAGTATTCTCCAGTCCACTTGAGCTTTAGAAACGTAATGGTCAAAGAAACTTTTGAAAAGTTCACAAAAGGAATTTTGTTGCAACGCATTGAGCCCTGTCGATTCACTCTTGAGAGAATGAAACTTAGTGTAAACAGAAATACCTGGTTGTATATGTTGGCACTGGCATCTGTACTAGAACACCGTTTGCAGTAATGCTTGGGGAGAATTCAGCACGTACTTTCAGAATCACTTCAGCCTGAGAGGAAGTACACAAGATATATACAGAATGGAAGTTTAAATCCAACAGAAGAAAAAATGTCCAGAAGTTTAAATCTGGTTATAGGGGCAGCTTTTAACTCACTTTAAGTGATCCTGCTTCTTCAAGCAATGCATTAATACGAAATGGAGGTTTGAATTCCTGAGTCATTCGGTAGTTCATGACAGAAAATTCACCATCTGATGGTACCTGTAAGAACGCGGTTGGAAGTGGCTTACTCAAGACAAAATGTAAAAAAAGCTAGGGATTTATAAAAGAACATACTCACCAGAGTTAGGGTCCTGTCAGTGTCAAAACTATCAAGATGTACCGATTCATGAAAATTACAGTCATCAAGAATCACAGTGCCTGATCCATAAGAACTACTATAATCTGTTGCAAAGAGCAGTAAAAGAACATTATGCAACATAGAAATAGTAAGTTGGCACAAACAGGAGAAAACATTCTGCTGAATAAAACCAGAACTGAACTCATAGATCATGCTTGTCAATCATTCTTGATTACAAGATAAGGATTTAGAGTCAGTTTCTAGGTAGAAGAAAGTTGAAATTCTTCTTAGTGACACAACCTCTAAGGTCACGAAAAAAGTTATGCTCTGCAGCTTTAGCCTTTCTGATAAATTTATCATATATCTTGTCCATTTAAGCAAAAAGTTACAAGCCAGAAAGCTGGTATACAACTGAACCTGAAAAAGGCAGTCCTAAAATATCGGAGTAGAGAAATACCATAGATAGACCTTCCGTCTCTTCCTATATTAAGGTCATCATTCAAAGCAAGCCGAATTTCTGGATTGCCTGTAAGATAACTCTTCATTTGAATGGTTCCATCAATCTCAGAAGTAAGTATATACCCCTGTAAAACCAACATTGATTAAATATAAGATGGAATAAACTTATATAAAGACAAGATAGCTGAAAAAGGGATGAAATAGGAATATGAGGCCAATTTAACAAATTATCACCATAAATCAAATTGGGAATAACCAAAGCATTTGAAATTATTAAGAAGCACTATGAGAAGAAGGGAAAAAGCCTATATGAAACTCCATAAACTTTGAAGCCAATTTATATGTGCCACACACTTTATCAACCATACTGGGGCAATGCAGGTCATGCTGTCTTGAAAGACAGTCACAAATCAATCTCATGGAGGTCAATTAAACTTACATCAGTCTAACTATCATTCTTAAAACTGCAGTCAAATGTCTCAGTTTATTTATGCAACAAAATGACACCAGGTGTGACAGAGCACAAATAGGCAATATTGATGTTGAGCCAAACCGCGAATGAATGAAAGTACTCACACTAGCACTGAAAGTAAGACTTATCTTCTCAATTACATCCACAAAGATTTCCTCCCTCCTCTTACCACCAGGCTCATTTGCTATAACTGATTTTGTAATAGCTGTTCCTGGCATTCTTTTGCTTCCCTGCTTCAAATAGAAAACCAATAACCTATTTAAGATGAACATCAATAAAAATATCACAATTATGTGATTTGGAGATAGTAATATTCACCATAAAGATGCCAGCTGGGCCAAGGCTTTGCACACGGGCCGCATCAACCAAAATTGGCTCATTAAATACATATGATTTCAAAACCTCAGTCGATGTTGTTTGCACATAACCAAAATCCTGCATGAAATTTTAATGAGTACTTGTGTATCATGGAGAATATCAAACATTAGCTCACAGAAAATTTTTCATGATGCCTAGGAAAACTGAGCATCATGTTGGTTTTGCTTTTAGTCTAATGAAAATATTTCTACCTCAATTACCTACCCCTCCCTTCTCACTAGTTTGGCTGGAAAGATCATCTCAAGGGCCCTTCTAATAAGAAACATTTTCAGAAACTAGCTTCCCACATTCGGACCAATAACTTACTCTACGAGAATAAGTAAAACTAAAGAAAACTCTCAAACTCACTAACAACAGGGGAAAGGTAGCACTTTTCGAACATTGAACCCATGAAATGTGTACAAGGAACTGTTGATTTGCATGCAGAGAAAGAATCCAATAGCAGCATATACTTCTATGCTAAATTCAAAAAAAGTAACAATAGGGTAACACAATAGCATACTTACAATGGCTTCATCTAGCAATTCGTACACAAGGACAAAATTCTTCCGCAATGAATCTTCATTGAGATCACCGAGGTAATCTTTGATGACGCGCGCAATTCTTTGTAAAAGTTCCAAAACAAGAGAAGGTGACATATTAACTCTTGTTGTTGCGACAAACAGTAAGCCGGACACCCTCACATGAAAGTAGTTCACACCATCCACATTCTAATTACCCATGAAGATTCAACACACAAGAAAAAAAAAAATATAAGAACACACTGCAGACGGGAAAATCAAAGTCTAGGTACGATGTATAATGTCTAACAAGTTAAGCACTGATTGATTGTTACTTTTTTAGCAAATTCTTTTATTTTTGTCCCTAATTTTACCTCACTTTCTTTTTGATGAACTATCAGAAATATATATAGCAATAAATTCAGCAAAAAAGGAAAATTGAGCTACCCTTGACGATTTTATTAAGAAAATACCTACAAATGCAGGAGGAGCATCGCCTTCTCCATCATCTTTCCAGAACTTCACTTTGCGAAAAAATACCTCCGCGCTTTCTTTCTGTACTTCCCCGCGATCTGAATCGACATAAACAAATTAAAAGAATTAAAATTTATTTAAAAAAAAAAAGAGAAAAGAGTTCAAATTTATGCTACGATTATTACTGCTTTTCTTGTCATTTTCATAGTCGCCTGAATTTTAGATTCAAAATTGAGTTAAAAATGAATTAAGAAAAAACGAAGCTTGAACTAGAACATGCATGAAGCAGCTAATTAAGTTGAAAATTCTTAAAATTAAAATGGAAAAAAAAAAGGAAAGCTAAACAGAGATGAACAGACAGTCACGAAAGACGATATTGTCGCCTCTTTGAGAAAGCACAAAGAGCTGCGAAATCATGGCTACTTCGACCTTGGTCCGATCACCTTTCGCTGGTAATTCCGATTATCCTTTTTAGCCTTCTTACTTGAAATCAGTCTTCCTAGTTATTGAATGAGCAGAGAGATGACTTCATGATCGGGGTGTGACTAGAGAGAGGGGGGGAACACTTTTACTACAAAGAAGAATAGTTCGGCAAATTGAAGCACAGGCGGGGATAGCTCAGTTGGGAGAGCGTCAGACTGAAGATCTGAAGGTCGCGTGTTCGATCCACGCTCACCGCAATTCAACTCTTTTTGGGAGCTAGCTTAGCTCAAATTCAAACCTTGTAGCTCTCTAATGGATACTGACCAAATCCTTAGTACTAGAATCATTAGTCAAACAACAAATTAGCGGCGACAAAACGTCCTTTTCGCGCACCAAATACCCTTCCTTTATCCACAAAAATCCTCCTCCAAAGACGCCGTACATCCGGTTTCCATCGTTCGCCAGTCGCCACGCACTGCTGCGGCGGGCCCCGCATTCCGTACATGAATGCCAGAATATCCATAATCCAGTAGCTGTCGTCACAAGAGCGTAACCCGGCGCTTGATAAATGCGTTTGAAACCAAAATAATTAAATCCTAATAATTTGTTTGGTTTCGTCATTGCTTTCATGGCGACGAGAAAACGGATCTTTAGCTCTGAATAGACCCCATCGAACTTCATCGCTGACAAAAAGTAAAACAATTGCATTACAGTCGATTTTTTTCCTCCGAAAATTCGCGACTGGTGAAAGTTCTCAGTGTCGTGCTTCACGTGGTTTTGAGAAAACGAGATCGCTCTGGCGTTGCTTAAATTCCCATTGAAATTAGGGCTTTAATCGTCGTTGATTTTTGTATTCCTCTTGTTTCTGAGAAAGTTGAAATGAATTCCGACGTTGATTAGCCAACAGTATCGGATGCATGATGCTTCTGTTTCGCGCGAAATTTCCAAGTTCAGTTCTTTTCGAAGAAGGAAGCAGCTGAGAAATTTACGAAACAGGTCAAACTTAAAGATCTTATCTTTAGTTCTTCCGCCTTTTGCCTTTTAAAAAAAAAAAAAATTATTGAAAAAGTCGCACCAAAAATAGAAACTTTTTTTCCTTATCCAGAACAGTTCTGTTTGTAACAGAATATCGTTATTCAGTTAGGGCTTTTTCTTCAAAATTTCGGTTATGGCGACTCCAGTTGAGCCTCCAAATGGGATTCCTTACCAAGGAAAACATTACTATTCCATGTGGCAAACGTTGTTCGAAATCGACACCAAGTACGTGCCGATCAAGCCTGTCGGAAAAGGGGCATACGGAATCGTTTGCTCTTCTGTGAATCGCGAAACCAACGAGAAAGTTGCCATTAAAAAGATCAACAATGCCTGCGAGAATCGCGTGGATGCACTCAGAACTTTGCGTGAATTGAAGCTTCTCAGACATCTTAGACATGAAAATGTGATTGCTTTGAAAGATGTGATGATGCCGACTCATAGGAGAAGCTTCAAGGATGTTTATATAGTTTACGAACTTATGGACACGGATTTGCATCAAATAATCAAGTCTTCTCAAGCGCTTTCGAATGATCACTGTCAGTATTTCCTCTTCCAGGTATCTACCGTGCCCTTTGCGAAGGCATGTATGGGATTAGCAGTATGTTTGGTTATTAAGGTTGTTAATTGATTTGGTTGATATGCATAACAACTCTTGCTTTGCGGCATTACATTTTACTTGAATGAAGTTTGTACGAAGGATGAAGAAACTAAAAGGGTTCCTGTTTCGGATCATGTGCTTACAACCTAGAAAGTTTGTTGTTGATGTATTGACAGAACGTTGGTTGATATCAACTTTACATCGAATTTCATTACATTTTGCTTAAATGAAGTTTAGACAAAGAGGCAAGAAACTAAATGGTCAAGTTTTGAATCTGTATGCCACGTTTAGATGTTTTATGTGCTTTCCTTTCTGGCAATTTTCCATTCATTGAATAGGACCACCATCCATTCATTATATTAATTCTTAGCACCATATTGAATTATTGATGGCGAAAAATGTTCATTTCTGCTAATTGATCTCTAACGTTTTAACATGAATAGGCAAACAGTTAGGAACAGACATGATGAGTGCTAGTTCATTTTGCATAAATGAAGTTTAGACAAAGAAGCAAGAAACTAAATGTTCAAGTTTTGAATCTGTATGCCACGTTTAGATGTTTTATGTGCTTTCCTTTCTGGCAAATTTCCATTCATTGAATAGGACCGCCATCCATTCATTATATTAATTCTTAGCACCATATCAAATTATTGATGGCGAAAAATGTTCGATTCTGCTAATTGACCTCTAACGTTTTAACATGAATAGGCAACAGTTAGGAACAGACATGATGAGTGCTAGTTCATGATTGCTTTTGGGAGAAACATGTTCTAGGCATTCTAGCTTTCAGGCATAATGTACTGGCCTGATATTGCAAGTGTAGTTAATACTTTTATCGCAAATCACTTTTGGCTAACTGTTATTCAAAAATGATTTCATTAGGAAGCATATTATCAAGTAGCTGCATCTGCTTGACTGCCACGTTCTCAGAGTCAATTGGACATAAAGAGAATTCTAGTGTATCTAGACGTGTTTTTTACATAGTGGTCCAGTTGAGATAGTTATGTAGGGATTGAGGTTCTGAAGTTCTGCAATAAAGCTTATATTTTAGGCAGGATATGATGATGAATTACAAAACTCTGTACTTTTTGGGTAGTAATTCATTCTTCTTCTTGCAGTTGCTTCGAGGCCTGAGGTATCTTCACTTGGCAAATATTCTCCACCGTGACCTGAAGCCTGGAAACCTTCTTATTAATGCAAATTGTGACCTTAAAATTTGTGATTTTGGACTGGCACGCACTAGCAAGGCCAAGGGTCAATTCATGACAGAGTATGTTGTCACTCGCTGGTACAGGGCCCCTGAGCTTCTCCTCTGCTGTGACAACTATGGAACATCCATTGATGTTTGGTCTGTTGGATGCATCTTTGCAGAGCTTCTTGGCCGAAAACCTATATTCCCTGGCACAGAGTGCCTCAACCAACTTAAGCTGATCATCAACATCCTTGGCAGCCAGAAGGAGCAGGATCTTGAATTTATAGATAACCCCAAGGCAAGGAAATACATAAAATCACTCCCATATTCCCTTGGAACCCCCTTTTCCCACCTTTATCCAAATGCTCATCCTTTGGCAATTGATTTACTGCAAAAGATGCTTGTTTTTGACCCTTCAAAAAGGATTAGTGTAACTGAAGCTCTCCAACACCCTTACATGGCACCCTTGTACGATCCCAATTGCAGTCCTCCAGCCCAGGTGCCAATCGATCTTGACATAGATGAGAATTTAGGGGAAGAGTTGATCAGAGAACTGATGTGGAAGGAAATGCTTCATTACCATCCTGAAGCTACTACAGCCCGTGATGAGGTGTGCACCTAACCTTTTTCCACATATCGGTTCTACCCTCAAGCTTACAACGTTGTTTTACTACTGACAAGCACGGTTTTTTTCTTAGAGATATTAGATGCTATATTTATGCCTTTGCGACTCCTTTATGGTCTTAATACTGTTTGAGAAACATACATGTTGTGTCAGTTGTCTGCTGTGATACACGATATAACTAAAATTTTGTATCAAGAGGCATGTTTAGAAGCTAGAGCTCTTTACTTGTATATAAGGTTGCTGTTGTATGTGTCTACTCGGAGAACTTATTTGTTCACATGTAAATTAAGTTTAGACATCAAGAACTCTTATTATCATTGTTTAATTTGCATGAAGAAAATTGTTTCCTTGTTGGCTGTTGAATTTTCACCTGCTGCAATTTCTCTATGCTCTTTGTGCTGATGGCTCTTAGGGAAGCATGGCTCCAACTTCGAAGGGGTTTGGGCAGTGATATCTTGGGCTGGAATTGTTATTCTGGTCTGATCAACTTGGGGCTTAGTGCTATTTTCTTTTCCCATTTGTCTGGAATCTAAAGCCCAACTTGTGATTCTTATCTGACCATAAAGAGTTCACCATTTTTAGATATGGAGGCCCACATAAACTTAGGTGGTCAAGCAGGCTAACTTTTTCTGGGTTGAATGACCTTGTTTACTTTCTTCCTACGTCTGCTTTTAGGGGCCGTTTGGTATCTTAGAGGAAAAGTGATTGCAGCGCAAAGTGATTGCTGGGAAAGTGATTACTGAGAAAGTAACTTTACAGCGTTTGGTATGCAATGTAAAGTTATGTTTAAATTGAAGGGAAAGTAACTTTACAGCGTTTGGTATGCACTCACTTTGCTAGGAAAGTTGTGTCAAATTCCAAAAATACCCATAACTATAAAAAACAATTTTAATGCAATAAAAAAATTAATTAAAATGAAAATGTAAATTATATAAAATTATATTATTAATATTGCTCATTATTTGTAATTCTAAATTTTCATGATTATTAATTTAAATTTTAATTAGTAAATTATTACAAATTCATTTATTAATTTAAATTTACAAATTTATTAATTTACAAATTCATGTATTATTAATTTAAATTTTAATTTATCTATTATTTTTAATGAATGTTATAATAATTTATTTTAGTCCTTATAAAATATTTTTTATGTATGATAATTACCTATAACATTTATGAAAATATTTTTTTATTTTTTGTAAAAGGATAATTTGGGTAAAATTAGGTAAAATTAACTTTGCAGCGAAGGTCGCAAAGTGATTACAGCCTACTTGGACTGCAATCACTTTGTAGCTTTTGGATGTAAAGTGATTGCAGTTGCAATCACTTTACATCCAACTTTCTTGATAACAAACGTTTTAATCACTTTGCGTCCAATTAAATTGGAGCGCAAAGTGGTATCATGAATGATACCAAAGGGGGCCTTAAGGTAGATTTGGACAAAAAGCCCTAAGCAGTAGACGGGTCCACTTTTGATTTGCTGGTCTCTTCCCACCCCCGCGTGCTGTTGCCTTTCAAGTGGCTGCTTGAGCTTTCTATTGTTTTTGTATAGCTGCTTTTACATCCGGGGCCAACCTTCAAGTTGGCTCCCTTTTAACCCAGCTACCAGACACCAGCCACCAGCCACCAGCCACCAGCCACCTTTTCTTTTTCCTCTGTCCCCTGAAGTTTTGTCTTAAAAAAAGGCAGTGACATACATACGCTTTGGCTTTAACACTTCAAAGTTATGCTGTAATAATCATGTTAATTACACTAGTAGGCTAGTTGCTAGAGTCTAGAGACTAGAAAGAAACAGAGGAGATCTGATTCTGATCTCCAAATGATAAATTCCAAGAATATTATTGCCATTTGTCACTACTCTTCACGTGCAACTATACTCTTGAGTGTCACGCACTCTCTTACTGTGTCTGCCAATTGGAAGTCGGATCAATAAAAGAGCATCAAACGGCTGATTGATTAGTATTCTTTAACCAACTTGTTTACATTTTAATCTTCTTTAGAAACCCTTATTTGTTTACATGTTTACTACCATTCTTGCTTTCTTATAAAATAAGTTGAAAGAACCTGCACAAAGCAGAAGCAAATCAAATGGCAGATGCTCTATGAATGAAAATGGGTACAGCTACCAGCCTATGAACCAAAATTTTTCTGCTACATGGGCAAAATTAATCAGAAGAAGATATGCTAAGATTGAACAGTAAAAAGGTTAAAGTTTTGTGGATTCTCTGTCAGCTTCTGGAACCCTTTTTTTAAATACAATTCACATGGCTACAAGATTTTCTGATTCAGAAAACAGCAGAATACTTTGATATGGCTTTTTGGGGTTTTCGACTGCCTTGATTGACTGGTTGAATGTAGTGAGGAATGTATGAATTCAATATCTGCTTTTAGGCTTATTATATATTCATTAGAAGCAGAATATTGATCAAAGCACACTTTGAATGTGATTCTCCTTATAAAAATATGTATTCTTTTCTTTAATTGTGACACTTTTGGGTTCCATTCCCACTATCACCAGGTACTTTGAATATATTTCATCTAGATTATGTCAACTTCTCCTATGAAATCTTGGTTCCAGCAGACAGAATTGTTTGAACAACTAGTTTAGTCTACTTCCTTTCCCTTGTTGGGGAATATTCAGGAAATTAAAACCATTTTTCTCATATAAAAAGTGGTCATAATCTTCTTCTTTGTCAATTATCAAGTTGTTACTCTCAGATTGTTTCTCATAAAAATCGAACCCTGGTTGAAAAGGGCAGGATAGTTGAGATTTACTCTCTAACACCCAAGAGTTATAGTCAGATGAGTATCTGCAGGGCAAGATCATAAGAAGCTTTCGGTAAATACAGAGATACTGTTTACACCATGAAAATCTCGTTCTGATGCTTGCCTTCACAATGAAGGCAGATTCCAGAGTTGGACAAAGATTCCCCCGGAAGAGACATGAAGTTGGTACAAAACAGGACCAAGCGTGGATAACATGACAGCTGTATAGCATCTTAACCCTCCTGTGGTAATCACCTTTACACTGTTCTTCCATGCACAATTGAGTTCCACATTGGAAAGCTCTTATATAACATTTCAATCTCATTTCAAGATATTATGAGATTTTATTATAATATATAAGTAGAAATTTGAACTCATTTGAGAGATTTTTTTCATGAGATAAAATTATAAGATTTTCGGATTAAAACAAATGATACCTTCCAAATTGATTGCGGGTCTCTATACCATGTCTGCTTTTTCTTTTGGGGATGTTTCTGTTTGAGACATTGGAGCCGTAAAGAGGATAAAGGTAGTGGAAGGTTTGATCTTTGATGGCTGCTTTTTCCCATTGCTCGTTTAAAGTAGCACGTGGTTTTGATTCTTCGTTTAAAGCAGCACTGACTTGACCAATACTTAGACTGCTTGTTGATTAACCAGTAAAGATTAAAGAACATCTTGTTTAAAATCCCATAATCCGAACAAAAAGAACGTTTCCCAAACAAATCTGTTACATTACAATCTCCCAAATGGCCAAATCTCACTTGTTAATCTTAGCTTTCCAGATTCTGTTTCAGGGTTTGGATAATTTGTATTGGATAAGTGCTTCTTGTGTCTGCTGGTAGGCGAAAAGGAAACTACCAAAATTTCAAGCTAACCCAAAGAACTTGGGGGAAAAAGAAGAAACAAAGAAAGAGAAAACATGTGGAAATCAAGTGCATGGAAGATCAAAATTGAACTTGGTTTCTGCCTTTGCGGCCCCATCTGCAAAAGCTGAAACAGACTCTCCTGTCTGACCCTACAGAAACCGACCATCCTATCCTTTCACATCCATTGCTGATAATTGAAGAAGAAGATTGTATGAAACTTCATGTTTCAATTCTGATTATATGATAACATTACTCATGATTCAACTTTTTGAAAACGTTACAGGTCTTGAAAATAAAGTCATTATTTCCCTTCTACGATAGGTCTAACTCTAGCTCCTTCACCGCCATTGGGGTGATTCATGGGACATGGGAGAGTTGACAGGCAAACCACTTGTCATTTGATGATGGAAAACTAGTTTTATGCCAATCCCTGTTTGCCCAAACTGATGTTTCACCTCACCTCACCATAATCAATAACAAGTTGTGGTTGTAGCTTGGAAACGAAAAGTTTGTCTGCTGGAATCTTCATGGATGATAAGGTGACTAGATACAAAAATAATACAAAAATTATTTACAAATATGACAAAAGTTAAAAAATTATATTTGATATGCCGACAGATATTTTAACATAAAATTTTTATAGTTTATACGAGGTAAACATGAATTATATTTAACGATTATCAAATTTACTTTAGACACATTGCAAAGCTATCTAGCATGATTTTGCCTGATCTTTTCGTGCCTCAAGGAAAATGCCGAATTTGGTTAGGATTCTCGATATAACCACAGCATTAGCAGAAAATTTACCAGGTGAATAGCCATAAGTGGTGAATTTCTAATACTAAATTCAGCCATCGGCTAGAACATTGGCCTGTATCCATGTCCTTGAACAATTCCAACACTCTAGAATTGTGGCCGAGTTGGGCTAATTCTCAGGTAAGGCTGATCCATCGGTGATGCTATAATTCAACAAGAATTTTCTAGTAAAAGATTGGTATCAAAGTATAATTTTACGAAAAGATATTTTGGTAACAATCTTTTTCTGCGTCTATCAGCTATTGTTTGTCTTGTTCATTGTCTTATGCAGGAATAAATAATGGACTAATTTTGGTCATAGTCAGAGACCAAAACAAATCCATATTAAAATTCAAGCTATATAATTCAACAAATATTTGTGAATAATACACTTGGGATAATGACTAATAAAAAGTATATGCATGAATCAGTGCTACTTATTTCTTTTTTTAATCTTTTTTTTTCATATAAATTTCAAAAAGTTTGAGGAAAAAATTAAATGAAATGCAAGCAAAAACTATAGAGGGATAACATCTCATTGATAGGTTCGGACAATCTCTTAATCAAATGAATAAACATGGAATGTAGCATATTATGATATTTAAATTCGAATCTCAATAATTTCAAATTTGACCAAAATTATTACAAATAAAAATGTCATGTGAGCTTAATTGGGACATTACATTATGAATGTCTTTGTTAGACCTTTTGTGCTATAAGAGAATGTCTCAAACAAAAGTAATAATCAAGGGGAATAATGTGCAAATTGTAGAGATATGATCTAAGCAACTTGGAGCTAGCTGTCTCTCAACTCTCTCTCTCTCTCTCAAGGAACTTCAATTTTTTTCTTAAATGACACCCAACAAACAGATAATCTTTTGAAAGCTGCCTTACCCCAGCAAGCATTTGTACGACAAACAAACAGAAAGAAGCTGTCAAAGTAGCGACCGAAACTCCCATCAAAGCCCCGAACCAACCCCTTCGAGCCGCTAAGCTCCATGCGCACCCTCTCTATCCATGTGTGCGCGCTCTTTGACACACAACTTTTTTCACCATGTTAGCTATGCATTGTGATCTTGCTTTTAGGCTTGGATATCTTTGTAATTCTTTTGTGCGTTTTCAACTTTCATGGAGGGACCGCATTTGTCACCCCATAAAATCACCAAATCACCATAAACAACAATATATATTTTTAGCAATAATTGAAGTGAATGTCATACTTTGGGTAACTTTCTTTATGAATCACGTGAATCACGAGACGTTTTTGTATCATATTTAATGTGATCTTTACTCGTGTTTCGTAGTTGATATTAATTCAGAGGAATTTGATCAAATGAAGATGCGGATGTAAAACTTATTGTCATAAATAGTTCTCACTTAAAAATTCAATGAGACTTTACATTATAGAATCAATCCGTAGATTACTCCTTTTTTATTTTTTTAAAGCTATTCTTCAATGTCTTCATTTAAATAATTGACACATAATATGCTTTATTTTAATGGAGGGATGTCAATTTAGCCTCTCACTTTTCTTATGTTGGGAGGGAGGAAAAAAATATTTCAAAATATAATAAGTTAGCCACAATGAAGTTAAAGAATTTGAAAATTTAAGTCGAATGATTTTATATTTAAAAATTAGTATTTAATAAGATTGAAATTCAAATTTTAACATGTGTAATTCTTTTTATTTTTAAATATCAACCTTATTTGGTTTTGCTTCAAAAAAATGTTCAAATATTTAAACTTTCTATTGAAAATCTACAATGCTACATTCGCAATTTCTAGTATACCTTACAAAAACAAATTTTTCTTTAATTTCCCTTTTTCATGTTCCAAAATCTTTCCTTTTTCCTATTTACTTTCGACTTTCGAGTACATAATTATTTTTCTTGTCATTTTCTGCCTACCCTTTGATTAGACACTATACGTACACTCTGGAACCGTCTTCCAACTCGGGGCTCACCGGTCAGTGCCTTAACTATTGTTGGTCGACTTTGGCACGATGATTTGATGAGCAGTTTAGCTATGAACATGTTTCACCATGTTTCATATTATTGTCGGTAAACCAAACCACAACTTTGACTGTATTACACAAAAATAAAAATCATGTGGCTGCATTCAATCTGTGATTTAATTTTGACTGTATTTCTTCGTAATACAATCAAGGTATTCGAAAGTTTTATTTGGTTCTAATTTCCCATCTTAGAAGCATATTTCTTCACATCGAAATGATACATTCGAGATTTTAGTCTCAGATTACTATCCACGGACTATTCTACACCAAATGAAGCATAAATATAATGGAGCCTATGTTATATATAGGATTGTGTTGGGGGTTAGTGTGTTTTGCATTATCATGGCTTTAAATAGAGCAAGCATCAGAGAACTTTCATGTTCCCTTTGCATTTCATGACTTTAACAGGGTAAGCATTGGAAGAGATAAAATAAACTTTGATTTTCCTTTTTGTGCTAAAGCTAAGCATGGGATTGGATGGTGTCATTTTCAGTGACATGTGCTCAACTATAGTAACAGAAAGGGAAAACCTGACGATCAATTAAGCATGTAGTTTTAGCAGATGGAATATTCTAAAGCTGTGTGTTAAACCATTGTATTTTTTTTCTGATAATTCTCTAATTTCTTTTTTCTAGAGAAGAGTCAGACCTTGAATTCAGATTAAGATACAGCAAAAAAGTGGATTTTTCTGGCTGCATAATTGTGCTTTTCACACAAGTTTTCATGGAAATTAGACTAATTTCTCTGATCTGAGTTTCTAATGGCTGGTAGCATTTAGCCAATAATTCTGATCTGTAAAAGGTTTACTGCTTAGGAAGGGCAACTGTCATGGAACCCTTTTATCAATGCTCCCTGCATCTTTTTCCATCAGCAAGTTGAAAGTAGTACTTGCTCTTTACTTAGTTCTTTCACAAACAAGATAAGAATGAAGATTGTGCAGATCTCTCATATCCATAAGAAGATTGGCAGCTGGAAGAGTAGTTTATGGCAGATAACATAAAAGGAAATTAGAAAACTCCATGCCCATAACTGTTAACATGAAGAAGACTAAGAGTCTTATCTCTTCTGCAAAGAATGGAACCAGAATTGCACCAGAGCACAATCCAACAGATAAAGAAGATTGTTTGAACCATGAAAAAAAAAAAAAACAACCCTGAGCACAAGACTCTCGCATTGAGGTTTGTGAAGAGTTATATATATGCAGTTTTTTTCCGTATTAAAAAAGAGACTATTTCTGTTTGAATTCATAATCTTCAGATCACAAAAAAATAACATTTACAGTTACACCAAAATTTCTATCAATTGTTTTTGAACCATTACAGGTGAAACATTGTTCAATACATTGAGTTGGGTAATGGATACTAGTCTTTTTTCTAGT
The DNA here is from genome assembly GCA_033439115.1 of Firmiana major. Taxonomy (NCBI): domain Eukaryota; kingdom Viridiplantae; phylum Streptophyta; class Magnoliopsida; order Malvales; family Malvaceae; genus Firmiana; species Firmiana major. The sequence continues at coordinate 1,106,734 of CM065907.1, read as the reverse complement.
CTGTCAAGCTTAATGTTCCTGTTTCTAGCAAATATTAGTAGCCCGTTATCTTTCCTGTTAGATCAAGACTAACAAAATATTCCAAATTCTCCAATTCTAACACTTTTAAAACACATCAGAAACTGTTATTCGTGTCATTGCCCACTCCAATGGCTTGCAATTAAAGGCTGGGGCCAGTGCAAAGCCTTTGGTTCAGTGGTCCAAACTGCTAGCCAAATCAAGGCCTAGATGGAATTATTTTTGCAATTATTTGCTATTTGTTTCCAGATTCTTCAAAGCAATCATCAGTAGCCCAAATTCAAGTCAAAACCTTGATGGTTACTTTGTGCTACAACCCATGCTTTAGCTCCATTTCTGGAGCTGCATGCACTAATGCACATGGGGATGCTTTTGTTTTTAAAAAAGTTTTAATGGGGAAAAGTCGGTCAGATTATATAGAATAAGATTGTGATGATGCTTTTGAGAATTAACTAAGGGATTGATGCAATCAGAAGAACAAGGTGCCATGTTTTCATTACCAAAGAAAATAAAAAACTGAACCAAACTTTTTCTTTTCTGGTCCAGCGAACAACTTCAACATGGCAAGCAAAACCATAGGAGTTTGTTGCTTGTCTTATATCTGTATATTCTTTTCTTGAAAGGAAAATTTTCTTGCTCCCGGTAGAAATCTGCCTATGAAAACATTTGTATTTTTTATTTCGGACTATATAATTAATCCTTTTTTCTTTTCTTATTTGCCATGTTTACCCCTTCAATGGTTTGAAACGCCACCTCCATCCCTAAGATTTGTTCTCATGCAACTGCCACATGTCAGAAAAGCAACTGTGCTGAACTTAAACAGTTAATTCTGGTACTGGCGGTGAAAGTGAGGTAAAAAAGAGCCAACTAAATACCAACTCTGGCAGTAAAGAAATAGGGAAAAAAAAAAAAGTAAATAAAAAGCAATAGAAACAAGAAAACTTGAAATAATTTGTATGGTGTGTGTCTTATTCAGCAGCTGGAATTGGAGGGTTGTGGAAATTTCATCTCCACCCCAAATGCCTAATCAACTCCTTCCGCCAACAACTCTCAAGAAGGAGATTCCAAAGCTCTTTACATCTTATTAATATTTTAATTAATTTATTTTTTCTTAATTTCCCCATTTTCTAAACTTTATTTCATTTTCTTCTGCACCTTTCTCTTCTATAAATTGCCTTCTCAATTCTCTCAAAAACCTCTTCCACTTCTGCTCTCTTCCCCCTTATGGACTTTAGTCCCTTCTGCTCTCTTCTATTTTAGAGCTGAGGTTCTGCTGGTTTTGCTCCAGTAACTCTTCTTGTTCTCTTTTTCCTGGTTTCTTCTGCTCTTTCCATATCTTTTTGGAAGGTTTTTGCCCTTCTATGGGGGGTTTTGGTTGTTAAACTTCGGATTCTAGAGTTTAAACCAAAAACCCAGAAAGTCAAACTATTGCAGAACTCCTTCCAGCCCCAAAAAAAAAAATCTTGTTTTTGCTGATCTTGACCAAAAAGAAGCGTTCTTTTTATTCTACTGTGAATCTTCATGCTGCATAGGTTGTTATTTTTGATGTTTGAGATTCATGTCTCCAGTTGTCAGTGAAATCCTCCGATCCGGGTTTATGATAAATTCCTCCCTCAGACGCAGGACCCATCTTGTTCAATCTTTCTCAGTTGTCTTCCTCTATTGGTTCTATGTTTTTTCATAAATAATTTCTGCAATTGCTTGAGTTTCACTATATAAATATATATAATAAGTCAAATAAATAACTATCTAGAATCTAGATTAGCTAAAGATAATTATTATCCGGGTCCTGTCGTCTTTGAGGTTAGATTAATCCTGAAATATTAGTCTGTTTTTTCTTCTTTTTCTGAAGTTTTAGCAGTGATTTTGGTGTAAATATAATATGGCTTCGTCTAGTGGAAATTCAAATTCCTCAGGTTCCACTCTGATTCTGAATTCTGGCTCTGAAGAGGATTTGCATCAGTTGATGGATCAAAGAAAAAGGAAGAGGATGGAATCAAACCGAGAATCAGCAAGAAGATCCAGGATGAGAAAGCAAAAGCACCTGGATGATTTAGTAGCCCAAGTGACACACCTCAGGCAGGATAACAACCAAATCCTGACAAGCATCAACTTCACCACCCAGCACTACTTGAACATTGAGGCTGAGAACTCTGTCCTGAGGGCTCAGATGATGGAACTAAGCCAAAGACTAGACTCTTTAAATGAGATCCTGAATTATCTCGACAGTCCCACAACAATAGATGGGGTTTATGAAACTGAGGGTTTTGCTGATCAGATTTTCGCCAATCCTTTCAATATGCCTTATCTTAACCAACCAATCATGGCCTCTGCAGACATCTTTCAGTACTGAACTGGCCCATCCTCATCATCATCATCATTACTAAACTGGACGAAAAAATGGTCAAAAAATTATGAATGTCTTCACATTAACTTGTAATTGGTGATCTTTTTCCAAGTTGGCTTCAATGATTGGCATCTAGCTATTAAGTAAAAGCTGCTGGCCAGGGGCTACAATTATGAGTTATTTTCTTTTGTAAATGGGGATTTCAGATATAATATATATATATATATATATATATATATATATGTATGGTGTGAAGGGTTGTTATATGTTATAGTATATATTAATTTCCTTTCACTTGTTTGGTGTCTTCTTCTTCTTCTCCTCCCATTCCAAGCGTCATAATTCATGGCGTCTTCTGTTTTTGTATGCAAGTGAGAATAATTCTCTCTTTGGTCAAGAAAAGTGGCAAATAATTGCTAATGCCAAAAGGTTAACCTTTGTTGCTTGTTCAGCACATACATTGTATATTCTAGAAGGCAGCATGGTAAAATCTTGGTTTAATCAAGATTGCATAGTTTGACGACTCATGCTTTAGTTGTTGCTTTGCTTTCATATTACTTTTTCTATCTCCCACACTTTTTATAATATATATATAGAAGGAAACGTTTCAACAAATAAGAAAAAGATTGAAATGTACGTTACCAATGATTAAATATTATTTAGCAAGTTTAGGTAAATTATCTATGATTTCTTTAAACTTAATGAGGATCTTCTGAAATTTGTTCATTAACAAGTTTATTTACGTTGTCATTAACAATTTTTTTTTACCGAAAATTATTGAAATAGGTTGAGCCGAGAATAAATTATTTTATTTTTTAATCCAACATCCGTGGATTGTTAAAAAAATAATCAAATGGCTAAAAACGAGTTAATAATTACCCTTAAATAATTAATAATTCTTGTATTTTATACACGAATTTATAATATTTATTCATATTCATTTAATAGTTTGGTCAAACTTAATGTACTTTTAGGCACTGTAACCTTTTCACATTATTCATAAAAAAACACATGTAGGAGTGTTTTATACCCATGTATGCCCCTCAAAAACAATCATAGAGGTTGATCATGGCCAACAAAACAGCTTATTATTCTCAACTTTGCATGCACGACACGACTAGTTTCAGAAGAGTCAGAACCAAAGACTACTATCAAGCTGAGTGCCACTAAATTTTATCAAAGATCACTATTAGATTAACTATGATATCATGGAAAAAAGAAAAGAGTGGAAAATGTGTAAAAGAAGTGATCGGAGATCTGCCCATTTCTTCTCTTGACTTTCTCTCTTTAATCTTCTGTTTATTGATTCTTGTGCGAAAACAGACGCTCATGGCCATGGTTTTGCTAAAGGTTCAATGTACAATGTTTAACCAGTAAACCATTCAAAAAACGAGGGCTATAATATATTCTTTCACGTAAATCATGCTTATGCTTGTATTAAAATTTTAAATCTTTTGAAATAGAAAAATCTAATTTTTTTTAAGAACCGAGAAATTATTTTTAAATCCGAGAAATTGCTTGAATTTGACAAATCCGAAAAAGAGAGAATACAAGTATTGAAACTTAATCTCAAATATGCAAAACCCATACATCTCAAAAATTGAAACATGATAATTTAAATGTTAAATTTTGAGTACAGTGTGTTTTTTATATTCAAGTTGATCTCTCCATTTATAATCAATATGGCTTTAGAGTAGATTTCTAACATAGCATCAAAGCCAAACCAAGATTTTGTTCTTTAATTTTTGCCTGTTCTTTAAGTGCTACAAATACAGATATAATTTGAAGTTCAACCATTTATATATAGATATATATAGAGAGAGAGAGAGAGATTGGTGACACAAGTTTTTAGCACAGGAAAAAAGAAGAAATGAACAAAGACAATTAGACAAGAGAATTGAGTAAAAAAAATAAGCCAGCATTATTAAGGTGAATGGAAAAGTGAAGCTCATTTGGAACGTAGTGTGTCAAAGAACCCCCACCCCACTGTCAGGCACGTTGAACCAATATCTGCATTTGTCTTAATATTTTTTTTTCGACATTAGTTTCTTTTAATTATACTTGTTTAAAGCTATAATCCAGATTAAGCATACTGGCCATGTAAAAGTTGCCCCTTTAGTTCAATGAAGTGGGGTTGATGGCATTTCCCCTAATTTAATTAGTTTAATTGAAGCTTGATTATGAGATGCTATTGTACTTATCAATAATAATTAATTAAATTGCTGGTTCATAAGTTTCAAATATTAATCTTAGAACATGTTAATTAATTACTCGGCCGTAATTATTTGCTATACAAAGAAAAATAAAAAGACATCCGAACATTTTGATTAGTGATTGACGTATGATCTTTTTAATCAAAAAGTAGAGTTCGATTTTTTTTCAAAAAAATAATTATTTAAGTGTAAAATATAGAATGATTTAATTTTTTTTTTCCTCTTTGGCCTCCCTTTGTTTACTTCTTGACTAAGAAAGGAAGTGCTTCGAACATTTTTCAATTTTTTCCATCATTTTCTTTTTCTTGTCCTTTTTCTTTTTCTTTCTTACCAAACACAATTTTTAGAGAATAAAATCTTAATGAAACAAATACCAACCACAAATCACAAATGGAAAAGAGTAGAAAAGATACCAACTTGAATTAAGTACGGCTTATTTCCCCTGCATTTAGTGATTCAATTTGTGCCTAGAAATAGAAAATATTGTTGCTTTACAGTGCATGAAATGCTAATGGAGATTACACCAATTAAACTGGAGCCACCAAAAGGTAGGCAAGAAAGTGGTTGAATTTAGGTACAAGGCGAATAGAATATATAGAGAAGGAAGCAAAGGGGACAACATCATCCAACATAAGTATTAAAATCCGTAAAGTTGAATCGAATCAGAAATATCCATTTAATCTAAACTCAAATTAATTCGAATTTGAATCTGAACCCACATTAATCTAAATCCTAACCCTAACAAATAGAAACAAGGAAATAATTAGCATGATCATAGCAATAAGCAATGGTGACTTTATATTTCTTTTGCTTTTCATGGCGGAAGTTTTTCTTATATTGAATTTCTGACTTATTTACTTCAAGCATTATCCATTTACAGTCATCTCCAAATGAAAATTTTCTTCTTTCACCCAATTTCAATAGGTGCGGTTTGATTGAGGATATGACCTGAGATTTATAAACACTTTAGTCATGTCATAATATTTAACTTGCTAGCTTTTGCTATTGCTGGTTTATTTAATTCCTTTGCAATTTGTTTAATTGTTTTCCCCTTTTGATATTCTAATCCTTGATTTGATTATGGAGTTCAATCAACAAAGAATAGATCTTTGCAAGCAGAGTCATTATTCTTCCGAAATTTGAAGATCGGTCCAATTTTAAAAAGATTTGGATAAACATATTAAATCAATCAGATATGTTGGATCAAGTAAATGAGATTTAATTAAGAATTAAGCCGAATTTTAATTTCATCTTTTAAAACACAAATTCAGCCCTATTTAATGATTAATTATATAACAAATATTATATATATACTATTAATTTAAAGATAAACATATATGTAAGATTTGGAAATTTAAACTTTAACAGGTCCAATCGGACTCAAATTGTTTGAATCAACCCGAATCCAATCGGAAACAAGCTTATACAAGACGTGAGCAATCGAAATTTCATTTATTTTAAGCTTTGCTTTTGCTTTTGATGAAATGGCCAGCAAGTAGCATAAAAGGCGACAGGGAACATGATGATGCAAGACTAAAATGACATTCCCACCAACACATACTAAAAAAAAAAAATTCCAAATAATTGCTGCAAAAAAATCATCCAAAGATCAGTAGGTTTACACTTGCATCATCTCAAATCATTATTGTGGTAAGTGGGGTTCCAACGAACATTACCATAAGTTTATTAGGTTCCAATGGAATCATATTCACAAAGTGGTATAAGTTCAGGTTTCTATGAACTAAAGCTTATATATGGTAGTTGTCCACTCAAATGGTTATATTGTTGGAGTTTGAGTAATTTGAGAATTCATATGACACTTATACAAAGTTAGTATGGTAGTTTTATTGGCCGATCGACAAAGAGGTTTACGTGCAAAAACCTAATATATAGGCCTAATGAAATTAAATTATTTTAAGTTGTTTTACTATGGTAGTGAACGTAGATAAATTATCGAATTAAATAAATCTTATGTTGTTGTGTGTGAATATTCTTTCTTTCTTGTTTATTTACTAAATTCGTTTTATGTATACAATTTTAGAATTTGATCATGGTTTCAGCTCAACAGTGGTCTACCCTCCTTTGAAGGAAAGGACTGATTCACCATGGAAAAGGATTTTCAGGAATTCTGGTTTGGTTAGAAGTGGTTCTGCAGAGTAATTAACCTGATATCATCCCAGTTGGTGCTGCTGCAGGAAAACCAAGCCACGATTACAACTTTGTTAAACATGTTTAGAGTGGTAGAGCTCTGAAAACAGGGTCATTTCGTTTTAGATTCAAGCAGAAAAGAATTCAATTCAGCCAATCTGTTGATATCTAGATAGAATTTTGGTGACTGATTTCTAGGATGTTAATGGGAATTCCCATTGACAGCTAAACCAAAATGAATTTTAGCCATAAGGTTTAAAGGAAGGGAGAACACTAATGGAAACCAGAATCCAAACAGCATTTGCGCAATCATAATTAACTAAAGAAAAAGAGAACAAAACCAGTGATAATTAGATCAGCAGCATGCGCATTGAATATATTCTTAAAAGTTAGGAAATTTAAATAAATAAGGAGACTGACGTTTACGATGGCAAAGCCCATAATTAACTTAAAGCATTCATATCTGTAGGGCTTCGGCCATGAATAAATTGAGTCCAGTCTAACAATGCCCCGGTTGGTCCAATTACTCTGCCTAATCATTAACTTCAACTACTGTTATTTACACCCCAAATTGAATAGGTTGAATACGTGGTATTGTTATGTTTCTTGGTCATTAAGTAGAATATAATTTTACTTTATAATAAATTATTATATTTTTTATTTTTTAAATTTATTTATAATATTAATTTTTTATACAAAGGAGTTTGTAATTCGAAGATAACAAAAAATAATAATAATAATAAAAAATATAAAAATAATACATGAGATCATACCAGAATAAATCAGTCAAATTAAATCTGTGATCTCATTTATAAGCCTATTATTAAATTGGATTACCACAATTAAGTTTTATTCAATTAATCTCGTCCTCATGGTGGATTATTATTCTATTAAAAACGTTGTGCAGATCCTAGTTTTCAACCTTATTTAATGATAATAAATGAAATGAATAGTTTAATAATAATATTTGTTGGACTTAATCGAATTTATTTCGAGAAAAAGATACGGGCAAGGCAAAGTTACCTTTACATTATCCATTTCAATCTAGCTGATAGCTATAGGCCATTTTTTTTAACTAACGATACTGTTTTTTTTTTAAGATAATATTTATTTATTTTACTTTGATCCATTGTCAAATATTAAAATTAGAGTACGATAGAAATAGGAATTTTGATTTTATGAATTTCATTATGTGAGAATTATCACAAAAAATTAATATTGTTTATCTCAATTTAAAAAAATTATTAATATAAAATATAAAATAGTATCATCAACGTAATTGTACTTATTAATTATTACTAACCAAAAAAATTGAACATGAAATGTAAATATATATTTTATTATATTTACATAATTTCTATTAGATTTTAGATTTTTATAAAAAAATTATATTTTAATTTTAATTTTAATTTATATTAATTTGGACGTGTCGAAATATAATTATCAGACTCAAAATCGGTGATTTAAATGTGAAGTGAAGCTCAGTCAAAGGTCGTTATCAAGTTTACACGTGCCAAGGTTTACACGTTCTCTGACTCACCAAATAGAAAGAAATGAGGTGGTGACAGTCGTGCTCATCTCCATTCCTTTTATTTTTTTTCTTACCGTTTTTGTGATTACTAAAATAACAGAATAATAATATTAATTGTTAAATAATTTGAATTAAAGCTTTGAATATATATTTAGAGATATATTTCAATTTAATAAAAAATAATTTAATTTTTTAAATTTTTATACAAATTATAATATAATAATTTTTATATTTTACATGATTTTAAATACAATTCATTAAAATTATTATTTTGTTTTATAAAAAATTATAAAAATAAAGATATTATTTTACTATATAAGAATTGCGGAATACTTTAATTAAAAAATTTAAAGTATTAAACAAAGTATATATTGGTAATATAGTTGATAATTCATGTATATAACATATATTTATATTATATAAAATTATATTATAATAAATATCAAAATTTTATATTAAATTTATCTCAACATATTAAATATTTTTTTAATTTTTTATTATATATATTTTTATCAAATTTTTATTTTTATTATTTTATTTTTTTTATCTATATCATTTTTTATCGCGCAGAAGATAGAAATTTAAGAAAAATAAATAAATAAGAAACGTAAGCAGAAAAAAGTATCCGGGGCGGAAAGAAGAAGCAGCACTACGAACGTGGCACAATTCCCCATGCGCACCCTTGACCTCTCTTTTCTCTTTTTCTCTTCCTTGTTTCTGTCGTCACCACCGCCTTCTTACCTAACCGCCGTGGAAACTTTCGACACCGTTCAAATCTTCTTCAGCTCCATCACTTCCTAAATAGTGAATCTGTAAGTTTCTTCTTCTTTTTTCTAGTCAAATAATGATGTCGTTATCTTTTTTTTTTTTTATGGATGCTATTTTTGGGATGTTGAAAACTTGAAATCTGTTCAGAGAGTGGTGTACGAAACGAAACCGTTCTTAAGCGTAGTTGAAGTTCTTTTTTTCCTCAATTTCGTTGACCTTTTGAGCCTTTTTTGGGTGCAGAACGGTAAATGTTCGCGGTCTTATCCTTTCTCTTATAACCAAAAAAAAAAAAAGGAAATGTTCGCGGACTGATGATTCTTTGCTTTTATTTTTTGTTATGCGTTTTTATTTAATAATAAAAAGTAATTATAATTATGCTCTTGTGTGGTTGAAGACTCTAGTTTGTAAATATTCATGATTTCAATGTTAGATTTACATTAATTTTCATTTTTCTAAATTTGGAGAAAGGTGGGTATAAGCTTTAATTAGTTGAGGAAGATGGTTTCTACTGTTAATGTTTCACCTCAGCATAACCTCTAGGCAAAAAGGAACTACACACTACACTCTTCTTTGTCTCTCTTTAGTTCGAAGTCTTTTTTATCTTTTATTTATTTATTTATTTATTGATTTTTGTTGTTGATGTCTAAAAGCAATTCAAGCTTATAATAGAGAATGCATAAGAATCAGGAGTCCCTAGTTGTTTACTCTATTTTTTTCCCCTAATATTTATTTTTTAAAGTTTTTTTTTTTTTAGATTTTCACCCTAGGTTTTGATTTTGGAATAATGAGTGGAAATGAAATAAAATTTTGAAAATGCTCTTTAACAATGAAACTCAGCAAGCCAAGCGTGGTTAGTGGTTAGCTGCTGCTGAAGTATGAAGTAGTTGTCTTTTGAGCTTGTTTGGTTGGTTTCTGTTGTCTGTTTAATCATTTTTTTTTTTGGTTGCAATTTTTAAATATGAATTCTAATATTCTCACTGTGTTTATTTTTGTTCTAATTTTATTTTACAGAAATACTTGCTCTTTATCCTCTACGGGTTTTTTGGCTTGAGTATTAGATAGCTTGAATCAGTGGTGTGAATTCGTGATAAAATTCATTTGGGTGGTATACGAGTGATCATGGGGTCAGCTTGTTGTGTTGCCACAAGAGACAGAACCCTTCCAAACAGAACTGGAGGTGAGACTTTGCATAGAAATGTGACATGTTCACCATCATGGAGCTTCCATTGGGATAATCGAAGGCGTGTTGCTGGCGAAATTGAAGAGCCTTCTTATCAGGTGTCTAATGGAGCTAGCAGAAATGTTAGCATGGAGATAAAAGGGACGTTAGGATTTGATAGAGGTAATCTTTCTGATCAAGGAAGTTCACTTGAGATTGAGAACTATGGAACACCCACTTCTCAAAAGTCACCAGTCCATGAAGAAATGGCTGGGAATATGATGACCCCCCCTTCAGGTAAATTCACTTGCTAACTGAATTAGCATATTGGCATACCTTTTCCTGTCACCATCTTGACTATACATAAGGGTTTCAGGAAAATTTTGCTAGAATTTCTGTTCAGTTTTCATTATTTGTATGCGAATTGCTCTAAGGGTCTTCTAATCCCAACTCCTGGTTATGAACTAGGCCATTGATGATGCCTAACCTTTATGTGCAGGGTAGCATGGTATTTAGTATGTGTATGTGCAATTAGAAACTGCTTTTATAGTAAGAATGGATATAAAATGCTCATGTTTAAAATTTACGAGTTACATGCATTCCATTAATTTCTACATCTACTCTTATTCTCCCAGTTTTGAGTAATATGGCTTGTAGTCTGTTCCCTCTTTTGTTACTTGTTTATTGTTTTATCATAAAAAACTTTTATTTTGTTGATGCAGACTTATCAAGGGCAAGCAATTATTCTATTGAAGTAAGTTTGATTTAGTTGAAATTGACTTTAGTTGAATAAGCATTTTATGCTTGTTTGTATTTTCTTTTTATCTTTTGGTTATGCTTTAGCCTCTTCTACTCCTTTTGATGGACTAACATGTTCTTCTGATCATCTTTCAGGTGAAGAATTTGGCAGCATCACCAGATATTGTGGATTCATCTGCACCAAGGCTTTCATTTTGTATACCTTCATCATTCTCACCACCACTTACAGATACTTCGTCTAGCCATGCTCATTTACTTCGTCCCAACTCAACCCCATCCAGGCAGACTTGGCGTTCACCTGGGCATCGGCTATTGAGGCAGGTGTCTGATAGCCAAATCCTGGGTTTCAAATCACCAAATAATTACTCAATGTCTGAAGGAAGGTCATCTTTTGTGCTCTCCACTTGTAGCAATGACTTAACAATTGGTTCTCATGGTGGCTCTTCTGATTGCTGGTCCATGCGCACTTTTTCTGAACTTGTGGCCTCTTCTCAAAGGGAAAGGTGGTCTTTTGACAGTGAACACTTGGGTTCTGGCTATGGCAAGATAAGTGGCTCTAGCAGCAGGTTCTCATATTCTCCATCCTTAGATATGCGCAATTGTGGGGCTTGCTCAAAGCTTTTGGCCGAGAGATCTTCATGGAGCGGCAGTGAAATTTCAGTGGTTGCTGTACTTGTCTGTGGACATGTTTATCACGCAGAATGCTTGGAGACCATGACGCCAGAGGCTGACAGATATGACCCAGTGTGCCCATTATGTATGGTTGGAGAAAAGCAGGTCTCAAAGATGTCCACAAAGGCTTTGAAAGCTGAGGCAGAGTTGAAGGCGAAACATCTTAAGTTGTTCAAGAATAGAGTTGCAGATAGTTTTCTAGATGATGGTTGTGATGATTGTGACCATGAACAAAATGCCAAACGAGAAGGAAAAGCTCCAAAGTTGGAACTCAGTTCAAGCCGCAGAAGCTCCTTGGCAAAGCCTTTCTTGAAACGCCACTTCTCAATTGGATCTAAGTGGGGCAGATCACTATTGGAGAATGATTCTGCCAGGAAGAAAGGGTTTTGGGTAAGATATCGAAAAGATTGAGTTCCCTCCTGTACTGGCATGAGGCGAGGAGCCTGTCCATTTCGCCGTAAACTGTCGGTGAATACGCTTTTGTTGCCCTGATATCAAAGGGTTTAAGAGAGAAACTCAGTGCTCACAGTGTAATACTCTGCGAGTCGTTCTTCCAATGCAATCAAATCTTAGCGTCTCAAGTTAGAGATTCTCCTCCCTTTTCTTAAGGTAATAGTATCAACAGGATACCTAACTTTGAATTGGATCAGAATATAAATTCATAGTTTTGGGATCTTATAGGTAATAAGATATGTAATGGTGGGGTTTTGAAGTTCGAAGGCCTAAGGAATGAATTTGTTTTCTTGATTTCTATATAGCAGGTAAGCTTGTTCTTTGTAGGTTTCATGCTAAGATGTAATTCAATGTTGCCTACTTTCAATATCTACATGCCATTCTGGATGACTCTGATCTGAAGGGAACTTACACTTTCAGCCATTGAAAGATCAACTCTAAGAAGCATTGAATTGATTGAGAAAAACGACTCCTAAGAATCACACTGTGCTTTGCCTTTACTATTCTTCATTGCTGTATATACATGATTTCTTCTATACATGGCACAATAGCTCTGTGATCTTGTAGCGTCTTGGGCTGGAGTATATGGCGAGAGTTTATGGTGAATGGGTAACTCAATGTATAGTCAGGGAAGGAAAAGAGCAAGTTTCAGTCTATCATACCCCAATATGGCATGAAACCTTGCATTAAAACAACGATAACAACAAAGTTTGATATTTTACACACATGCAAACTTGTGGTTTTACGCAAATGCATTAAAGAATTTAATGAAATGTTACCAGTCTGTTTCAGTTAGCATGCCAACGTGTTTTGCTCCGTTTCTTCCGATGATGCTCGCATGCGTGCGCACACAGAGAAATGAACAGAGATATGCATGGATTAAATTCATCAGAACTACCGTTTCGAAATTGCTAAAATGGATTTTCCATCTGGTCAATTATGCTCTGTAATCCAGATTTATAACTCGGATAAAGAAGCTGCACCGCTAGTTCCTTCTTCATACGGGCATTAGATACTCTTTTCTCACCTCTTGAAGTTGCCTTCCAAACAAATGATTCAGCTCTCTCAGAAGAAGTGATTTCCTTGATCAGAGAAGGCCACTTTTTCTCAACCAAATCCAATGCATATGCAAATACCTCTTTCCGAGATGCTGGATCATCATCTACGATGTTGTAAATTCTCCTGCAAAATGAAATTCAAATGAGATAACCGAAGTCCTTTCTTTTTCTTCACCGTGCTGGTAGCAGTCTGCCGGATGGGATTTGATTGCAACATACTGAGTAGTTCCATATCTAGATGGCATATACAAGATATATGGAAGCTATAGTTTCAAGAATTGTGAATTTGATTCTGCATGATATTTGGATAACAAATCTTTCGGCATTTTCACCTTTTCAATTAGATAGTCTGATATTCTGAATTCCTGGTTAAATGGACTTCAACTGATATTTATTCAGTAAAAAAATGCACTACCAACCCTAAGTGCAGCTTATGATTAAAGCATACCTGGAGAGTCGCATGTGTATACTGGCCTTAAGAGCTTGACAAATGTCCGCAACATGAACTCTGGATGTGAATTGCTTGGACACTCTCAGTTTCTGAGATTCTGATAAAGGTTCCTGCTTGATTATTGTGTCAAAAGCACTGCAATAGAAAGCAGCAGAAAATGAGAGTTTGAGCCGAACTTCAAGAGCATAACAATAAGCTAAAATGAACATTATGAGATAAAAAAGTTCATAGAAAATGCAATGATTATTTATCATGTATGATTAGCTCCTAGTTCTCTCCCTCTCATTCCTCGATCTGCCATCTCTATTCGGCCATCACAAGGCTGAACATTTACCTAATATGACCATCTTCATATCAAGAAACCAGAACTTAAAATGTGAATTCTTTAGTAACTATTGATTCTAACCATCAAACAACTGGTGACGAAAATTATCAATCACAACCTTCTACCAGGGCCATAGATACCTCCAAGTCGGAATACTTGTGCCTCGATCCCAATATCATGGGCTAGATTCAACCATCCTTGCTCAGCAACTAACCTCAACTCAGCCAACTCATTTGTAGGGCTTGGGGGGTAACTGCCATGATATAATGCAGGAAATCAGTATCTCCTGACAGCGAGTAATTTACAAAATCTAGTCCACAAAGGTATGGTCTTACTCCTCATCCACACATGCACCACCACAATCTCCATATACACCTGTCAGAGGTAAGTTTCAGTAAACAAAAGAGCTTGTTAGACATAAGGTATCAAATTGTATTATTCGTTTTAAGGAGTAAATGATGCAAGGTTTAACTTCATTGTCACTTTGTCCTTTACAGGCAAGAACTTGTGGGGTAACATATACCAGAATGCCGATCTATTGACAAGGTGCAGAATAATGTATGAATACAATAATGTGATGTCTAGATTTTCTTTCAAGTTTCAAGGCTGAACATCAAGTAGATAAGGACTAACATAGATTTTTTTTTTTTTTTTTTAAGAAGGGAATATTGCAGATAAACTACAAAAGAGTCACTTTGCTAATATTCAAGCGTTTATGCATTAGCTATATTCATTCAAACAGCAGATATGATGAAAGGCATACTAGTTGAGGACAAATAACAGAGCCACTGAAGATTGCCCTCCATCAGCATACTTCTTAGAAGTTCTCCATGTTGAAGCATCTACAAAATCAACAAGGAAAAACCATGCCAAATGAAAAACCTCAAAAACTGGGCATCCGTGCGGAAAAAGGAATACAGTAGGCACTTTAAACTGAAAAACATGGAAACATTCTTGGCATACCGGATCACCAATACCCACAACAGGTGGAATTGAGACAAGAAGATGTGTAAAGCATTTCAATGTACTCACGGTACTCATCCTATAGAACATAAAACAGAAGTAAGGCAGAAATCATTACAGAATATATATATATATATATATATATATATATATATATATATATATATATATATTATAAAAGTAAACATCTTAGTCTTTAGGCAATTCAATTCCCAAGAACATTATTTGATCAATATTTTTTGGCTCATTTCATAGAGTTGAACATGTTTACAGCTGGTTTTGTTCACCTACCACCACTCTTCCTCTTTTACTTCGATTTAAGACCGACTGTATTGTCGTATAACACTTATACATAACACTTATACGCGACAAAAGCAGAGATTATAGTATTTGGTCATATAAACTATTCAATACGCAATCCATGGACAAAATTGAAGAAAAAAATAAATAAAAACTAAAACTAACTCTGGCTGATTTGCATCGAAAAGGTGAACATCAAATCCTCTTTGATCAAGTTCTTTTCTCTTCTTCATGCTTGTGCAAGTCCCAGAGACAATCCTACAACAACAAGCATAGAAATTTATGATGCATTCTTTATAATTTTAATATTATAAACAATAGATAGTTAGGCAATCTTACCAGCCTTCATTCAGGAGCTCCTGAGCAAAGAATTGTCCGACAAAACCCATGCCAAGAATAAACATCCGACTCTGAGAATCTTGGTCTGTAGTTTCTGTTCGGTAACAGCAAACTGCATTCGCATAAGTTAAAAACTTTGGGGTCGTAGCCAATTTTCTTAAACGATGGTTAAATTGAAAGGGACTGACTAAATAGAATCGTCCCGACAATTGACATATCTCCATCTCCTGGCAGTGTGGTTTCTGCAACGGTATTTTCACTACTAGTATTTAACTCAAATTTTGATTAACAACAAAGATTCATCTACTCAAATACTAATTAAATCGACTTAGCTAGAACTAGGATAGAGACAACAGATATAGACCACCCGGTTACGAGTACGACTATGGCAGGGAAAGGAGGGAGCAAAATTTGCTTAAGAGTAGTAGAACGTGGGCAGTTACTTGGGCTAGCATCCATTAATGGGCTCATCACCTTGAACGTCCATGACTAGTTCGGCCTAAGGCTATTGGAGGAGACCTCAAAAAGCACAACCTACCCAAGGGTATTAATATTTGTTTAAATCTTCACGAGTCCGTTTACCTCATTGAAGACCAAGACACGAGTCATGAGACCCGACAGTCGAGTACTCCGCTTAGTTCACATGGGCAATAAAATTAGTTTTAATAAAATTAAAAAAAATATTTTTTAATAAAATAATAAAAATTTAACAGCAAAATTAAAAAAAAAAAAAACTAAGCCTAAGAATATAATATTTTACTATTATTATATAAAGTAAATTAACACAAAATATCATATCATTAATAAATAAAATTAAAAAAATACAAACTTTTAAAAATAATTGACCACTAATGTTATGAATATCAATATACTAACAAATAAAATACTTATCTTAAAAAACTTTTCATAAGA
This sequence comes from Firmiana major, assembly GCA_033439115.1. NCBI lineage: Eukaryota > Viridiplantae > Streptophyta > Magnoliopsida > Malvales > Malvaceae > Firmiana > Firmiana major. The sequence goes on along the minus strand of CM065907.1, from coordinate 1,090,318 downwards.
GGAATTAGAGTTTAACTCAATTCATTATCTGAAAATAATGTTTGCATATACTCTTGACAAGATTTTAGTATTGTAGATCATGCCAACTGTCACATTTATTTATTATATTTAGTTAGCACTAGCAGCAGGAAAAGAAAATGACCTAAAAGCATTACGTACACCCATTTTTAAATGACAATAAAGAGTTGTAGGTCTCGAGTTTAAGGCACATCAAATGTGGATTTAATTTTATATTTGTTTATTTTGAAATATTATTTCATAATAAAATATCCTTTCGACTAATGTTAGCTTAAAAAATGATTTTATATTTGATATATTGTTAACTTATAAATTTTATGTATTATCATTGAATCATAACATAATATTTTATTAATTTATAAATTTTAAAATAAAAAAATCTCTAAAAATAAATATTATTAAATTTGTCAATTAATGAATGAAATGTAGTATTTGGTATTCGATAACATCTTAAGAAAAAAATCCTATCCTTTTCTTTTTCATATCTTCTACACATTGATAAATAACATTACCGAGGATTAAATTAGCCTTTCTACCACCTGGGTTGGAAGCATAAATAAGTTAGGCCACCAACCTCACTGTGTTGCCTGGATCTAGTAAATGTTCGTCTGAAAAGTGGAAATCCATTCCTTGTGTTGATAGATGACTTACTTTTCGGAAATCAATTCCAATATTGACAGTTCATGGCATTGAAGGAGAAAAACTTTGCTTTGTTTGGTGTCATAGACATATAATCTACTGGAGGTTGGAACATTAAAGACACTTCCTTTTTGCTTTCAATGTAATTAGAACAAGTGAGCTTTTACAGGCTTTTTGTCTGGATTTGTTCAGGTTGGAGTTGGAGGAAGGAAAATGGGAGAGGATGATGTCAATTTGATTGTATTTGGAGTAATCTCATGGACAACAGCTTTTCTGTTAATCAGAAAAATCTTCTCCAAACGCTCCTTTGAATTCTGCAACCGCATGGTTTCTATAATCCATGCAAGTGCAGCTGTAATATTAGCCTCGCTCTCTGTTGAAGATTGGAGCTGCCCAGTTTGTCCTTTGGTTTCAAGCTCTTCTCCTAAGCAGGTATGTACAAGCAGGTTCTTTTGATTGATATGTTTGCAGAAATCTTTTTGAGTTCTTCATCAGAGCTAAAACTAATGGCGGAATATTGAATTCTGAGTTTCGAGCAGAGAAAAGCTTTGGCTGTGTCCATTGCTTATCTTATATATGACTTGATATGCTGCCTTATTTACGAGGGAGTCACTCTCGACAACATTGTTCATCACTTGGTCAGCATCGTTGGTCTTGGAGCAGGCCTTGTTTATCATAAGGTGTTCACCTTTGTTTTCTTGTCTTAAGACTGAAACTTTACCAGGATTTTGGTTCGTGTTAGTTTTAAAATTTCATGGAACGGTAAATGTTGTTTTTTTATGATCCGAAAATTACGAGTTTTAAGTCATCAAAATAGTTTCTACGTGCAATGTGGGAGCGAGTTTACCCTTTTTAGTTCTAAAGATGGTTAACCAGAAGAATTCATTGATTTCTTCGACTCTTTTTCCAAGTTAATTTGCCGAAATCAAAACCCAACCTTAATCTCTAGTATTCTCCAGAAAAACCAATCACATGCTTCAGTTTTTGTGCAGAGTGGATCAGAACTGGTAGCTGCTTTATTCATAGCAGAGATCTCAAGTCCTTTTCTCCATGCCAGGGCGCTGCTTAAAGAACTCGGTTACAGGGAAACCGACCTCAATTTAGCAGCAGATGTCAGTTTCCAAGCTCTTCAAACTCAATTTCTGTTGTTCTTAGTCTGGTTTTAGGTCAGCATTGCATCTGCTTCTAACTGTTTAAGTGACAGTCTCTATTGTGATACAATATGAAAAGACATAAATAAAAAGATAAGAAGGTAATATAAATTAAAATTTAATAAAAATTGTATATTAATATAGCAAAAATCGAAAAAAGAAAATTGTGTTTAATATGTCAACATGAACTTTGACAAAAATTTTCATATTTTACACTGTGCAAACACATATTACAAACACAATTACTAGGTCTAGTCTTTTTTCGAAGTCCTCAAGCTCAAATGGTGGATTGGCTTTGAACAGATCACGTTTGCTGTAATATTCACAGTAGCAAGAATGGTGGGTGCGCCGTATCTCACTTTCGTTACTCTGTCTGCTAATAATCCAATACTTATCAAGGTGTTACTTGCAACTTACTAACTCCACTTCTTCTTAGTTCGATCAATGAAGTAATCGTATGAATTAACTGACCACACCGACACTTATCTTTGTGTCTCTCAGGCAATGGCTTCGGGATTGCAGTTGGTCAGTCTTTTCTGGTTCTACAAGATTGTAATGATGGTGAAATACAAGCTTACAAAAGGAAGGAAGAAGGTCGTTTCTGGTTCTCTGCAGATGGGAAAACTGGACTAAGCCAGTGTTACTAGTCTACTAGGGTGAGTTGGTATGATTGTGTTGGATGTGTTGCATAAAGATGATGCACATCTTTATGTACTACATATATAACTTTTAAAATCCATTTATTAAGGATTATGATGGTTTGTTATTCTATAATTTTAGATCAATTATTTAATTCAAACTTTAATTTTATAACATATTAGTATCCTTTTTTTGACAGCTCATGATCATAAAGTTAAGTAAATGAGACACATCATGAAATATTTTACTAAACCATTGACTCATGTTTACCCACCCTCTCTCTACTCTCTTTTTATTTCAATATAAAATCTTTAATTATCAATTTTTTAATACCCACTTTAACACAACTATTACGGATACATTTAAACATATTATTATATTAACATTATTTTTAATTTCATTAAAATCAATCTCAATTACTTTATTACCATCAAAGGAAAAAACTACGGGGCAACCAATGTAAAACACAAGAGGTCTAATTCCCATTTCCCACTTTACTTTCCCAGCCAGAGAGAGACTCCATAAATGTGCATTACACAACCAGAAAAATGGCCCCAAGTAAATGTAGATTGAACGAGCACCATAAGTTGGTGGCTTACTCCGGTGAATCCGGCTCTTTCAGAAGCATGATTAGACAATTCAGCCAGCCTTGGGGCCACACCGACGGGTTCACACTTCACAACGTCTACCGATCATATTAATTCTCGGTGTTAACATCATGAGTGACAACCGACGACAATGATAATATCAAATAAAGACCCCCACAGGTGATGGTTTAAACAAGCCGAGCTAAAGCTAAAAATCATTCCATAATCCAGAGTGAAATAATTCAATTTCCTATAACATGCAAAGACTTCCTTGATACAATTGTCTCGAGGGTACTCGGCTGAAATTATGCAAAAATTTTGTGCAACCCTCTTGTTATGAAAGCTGTAAATATTTAAAATACATCATTCCGAATTTCTTAAACATGCTTGATTTGAGAAAATTAGTGTGATCGAATTATAATGCACTTCCCAGTATTCCAAGGCTTCGAGTCGAAGAGAAAAGCTCTATTCTTTCCCGAAATCAGCACTGTAGTGTGCACTGGATTCCAGCTTCTTGGCTTCGTTCAATTTTCTTACTGCCTGCAATTTCATTGCATGGAGACAGAAGTGAGTGCATCATTACCAACAACTTTGTTTTTCTCAATAGTTGTGCCAAATAAAAAAAAGACAGTCTTTCAAGTTTCAAGGTTCTACCTTCATGAAATCTTCGTGGATGACATAATCACGTTCTGCACGAATTGCTGACATTCCAGCCTCCGTGCAAACATTTCGTAGATCAGCACCATTAAAGCCCTAAAGCAATGGTGACTAAAACTAAATGAGAAATAAGGATTTACAGGCATGAAACAGAAACAGAAACAAAACACCTTTGACTTACCTCAGCAAGTTTAACAACAGCCTCATAGTCAATTTCACCATGCTTGGCTATGCCTGCAGCATGAATCTTGAGGATTTCCATTCTTGATTGCTCATTTGGCAATGGAATCTCTATCTTTCTGTCTAGCCGCCCAGGACGAAGAAGTGCAGGGTCAAGGACATCAGGTCGGTTTGTGGCCATGATCATTTTAACCTACACAAAACAATTTTAGTAGATAATGATTTCCCGACACTAAGGAGAACATAAAAGCAAACAGGTGTACTGGGCAGCAAGGAAGGATGCATTGAGAGAAATTTGAGTTACAGACCATGGAAAATTAAAATACATATGATTAAAGCCAGTAGCCATTCACTTCATATATTAACAGGTAGGCCTCTATTCCAAGGACAACTAGGATATGTTATGATTCCATAGTAGTCAAATGGAATGTGCACCTAACCGGATAAAGCGCTTCTTCCAAGGCTAGCAGTAAACAAGCTACCAGAATACCCAACTCTTCATTCACTTTGTGAGGTAAACAATGATAAAGTATAAACAACTTAACTATGACATATGGGGATGCAGTTCAACAATAAAGTATATTTGCTTTATATCCTCAAACTATGTTCATGAAAACAATAATTTACCTTCCCAAGCTGATCAAATCCATCAAGCTGATTAAGTAACTCCATTAGTGTTCTCTGAATTTCACGATCAGCACTTGTTCCCTCACTGAAACGTCGTCCACCAATGGCATCAATCTCATCCATAAAAATGATGCAAGGCTGAATATAAACAAACATAAGTATGATATTAAGGGATATAAAAATTAACAGAAGAAACGTTCACAAGTCCAGGCTCTCACTTGGTGATCACGTGCATATCCAAACATTTCTCGTATCAGCCTTGCACTTTCTCCTATGTATTTGTCAATTATCGCACTTGAAACAACCTGAATTCAGACAAGAAGGTAAAATGCATTCATTAAAAGATAGGATAACAAACCATAGAAAACCACAACGGTGTTGGAAGTGGAACAGAAAACTGACCTTTAAGAAGTTAGCATCAATATTACTTGCTATTGCTCTGGCTAACAATGTCTTGCCAGTACCAGGAGGTCCATAAAGGAGGACACCCTGCAATGAAGACGGCATATTTCAGATGATTCTAAACCAAACATCAGTTTACCACAGCATGCTTCAACCATCAATATACACACGAGCACACCCTTTGAAACTCCAGAATTGAGAGAGAGGGGAGACAGGAAGCAATAATCACCTTGGGAGGTTTAATCCCAACTCTAAGGAAAAGCTCAGGATTCATGAGAGGTAGCTCAATAGATTCCCTCAGCTCTCGAATTTGATCAGATAAACCACCAACAGCCGAGTAGCTAACATTACCAGGATCTTCATGCAACATGTTGTAAACAACTGGATCAACCTGTCATCCAAAGATGTACACGCTATCAGACATCTGCAAAGAAAACTTGCTTTTATATCATAAATACAGCTGAACTAAATTGGATGCTAATTACTTACTTCACGTGGAAGAGCCCGCATGATTGTAAGTGTCGTCATGTCAAGAACCACTCTAGTTCCTGAAGTCAGTTTTTCCTTGTCAACTTTGCTGCGACAACCAACCACATAGCGAGGGCCACTGCTTGCTTTAACAATCACTGAAACATCATACAAACATCCAATTGAATAGTAATTATCGATACTCAAAAAAAGATAATCAACAAATAGCATAATGTTCGAATGCATCTGCTCGGATGCAAGCTATGCAATTTTACTTAAAAGGAACACATAAATGAAGCATTTAAGCTTGTAATGCATGTATGGACAATGCCTAGCCACTTGGACTAATGTACAAACATCAACATTTAAAAAAAGTTGGGGGAGAAAGAGTATAGTTACGGCGTTCATTATCAAGAGGCCTGAGAACTTCTCCAATGATCTGTCCAACACTCTGAAGAGACTTCAAATCATCTTCCGTTTTGTTGAACTCTTTCTTAGCAGCTCTCAGATTCTCCCTACCTGAACAACATTTCAGAAGTATAACTACATGTGAAAAACCCATTAACATATGCACTATATTAATCAGAAAGATAAAGACTAGTTCTTTTAACAACTCCGATCGCCAAAGCTACCAACATTCTTTTCATTTTTGTTTCTTTTTCCTCTTCTATTTTCTCAGAAGCCCAAAAATTTAATTTTATCAGTTCGATTCAAAGACATTGCAAAGCATAATTGCAATTGAAAACAAAGTATTTATCTATTGCAGCAATTAAAACTTGAAGCTTTTCTAGCCAATTTTTACCTACTCAAGCTACCTCCATAAAACAAAGAAAAAAAATTGAAAGCAACGTATTTGTAAATCGATTTAAGCAGAACAAGCAGCTGATAGAACCAGCGGAGGAACCAAAACGGCAAAGCAAAACCCTAAAATCCTAAATCGGCAAACAGCGAAAGAATAGTTCAAATTTAAAATAAAACGCAGATCGAGGAACATAAAAAAGTGACCCTATTTAGGCTTAGACGATGAAGATTATGAGATCAGATGGGAGGAAACCTGCTCGAACCCTGGATTCGTACTCTTTGTGTTGAAGGAGTTTCTTCCTATACTCCGCAACCACATTACGGCGTTGTACTGCGTCTTCTCCTTCGCTCATTGTCACAATCTCTAATCACAGATCGAAAACGTTTGAAGAATGCTTTGTTTTGGACTTTTCCAAGGCTTCTTGAGTGAGGTGCCGTTCGAGTTGGGACTACTTGTAATCCGCAAATGACATACCGTATATTACAGCCGCCTTCGCCTTTTTTTTTTCTAATTTATAAATAAATAAATAAAATTTAATAAGCATATTGAGTTTTTAAATTTGGTAATTAGAGTTAACAAAATGACACTAACATATGCATATGCATTAGGATATATTAAATTATTTAAAAAATAATTATTCAAAAAATAATACATGTGACCATTTTTTAACATTACTTTTGAACAATTTTTTCTTTTTGAAATAAGAAAAAAATTAGCAAAACCAAAACCTTAATAAATTTATTCTTTGTATATATCCATAAAACCTGAGGAAAAAAATACAAATAAGATAAATGACCCTCAAATCCGCAATATTCTAACAAAAAAAAAACATAATTATTTGAATAAATACTCTAAATAAAAAAGAATTGGAATTTCATTTATTGCTGTCAAGGTCTGTTACATCGATAAGGATACAATTAAGCAAAGCTTGGTCTTTCATATACACTGGTCTTCGGGAAATGCTGTGCTGAAACAATAACTGCCCTCTTCCTATTCCCCTTCTCACCCCTTTTTTTTACCCTTATAATCTCATTGAAGTTAATTGCTTTATGGCCAACAAATACATGATGATGAATTATATGATGACACAATGTATTGGAAAGGTCATGGCACATTCAAGAAAGTTCAGATTATGATTTACACAGCTGCCTCATTGGGGTAAGCAGCCTTGCAAAACGAAGAGGGACAAATGCCTTGACCAATGTCCCCTTCTCAGTATATTCCTGCAAAATGACGGAAAGATGTATTAGAAAACTACAGCACTATTAGTGCTGTTTATAACTAATGAAAAATAGTTCATTTTAACATTTAAAGTAAACTTGTCAATTCTTGTTCATATCGTATAAAACAAAAAAATTTGTGTCAACACACCAAATGTAATAATTTTTTTTCATTTTTACCAAATTCATATACAACTTTTATCAAATTTTAACTTGTGTTACTTTCGTGTCTTTATTTTTTGTTGTTTTCGTATTATATCACTGTGTCGTATCAAGGATTACTAGGCCTAATTTAAGGTTTAGCTAATACTTACAGTTTTCTCCACCATTCCAACCTGATGTATGGTGCTGAGAAGCTCCCCTTTGTCAAACGGGACTAAGGCTTCTACTGGAACCATAGAATCCTATTCCAAAGAACATTCATCGGTAAGTAAAACAGGGTCCAGATTCAGCAATTAACAGCTGGCTTCATGTTTCAAGGACATTGAAATGTTGACATCGATTTAGTACCTTCAATTTTTCCTGCACTGCATTGCAGAATTCTTGTAAGCCATCACCAGTCAGAGCAGATATACAAATAACGTCCTCTGTTCTCTCTGCTTCCAACTTGATTTTTTGTGGATCACTAACCCTATCAACCTGCCATAAGCACCAGCATTTAGAGATTGTCTACCTTAAGTTCATGTTTCAGAAATAGAACTTTTGAACAATGCACAAGCAAAATAATATATATCATCAACATCAGCAATAAGCTCAATGCCTACAATAATTAGGATTTAAGCATGTCTCAAGTACCCAAACCGTTTCCAATTCACAGTTCATAAAGCAACATACAAATATTAAAATACATAGAAATCACCCGGTTGAACCACCATGTATATTTTATCAGTCAGTATCTAAAAGTACAGAACTGTCAGTGCAAGTAACTCATCAATTTTAAAAACAACAATTCGGAAAGGGAAAATAAATCTAATAAGAAGCAAAAATATGAGCATATTGCGATAACACAGACTGCAGGCATCACATAGGGTTAAGCACTCAAAATACAACAGAAGGTTTCAGGCAAATAGAGGATATATATAAAGTCAAAGTTTACAGAACACTATTACACAAAGGGAAATAGATCAAAGTGTTTCTTTTGCATGTTTCAATTCTAAACAACTCAAAGTAAAGAATATCTCCACTACCTTGTTCCAGACCATTAACTTTGGAATTGCAGACACATCAAGTTCTGAAAGAACTTTTTCAACAGCATCTATCTGCCGCTCTGCTAGCGGATGGCTGAAATTTGGACAGCAATGTAAGTTGATAAATTCAAGAGAAAAAAAGAGACTAAAGACGGCACAAAGCTTGAAACTTGAAAGTATTATACCTGATGTCCACCACATGCACTAAAAGAGAAGACTCTGATATCTCCTCTAATGTTGCTCTGAAGGCTGCAACCTGTATGAGCAATCCTTAGACACTCCTTGATACATATCATGAAAGGAGTTCTTCCTGAAATGCTCATATCCAAAAGGTGAGGGGCCTTACCAGGGTAGTTGGCAACTTTTGGATGAAACCAACAGTGTCTGTGAGAAGAAACTCACTTCCATTTTTCATCTGGACAGCACACAACAGAAACAAGTATCTCATGTTACTAACCACATAAGAAAACTGCACAAACTCATTTCAGTATTAGATATCCATAAACTGTTTGGTTCAGGAAGCAAGTATTTGGATACAAGTTATGAAGCTAGTTCATAGATCTAAATCATACTACACGACTTCATCAAGCTCTCAATTCTTTTCTAGCTACGCATAGTTGCCTTTTGCTAGTGATTGTGAAGAACAAAAAGCACTCATATTTAACAAAAGCATTAAGAATGGTACACTAGGAGTAATGGTCTGCATTTAGACAGAGAAAACTTATAGCTATTGCTTAGACAACTTTGTTTTTATTTAAATCTCCTGCTCTAACTACTCAATTGCATAAAGAACAGATTAGCCTGAAAGCAAGCTGTAACAATAGGCTTTCCAGTCTTATTTTACTGACCTGAACCCTTCTTGTTGTTGGATCAAGAGTTGCAAAGAGTCGGTCCTCAGAAAGAACATTAGCTCCAGTCAATTGATTTAAGAGTGTACTCTTGCCAGCATTAGTGTACCCAACCTATAATGTTTTAAAACAAATTACATGTCCAATCACATAACAGCAACAAAGGAGAGGTACTGTCCTTCTATCGAAAACAAAATCAAGCCATGTACTCACCAAAGATACTACAGGAACAGGAACAGAAAATCGGTGGTTTCTGTATTGCTTTCGATGTTTTCTAACAGATTCAAGCTCTTTTTTGAGAACTCCGATCTAGGAAAGCAAATAAGTTAAGTCATGGGAACAACAGCTTTGCAGTCTAAAAGTTTTAGAGAAAGTCAAGAGATTTCAATAAAAATAAGTCTCATTCTTTGCACAAGTTTGAGCTTCTATAGCAGCAGATATTTATTGGTAAAAAGCTGGAAAAAATTGTTGATTACTTGAGTGCGTAAGATACGCTTGTCCACTTCGATTTGTTTCTCACCCATACCCTTGACTTGGCCTCCAGCTTGGCGCTCAAGGTGAGTCCACATTTTAGTAAGACGTGGCAATTGGTATTCCATTTGCGCCAATGCAACCTAGAAGTCCCCAAAACTTGAGTAACAGATATATAGATTATTCTATTTTTGCTTATCTTCAGTACAGAAAGATTTTACCAACTTCACTCAAATACCAGCTATGACTATGACCTCCCACTTCTCATTCATCAGCAGATTATTTGATTAATATCACAAACGGAACTTGCCTGTAAAGCTGCTTCATGTGTTGCTGCTCGCTGGTTAAAGATATCCAAGATAAGAGCAGTCCGATCACAAACTCTAACATCCCCACCAAAAGCCTTTTCCAAATTGCGCAATTGCCTGGAATTGATATTAGACCCAGATAAGAGGTAGTGTTAAATTATGAAGGTTTCATGTCAATTTAAACAAGTCCAAATAGTTGACATCCCGAATGATGTTTTTCCCCATTAAGAACACTCTTCTGGACAAGATAGATTCTTACATAAATAATGTAAACTAAGAAATTATTACAAACCTTACCCCGGTGAGAGCTCATCATCAAAAATTACAGTCTCAACACCAAAAGCATGAATTGCATTCTTAATTTCTGCAACTTTTCCTGATCCTATATATGTCCTCGGGTTGGGAGAAGCTAATCTGCAAGGCAAAAAATTACAATAAAACAAATTCAGCTTAGAATAAAATTAAATTTGATTTCGCCATGAAACATAAATAAAACTCTTACTTTTGATAAGTTGAACCAACGACCATGAGTCCGGCAGTGTCGGCAAGCTGAGCCAGCTCCTTAAGCGAATCCTTGATGCCAAACGAATCAAAAGTTTCTCCTTTTCGCTCCACGCCCACTAAGTAAGCTTTTTCCTCAAAAACCTTCAAAAAAAAAATTAAATTCGTTAACAATTCAAACTCTTCGCCCGAAATTCAACTGCCAAATCGGAAATCGTTACCTCCTTCCCATTTCGTAGCTTGAATCTATCCTCAAAGCTCTCGTCATCACTGCCATCACCATCATCTCTTTTCTTCCTAACTCTTACCGGTTTTGGTGTATCTTCCACTGCTTCAGTACCAAAAACTTCATTAACGACTTCACGAACCACTTCCTTTTCTTCCTCGGCCTCGATTGTTGGATTCGGCAACGAAATGTTATCCACTTCGAATCCTTGTTGAACAACTCTCGCGACTAAACTCTTATCATTGCGGTAAAAAGAAAAACTAATAGGGCTAACTGAGCGGTTGAGATTTAAATTCCATGGAAAATTGGAGTCGTAAACTAAAGGCGAAGGACGGATCAGAGAACAAAAACATAAGCTCATGATAAAATCTTCTGCTAGATTTCAGTGACTTCGTCTAAGAAACTGGAATCGTCAATTTTCAAAGGCCTTTTCTTTTATGTGGTTTATCGCGGTTTAACGGCCCTGATTTTTAGCTTTGCTAAGGCCTTTGGTGTCGTTTTGGTTGGACTTAGCGGGCTCAATTGTTGCCCAACCGGACCGAACAATTTTTCAAAAGGCCTGGTCCGTTTATTAGGCTGAGCTACAGCCCATTTTTTTTATTATTTTTATGTACGAATTTTTACATTTTATAATCAATATTAAATTATTATATTTTTATTTTTAGTTTTAAATAAAATTTATAATTTTCAATTGCGAAATTTAAAAGTTTTATATATATTTTAAAAATTTATTTTCATTAACTTTCCTCCCATATGGCAAAATATTCTAACTTTCGAACTCAAAGTTGTAATTATCTTTTTTTTTTCTTTTTCAAACTCAAATTCTTTTGAAGGATTATTATTACCTAAAATTGTCTATAATAATCCCATATATTGTCATTATTTAGATTTTATTCTAGAAAAAAAATTGGAACTTTATTAGGAAACTAGAGACATGATAAAGACAGTTATTTGCCCATTTAAATTATAAACCAAGAAAAGATTAAAAAAAAAATACTTAAAACAGGTACAATACATCGTATACGCCTAATATTCTTTTCTTTTTTATATATATATTTTTAGATTTTTACTTCTAATACTATTGAAGATATATCAAGAATCTATCTAATTTAATCTCTTTTATAAGCTATTTTAATAATATATTCTTCTATCTATGCATTTTGAAAAAATAAATAAATAAAAAGAAGCTCTTCCTTCTAACAATTACGTTCTATTCTTTTTCTTAACCAACCACATTCCCCACTCTCTATTTTTAAAGCAATTGTATAAATTCATGTAATTTAAATATGCTTCATATAAATAATTTTCAAATAAAATATTATTTATCAATTTCTTCACATATCTTTTATAAAAAAATCTATTGTTACTCTTTATATACATTAAAACATATTTATATAAATAATTAATGTTAGTATAATTTTTTTTACTTGAATGCACTTTAAATATATATATATATATATTTATGTATTTGATATGAATAGTAGTATGTGTGGTAAGATATTTTTTTTGGTAAATCTTTTCTTGAAAAAAAATTAAAATTAGGTATTTAAGTTTATATATTTTATCATTAAATTAATTTTTCATATATATTTTTTTAATTTTCATTTCATCTTTTTTCCTTTTTATTTTTCAATCATTTTCTTTAGTAAAAAAGAAAAAGAAAAAGAAAAGAAAATATTCATATGAATTATCTATTCTTTTGTAATTTGAATTATCTTAAATATTATATTTAATTATTTGAATTAATTTAAATTTTAAAAATTTAAATAATAAATTATTAGTAATTTTACTTTCATTTTAAATAATAAATTATTAGTAATTTTACTTACATTTTTACTTTTTTTTTTATCTTTTATGTTTAAGACTATTATAAATATATATTTTTTTCAAAATCCTAAAAATAGAGTTTTCAACTTTAATGAGGTCATTTAAATTTAAAATTTAAAAATAAATCAATTTCAAATATGAAATATTAACCAATAATTTATTAATGACTAATGTAATACGAATTATTTTCATTAAGGTTGTAACTATTCAATTTATTTATCTAATATTTAAGATTTGTTATTTTTATTTTTTCTATAATTTTTATAATTGGTATTTGGTTTCAAATTATTTTTTATTTATGTATTCTATATAGGACTATATTCTATATTTGCATTAAATTTGTTAATACATTATTCAATATATATTTTAAAATATTTTTTTGATTTTATTCTATATTTTAAAATATTACAAATTAAAATTATCACCGCATATTACACAAAGTTAAATCTAATACTAATTGAAATTCACGCTAAACTTACATAGATTATTAAATTACAAAGCTATAATTGAATTTGATTATGATAACAAATACATTTCTTTTTTTATTTTTATTAAAAGTTATTATCTAATTCACTATTTATAAAAATTTTAATTTTATAAATAAAATTATAATAATAAAACATATCTATTTTTAATATTTTAAATAAAATATATATTATTATCTTCTTTTATAAATAAAAATTATCACATTCACAATATATTAAATAATAATTCTTTTATTAACGTGTATTTGACAACTTGCAGCATAAGAAACCTTACCGTCTACCCTCCAAAAGCAGATTGACACGTTAAAAAATCATAACCATCCATATTCCAATCTCCATTATCTTGAGCGAAGAATTTTTCTAGATCGTCCGATTCAATAGAATTTTTCTCCATAATTTTTTGACCAATCATAATTCACAATTTATAGTACAGATTTTTCTAGATACCTTAATTCCTATATTTATATTTATTCTATTTTATATCAAATATATAAGATACAACATACGTTTTTTCAATATTCGACAAATTTATATATAATTTTTTATGAAATTTTAATTTATATCTTTTTTATTATAAAAAATTATATCTTTTTATATGGCATCACTGAATAATATCTAAAATTATTATTTTTGCCCTTCGCAAAGTACAATGTTAGATTGATTTAAGTATACGAAATAGACCAGACGGCACCGTCTTTCCTTCTCTCTCTCTTTCTTTCTCGCGCGGCGGAAGCCATGACGAGCTCCTCTGGTCATTCACGCAAGGTTTCCATTTCTATTTTTATTTATTTACGTTATTATTTGCCGTAGTTTCGGTTGCGTCTTTCAGATTTCTTTTATTTCATTTCATTTGTTTTTTGTTTTTCTATTTGTGTGATGTTTTTGACTTTTTTGGGTTGATTTTGCGTAGGCTTTAAGCAAGATCGCATGTAATAGACTCCAGAAGGAATTGGTTGAATGGCAGGTTAATCCACCAACTGGATTCAAGCACAAAGTTACTGATAATCTCCAAAGGTTCTTTGTTTACTCTTTTAATTAATCTCTTTCTAAGTTTACTTTTAAGACTCGAAGGATAAATCTGCTAATCGGGGGATTAATTTGGGGTTCTGGTCTTTAATTTGTTGTGTTTTTGGTGGAAAGATGGATAATTGAAGTCAACGGAGCCCCTGGAACGCTCTATGCAAATGAAACTTATCAGCTTCAAGTTGATTTTCCTGAGCATTACCCTATGGAGGCACCCCAGGTACCCCTTCTCTTTCCTTTTCCCTTTTGTTTTCTTACTGAGCAAATACTACAAGTGAAAAGATTCAGGTTGCAAATTGAATGGAAATCATTTATTTGTTTGCCTGGATTAAATCCTTCTATAATTTACTCTGGTTGTTTGCTGTTGTACTTGTATTTATGAATTAAGATTATGGTATCCTCTTGTTGATTGAGCAGGTGATCTTTGTTCCTCCAGCTCCGCTGCATCCTCACATTTATAGCAATGGACATATTTGTTTAGGTAGTGCTAATTTTTGTTTAATCATCAATAAACTTGTGATTTGTTAAAGTTTAATTTGTTGTTTACCATGTTGATAACTAAAATTTTAGTCTCTGTGAACTTATTGCTTGAAGTTTGTATGACGTTTACATTTGATGTATAATGATGATTGGTGAAGCTTGCTTATAATCATAAATGTAGTGTTTCTCTCTCTCTCTCTTTTTTTTTTTTTTTTTTACTTATAACTTTGATTTCCCTGTTGCCTTCCCACCTTTTTGGTGAAAGTGTAGTCAGTACTTGTGTGGTTTTTGTGAAAGACAATTCTGATTCTAGTTAATAGATTTTAAGAAACGGTTTATGGCATAAGTGGAAGGTATCTAATGTGTGAGTCAATGAAATATCATACAATTGGAGGTCAAAATAACTATATATAGCCACTTTTATCACTGTTAGTTCTTGAGCCAATTATTTATACTTTGGATCTATACACTTCTGCTGTGCTGCTGTCAATTTCATCATTCCTTTTTCTACCCAAGCTGTGACTACACTAAGATTTGTTCATAACTGTCTAGTATTTTTTCCTTGGTGCTGAACACTTTGTGAGTAAGCATCAGAAAATATATACTGTCATAGAGCATTTGATAAATTTCTCCATTTTTGTTTTTATGAGGTGACTAGCTAGAGAGGTTCTGTAAATTTTTTGTTGCTGTCCTGTGCTTGGAAACACTATAGTCTAGTACATTAGTGGTTATGGAAGAAGTCTAAGAGAGGTTGGTTGGTCACTTAATATAAATATTAGTAGAAAAATATGTATTTGAAGTGTCTAAGAGAGGCTGGTCATAGTTTATGTTAAAAGTGTCAAATTTTTGGTAAAAATACTTGTTTTGAGCAGTTTACTCATCTCGGTCATAAATTGAGTCACTCTCAATATTGTTGTATGTATCACACAAGCAAGTAAAATTTGGTTAATCCTGAACTTTATCTTGTGTCTGGGCTCTAGCTGTGATCCTCAAGTTGTTGATGATTAGGCTGGTCTCATGTAGGCATTGAATATGGCATTTTGGTTCCAACTGTTTGTTCTTTAGGTTTGCTTAATTGTAAGCCTTTTTGACCCTAACGAAATCTGTTATGAGTTGTGTTTCATGAACCGCGTATTTTTTTATTTGAGAATGTGTCCTTTTTGTTTGTGCTTCATCTGTATGTGAGTTTTCATTTTAGTCAAGTTTCTGATGATGTCATGATTATTTGGTTGGTGGTTAGCAATAACTGCATAGCATGACCCATAACACTATTGGCTGTTACGTTCATTATTTAAATGTCATTGTTTTATTTTTCTGGTATGCATTTTAGACCAATATAAGTTGCAGGAAGCAAAAAACATTGCAAGAGTTAATGTAGAAAAACAGCTGCTTGGTCATTAATAACCATTTCATACCTTTCTTTGTCATACAGATTTGGTCAATAATCTAGCTAACTATCCTTCAATATTATGTGGTGTTCATATTTTGCAGATATTCTGTATGATAGCTGGTCCCCTGCCATGACTGTTAGTTCTATCTGCATCAGCATTCTCTCCATGTTATCAAGCTCAACTGTGAAGGTTTGCTGGAACTGTTGTCATTTGACCATTCGTTTCTGTCTTATCTGGTCAAGCTTGAATACTGAATTCACTTTGTACTTATGCAGCAACGTCCAGCTGATAATGATCGATACGTTAAGAACTGTCGAAATGGCAGGTCTCCCAAGGAGACGAGATGGTGGTTCCATGATGACAAAGTGTAATGATACGAACCTTTTATCCATATAATCTGTGTATAAAACTGAGGGGTTCATCAGGGGAAACGGGAAAAGTAGGATTGCTTTCCCAAAGTCCCATGGTAACCTTTTATATTTGTCTTGCTGTGTATGAAATAATGTATTAAACGTAGATTAAATTTGTATTAAACCTTTTCCTTTTTCTAGTCATGTAATCATGTTACACAGCCACTAGATAAACTGTGGTAGAACAGCATGGGAGGGCTAAACGCTACTTTGCAGGTTGATGGTTTATTTATAAGCTAAATTACCCTGTTTATAATACATATGGAGAGTGAATCCTTCAGCATGAGGATAGAGGTTTTCTGAGTTTGAATTCAGATATATATGGTGCAAAGGTCTCTATCATGGCTCATTCTTAACTGTCGTGAATTTTGCAGGAATTTCCAAGTTCTATCTAATTTAATGTGTTTCTAGGCCGTAGCTGACATTCGTGGTTGCCCTTTTTCTTAATTCTCCATAGATCATTGGAAAATTTCAAGTAGAACGAAACAGAGTTTTAATCTTTCAATTTATTGGAAATGGTCGAAAAGGAAGAAGAGAAGAACAAATGGACTCGTTGAGGGCTAGGTTGGGCTTGGACTTAGTTCACAAATGATCCGGCCCTGCGAGGGTGAGTTGGGCTTGGACCTAATTCTCGTAAGGTCTAGCCCCCCCCCCAGTTTCTCCGGCCCTGGACATGCCGCGCGAACTCAATAGTATGGATCCGGAGGCGCTCGTTAAATTCGTGGGAAGATTACCTTAAACCATTGTATGCGGTTGATGTTCTGTTATCTCCCCTGAAGTGATGATGCTGCTCCGACGACTGCCTTCAACCGCCGTTTCCGTGATAACCACCTCGCTTAGCTGGCGTTATACTTCTCCTTACTTCTCTGCTCGGCCGCGCCTCCAATCCGTCAATTCTCTCTCCTGTTACCGTAAACTTGGCCTCTTTTCCTATAGCTCGACCTCCTGCATTTCATCAGAATTCGCGGACTTGGTCACCGAACAACAATCCTCCAAACGAGTAAAACCTCCACTCTTTTTCACTTTTTCTATTCCCTTTTAACTTTATTCTGGAAGTTATTTAATGCAGTTTTCGTTATTGCGGTAACAGGGACCTCTCAAACCTGGACTCTATCTCGTTGGAACGCCCATCGGAAACCTTGAAGATATCACTTTACGGTAATTTGTTTATTTTCTTTATTAATTTATCTATTTTTTATTCATTTAAAAAAATTATAGGTAAATTCTTCGATGCAGTGCTCTTCGGGTCTTGAAATCAGCTGACGTCATACTCTCGGAGGACACACGGCATTCCGGGAAGTTACTTCAGTATTACAGCATCAAAACTCCTCTTGTATGTGAGTTTGAGTCATTTTCTGTTGTTGCTTTGATCAGTTTGATGACTTCCTTTCTTTAAAAAAAAAAAAATTCTGATTGTGCGGTTTTTAGAATTTCAGCTAAGTTATCACAAATTTAACGAATCTCAAAGAGAACAAACGGTTTTAAAGAGGTTAAGGCTAGGCGAGATCGTTGCATTGATCAGCGATGCAGGAATGCCAGGCATTAGCGATCCTGGTACGGAACTGGTTAGTATTTGCATCCTCATTGAGTAATTCTCTAGAATGTTTCCTTGTACAAGTTTTAGACGAATTAGTTTTTTATTTTTGGTCTTTTATTAAGAATATAATGACTGATATTTGGATTCTCGGTTTAGGCAAAGATATGTGTGGATGAGAACATTCCTGTGATTCCAATTCCTGGGCCGTCTGCCTTCCTAACTGCTCTTTCGGCCTCGGGGTTGTCCACTGATGAGTTCACGTTTGGTAATTCTTTTGTGAATATTGTGGCTGAACATGCTTCTGGGAATTTTGATTCTGATATTGCATACAATGTTACAGTTGGGTTTCTTCCAAAACATGCTGGTTCTCGGAAGGAGAGGCTAATGGCTTCTGCAAGTGAAACAACAACGCAAATATTCTATGTTCCTCCTCACAAGCTTCGTCAATTTCTTGAAGAAAGTTCCCCAATTTTTGGTGACTCAAGGTGAATAATATATCTTCATATCTTCTGTGAATTAATATTAGTTTACTATCAAATGGTGAGAGTTAGAGGAAAGGGTTGAAAGAGCTATTCATTCTTGATTAAAGGACTCAGTATGACAAGATTGATTGTATGGTTTATTATTTGGCTATGTGGAGGAGAAATCCACTTGAGCCAGAAGTATATCTCTCTCTATTTTTTTTTTCCTTTTTTTTTCCCTTTCTTTTTATTTTATATATATATATATATAAATGGTGGATATTCGTTTTTGGATGTCTATGCATCTGTTTATCTGCATTCCTCAAAAACATATAGGCAGTCTACTGTGGGAAAAGAACACAATGGATTCTTTAATTAAGTAAAGCTTGTCAGTTAACTTGCTGTAATTTGCGGTAAACTATTATCAGATTGATATCATAACTGCTAATATAAGATAATATCAGGAATCTCTATCAGCAGTTCCTTAGGCAATCTAGTTGGAGGGGTGAAAAAACTCTGGTTCACTAAGGTTACTTGAGCAAGCTTCTGCCGTCTCTAAGTGCATGAGCCTCCGCTTGCTTGATTGACATTTTTTGCTTTGTCCTTGCTTCAGTTATTATGTGCCTCTTCATACTTCTCTAAAATCTTCTCAGTTGCATTTAGTGGAATCTTTTAAGTAAGTTTTATACATCTATATGACTCGTTAGGGCTTCTCATGACAGTTTATTAATCTCATTGCAGACAATGTGTCATTGCTCGGGAACTAACAAAAATACATGAAGAGGTAGGTTTGTATTTTTTTCTCATTATGTGTTTGTATGATACTTTTTCAAGTGTTTGGGAAATTTAATTTTATTGTTGCCTACCATCTATGTGTATGATAAACTTAGTAGCGTCAAGCCATCTACTGTTCAAAGATACTAGATTTTTGTCTTTCTTTCTTTCAGTAACTAAATTATTAATATTTATAACATCAATCAACAAGTATGTGCTGCTTTATGTCACTTTCTTTTGGAATGCATCTGATTCAAATCTAGAACAAGAGACCACTGCCTAAATGTTTTAAGTGTGCTTGCATTAGGCAAAAATTTGAAGAATAAGGCTTAAAATATGAGACTTACTTTCTTTTGTTCATACTAATTTATGTGGGCTTTATTGGGCTAGTGTCATTTTATTTGGACCTTATGTCATTTGGCCTTATATTATAGGGCTTTATGGAGCCCATTATAAACATATCTTTGTAATATTGAAGTAGTTTAATGATGACTGAACATTGAGTATTAAGTTAAAAGATGGAGAAAGTGTTGGTTTTTGAGTATTGAGTTTTTCTTTCAATGTTGTTCTTTCCATTCTCTTCAAGCTTTTCTTCATTGTGTTATTCACCCACATTTGAATTGCTTTAGTTTGCAATAATCGTCTGCTATCTCTACAACTAGGTATGCTTAGAAGACCTTAGGATAAAATATGAAATGGCCATTGGTTTACTTTTACTGTTAGTAGTCTAAAAAACTTTCTCTAAGGTAGAAAAGAGATGCTACTATTGTTGCTCCAAAATGAGTTGAGGAAGCAGAACTTCCTTGTTTTAACACTTGGTTTATATGATTATGATTTGAACTTGTCTACAATAATATTTCCACATGACTTTTTTTTTTTTTTTTTTAATGGATGTAAATTAGAAGATATTTATTAGTGATATCCAGCTGTTTGGAATCTGTCTTTTTGTACCTCAACTTAGTATTTTGGTGCCTCTTTGTCCTGTGGGCTTGGATCTGTCCAATTTTTCTGTCAATTACTTTGATTTCTGCTTTTCATACGTGCAACAATTAGAAAGAAGTGAAAAAATAGTTTATGATATTATGGACAAGGACGCAAACGGCAAAAAATGAAAGGAGCTGGCTAGAGAGAATGGCGTTTTATGGGCTATAGAAGACATCCTTATTGATAGTTCGTGTCTGATAAATGAATTGCTGCTTTGGCAAAGCCTGTTTAGTGTTTTTTTTTTTTTTTTTTTGGGTTCATATGGATGAGGTAAAGGGGAGGAGAGGATTCGAACCTTATATACTGTTGTCACTTATGTGGTTTGACATAGAAGTCTTGCACTTTGATTCCTATATGTTGAATGGGCCCCTTCGCTCACCACTCACTGCCACTTGTAATATTCCTTTGTCACCATCATGTGACTGCAAGGATTTGAAGATCTTATTATTATTATTATAAGGAAATATAATAAAAGCAATTACGTAATAGGTTTGAATAGGCATGCCAACCTTTTCTAATCGAACATTTTTTGATGAAGGAAAGTTTAATTTTTTCTAAATCTATTAACCGGTGTGACCTCAATACTTTGTGGAATTTTCCTTGTACAACCCATGATTTAGTAATTAAGAAGATTAATTCTGGCAGTTTTGGCGGGGCCCTCTGGGGAAAGCAAAAGAAGCTTTTTCAACTCACCAGCCAAAGGGAGAAATTACACTCTTGATTGAAGGCAATGCAAATTGCAGTGTGGAAACTCCATCAGAGTGTCAGTTAGAAAATGACCTGAGACAATTGATCTCCAGTGGCCATAGTCTTTCTTCGGTATGGTTTCTTTCACTGTCTTTACATTTTATCAAATTTAGGTTTATTAATGTACAAATTTATATCTTGCAAAGGCTTGCTGTAGACTCCTTTGGTGTGACTTTGGGGCTATGAATTAGATTCTCCAATGTTTTGTTATGATAAATAATTGAATATTATGTGCATTGCAGGCAGTCAAATTGGTGGCTGAAGGAACATCAATGAAAAAGAAAATGATTTATTCACTTGCCCTGAGAAAATTCACGAAGAAAACTAAGTCAGATGATTCAAATTAATGGCAATCATGCTGCGAGTGACAGTAAATGCTAGCTGCTTCAACTCACTGTGTTAAGATTAAAATAAGAAGGTTTTGATACCTTGAAAGTACAAAAGTTAAGAACACCACTTACACCCTTTGACCTATTTAACTTCTTGCTCAACAGTGAAATCCTATTCTAAGCTATTTTTCCTTTACCTCCCATTTTTGGATGTCAATGGGGTGCCATGATTCGACCATAGAGAGCTGGCCATATCAAAGTTGGATGAAGTACTTTCAGTTTGCCGAAGTTCAATTGACAAGTTTCTGAAACCGTCATATCCGAATCACTATTTCACTTGTGATTTTTCTAATTATCATGTTGGATCTCCTAACTGTTCACCAGTTGCTTAGCTTATGTTACTCTGTAAGTCTGTCTTTATTGTTCATTTTTCATTCGTTTCTGTTTGTTGTGGTGGAAAAGGAAAAGAAGTATGACCATGTCACTTTAGAAGTCACATTAATCCTCCACTACTTATCATAAGTAGAATTCAAAATGCGTTTCTATCTATTATGTCATCTCTTACGAATAACTACTGGAATGTTTTCTTGTTTTTGTTTTCTGATACGATGTTGCCAACCCTGTCCTGTTTGCAAATGCCTCTGGGAACGCGACAAAGATTTCGTAATCAAGTGAATCCTGCAACTAAAAGAAAACATGGGTAAACCCAAAAGAAAGATGTTTGCAGATCTACTTCTCTGTAGTCTATATCATCCATCTGAAACTCATGAACTGCGTTCTTTTGTTACGAACTAGTTTTTATAATTACAGGTCCTAAAAAGGGGTAAAAACAGCATGTCGTCAATCCACGCTGGATGGAACTGGTACCAGCTGTGCGAAGAAGCTGCAGACAAGATCCTGAAGGCAATCAGCAGGGACGGTCGGGATCACGAGCACTGCAATTGCAATAACATCACATGTGCTCTGCAAGATCATGGGGGGGCCCCAAATCAATCCTCCTCTTTCCGCCGTCTGATCAGAGAAAACAACTTCTGAGCTTCACACAGTGCGAGAAAAACCCTCCCTTCTAATTACATTAATACTAGTTCTCCCCAGTCTAATCTGACCCTCTTTCCAATTTGCTTCCCTCCTTGCCCCTTTTATGGCATTTCTATGTACAAGAAGATCAAGAATATTCCCAAGTCAGTAATGTCTGTTTCTAGCTTTGTTTCTGTATCAGTGGTCATTGCATCGATCACCACCATGAAGCCATGTTCGAAGAGGAATGGAAAGTGGGTGTGAAAATTTGTTGGCCTGTGGCCAAAATATGCCTTGGGTCGAATTCCATTTTCATTCGACGGAACCGATCCCAGTTATTGCCAAAGTGGTCCATCCACTCCTCTTGCGTAGTGTAATGAGGTAAATACTGCTTCACATTGATCCCAGCCTCATCACAGAATCTGAGAATCTGATGGTTCTGATTGGTCAGGTACTCCAAGCTCTGGGTCTCCTCCCCGTTATCCAAAGCTGATCTTAGCAACGCCACCAGGTAAAACACATCCTCATCGGGCGTCACCACGGAGCTCCTATGGTCCCATCTGCACCATATACAAACAACGCATCAGCATTCAGCGCAAATGAAGATGATCTTTCGCATAGTAAAAAACATGTTATGTTTTCGGAGCATTGTTTGTGTGTGGAAATGGAAATATGGTAGTTGAGATTTGATGGTTTTGAACGAATCAAAGGGACCCAGGCTTCGGGTGGTGATGGGTCGTTAATCTGTACTAACGGCTATGTTTCTGGAATTACTTTCTAACAAGACAAGGATACTTCCCATCAGTGGGTCCCTCAGAGAAGATCTCCTGACACGAGAATCTTCCCATTTGGATGATCATTACCATCGATTTGTTGGATTCCATTCGACAGAGGAGCTAAAGGTATTTTTCTTATCAATCCTAGCTGGCTTTGATCACTAAAAACATTCATCTCTTGGCGTTGGGAGCATCTGCATGCTGCCCTACGTGTTCTCCTATCCTCTGCTGTGCTATGTGGTCTTGATCCTGTGTCAGGACCACCATTGTCGAATTACTCAAGGTCCTATCTGATTTTTTTTTAACCCTCTCTTGTTCTTCATCTTCTCTGCATACACAACCATGGATTTACCTGATGATGCAGATACCTTTCCTTTTCAGAACGAGATTTTGACTGTTTATATTTATAGTCAATCAAGCTCGTCGACATCGAAAGTGAAAACTTGATGCCAATGTAAATTAACCTGTCGTTTGCCGACATCGACAATCTTTTTCTTGTCCTTTAATGCAATATTTGGGTGATTCATTACATGTTCTAGATTCTAGAGGTTCTAAAATAATTGTTTGGATGTGAAGGGAAACTCTCAGGAAAGCTGGGAACTCTGAAAACTGTATTGCCGACACTCGATCTCCATGCTTTGTATATGCATATGAACACATCAATTAGCATGCATGTATGATTTATTAAGTTAATTGATTGCTATATTAGCATGAAAAATTTATGTTAGAAATGGAAGGGTGGGTGACTTCAACATCAAGATGCATCATGACCTAAGTGGGCATGGGGGCCATAAGTCATGGGGGCCATGAGTTGAGAAGAGATGATATTTGCATGTTTCATGCATGGAATGCTGGGTGTAAAAAGGACATGAATCATGATGATGAGCAATGACAACAATGGATTCTCGAAGGCTTACTTGTTATTGTTCATTGGGTATATGAGAATTGGCCCACTCGTTTTATTCCCCAAAATGCCCTTGAAGACTCTCTTGTCGAAGTCAGCAATCTTTGATTTGGGGACAAAAAGGTTTAGCCATGGGTGTGGAACCTCCCACAAACCCTTGGACCGGAGCTTCAACTCGGCCTTGTGGACCCGGTCCAAGAAATCCACGTACAACAGATCAGTTGTAAACACTGAGGTGGGTATGAAATTTAAATTCTTCAACAAAGACTCTACTTCCTGCAATAAAAGGACCAACCAAAGCTTTAAAACAATATAAAACATTAGAATATACAACAACCAAAGTACACCCAAAAAAGCTGCTACCAAACCAAACAGTGGCTTTTGTCAGGATAAGTTCCATATTCCAATCAAAGTTCTTGTAATTTTCCATTAGAGGAGAATAATTTGGTGAGTGGACCATGCATGGAAGGCTTAGATTTAGTAATATTTAATGTAATATACAATTATAAAGTAGTGTTCGTTCTTAGGATTGGATGGAATGATAGATCACACAAGATCTTCCATGTTCTCTTGCATATGTTTCCATTACATTTTTAATTGGCATATTCTTCCTATAATATTTAATTTAATTAGAGTGTAATAATCTCTATCATCTAACTTAAGACATGAGGTAAGAGATAATATTGTTTGAATTCGAATATAAATTTTATAATTTTTTTAATTTTTTTTAATTACTTGATTAAAAGATAGATAATAAACTGTCAACCACTTTGAATTGTTTTAATAATATACCTGATCAATAGTGTCAGCAGTAGATTCATGGTAGTTCTTGGTGATTTCCAAGCAATACAACACGCCTCCATTGGCCCCAAGGGACGAAATCTTGACGGGGTTTCGAGGGGAAAAGAAGGAAGATCTCCAATTGTTGATGAGCCCTTCGTCTACAATGACGAAACCTTCGACATAGTCGAATTTCTGGTTAGCTGGTTGTGCATGCAGGGAAATGAGATATTCTTGGTCCCTGGTAAAAGCCGAGAAATTGGAATACAGTACCCTGATCCACCTCACCTACAGAGAGAAAGAAGGCCATGTTAGAAAGCAAAAACAACACGTCAACAACATTGTCAGCTTTAGAAACAGCAGTTTGAACATGGGATTGATAGCCTGAAATAGAACCAACCCACCCTTTTCTTTCTAGGTTTTGGCATTATTAATACTAGGAATTGTAAAAGGTTGGTGTCCCACTCTGGAACCAACCAAAAACCATTTGAAACAAGTAAAAAATTCATACAAATAATGCTCAAAGTAAGAGAGAGAGAGAGAGAGAGAGAGAGATTGAGAAATTAATACCCTTTGCGGAGCTTGCTCAAGGGAAATTCTAGCTCTGGTTATAATTCCAAATTGTCCTAAACCGCCAAGAACAGCATGAAAGAGCTTTGAGTTTTGTTCTTCTGAGCATGTCAAGAGCTCACCTTTTCCTGTTACCAGCAATAGGTTCAAATACAGTTACAAATACATTCGGGAAACATGGCCAAAACCCATCCTTCAAATGCAATATCAACACTTGGCTCCAAAAACATTAATAGTAAAACAGTGGAAATGATGCCTGCCGTACATAACATTCCTGTACATGATTTTAAAGTGCCTAAGACAAAACTATCTTAATAGTATTTCATGTCCAGCACAAACAAACGTTTTAAAGTCCACAATTAAGACAAAATCCCATCAGAAGACATGAAAAACGTTAACAGAAAATCTTTTGACCTAGGAAAATCTAAACTCTTTGGAGTTTTGTTATAACTTCGTTTTTTTTTTTTTTTTAACAAAATGAAAAGGAACTGTTACAAGTTATAAGAAATGAACCTGTAACAACGTCAAGCTCGTGGACATTGCTAACTTGCGGACCATGGTTGAAAGCTTGGCCGCTAATTCCAGCATTTGACAAAGTCCCACCAACAGAGAGGTACAAGTAATCGGTCCATGATTTTGGTGCGAGTCCATGCTCTAGAGTACTCTTCAAAACATCTATCCAGAGCTCACCACCCCACACGTCCACGTACCTCTCTCGAGCCCAGACTCGAGGCTGAGGTGGCTTCCTCCCTGAGGCCAGCCCGCTGCCCCCTTTCGACCCACTCATCTGTATCACTACCCCGTTTGTGGTCTGAGCCTGTCCGTTTATGGAATGCCCATGTCCCCTAGCCGACACGGTGAACCCATGATATGACCCGTAGGCTGCTTTCACAAGCTGGGCTATGTCCTGAGCCGAAGACGGATGCAAGACGGCCAGCGGCTCAGCTCGGGTGAGCAAGCCAAAATCGAGTGAAGCCGTTTCAACGTCGGTGGGCTCAACGCTGAGTTGACCATCAACGCCCAGGCGGAGAAGCTCCGTGGGGTCCAAGGTCAATCCCACAGTAACAATTAGTCTACAAATAGCGAAGGTTAAAAGAAGCTTAGTTGCCATATCAAACAACAACAACGATTCTTCCCCTTGCTTTCGCTGCCGCAAGAAATGATTTCTTTGGGACAATGAAATGAATATATAGAAAGAGAAATGGAAAAGAAAAGGGTATCTTAAAAAGGAAGATAAGAAGGAAAGTGAAGAACGCCGGCTGAACAAAATCTTTAACGTAAGACCAGATAGCACTTTAAAGATTTACTACGCAACAATCAAAACATTTACAGATTCGGATTCCTCTCCTTTCTTTCCCTTTCGTTTTTTCTTCCCCTCGTTGAGTTTACAGATAGAAATCGTGGGTAAAGAGAAGCGAAGGAAAACAACGAGGAATTTGAAGGAAACAGAGTCTGAGTGCGTATGGAGTTACGAAGAAGAAACAGAAGTATGAGTCTGCCTATGTCGCTCGTTATCGTGTCTTGGATATGCGATACAAGTTCTAAATTTATAGACAGAAGGGTGGCGTGAGGTGGGGGCACGTGGCCATTCACGTGCGAGGGGTGAGGAGACACGTGTGGGAGGGGAGTTGTTCTTTCCTACATGCCCTTTGGAGAGGGAATGGGTGCGGGGTCCACTTCTGGATACGGAGGATCTTGGTGGGGTCCCTCGCTGCCGATGGTTCACGTGGGCGCTGCTGCTCAGCTCGCGCAACTGCGTCTTTCTTACTGCTAAGTTTAGTCATGCATCGCCCCGCCTCGGCCCTCCCCTCGTCTCTTCTCCCTCCACTCTCCACCAAGTTGGCGGACACCAGTTGCAACCTACAATAAAGATTCTCTCTTTCTCTGTTTTTATGCTGCAGCCGATGATGATCCTCTCCATCAAAACCACCTTTTATTGATATTTCGTTTTTAAGATCAGATTAAATCATCAATTCATTTACATTTATCTACTAAAAGATAATGAGAATTTGAAGCTAAATATTTTATATTTAAAATTTAAATTTAATTTATTATTTATAGAAGTATCGATATTCGGAATTTTAAATTTATTTGAAGTCGCTTTTAAAAATATCGTATAAACCAATTAAGTTAAATTTGAGACTTCAATCAATAAAGGATGCTATTCCTAAGGATAAAATAACAAGTGGGGTGGTCTCTTTGGTGGCTGGTCAATTTAATATAAGGTTTTGGAGACCAAATCTTGCATGGAATTTGCCAAAATTCAGATGGGTTTTCATTCTTAATTAGGGGGTACACTAACCAAATAATTGGAATTAATCTGGGCCACTGCAAAAATAATTTACCCTTTGAGGAAAATATATAATTTTTAAGTTGACTTGTATGGTCCATGCTTTGGTTTAAAATATTTAATCACGCAGACTTTGCACCCATCCTACCTTAATATTTAATAAAACATAATTAATCTAATCCTTTAACTAGTTTAGTTTTGGACCGTTGCTGCTGCATCAAACTAATTAAAATTAATGTTAATAGTTTAATTAAGCGTGTAAATATGGAGACAAATTAAAGGGTTGATTTCTAAATTGTCGTAGATGGACAAGTATGCACAATTTTTGATGCTATCTACATCGGTTTTGTTGGTAGTGGTGGTGTTTTTGAAACAAATATCGGAATGGGAGTGGTTCCAATGAAGCCAAGATATGAATAATTTTATCAAAAGATTTGGGAATATGCCTTAAAATTCACGAAATTTACCCATTTCTTCCGCGAGGATCAGAGAGAACATGTGGGGATTATAATGTCTCCAAAAGCGAATTAATTAACACGATCAAGTCATTGACGTGATGAACGTGTTTACTTTGATTTGCTACTATCTTTTCAGAGTGTGTGTGAACAGTTGAAGTAGTGGATGTGAATTGTTATTTTCTTGGATGATTCGTTACGATTGCCGATTGGGGTTCCAAAGTCTTGGTCTGGCATGGATTGAACCGAATCTCCTTGACATGTTCTTCGTCAAATCAATGTTTTAAATGAGCGGAAAACATAGTTTCTTTCTTTGTCTTTGAATCGATCTTTTCTTTTACCTTCCATATCATTCCCTTGCTTGATGACGACGTACCTTTTCGACTTTCCATGTCATATATGAACCAAGAACCATGCATGCATGCATGATGACATGATTTATGAGAAGAAACATGGTTCCACAGTGATTCATGTCCTTGAGACTTGGGCAAGGAGCATGACTCATGACCCATGTCTCATATCCTTGCTTCAAACATAACTGTATTTATTCTTTTGTGTTTTTAATGGCATGAGCGACAGAATTTAACAAAAAGGACTCATGTGGACAAGTTGCATTTTTTTTAACATATTAGAAATTAATTTGAACACAAATTTAATTGCATGTCCTTCATGGATTAACTAAAGAAAGGATTTACTACTTGAGTAATTAACCTAGATGATATACATATTGGACAAAACTACAAAAATTATGAGTTCGAAAAAGTTTAAATATCTAATATTCTCATCATGTGAATTAAATAGATTATTGATTGAAGTAGTTGATTTAATTACAAAACCAAATTGCGTACTTAAATGAAACCTAGCTTAGTGAGATTAATTACTTTGTAATTGATTTAATTAAAAAATTTAATAAGATTTTAGTTTAGTGATAAGGAAGGCTATAAGACTTTGGGATCTCATACTCAAATCTTATTATGTGTGAGTTTGAATTTAATCTAGTTATTTTATTATTTTAATTAATTTTAGTCATTTATTAATTTATTTAATTTAAGTAAAGCGTGGTTGTCAAAAATAATTTGAGTAAAGTGATTTTTCATAATTATCAATTTGAAAAAAAAAAATATATTGATTATGAATTGTAACTTCAAATAAAAATGTAAGGAAATCACATGAAAATTTCAAATCATTTATTTAAATTATAAGTAAGATGCTTGTTGTAATTTAATTACAACTACTTTTTTCACAAGTTCATATAAAAGGTTATTAATTACTATTATTATATATCCTTGAAGAAATAACCACATGAAATTTGAATAAAAAGTAAAGGTGAAGTTTCAAAATCTTTCATAAAGATTTTATCATTCTTTTATAAGGACTCAATCTTTCATTCATTTCTGAAAGAAGATTTTATACAACATAAATATATATATATATATATATATATATATATATATATAATTGTTAAGGACAAAAAGAGTTGCTGTCAAGTCCTTTTTAACAAGTGGGCTGCAGTCTCAATTCAACTTTCGTTTCTATTCTTCTCCTTAAAAGAGGAGACTGTAGCTATTCCACACATCTCTATGTTGCTCTACCGTTCTCTCTTGTATGCATAAATTCGATTCTATTCAACCAAAGTTGCTGCCTTCGAGGGAAAAAAGAAAAAAAAAATTTACAAAACAGAAACCAGCTCTGGGTTTCCTGTCATGCATTCCAGTTTTGTCAAATGACCCAGCTTTGATCCTAAGGACAAAGTTCATGCAATAAATCAAGTAGTACAAATGAACTTAATATCGTTAAAAAAAAAATATTCATTTGATCATCGAAATGAAGAATCTAATATTCTGCTATCTGTTGGTATTGCTGCTGCCGCCTTCTTGTGACCATTATTCGTGTAGTGCAATGCCTCCAAACTTACAATTATTTATGCTTGAGATGAGGTATGCAAAAGTTCATCACCACACCACAAAAGTCATCCAACAATGTGATTGGACCTAACAATGGCATGTCAAAATCTGTTCATATTCATTGAAACAAGCTGATATTTAGTTATATATGTCACAAAACCTGCTTCAAACATTAGGTTTTTGTGGCTTTGTACACCTTCATCTGTCATTTTCTCAATCTTGAAATTATTGAGTTCGAATCCACAGCCTTTTATTATATTGTAATACTCTTAGTTCTATTATTGAAATACAAGTTTGAAGCGTGAAGAAAGAAAATTATTAATTTGTTTGCTCATTTAGTAGTTTGGCATTGCCAAACTTAATAAGGTTTTATAATTACTTTCAACTGCCTTTTTTGGACCCCAAGGTTTACTTTTTTTTTTTTTGTTCTCTTTATTATAAAAAGAGCATGTTTTATATTCTCTTTTTAAGATCATTGGGTTTAATCTAGATTTCGGTTGTATTAAATATTAATTAATGATATGATATATCTTATTATATATGATTTTGTATATCATAATAAATTGTTTATCTAGAGTTTGAAAGACAGCACCAATGCAAGTGCAGTACTGCTCAATTATAGAAGCAATTTTTCCTTAGATTTTATTGTTTCATATAATATATTAGCAATATATATATATATGTGTGTCAGACTCGGAAAATCCAAAGCAATACCATTTTTATATCTGTGTCAGTTTAATAATTAATTAGTATAAACAGCTGTTGGCAGAGTACTATTTGGTGACTAACAGTTTCTCTGAAAGGGTGTTTGTAAATTTTTTCTTTTAATTATTTGGATGAATTTTAGAGTTGTTATTATTAAAAAAAATTATTTGAATATTATTTTTAATTCGAATAAATCTTAAATAATAAAACAGAAGAAGATATATATGGAAATAAAGAGTATTATTTGGTGGTTTGAGAATGTTATGACAAGTGGGAAATTTTGATTAATTACAAATTTTTAATTAATTTTTGCATGTTAATCTTGACCATGACCAATTTGACTGCATGCTCAATCGACATACATAATTGACACACTTAAAAGAGTTGCAGTGTACAATTCTGAAAACTTTTCTAAAGGTGTATAAGCCAAAACCATTTGGCATTGCTTCAATCTTTTGGTACATGAAATGGCCCACTGATGAACTGGAAGCAGTATTTTGGGGGATTTTTGCTGCTGGCTTGCACCACCCTAATTAACTACATTGCGTTAGTTCTGCTCCTGCTATGTAGCAGCCTGCCAGTACGTGCAATTATATTAATTCTACTATACTATAGTGATTTCTTTCTTCTTTGGTTGGTAACCATTCAAATGTGTTATTGAAGGGGATGAAAAAACCCATTTTTAATTGAGGATAATATGGTTTGAATGATCAAATTCTTATTTTTAACGCGTAAAATTTTTGCGGATATATAAGATTTAAGTTTAAATTTTATTATTTTTCATAAATTTAAGTAGTGAACTTGAGGAGAACCACCAAATTGACAGCTATAAATTATATATACATGATAGATTTGATTTTATGACATTTTATTTTCTCTCACATTATTACATATATAGATTGTGATAATTATGCTCATGCTTTTTGTCACACAAATGGTTTTTTTTTTATTGAATTTATTATTTTATACAATTAAAAATATGTTACCTTTCACAAACTTTTTAATGAAACAATCGATTAAATAATATTTAAGTTCGAATTCAATAAATTTTAAATTTATCATTCAATATAAAATTTATATTCTTTGTATATTATTTATGTTATTTATAATTAACCATTTCATGATATAGTATTGGAAATCTGTACTAAACAAATGTTGGTAAGAAAACATAGAATGTATGAGAAAGAAATTAAATCCGTGGTTACAATTAATCAAAGTGAAGTTTGTCCGATCCAACAGATAAAGGGAAAGAGAAGTTACCATACCATAAGCGCATGCAAGTGCACAGCTACGCTGGTTCCACGACGATAACACCCAACAATGATTAAGCCAAAGGTTAGTGCATTTTCCATTATGCCTCTTAGTCATATGGCAATATTATTGCTTTTTCATCAACTTTGGTTATTTTCCTCTCCAAGTAATAAACTAAACACCCGGAATTTTGGCTTTCTGGTCGGTTTCTTTTTCTTGTTTACACTCGAGAGCATGCCTTTCCCCAAAATTTCCAATGCCTTTCTCCTTTAACACGAACATCATGTTTTTTTTTATATATATACATGTGTTAAGCCGTAAAAGATACGAAAAAAATTGTAAACGTTAAGAATGATTATATGAACTATTTAAATCAGATATAAAATTCGATTATCGGTCGTGATCTTTTATAAGAATATTAAAAGTAAATTTAATTAAACATGTTGGAAGCTCTCTAATTGCTTATTGCCTTTTGGTAGTGATAACATATCCGTCTTGTCATTCTTTAGAGTTAAAACCCTCATCTTTCCATCACAAGCCCAAAACTTGTTTGGAAGTGCAATGCTGTGGGCGATCAATGTTGGACCTACACAACTGTCACTTTGCAGACAAAGCTGTGGAATCAAAGAAGCAAACAAACCCACTTTTCTAATTTTGTGTTTAAATGTATAAGAAGATGGGAGAATCATCTGCTTTTTGGATACCAATTATTCCTGAGATTAGATTCTTTCATCTTTTTCCTCCAGTTTATAAGGTAGGCTTAGCCTCTCAGCCATAATTCTGTGTACAAACCAAAACAAGTCACAATCCTCTGCACATATTGAATATAGATCACTTGAGGGTTAGAGATCCAGTAGGCTTTAGAAAAAGGAGAGCAAAAGTGCATGGAATATTATGAGAAGTGAGAAATCTTGCTTTTCTCTTCTATTTACAGCTCAAAGCCAATTGTTTTCATTATCATTAGTACTATATAAAGCCATATAATATTAATATAATCAAGCATCATGCATATGCTACTATATAATATTAATAATTAATATGCAGGAATTAAATAATATGTATTAACGGTAAAACTTGAAGTTCTACTTAGGATACATAGGAAACATTTGAAAATCAAGAATCATGAGCTATAATTATCCGAAAGAAAATAACACAAAGTGAGCTGGTTTTCCCTACCAAAGAATCGTTTTTTTTTTCCCAATGAATGAGCTGGAGGATTGAAGCCAGCTGATTATTTGTTTTCTTCTTCTTTTTCCCGCTTTCCATTTATGGAGGTTTACTCTCATTTTTAGCTAACATTTGCCGTACAAGAATGATGTAAACCAAAACAGGCTGATATTTTTGTATAATCCACCATAGTTTCCCTAGTCGTACAGCATGCTAGCTTGTTGCAACTTGCAATTGCGACCTATATGACTAATACATTCAGTAAAATTTTCAGTCGGCAGTGAGATAAGGATGAAGAATATATATATATATATATATATATATATATATATATATATATATATATAGAGAGAGAGAGAGAGAGAGAGAGAGAGAGAGAGAGAGAGAGAGCGAGTTGAAAATCCATTGTTGGCAAGGAAAATTTTGAGATGACAAGAGCGACATTTAAGAAATTTCCATCTTTGGAAAACGAAAAAGAGGGGATTGAGAAGATGCTTGTTCAAGTGGAATGGTAATGTTTATTGTAGAATTAACCATGGATAAGGTAGGTAGTGAAAATAAGGAAATGCTTGTTGGAATAACTCACTATATCAAAAGCATTATTCAATGTGGATATTTAAAAAGTAGCTAGCTAGAAATTGTTTGATGTTGATGTTGTATGAAGACCTAATTTTTCAGGTATAATTTCATGACTACCGTGAGCATAGGTGTTAAAAGTTCTAGCTTTGAAAACCATGAATGTCTAAGACACAGCTAGCTAGCTAAGAAAGTTGAATACTTATCCCAGCTAGTGCATTAAATACAATCATATCATTTCCTTATAGATGAGTCGATCATTTAATTGTGATGTAGTATAGTTAAAAAAATTATGATATGTTATAAAATTTATGTTCAAATTCAAACAAATCAAATAGGCGACATTTGAGGATGTTGTAACAATCAATGATTTTGCCTTTCTCTATACCAAACAGATATATAGTTGGCATTAGTTGTTTCTTTCTGAAGCCCTGAGATTCATGCATATACACATCGATGTCATGAGACCTATCTTTTCAATTATTTTCTCCTTTTAGTTTTCATTGAAAAAAACTGTTGTGAAGTCAGATATGGCTGTAAATTGTTCATTGTTATGACATCATAACGTACAGATTTGTTGCTTACTGGACATGTTCATAACATGTCCATGATGACAGACGAAAAAAACCCTAACTCATGCTAACTCCTGCACAATCTAACACAAAATCTTGGTCCATTAATAAGGTGATAACAGTACCAGACTGATGATAAATGGTATTAGCCACTTGAGAAGGTGGACCCTTTAATCGTCTTCAAGAGGTTTTGAATTTGATCCCTAGTATTCCTTTGCAACACCACGGAATCTGGCACCAACTCTAATTATTCACTCAGGTCTCCAAATGGAAATTATGTTTTTAGTGAGTTTTCCATTATCCATTTAGTTCTTGTCAACTTGAAATATACCCTCCAACTACCACGTGAGGTAATTCCTCATTCACTTGAAATCACTTGAAAAATCTGATAATTTGTGTATATAATTTATGATCGTATAGTATAAAATATTACTGTCGATGGATATAATATTATTTTCAAACTTAAAATAGTATAAAAATCATTACAAATCTTGATGTTCACACCTGAAGAAATGAAATTGTATGATTTTTTGATAAATAAGTAGTTTTCATTGGTGTTAATTTGGATGGTATACCTTCAAGTTGGTGGCGCCCCCATCATCTATCATGGGTTCCACCTTCAACCCAGCTCGTATTGTTGTTTGTGTTTAGTAACAATATTAATTCTTGGATTCATATCAAACCTCAATTACTCATTATTTATTGATTTGAAAGGTTAATGTGTAGATGTCTCGGCTTTATATAGACAAAAAAAATAACATAATTTGCATATGATAGGAGCAATGATAAACTAACTTAATCTTCCCATATCATAATAATCTTTTCGAATTATTTCAAGTCATATATAATACAGACAAAAACAACTGATGATAATTTCTATATGGGACCGTCAGAGAATCTCTTGTAATATAAATGTTTATGAGATTTGTAATTGAAATAGTTAAACTATAATTATCAAAGATTAAGATTAAATCTTTAACAATCTCAATATATCAAAGAATTAGAAAGATGATTTTTCCGTCACCTTGGATTCCTAAAATTCCTTTGGAGAAATTTTTTGTGGAAATACATGAATTAATTTAGAAAAAGAATTATATTACCAATAGCATAGAGGATGGTAGGGTTGCACAAATAATTGGATATCCTGCTAGAAAAAGCAAACTCTAAAAACTAGCCTCATTCAATGCACATATCTGATCTCACTTGTACCTACAAATAGTTACTTGTATGTTTGCTGTTTTGGATTGCCATTTGCAATGATATGATTAAATAATATATTTTTTTATTAATAATTTTTTAATTGAGTGATTAAAACTTTAAGATCGATATTAATGGAAAGCCTCCTTCACTAGCAGGCTTTGAAGCCCATGATTTCTTAAGATAAGACCTTACTCAAGGCATCTTTGAAGAAGTCGTGATTGGTTCTGCTCGAGGTACTTTACCGCCACATGGCATTGATGTATGTTGCCTTCTTTGGTCTCTGTCTATGCTAATAATAGATTTGGAAAAATGCTGTTATTTGACGAACAGTGAATACCCACATCTCACTCTGCTTAATATTATTCGTTCTGATATGAAAATCTCGCAAACATTTAGCACGAATTTAGCACTCATTTCATTTATATGAACAACTCAGAATAGAGTACAATAACAATACCTCGAGCAAACAGGACCAGAATGACCTTGGAACTAGATAGTGCAAGTTATTATCAGAGTTTTCATGATTGCTTGCTACCAATTTTATCTTAATTACAATACCAAAAAACGACAATATTCAACTGAAAATTTTGAACAAAGACATCCTTGCGGTTCTCTGATTTCCTAGCCAGTGCTGCATATGAACTCCAATAGCATCCAAGTAAGAGCTGCTTCTCCCATGGAATCCCAGCACCTTCCCCTCTGTCGTCGTTGAAGTGAAATATGTGCCTATCTCCTCACCAAAGGGACCATACTTGCCTCTGCTGCTGTAAAATGTTAAAGACCTTACAACTTCGGACTTCTCATCATCATTTATGCAGCCATAATAGCCACTTATGCAAATGAGTACTTCGTGCGGGTAATCCAATTTCACCTGCAAAATCAAGATCATGGTTGGCAAAAACATAGCCCATATTAAGTTTGATTTTCGTTATTAAGATCAATGTTAATTAGTTAATTACCCGATGTGTGGTGGTTCCTGCATGACCTCCATGTTTTACAGACCAAACAGATTGTCCATTTCGATCATACTCGATCTGAATTGAGCAAATAGCTTCAGATTTAGTGATAAATATTTGCTTAATCCCAGAAAATACTCCATCATCCCATGGTCTCCCTCCTTTCCCTCCCCAAGGACCAGGTCCGCAAGGTGCTGGTTCTTTCACCACACCACAAGCAACCTGACAATCAATCCAAAAACATTTACACATTTCACTTTTGAGAAAAAGTAATGGATAAAGTTGAATTACCCTTTCAACTGGTCCTGTCCTCGCTAGTACTAGTTTGTTAGACCATGGAGAATTATCTATCTCAGCTATAGTCCTTTCACTTTGCATGATTGCTTGGGAAAAAAATGGCTTTGGAGGTGGTACTTTCCCTTCCATTACATACACACCAACAGCATCTAGGAATAAGCCCTCTCTGCCATGGAATCCAACAATCTTGCCTTCATCCATGTTGTTCATGAATGAGGTTCCTTGCTCATCTCCATATGGCCCATGTTTTCCTTTGTTGGTGTGGAATGTAAGTGATTTGATTATGTTAGGCCCCATGTACATTAAAGGCCCGAAGGTTCCTGTGATGTGTGTCAAGATTTCTGATGGATAATCAAATATTATCTGCAGATTGTGTAACACAAATTAAGTCCATAAGAAACTAGCAATATTGATTTGAATTCTATATGAGAAGCGAGACTCACTCTGTCATGTTTGAATCCTCCAGTCCCTCCATGCTTGCTTCCCCATAGTGCTTCTCCATCACGATCATAGCAAACCTTTATCGACACAATTCCAACATTGCGTGATAAATTAATTTGCCTTATACCTGTATAGGTTCCATCATCAAACTTGGCTCCACCATTGCCGCCCCAGGGTCCATAAGCTAGCACTCCTTCTGGTACCTTTGAAGGTACCTTTGAAGGAGTCTGAATCGAAACCTTAAACATGCAACAAACAAGAAATCATATTGCACACATGAAAGGGAAAGCAAGAGCAGATTTAATTCTTACCTTGCTTTTGGTTTCTGCATCACTTGAATCGTCAGAGCTACTAGAACTAGATGTTTGCCTTGAGAGTTCCCTTGGCGGGGGATTCCCAAATGCATCCCTCTGTCTTAGAGCTAGAACTATATCGTAGCTTTCTCCAACACTTCCCTGGATGAATGAATAGCCACCTTTTTCAGCCCCATCAGCAATGAAACTTTGGGCATGAATGATAGTCTTTGAGGGGTGTAGTTTTAAGATAGGCTTTGAATAAACTCCAATTGCATCCAAATACCAACCACACCTGCCATGAAATCCAACAATTTTGCTCCTGCTCATTGAGAAACTAGTTCCTTGTTCAATACCAAAGGGTCCATATGTTCTCCTGTTGCTATGGAAAGTGAGAGATCGAACAAGAATCGGTCCCCGTTCATTTAGGCTCCCGTAGTATCCATGGACTGAAGTAAGAACCTCATCTGGGTAATCAAGTTTGATCTAAAAGAATTTAAATCACACAATGAGTATCAGTTAAGTGAACTTTGCTGTCATTATATATAAGTCAAACTAACCTTATCTGTATTAGAGCCTCCATCTCCCCCATGCTTCCTTGACCAAATAGAGTTCCCTTTATTATCATATTCGATCTGGATAGAGTCAATAATGGTTCCATGAGCTATCACCAATTGCCTTACCGTGGAGTATACTCCATCATCCCAAGAAGACCCTCCTCGTCCTCCCCATGGCCCAACTGATACTAGTTTCTTATCGTCCGCGAGACTCTGGCAACACCATGATCAGGAGAACTACCTAAACAGTAAAAAATAAATTGAAAAACAAGTAGTGATCAAAACCAAATTAATCATTACCATTTCTCAAGCAAGAAGCAAAGACTTGGCAAATTAAGGTGACGAAAACAGGCGTAAGAAGTAAGCTTAGGACAGCACAAAGTAACTGGCAAATACGATTAGAATTTATGAGCACAAAAAGGAGTGTTTATGAGTTGAATATTGTGAAAAGATATAGTTTTCAAACTGTGCAGAAGAAGCTTATTCTGTTTTCCACTTTGAAGGGAAACAATTCAAAGGAAAGGAATCAGATCCACCAAAAAACAGTGACTTGATGATGGGGGCTCTTATCTTTTTGCAGAGAATGTTCCATCGTTTTCTGACGGTCAGGATTTTTCATTATCATAAATTCATAATGTTCCCTGTCCTTGATGGTGAGACTTTGGGAAACTGTACATGAAGAATCATATATTCCCTCAGTAAAGGGCGTCTCCATAAACTATGAAAAATGATTCAACTTTCCTATAACTTCTCATTTTCAGTGTCTAGAATGTTAAAGGAATCTTCATAAAGCAATTCTTTTGATGTTATTCGATATAAAATTTTCATGTACCAAGTTACCTGATTTCTTCTGGTTGTTGCTTGTTAATGGTTCAGCTGCAGATTTCTGCTGCATATGATCAAGCAATAGCTGCTGTCACCACTCTGTTGGTATTCAAATATATAGAACCAGAGGAAACAACAAATGACTAGGTAAGTAAGGAAAAAAATAAAACCGAAACGGGCAGCACTATCTATACATTTTTCATGCTTCTTAACGGTGTCGAATCCTCTCTAATTATCTAATTAAAATCTCAGAGCCGCATGCATACAAAGAAAGGTTTCCTGTGGAGGCTTTATCAGTAACAATTAGGAACCTGTACAAGATCAATTGCAGGAAATCACAATTGTAAATCTGTCGTTTATAATGGAAAAGATATGTGAATCTTCGTACAGAATTCAATTTATCTGAAGTTCAAAGCAAATTGCAGGTTGCACAACCTTGGATATATTTCATTGGAATTTCCAGGTCTACAATTAATCTCAACAAAGATATATTTCATATCATCTTGACAAGTACCCTTTATTGACCTTGCAGTAAGGATAGTATTCCTTGTTGATATAAGCACTAGTGGAAAAGGCAATGTGCATAACGACTGTAGAATGTAGATGCTACAAAATTGGCAAGGCCTGTTACGAAGGACAAACAAAAAGTTTCCTGTTCACACAATAAGAAGCCAATAAATTAAACCCACCGCAGAAAGCATTATGTGGGTAAATTAAGCTGGACAAGTGCACACCTCACTACCTGTTAAGATCTACATTGTGGCTCCTGCCAACAGCCAACATAAGCAGATATGCTCCACTATAGTGATAATTAAACAGGAGCAAGTTCCAAGTTCTTGCAGGACTTCCTGAAGCTTCTGCAAAAGAAATACTTCAAATTTTACATAAATGTGGATAGCTTTAAGGACTTTTAAGTGAGAAGAACAAAAAAGGATTTCAACATAGAGGTAACCGATCGAATGCAAAAAGAAGATCTATTAAGAAAATGAATTATCCAAAAGTTGCCATGTCTACTGGCAAGAACATAACAACCCTTGTAAATGCTCTACACAGGACGTTTACCCGCCAACATGACTTGGATGGGAAAGAAGAATATCACATTGTCAGCCACTCCTGCGTGTAAATAAATTGAATTATCCAGTGGCCAGCATCCCACTGAATCATCAGCTTATGGCTTCTTGGAAAATCTGTACAAATTATTTATATAAATGATATTCAAATTACTGGCCAAAAAAAGAAAAATGATATACAAATTTTCTCAGCAAATGGTATGGCAAAATAAAAAATCAAAAGAGTCATACTGAGTGAAACATTTTACCTGAGTCCTCTAGCACAGAGAAGAAACTTTGTCGTATCCAAGAGTTTCTGTGCTTTTTAAGAAGATGAATCTTTGCAAATAATTCTTATATCCAGCATATGTACTCTACCAATAATCTCCACAAGAACAGTGTCCATTCTTAAAATGGTGGAAGCACTTTGTATCACTCAGATATATCTCGCACCCAAGTTTCAAGGAGATATACTTAGCGATTAAATGGCAGTTCCTACACATTCTGGTGTTTTTAACAATCCTTATACTTTGAGGGCATGAAGGTGAGCCAATTAAGGCAAATGCTAATGCAAGTTTTTCACTAGGACACCACCATTTTCATCTTCATCTTCTTCCTCAATGAAAAATACACCATGATGATCATCTATGTTCACTTCTCTAGCTATGCTTTGCACCCATGAATACAAAAGGTTTGAGCATGGCTTAGACTTATCACCAGTAAGGACCGTATGCACTGTATTTCTAACTTCAATCCGGCTGTGCCCAAGAGATCTTCTTAATGTGTTCTCTTTTTTAAGCTTTCTCATTTTTGAAGAGTCATTCAATTTCCCACACAAGGCATATACCTGAAACATTAATTGGTTAACCACAATATTTCCCGGTTCCAGGTCAAGTAACCGTTCCCTGGCAACGACAGCCAAAGCAATATCCTTATGAATCCTAGACGCAGTTAGTAAGGAAGTCCAAACAGAGGAGTCAGGTTCAATAGGCATATCTTCAATAAACTCCATTGCTTCTCCAAGCTGATCAGAGCGGCCATAGAGATCTATCATAGCCGAGTAATGTTCTATGGCTGGTAAAATCTCAAAGTTCCCACTGATGCTGGAAAAAATGTGCTTTCCTTCATCTACCATTTTGGCAATACCATGTGCAAGGATAAGACTTAAAAAGGTGCCTCTATTAGGTTTAAGTCCAAACTTTCTCATCTGATTGTAGAGATCCAGAGCAGCATCAGAACAACCATGTAAAACATAACCTCCTATTATTGAGTTCCAAGAAACTATATCTCAAGTTGACATTCCATCAAATATGATTCTAGAATATAATATATTACCTGACTTGGCATAAGTGTCTATAAGAGAATTTGAAATAGAGAGTACAGACTCTAAATTACAGCGCAAAATACAGCCATGGATCTCTTTAACGTTTTTTGCAGCAATTAAATTTGCACAACCAGGCAAGATACTCAACATGGTTACAAATGGAGTATGATTGCATTTGTCGAAAAACTCCAAATGCCCTGTCTATTGCCCAGAGATGCACATAACCAGCAATAAGAACATTCCACGATGCTGTATTTCTCCTAATCTTTCCATCCCGTTCCATCCGTCGAAAAAGATCTGTGGCTCGATCTTCATCTCCATTGTGTATGTATCCTGAGATCATTGCATTCCATGTGATGACAATAGGCTTCACATCTGATTCTTGCATTTTCATAAAGAGTTCATAAGCCATCCTACAGTACCCAGCTTGGCAATATCCTGCAACCATTGAGTTCCAAGTATAAAAATCTTTCTATTTGATCTTATCAAAGACTTGCCTCGCAGCTTCCAGATCCCCACACTTAGGATATATGTCAATAAGGGAGTTCACAACAAGTACATTATCAATTATGCCC
Organism: Firmiana major; assembly: GCA_033439115.1. Classification (NCBI taxonomy): domain Eukaryota; kingdom Viridiplantae; phylum Streptophyta; class Magnoliopsida; order Malvales; family Malvaceae; genus Firmiana; species Firmiana major. The sequence continues at coordinate 1,048,455 of CM065907.1, read as the reverse complement.
ATCTTAAGAGCCATAGAATGAATTTCCATCCCCATCTTTAATACTCTCAAGGATGCACAAGCTGAAACTGCACTTGTGATAGTAACACCATTAGCTTGATCGCAGCCAAAAGCATCTCCTTAAACAAACACAAAGCCTGCCACCTCCTACCATTTCGAGCAAGCCCCGAGATGATAGAGATCCAAGTAAACACTTCAGGACTTATCCTAGAACTCTCCATCTCCTTCATCAATCCAATTGCCGCATCACATTGTCCTATCTGATTATGACTATTAATTAATATATTCCATGTAATAATACACGGTTTGATTCCATCTTCCCACATTGCATTAAACAATCTATAAGCTTCATCATTTTCACCCTTCTGACAATACACCAATATCATCGAATTCCAAGTCACTCTATCCCACTCACCCATGTTCTCGAAAAACCTCCTTGCAGAACTCAATTTCCCACAATTTGCATACACAGCTAAAATGGAATTACTGACACGCGTAAAGCAAACCATCCCCAATCTAATTACTAAAGAATGCAGCGACCTTCCGGTCCTAAAATCCCCACAGTTAGCACAAGCTTGCAAAATTTTCGGAAACAAAAAAATTCATCGGGCAAAACATCATCTTTCATCATCAAAAAGAAAATTTCCACAACTTCCTTCCACCTCAACTCCCTCGAGCAGGCACCAATCAGAGCAGACCAAGTGTACAAATTATTTTCACTGATTTTATCAAACATTATACGAGCATCAGCAAACGACCCACATTTCGCATACATGCTAACAAGCTTGGTTTCAACGAACGGGTCACTTTCTTTAACTAAATGGACTCGGGCATGGAGTTTTCGACCAAGGTCGAGAGAACCGAAATCAATGCAAGCTTCAAGTAAATTAATGAAGGTGTTGGGTCTTACCTGGGAGTCACTTTGGGCGACTGAATCAGGGGCTGCTACAGCTTCAGTTAGGCGGCCGTTTCGTGAAAGGTAGTTTAAATGGTTGTCGGTGATTTTTGGGTTGTTGTTAATTTAAGTTCTAGAAAATGCGAGCTTCGTTCGGGTTTGAGAAAACTCAGATAACTTTTCATGTTTTGTTGGGATTATTACAGGAAGCTTCGAAGTACAAGGAATAATCAGATTCTCCATTGCATAATATCTGCCTGCCTATCTCTCCGTGAATTTTCCCTCTTTTTAATGCTTTTGGAGTGACAAATCGCAGTAGATAATGTATGGATTGAGAGAATGCAATTTTGCAGAGATTTGTAGAAGACGAAGGCTATGACATGCTGCGTACTGGGTATAATCCTGCGCAACCGGCTTCCTTATCATTGATATGAGTTTCCGATAGTATAGAGCCACGTGGTAAGTCGGAGTTCGGGCGTAAAGTTGCCATCGAACTAGATATAGAAGCGGCCCAAATCGATGGTCCATTGAGCCCAATAAAGCCCAAAACCTTTCCTCTTATTGCCCAAAAATCAATTGACTGGGCCAGTCAAGCCCAAATTTTCTTACAGGACCAATAAGGCCCAAGTAGAATTAATTCAAAATTAAGATATTTAATGGTAAATTGAACTAGGATTAGATATCTAACAACTCTTTTCAAAAATTTTTATATTACTCTAAGTTCATTGTAAGTATACATAATTAAACGTAAATTCATTATTATTAGACATACAACATATTAAGAGTATAGTAAACATATGAGAATAAACGTAAAATTAAAACAAATAATAATAAACACATGCAATAATTTTACTACAATAAATATTCATATTTATTTACATTTGTTTACAACATTTCTAACATATTTTATATCTTATCTAATGATACTTAAATTCATATGTGCTTATATTATCCTTACAATAAAATAAAAAATTTCGATTGAAATAATCAGAATTTCTAAAAAATTTCATTAAAATTTGTTTACATGTTTAAATGTAAACTATTATCAAATTGAAAATTTATAATATTTTCATTAAATTATTTAAATGGATTAGGGACCGAAAGATTTCAAAAAATTAATTAAAAATTTACTAAACGTAATTGAAAAGAGGGCCTAAACTTACTTCACCACATGATCCAAGGATCGCGGTAAGCTGTAAGCAATTAATACTTGAAAGGCTGTAAGATTTGCGATTATCTAAGTGGGAAAATATTTCATAACGCATTAAATTAATGAAAAGGCATCGACAAATATATTTTCTTGAATATGTGTGTTGCCTGCATGCACCGACGTCAACGGAACGGAGATCTAGCGGCACACAACTTCATGCCTCAACACCACCTTGAAAATGGAGAGAAACAAACGGCCGGAACGGTGTTCTGTTGCTTATAACAGTACATGCATGCATAGGAAAGAGTACTTAAAGTAGCTAAAAGGCCCTCAAGATTTTGATTAACGTCTTCAGTCGACTGCATAGACAACCCTTTTAATGATGATGATGATGATGATGATGATGATAGTAATAATGATAATGGAGATCATGGTTAAGCATCCATCAATCGCCAAATAAAGATGAAAATGTTGGTTTGAATCACAATAAAGCGATAAACCGGATTATAGTAAGTTTTAAGGTAGAAACTATAGAGGAAGAAAAAGAAAGGAAATGAGGTTTTGGGTAGACATGAGTGCTGAGTTGACACATAGCATGCATGATTCTCCGATCATTGCATGCTGAGTCATAGAAACAACCATACACGAAAATACAAATATTAGGTAATTAAACAGGGCCCCAGCAAAAGATGAGGCTCCAATATGATGCCTAGCTAGTTGCTCAAAGCCACTAACTTTAAACTATATTTAGTAATACGAAAATGGGGTTTGGTTTCGATGATGTCCTAATAAATCCTTGTATAATTGGTAAACCTTTCTATGGATATGGACCATATGGTCAAGAGATGTTAGAAAAGCCACCTTAAGACCATTCACTTAATAAGATTTTCCATCTCTATTAATGTCATAGTGTCCTTTTTTTATGTAGCGAAATTTTTGTTTTGGTGGAAAACAATACAAAATTGATTTTTGATTTTTAAAAAATTTGTAAAATTGTCATATTTTAAAAATAAAATATAACTATTCGAATTTCAAATCAATAATTTTTTATTTTTAAAAATAAAAAAATATGACATTTAAATTTATATTTAGAATCATCGTTTTTAAAGTCTCAATAAAGAGGTGCTAAAATTGAGTCTTATTATATTATTAAACTTTAATGAGGAAATTTTAAAAAGCAGCTGATATTAATTTGTTCATCGAATATGGGGTTTGAGCACATGCAAACAAGGATCCGCTGTCTTAGGGTTATGCTATCCTTGGCCAACCTCTTTCTTCCTTTCCTTTGAAATGTTGTGGACGACAGAAGAAAATTTTGCATAGGAGACGGTGCACATGGGCGTGGATGGTGACCAATCCCACCTGCTCTAAATAACCAGCTCATTTTATTGAATATCCATCAGTGACCTCTGGTAATCTTTATACATGTAAATGGTTTGAGTTTGAGTTTGAGTTTGAGTTGTTAGATTTTAAATTATCATTAATTTATTTGCCAATATATATATATATATATATATTATGTGTGTGTGTAATAATTTGCATTTTCTGAACTATAGTAACTCTAGCATGTCAGTGTATAGAAAAAGATTTTTATCTTTATTTACGGCTGCTAGTAAACATCAAATGAATTCTCGTGATTCTTCACTACAATCAGACAACAAAATTGCAATCTCGTGAATTTTAAATTCTAAATTCAAACCTGAGAATAGAAAAATATAATAATACAAACTTCAGGGGTGATGTGTTAGCATGCAACTGAATTTCCATCACTCAGCCGTACACACTCACTGTTTTTCCGTTGTCTCTTACTCTGTTTCCTTTTCCCAGTTTGCTGTGGCGAAGTGTAATAAAGCTCCAACTTTTCTTTCCTTTGTTCAATATTTTAATGGCTGAAAAATGAGTAGGACTCTTCCATGACTTTATAAAAATACATAAAAATCAGCAAACCTTAAGGCAGTATCTTGAAGAGAACAATGCTAGTTTCAGAATAGCAGACCAGTGTCTGGCCAACTTCTCTATCACATCACCAATTCAAGTTCTTTATTTTTACTTTTTTTTTCCCTAAATTTCCTCCAAGTTAACTGATATTGAAGGGAAATGGAAACTAGCTCAGTTTCCAGGCTGTTGATTTTGTTCTTCACAGCTTTGTTAGTGAGTTCTAAGCTGATCCAGTGCAACATTTCCTATGACAAGAAAGCTATTCTTATCAATGGACAAAGGAGAATCCTCATCTCCGGCTCCATTCATTATCCCAGAAGCACCCCTGAGGTGATTCTCTTCCACTCTTTCCTTCTATTTTCCCATGAAAGCATCACAAAAAAGACTGATTTTTTTGTTTTTCTTTTGGATGTAGATGTGGGAGGGTCTTATAAAGAAGGCTAAAGATGGAGGCTTGGATGTCATAGACACCTATGTCTTTTGGAATGGTCATGAACCTTCACCTGGCAATGTACTATCTTAGATCTAAACTGGGTCATCTTTGAATTCTGTGTTTTTTCAGTTTAACTTCTTCAACATTTCATTTCCCGGAGTAATTTTTTTTTTTGTTATTTTTCTCAATTTTTTGATGATATAGTATAATTTCGAGGGTAGATATGACCTGGTACGGTTCATTAAGACAGTGCAAAAACTGGGACTATACCTTCATCTTCGCATTGGACCTTATGTTTGTGCAGAGTGGAACTTTGGGTACTTACTGTTTTTATTCTGCTTGCCTTTCCAGCGAAATGAAAATTTTATACATTCCTAGCATTATTGAGAGTAAATGCTTGATAAAAGATGTGGTTTAATTTAGTTTAATTGATTTTTCTTATTTCTTGTTGAAACAATTCAAATCCCTGCTTCCTGGATTGAATGCTGGATCTGAGTGGCTTAACGTTATCTTTTTGCTACAGAGGATTTCCTGTTTGGCTAAAGTATGTTCCTGGTATCAGCTTCAGAACTGATAATGAGCCCTTCAAGGTGTGTTTTTCGTGTGAGCGTGTGTGTGTTTTTCTTTTTTCTTTTTCTTTTTTTTTTTAATTTTTAAACCTTTTAGTTTATTTTTCTTTTCTTCTTTTTTCTTACAGAGGGCAATGCAAGGATTTACCCAGAAAATTGTCCAAATGATGAAGAATGAGAAACTTTTTGCATCACAAGGTGGCCCCATCATCCTCTCTCAGGTATGAGATTCTCAATGTTTGGCATTCATGATTTCTAGTTTTAGGAATTTTGATTGCTCAAATTGACTAAGAATCAAGATTTGGTTTTCAGAAAGGGAAGAGCTGGAAGGATGGCTAAGAGCCTAAGATTCCGATAGCAATGGATACCTTGGTCTGAGTTACTATGTATGTTAATTCTCTGTTTCATTTGTGCAGATTGAGAATGAATATGGCCCTGAGAGTAAGGCACTTGGAGCATCTGGTCATGCATACATTAACTGGGCTGCAAAAATGGCTGTTGGACTGGATACAGGAGTCCCATGGGTAATGTGCAAGGAAGATGACGCCCCAGATCCTGTAGTAAGCTGTCTCACTCTCTCCTTTTCCCTGATTTCGCCTTGTTTATCCGATGATTTACTTTTTAATTCAGCCATTTTTCCTTTTTGTTGAATTTCATGTGGTCTTGAAAGACCCTGACTATGTTTCCCTTCACATCTTGAATACAGATAAATGCATGCAATGGATTCTACTGTGATGCATTCTCTCCCAACAAACCTTACAAGCCTACATTGTGGACTGAGGCTTGGAGCGGCTGGTGAGTACTTCTTTTCCAATCTATTGGATGTTAGGAATGTGAATTTAACATGCTTATTTGTCTATCTGATATTTGTTCATTCAATAATGAGAAGGTTTACAGAATTTGGTGGCACAATTCACCGGCGCCCAGTTCAAGACTTGGCATTTGCAGTTGCTCGTTTCATACAAAAGGGTGGCTCATATGTTAACTATTATATGGTTAGTTACCATGTTTAGTTTGGTTTATAATTGAAAAGAGACTCATATGGTACCAGAAACAAGTTTAAGCTTACAGCTTATGCTCTTTTGCATTTGATAGTTCCATGGAGGAACCAACTTTGGACGGACTGCTGGTGGACCGTTTATTACAACCAGTTATGACTATGATGCTCCTATTGATGAATATGGTGAGAAAACTGAGTTTGTTCTCTTGAAAATTCTTTTAATTTTTTCACAATCTAAACATGCCTTATCAGAATTTGACTGGAGCAATTGATTAATCTACAGGTCTTTCTAATTCTCATAGATCCTTATTGTACATATAGCAAAATGTTATCGGAGTTCTTTCAACTCCGAGTTGCTGACTGACAAGTTCACCTTGTTTAGGTTTAATCCGGCAGCCTAAATATGGCCATCTGAAGGAGCTTCATAAGGCTATTAAGCTATGTGAACATGCTTTAGTTTCCTCAGATCCTACTGTCACTTCCTTAGGAATCTATCAGCAAGTAAGCTTTCCCTGTCAATGGTTACTCTTATTGCCAGTTGGTAGTAGGATAATTTGCTTTTATAAAAAAAACTCCTTTTGTTGATTTTCTAATGAATATCATTCAGGCCCATGTATTCTCTTCAAGGCAAGGAAGCTGTGCAGCTTTTCTCTCTAATTACCATACAAAATCTGCTGCTAGGGTTGTGTTTAATAACAGGCACTACAATTTGCCCCCTTGGTCCATTAGCATCCTTCTTGATTGCAGAACTGTGGTGTTTAACACTGCAATAGTAAGTAATCCAGAGGCCTATTTTAATGTAGTTAAGGCTATTTTCATTAAAATCTTTTGATTTTTCTATGAAAATACTTATGTAAGTGTCCTCTGTGCATCAAGGTTGGAGTTAAAACCTCACATATCCAAATGTTACCGACAAACTCCAAAATGTTCTCATGGGAGACTTATAATGAAGACATTTCTTCTCTAGGGGAAAGTTCAAGAATCACAGCTCCGGGACTCTTGGAGCAGATGAATGTTACCAGAGATACCAGTGACTACCTTTGGTACACAACCAGGTGAGGCACTGCATTTTGATACACTTGAGGTTTCTTGGGATCTAGAGAATGAGTTGGACAGCATGAGGAGGAAATTAGAGATAGTCCATAATCAACTGCCACTCCGAATTTGATATCTGCAGTTCAAGTGGAAGTTGTCAGGCACAAATACTGCACTGATAGTGTTTAGTGCCCAAGGTAGACCGTCTAGGAAATAAGCTAACGATTCTTCTTGTTTTAATTTCATTCCAGTGTTGACATTAGTCCATCAGAATCATTTCTGCGAGGAGGACAAAAGCCCACTCTCAATGTGGATTCAGCTGGCCATGCTCTTCATGTCTTCATCAATGGACAGTTCTCAGGTATGTTCTGGATTTACTCATCGAGGAATATAATTGAAGTATGTATTATGTACTGAGAGCACTGTATTATAGTATCTGCTTAAGTCATACATAGGCATATGATAAATCACAGGGTCAGCCTTCGGGACTAGGGAAAACAGGAGATTCACATTCACCGGACCAGTGAACCTACGTGCTGGAACAAATCGCATTGCACTTGTCAGCATAGCTGTTGGATTACCGGTTAGTTGCTCTTGACATACTTATGTTGACGGAAATGTTAGCTAGCACATTTACAATTTGATCAGCCTATTCATTTACTCATGGATCCAGTAGGATGGAGCAGACCAAGTGAACTGACCTTGGCCCAACCAAAACTTTGAACTCAGAACACTATTTAGTTAAGTTTCACAATTACTGACACTAATTTATGTTGGTGTTGAAGAATGTTGGATTGCACTACGAGACATGGAAAACAGGAATTTTAAGTGTTTTATTGCATGGCCTTGATCAAGGAAAGAAAGACCTGACATGGCAGAAATGGTCATACCAGGTTTGACAATTTGCATTCATCTGCAAAAGCTACAATTTGCCTGTTTCAACGAAGCTTTATAAGAAGTTTAGTCTCACATAACTACTTTCATATTAGGTTGGCTTAAAAGGAGAAGCAATGAATTTGGTCTCTCCAGACGGGGCCTCTTCCGTTGAATGGATCCAAAATTCTCAAGCTACACGGGGCTGGCAGTCTATGACATGGTATAAGGTACATAGAGAAGCTAATTGGGCAGGAAAATGGAAAGGGGATGAATACTGAACAGGGTGATTTTCCTTTTCTTAGATGATGTTTGAATGTTGGCTTGGATATTGCAGGCACATTTCGATGCCCCGGGAGGCGCTGAACCATTGGCTCTGGATATGCGGAGTATGGGAAAGGGTCAAGTATGGATTAACGGACAGAGCTTAGGAAGATATTGGATGGCTTACGCTAAGGGTGACTGTGGTACTTGTAGTTACTCGGGGACATTCCGACCACCGAAGTGCCAGACTGGTTGTGCTCAACCAACCCAAAGATGGTACTACCACTCACAAACTCCATAAATTACAAAGCTTTCCGTGGACATGAAACTCTTATGCAGTCAGTACAAAATGAGATTATATTTGAATCCTTTTAATCTCTCATCTGTCTTCTTTATGTAATTATGTTTCTTTTCAGGTATCACGTTCCAAGATCATGGCTAAGGCCAAGACAAAATTTGTTGGTTGTCTTTGAAGAACTCGGCGGAGATGCATCAAAAATTTCACTTGTGAGAAGATCAGTTCTATAAAGGCTACCCCTGTCACAAGCAAGGCAGATCAGTTTGGCTGTCTAAATGCTAATCCACCATTGTTTAACTGTAGCAGAAATATTACGGTTTTAGAATTAGGCAGTTGGCATGGATGAATGCTCTGTAAAGTAACGATCGATGACAGAGCAGCCGATTGATATCTGAGTTTAGAGTCGCATTTTTTGGTTTTCTATTTCTTCTGAGATAGAGCGCCGGAATCATTCTTAAAATACAAAGCAAGGAATGAATCATTCTTGCTTGGTGATGTAAGGTTTCCAGATATCATTTGCCATAACAACGGAGCTTTTTCAACTAAACAATATGCAAAGTTGTATCAGAAAACATAAGATAATCTCATATTACCACATAGAAACATGGGTAGAAACAGAAGTAGCGAAATACAAATACACACATTATTTGGTTGCAATCCATCCGAGAGACAGACATTTATGAGATCCATGGACCGAAATTCTAGTTTCTAAAACAACTTCAGCCTTCAACAGTAGGATTAAAAGATGGATTCATGCTTTCTGGACCAACTCAGCAGAATGCAAGGTTATCTTCTGCTGCAATTCATCTTTCTTTGCACCCACAACCTTGTCAATTTGTTTGCCTTCTTTCAGAATGATGAAAGTTGGCATTGCCTCGATCTCCCATTCCTGAGCCACGGTCTGCAATTCATCCACATCCACCTTCAAGAATATGACATTGGACAGCTTCTTAGCAAGCTCTGCCAGGAATGGTGCAATCACACGGCATGGCCCGCACCATGAAGCTGTGAAATCCACCACCACCTGTCCAACAAAATAGTATATGTAGGTCAAATCAAGCAATCAAGCATCCAGAAATCTAAATCTTGCGTTGGAATCAAACCAGGTTTTCTATCAATTTCGCTAATTAACCCAAATTCTGCTTGTTGACGAACTAGAAAAACGATATACCAATTTCAAACAAACAAACAAACAAACAAACAAAACCCATAACCCAGAACAGTGTTAACCCAATTAAAGAACAGATTTTTACCAGTTTATTGGACGCGTTTGCCAACTGGAAGTGCTGTTTCCATGATTCAACATCGTGGCAACCGATTACTTGTCCCTCTTCCGCCATTGTTTTCCCTTTGATTGCTTCCTCTCAAAGCTAATAACCGTCAACAAAGGAAATTCCTATTTTTTCTTTTGCTTTCTTAATTTCCGTGAACGCGGTTGCAATTCCTTATATAGAGGAAAGGCCATTTGGAACGTTCCAGAACCACTTGACACGAACGTCAGCGATGATTTAAACTCCGCGTGTACAGGGTACGAACTCTTGTATGTATTAAGATAAGCCCAAGACAACTACTTCGTGCGTGCGGCGTTCGATGTCGGCAACAGGAATGTTTTACTTTCGGAACCAAAAAAATATGACTAAATTTGATGGGTTGTAAATTTTTATAGTATTTACTTCGTGTTTGATTGAGTGAAATATAAAATTTACCATATCAGATTATTTAAAAGGTAAAATTATTGTGTTATACTTTATACAGTAAAAATTTTTAATTTAACAATGCAGAGTATGAAAATTACAAAATTCTTACAAATCATAAATATTTATATAAATATTTAAATTTTAAATCAATTTTATTTTTTTATTAAATTTATGTATAAATTTAAATTTTATCACATCATTAAATGTCGTTTAAAGTCTATTTATGGCCCTACAGAATTGAAAATTCTTTATAATCTCCATTGTCCCAATTTAAAACCAATGATAAATCCGGACCCAAACAGATTTTTTTTTTTTTGGGGATTTTATTAAAAATATCAATGAAAAATCTGCCACGGCCTTCCACAAAATTAGTCCAATCCGAAAAATGACGTCCAAAATTTAAGATACGTGCCACGGCGCCACAACCAAAAAAAATATCCAACTGCCACGTGGGAGTTCTCCGATCCACATTTCATAAACCACTAATTTTCATTTTTTGATGAACTTAAGTGATATTTTATTTGGGTTTTGTTTACTTTTTCTTTTTATGTTTTAAATAGATTTATCTTCGTTAGAACTAATAAATTAATGAAAAATTATATTTTTTTAACTTTTTTATAAATCCAAACTAAAAAAATTACAAATTTATAAATCCAACATTTAAAAACTTTCATACTTTTGTAAGTAATATTCCTTTCAAAACTTAAATTATCTAAAATTCAAATATTTCAATGTTCTATTTAAATAATTTTTGAATTTATTAAAATTTTTTATTTTATTAAAAATTTTAATTTGAAATTAAACTAGAACATAATATTTTAACTTAAAACTAAGTATAAAAATTAAATTTATTTTTTATCATAAATGAATATAATCAAATGTTCATGTAATTTAATTTTTATTTCAAATCAAATTTAGTAAAAAATAAAATTAATTTATTAAAAAGTTCGAAATTAAATTTTTTTCTCGTACTGATTCGACTCAATTCAGGTGCAACATTTTAAAGTTATTATTAAATACAAATTTAATTTCCTTTTTTTTCAATAAATGGAAAATTAGTGTTACTGGTACTACTATTATTTTAGAATTTCCTTTTATTTATTCATTTATTCATTTTCAGTTGCGCCAAATCTTCGAACTGTTTCTGTTCTTTCCTCAATGGCTCTTCCGCAGCTAATCCTTTTCCACTCTTCTTCTTCGCTCACTCACCAACCTCCGATAAACCCCAACGTAGCCAATCCTTCTTTATTAAACCCTAATTTCAAGTCCTTTTTCAAGTCATCTTCACTCTCTCAATCGCACAGATTCCACAGGCTCAGCTCCCTCCGGTGCTCGGCTTCCTCTTTCCCCGAGAAACACCGCACCACTCCTAAATCAGGCGACGTCGTAGAGCTCCCTCTATTCCCTCTACCGTTAGTTCTCTTCCCTGGCTCTATCCTCCCTCTCCAGATCTTCGATTTCCGTTACCGCATTATGATGCACACGCTCCTCCACACTGGCCTCCGCTTCGGCGTTATTTACTCCGACGCCGTATCCGGAACAGCAGACGTCGGCTGCGTCGGCGAGATCGTCAAACACGAACGTCTTGTCGATGACCGCTTCTTCCTCATATGTAAAGGTCAAGAACGGTTCCGTATCACCAACATCGTCCGTACGAAACCGTATCTCGTCGCGGAACTAAACTGGCTCGAAGACCGACCGTCCGGCGACGAAGATTTGGAAGGGTTAGCCAATGAAGTGGAGAGTTTCATGAAAGACGTTATTCGGTTATCGAATCGGCTGAATGGTAGACCGGAAAAGGAAGCGCAGGATTTAAGGAGGAATCTGTTTCCGACGCCGTTTTCGTTTTTTGTGGGGAGTACATTCGAAGGGGCCCCGAGAGAGCAGCAGGCTTTGCTGGAGTTGGAAGATACGGCTGCCAGGTTAAAAAGAGAGAAGGAAACCTTAAGGAACACTCTTAATTACTTGTCCGCCGCATCGGCAGTGGAAGATGTGTTTCCTTCTTCATGACGAGGGATTTGAGTAAATTTAAGCAAACTTTGTTGAAAAATTGGTGAATATATAGATGTTTGGATGCTTAATATGCTATACACGAAGCTGTAAATTTTTTGTATGGAATTTCTGCTTGTTTTTTACTACTAGTTGTTAGAATCTTGAATGAATTACTGATACTAACATGGTTGATTTGCAGAGATGCTAATCTTTTGGAGATGTTTTATTCTTTATGTTACTGCAACTTTGATTGGATTCTTAAGCTTGGAGTGGATTGATGATTGATGTGGTTCAGTTTCCCTGAAGTGGGTACTAGCTAGTTTTTCGGGTAGAATTGTGGCAACGGCTTTGTTATTCAATCGGTTTTCTTTCACTATAGCCATTCAAGTTCCTTTCTTTTTTATTTTATTTGTCAAACTTTCCCTCCGAGTTACCTGTTACTGAGGGGAAATGGAAACAAGCTCAGTTTCCACGTTTTTGATTTTGTTCTTCACAGCTTTGATAGTGTGTTCTAAGCTGTGGTGATTGTTTTTCACTCTTTTTCTTTTTCTTTACCCCCCCGAAAACATAAAAAGAACTGATTTTTGGCTTTTTTTTTGGATGTTGATGTGAGAGGATCTTATAATGAAGGCGAAAGATGGAGGCTTGGATGTCATAGACACCTATGTCTTTTGGAATCGTCATGAACCTATTACATATTGATGGCATTGAATTTTGTTACGTGCTTTCCAATTCATACTAGTAAGATGATAAAATCACAGGATCAGCCTTTAGGACTAGGGAAAACAGGAGATTCACATTTACAGGTCCAGTGAACATATGAGCTGGAACAAATCACATTGCACTTGTCAGCAGCGCCATTGGATTTCCGGTTAGTTGCTCATAACCATGCTTATTTGCATGCAAATGTTAGCTGGCGGATTTACGATTTGGGATCTGGCCATTCCTTTGATAATGGATCCTTCGGGACGGGGCAGGACTGAACTTTTCTCAACTAACACTATGATCTATTTAGTAAAGTTTTCAACTACTGATACAAATTTATTGTGGTGTTGGAGAATGTTCGACTGCATTATAAGAAATGGAAAACAGGAATTCTGGGTGTTTTTGTGCGTGGCCTTGACCAAGGAAAGAAAGACTTTACGTGGATACCAGGTTTGACAACTTGCATTCATCTGCAAAAACTACCATTTACCTGTCTTAGTGATGCTTTATAAATGCCAGATGATAGTTAGGCTCTCAGAGACTCAGAGTTAATCCCAAAAATGTTGGCTTAAAAGCAAGAAGGAAGAAGGAATGGGCCTCTCCAGAAGCTGCCATCTAATTGATTGAGTCAGCAGTCTAGGACATGTTATAAGGTGCGACTGGCGGGGCTGGGAAGTGGAAAGGGATTTATAAGGTGATCTTTTTTTTTTTTTTGTTTTTTTTTGGGGGGGTGGTGGGGGATAGATAACTTTGGATTTTTAGTTGGTGTCCGAAGCTAAATCTTAGCTTGGATTTTGCAGGAATATTTCAATGCCCCGGGAGGGGATGAACCATTGGCTTTGGATATACGGAGTATGGGAAAGGGTCAAGTATGGATCAATGGACTGAGCTTGGGAAGATATTGGATGGCGTATGCATAGGGTGGCTACAATAATTGTAGATGCTCCGGGACATTCCAACCTGCAAAGTACCAGAATGGTCGTGGCCGGCCAACCCATAGACGGTATCATCCTTGAACTGCAGTGTTAAAGCCATACAAAACCATGGCTCTTTGAAGAACTTGGCTTAGATGCGTCGAAATTGTCTTTTGTGAGCAGACCAGTTTTATAAACATTGCCTAGACATTGTCACAAGTCAGGGAGCTGGGAAGCAGGAAATTAACGAAGAGTAGAGATATGGGTGGAGACTATATTTCATTTCCATCGTCTAAATGCTATTTCACCATTGTTTAAAGGTTTTATCAACAACTACAAACGCAAATTATCTGGTATCCATCCAAGAGACAGATATTTAATAAGATCATTGAGTAAAGTTTTTGTTTCGTAAACAATCTTTAGATTGAATCCTTATTTAATTCAAATATTTCATTAAATAATTATTTAAAAATAATGTTTAAAAGAGGGTTTAAAATACGATCAGATCTTAACAATTATAATTTTATTTATAAAATTCGGTTAAATTATTGTTATTCTGTCTGGGTTTGACAAGTGAAGTTGGCTCAAGATTTTCCTGGCAACTTAAGCAGGGAATGGCATAGACTTCTAGTCAGAAGGTGATGTTCGGATGTCATCGAGAACGGTAAAAATTGAATTGCAATGCTGCGGGCTTGTGCTTGTCGATTTGTTCTTCTTGTTTTTGCGCTCATTGGCATTCTCAACATATGTCGAGTGGTCATTACAGCAATTGACAAGCGACAAGCTATAGCTTAAAGAGTAAAGCCAGAGAAGATCTTTGTCTGTCTGAAATCTGGATTATTTAAGCAAACCTTAAACCCGTTAATAAGTAATTAATTCATTTCACCATTACGCCTTTCTTTTTTTCTTTTTAATTTTCTTATTATCATTACTCCTAAAACATTAAATAGTATTATGTAAAATGCTATAAATTATGATAAAATAGGTAAAAAAGAAAATATATCTATATTGAGTTGAATATAATATATCTTAAAATATAATTACTCACTAAAAGAGATTATTCACCTTATTTTAACATATTATTTCTTTATATGAAAGAAATTCGTACATAATATTTAATTATTAATTTTTTTTTTTCCTTCCATTAGATAACACTTCGTATGTAGTTAAATTCGATTTTCACCTTGAGAAAAAAAAATCGATTTTTCACCCTGATGATAAGGAAAGAACTGGCAGAGAGACAAGGAGTGTGTGGAAAAAGGCACGTGTACTCAAAGCATTGGCAATTCTATCGGATTGTAATTGTAATTAAACGTCTCCCGGCAAAGTAGAAACACGAAGGCAGAGAGAGCGACGGTCACCTTCCTCGTGCGGATTGACACAACTCCACGGAAACACCCATATCCCTCTTCGTGTTCAAGCACCCAAACCCCAAAGCTTCAGTTCCCATAATCTGCCCAATCATGGATGTTGATCCTCGTCAGTACGAACACGTTGTGAGTTTTTAAGCTCTCCCCGCTTTGTTTTCAGTTTTGAAAATATTGAAAATCATGTTAGGCTTTTAATGTGTTTGACTGATTGCATTGTTACTGAAATTTTATTTTTTTCTTCAATAATCCAAAGCCTGATCTCTGTCTTTCTATTTGATTGTGTAAAATTAGGGTATTGTGCTATTATGCTGTTTTTATCAGTTTGTTATAGCTTTACTGGGTTCATTCGGGCTTATGGATTTTGTTTGTTTTAGTGGTTTTGGGGATTCGTTAGGGCTTGAGTTCTTTGTTTTATGTTCTGGGTCAAACTTCGATTCAAAGTACATTGTTTTATTTATGGATTCTGGAATAAGAGTGGGTTTTATTAAATATGCATGCTTGATTTTGTAATAGAATCAGTAAGTAAGCATCTAGGTGTTGTACTGTTATTGTTGTTCAATAAATCATGATAGCAAGTAAAACCTTAGTTTCCGGGGTCAACTCTTTGCTTGGAAATGTGAAATTGGAAACTGAGCGCTCAAGTCTTGAATTGACATTTGGAAAGTTAGTTGGCTTCTAAGTGTAGCTCTTGGCTGCAGGTTATTTTGGAGAATGTAGCTTTTGGGGTTGTTTGATCAATTCTGATATAAGTGTTAATCTTGTTTCGTGATTTTGGTACTATTATGGAATTTGGCAAGTTTCTATTGTTTCAGCTGTTTCCTATACCAACAATGCTGTCATGTCCCTGCCAATTGTGCATGGTGTTACAACTTAGAATAGCATTCCTCATCTTCAGTCATTATGATTTATTTAGTCAAGTTTTGATGAAATATCTGATTTGTTTATAAGAATTATTCATGCTATTTAATAGTTTCATATTCTTATGGTCTCCTTTTTTAATCCTGTTTTTAAAAATGGAGCACCAGAATGGAAATACTGATTCAGCTATGTTATGTTTATGTTCCTCCAGTAGTCTTATCTTCTTACATTTTGGGGCTTCCCATCTCCATGTGTCTTTACAGGCAGTCAATGACAATGACGTCCACAACATTATTCTGTCATATCTCGTGCACAATTGCTTTAAGGAAACTGTGGAATCTTTTATTGCATGTACTGGGATGAAGCAGCCTTCTGATTATCTTGAGGACATGGATAAAAGAAAAAGTATGTGAAGCTTTTCTTTCTAATGAGTTTAGATGAACATAGATAACCTAGGATTAATATGGTGAAGCATGCTTGTGCAACCAAGGCATGCATGAATTGTCAAAGATGCAAAGCTTTTTAGTCGTGGGGTCTATATTCAGCATTTTTTACTGAGAGGTTCAAAGGTGAACTTGCTTGCATGTGGGTTTGTGTCGAAAAAAGCTAAAGTGATTTGAAGTATTTGACATCCAAGTTGAAATATGGCTAATAGGTGGTTTACTTAGCTTACTTAATATCTGCAAAATACTGCAAAGCTGTATCAGCTACTATAATATTGTAATGGAACCAGAGAATAAACAAGTATCAAGCTTGCCAGCCATATTGGTTACTTAGCATTGATCTCCTACCATGAAGTATATTTTCTCTGTAGTAATTCAATCTCATTTCTCTTATATAGTCTTACAAGTGCTGACAATTTTGTTGGAATTTTGTTCAGGAATTTTTCAATTTGCTTTAGATGGGAATGCACTTAAGTCAATAGAACTGACTGAACAGCTGGCAACTAACTTATTAGAGAAAAATAAGGACTTGCATTTTGATCTTCTAAGCCTTCATTTTGTGGAGCTTGTATGCTCTAGGAAATGGTGAGCAAGAGAATCAGATATCTCCTGAATTATGAATTACAGGTATCCTATATCTTTTTATTTTCAACATAATTCACTTCTGTTGCAGCACAGAAGCTCTGGAATTTGCTCAGACGAAGTTGACCTCTTTTGGAAAGGAGGAAAAATATGTTGTAAAGCTTGAAGTATGTATCTAACTTGGCAAATCTTCATGCATCTAATCTATGTGTGATAGTGAAAGATATTGCTGTTGCTGCAGGATTTTATGGCTTTGCTTGCATATGAGGAACCAGAGAAATCTCCAATGTTTCACCTGCTTAGCTTGGAGTACCGGCAGCACGTTGCAGAGAATTTGAATCGAGCAATTCTTGGTATGTTTAATTCTATAGCTATTGCTTAACCAGATTGCCTTTTAGCATGTTGTACAGATTCTTCCAATGTTTAACTGCTGTTTATTATCACTCTATTTGATTGTCCATTCTTTTACATGTACTATTACAGTTTTTTAATCTATCTGTTCTCATTTTTGGTCATGACTCATGAATAATGTCAGCCTATGCAAACCACCCAAGCTATACAGCAATGGAGAGGCTGATACAACAAACAACGGTAGTTAGACAATGCTTAAGCCAAGAGCACACAAAGGTAATGCTGATGGTACTACTATACTTACAAACGTGCAGTCATTTACCGATGCCTTTAGTTGGAGTGAAAATCTGTCCTGAATACTTGGTCCCATCCCAACGTAGTTAAACTCGGTTTTGCAGGATGGGCCTCCGCCATTTTCTTTGAAAGACTTTCTGAAAAGCTGAAGAGAGGAAAGGATAATCGGTAAGGTACGGTCAAGGCTGCTTAAAAACTTGTGCGGACGTGGTTTTGGTACGCTTTTGCTATAAGGTTTGGTCGTGGATGACAATTATAATCATTGCCTGCGTATTTGTAAAGGTTGTGACGCTGGCCCTTTTGGTGCATCTGAATGTTCATGCACGTTTTGAAGTTTGCCTCTTTTCGTGAAATGGCCTTTTAAATCAGTGGATTTTGCATTGGGGGTAGCTTAGCTGGCTCCCCCCACTGCAATCCTGAAACACTTGTTAGTATTTTTATGTAACTACCACTGGAATTTAATTTTATTTGCAAATATTTGTACATTACATAATCACCAATCCTCGTAGAAAATTTCATTGTTTTGATAATGAAAAATAAATTATGTTTAGTGGTGATGTTCTTTTACCTAAGATTTAGTAATTATAGATACGATTACACGATATATATATATATATATATATAAAATTAAAAAAAAAATTGGTGTTCGATGTTTAACGTGTAAAATGTTAATACGAATTTGCTTGAGCAACAACTTGGGCCTATTCGAATTAGAAACGTCCAAAACAGAGAATGGGCTAATGGCTATGTCGCCCAAAATATCTCCACCCGCCTTAGCTGCCGATCCCGCCCAATAATCCACGTCTTCCACTCTGGTCTGCCCGACTTTACTCACTCTTGAGATAATGGCGCCTCTGGTTTCTCTGCCTTCCTCCTATCTCACCCCACGCGTTTCTAACGGCAAACTCTTCTTCGGTCTTCTTCCCTCTGTGACCACAAGCACAAGGTGCGCCTCTCAGCTTTTCTATCCCCTTCTTTCATTTTCACTTCTCCAATTCCTTTTACAGAAATCCTTTTTTTTTTTTTTTCGTTTTAGTTTTTGATAGTTTGTGATTACTCTCGTTCTTTCTTCTGTTGAAGGCATAATGGGAGCTTGACCATATCTGGGAACTTGAGATTTTGTACAGTTAAGTCCAGACTGACAAGAACCAAAGAGTCTCCTTCGACGAACCCCAGTACATTACTAAAAGAACCTCACAAGCATTTTGATCAAGTAATCATCACCGTCCGTTCTGGGGATGGCGGCCATGGTGCTGTCCTTAGCATGCCTAACCAACAACAAGCTGCGAAGTCACAAGGAAAACATGAGAATAAAGAGAAGTCAAAGAAGAAACTTTCGTATAAAAGGGATTTTGATGGGTCACTTATCCTTCCAATGGGTGGTCATGGTGCAGATGTAGTAATTTATGCTGATGAAGGGAAAGATACGTTATTGGAACTTCATAAGAAGAGCCGGTATAATGCAAAACGTGGTGGCAATGTTGCTGCCATGGGTGTTTTAACCTCTCAATTGCGTGATGGTCTTGCTGCCCCAACTTTGCGTATTCCTGTTCCTGTTGGTTTGTAATATTGCTTTATTGATACCATCTATAACGTTTGGCTTTGCATTGTAAATGGAAATTGAAATTCATTGTGAAAAGTATCTAAGAGAAGATAAGAACATACCATGAAGATGCACCTTTTTTATGCTCTTTGCATGGCTTGGTGAAAATGTATTAACAAAATTTAGATTCTCTTAAATGCATATTTTCTTATTGTGTGTAATGGTATGCAGGCACCGTTGTGAAACGCAAACGTGGGAAGTTATTGGCTGACCTAGTGCAGCCGGGTGATGAAGTACTTGTTGCTAGGGGTGGTCAAGGAGGGGTAAGAACTAAGGAGTCGGTAGTTTAAACCCAATGAATGATTCTGATTAACTCAGTAAAATGTGAAATTCAATGGATGAAGGTTAAGATAATGGCATTTTGCATTTTATTATCTGATTCATGCGAGTCACCTGTTTGGTAATTTGATACCTTTTCTTTCTTCTTTTCCCTGATGGATATATAAAGAAAAGTCATTGTACTCTGAATGTGATATACTTTTAGATTATTTGCAATTCGAAGAACTGCTTGATAATAACTAGCATTCCAATGAATGCAATCTTGTTCTGTTTGATAGACCTCCTTTCTTTTGGCTATTCTGTTCCTAAGATTGCTGTATAACTTGTATTCTCAATATCAGTCAGTGATTGACATTTTAATTTTCTTTGTTTTGTGGCAGGTTAGCTTGTTAGACATGCCGGAATACAGAAGGAAAAAGTTGATGTCTTTAACAACAAATGTGATGAGGGATGATAGCGATAAGGTGCCCAAAAAGAAATCTTATCCCTTACTATAGCATATAAAAAGAAACAGCTCGCTTGAATGAAATTTTATCCGGTTTTTTTGTGTTTACAAGGTGATACTTTTCTGTTTGTTGTGTTAAAGTTCATTTAAATCTTTTCTTTTATTTACTTTTTGCAGGTTTTAGTTCTTGGTCAGCCTGGAGAGGAGGTTAGTTTGGAGTTGATTCTTCGAGTTGTTGCTGATGTTGGGTTAGTTGTAAGTACTGCCGCCTGGCATTTTCCTTTTGTCTGTGCTTTTGTATATGACATGATTCCACTTTCATTTCCTTGGAGTCTGTGTTTGTGGCTAGGGAAGGAAGTTCATCAAAATTGTTCATAATCGTTTATGAATAGTACATTAGATTGGCTACAAAAGGTAGATTCTGACAATTCATTTGCCCTGCAGGGGCTTCCAAATGCAGGCAAGTCAACTCTTCTGGCCGCCATTACACTTGCAAAACCAGATATTGCTGATTATCCGTTCACAACATTGATGCCAAACCTTGGGCGGCTTGATGGTGACCCTGCTTTAGGGGCAGGTAAATATACATCTGAAGCAACATTGGCAGATTTGCCTGGTCTTATAGAAGGTGCTCATCTGGGCAAGGTAATACATTTTGTGTCTTTTTGCATCTTGTTAACTGCTTATTCTAACAATACTGTTTTGAATTGAGACATGTTTTTTGTTTAGGGTCTAGGTCGCAATTTCTTGAGGCACTTGAGGAGGACACGTTTGTTGGTCCATGTTGTTGATGCATCAGCTAAGGACCCTTTGAATGACTACAGAACTGTCAGAGAGGTATATCTTCCCTTGTTCATATTTTATCTTTTCTTAATTTATATTCACGTTATTAACATTGTTTCGTTGTCTTATTGACATCTTTCTTATTGAAGGAATGATTTGCTCACTTTGCTGTGAATCATCACTGGGCATTGGCCTATCAAATGCATAAATAAATTGGGGTCTTTTAACTGTGTATAAAGCGATCTGTTTCACTAACAAGCTGTAGCTTTTATGGCATTCAGTGGTTTTAAAACATATAGGAAGGCTAAATTTTGCATTTGAACATCATTTTTGGCACTTTAAAAAAAATTTAAAATGGTCCTTTTAAGTTCTATAAACACTATTAAAGATAAAATCTTTCCTAACCAGCTACTATCAATATCAAAATGTATCATCTCAAACTAAATACCCCTCAATTTTGGCTTCCTTACCATAGTAATTGTGATGTGCAGGAACTGCGGATGTACAATCCTAATTACCTGGAACGACCTTATGTTGTAGTGCTCAACAAGATTGACCTTCCTGAGGTAGGTTGCTTAGTGATAGGGCTCCTTTCCTCTCTTGAGAGTTTGTCTTAAGTGCAAGAGTTATGTGTATAACATGTCTGAAATGCCATGTCTTTTTAACGAATTTTAAAACATCTCTGGTTACTATCTTAGGCAAGAGATAAGCTTCCATATTTAACTGAAGAAATCTTAAAGATTGGAAGTGACTTAGTACATTCTGAGTCGGGAAAGAGTTCTAAAGACGTAGTTCAATCATTGCCCACTGAAGGTGGCGAAGTGGATATATTATCTTCAGCAGATTCTGATGAAGATAAAATGGATAAAGGAATTGACGACTATCCACGGCCCGCTGCTGTTGTTGGTGTTAGCGTTTTGTAAGTAATAACTTCTTCTTCTTAAATGTTGTATTGGATCTCTAATGCCTTGTTTCATTAAAAGCTCCACCAATAATGCAGTATGAGGTTTTCCTTTACTTTTACTCCTTAGAGTTCATAAGCAGCCTAAGTGTAAGTTGTTCCGATATTGAGCAGGAAAGGCGTCAGAGTAACTGAGATGTTGAAGGAGATAAGGGCAGCCCTAAGGAAGTGTAGAGATTCAAATGAATCATTGGAATTAAGTGTGAGATCATGAGAGTAATACAGTTGTAAATTTACTAATTCAGCACTTTCAGACTTGAGTTGCTCGGGTGAAGCTTACCACAGATTTTCTCCTTGGCTAATGACTCCTGAAACAGTTTTGGTCCACACACTAATAAAGCTACAAGATTGACTCCCTTAAAAGCTCTAGACTGCCATATTTTAGAGCTGCAACTTCCGCACAAAAGTTTTCGCTGTCTTGGATATGTACAAGTATACTCAGGTGCTTACTATCATCTTCTCTTCGATGAGATTTGCTCTAGCTTTCTATAACAACTAGGGGCTCAGATGAATGAAAAGGTTAAACCATTGTATTTTATACTCCACTATAACTTTTTGTCTTGTATATAATTTGTTCTTGTATTCTTCTTTTCTCCTTATTCTTGATATTTTTGGAGCTTTAGTGTCAAACTTTCAGCCATTTAATTTAATGGGAATATTCATAACCATGATATGATTATGCACTGGTCTTAGTTAATTTTTGTTCTTATTCGTGAAAAGACAAGTTTCCCAACACAATCTAACTTGGATTCTACGCAATGATCTATAGGAGATACCTTGTAGCTCATAAATAAGATGATTATATTTTTGTAACCTGGCCACTAAAGGTTTCATTGGCACCATTTGTTTTCTCTTCTATTAATGTAACAGTTCAAACGTCTGAAAATTGCCATTGTTTGTCAGTCATCTGAGCTGGGCCAAGTTTGTCTTCGTTGAACCTGGATTTATTGTTGAAAGCTGCCTCTGCTAAATCTAGGGCCTTGGGATATTGGACTTGGAGATGAGTTATGCTGGATTCTTGTAGTTTGCTTTTCATTTCAAGTGTAGGTCTGTTTCCCAAGTTGGTCTTTAAGAGGAGGGGCGATTTGATAGAATAAAAGGGAAAATGGAGACAATCGAGTTGGAACCCTGAGTCCAAAATCCAAATCATAGTTTGACTCGGAAAGATTCAGTGTACGAAGAGATCTTTACTGGGAAAGTTACAGCAGGATGGGCCCCATCGATGCGTGAATGCAAGGTCATTCTTCAACCTGGCTTCACACTGACTTCCGAAGCACCAGCAACTCAGTGTATTTGGGAGCTGAGAGCCCCCACGTATGAAAACGCCCATTGTCATTTGTCATGTGCTCCTTTTAGGAACCCTCAACATTCGCATGTTCTTATCTCAAACCGATAGCCCAGACACGCCATTCCCAATAGTCAATTAACCATCATCCATTCATTCCCCCTACCCCTCTAGAATTTACATTACCAAACTACATTTTCCTTTTTCCTTTTTCCTTTTTCCTTTTTCCTTCCCTGTTTGCCACCTGAGCTTGTGTACAGACAAGAGTCTAGGCCAAGTGTGTCCATGAGAAATGACAGTGAGCATTGCTGTCGACACGAGCAAAGAGGTTTTCCGTGCCAAGTATCATCCCAAATTCATCTTAAGACACGTTTCAGGCAAGTTTAATTATCCTCATTTGCGTTCTTATCCCCCTTTCTGTCGTATAAATACCATTACCCCTTTCAGGCAATGTGCTTATCAATCACTTTCCCGCCCTGGTTCTCTCTGTTGAACAATGTCATCATCAGTCATGGGTGGCTTGGGAGAGAGAAAACAAGTCAAGAAGCCTGCACAAGCAACCTCGAGAAAGGGGTGCATGAGGGGAAAGGGAGGTCCAGAGAATGCTCTTTGCACTTACAAAGGTGTCAGGCAGAGAACTTGGGGCAAATGGGTGGCTGAAATTCGTGAACCCAACCGTGGTGCTCGGATTTGGCTTGGAACTTTTGACACCTCCCATGAAGCTGCAATGACCTACGATGCCGCCTCCCGTAAACTCTACGGCTCGGATGCCAAGCTCAACTTGCCAGATTTATGTGTCAACCCTCAGTATCCACCTTCTTCAGCCGATACTTCAATTGGGAACCAACCTCAGAACGTGAACAATTCATCTGGTACGAGTTCATCAAATGGCAAAATTAGTTCAAAAGGGTACAATTCAGTCATGTCTTTCCCCCACGAAAACACTGATTCTCAAGGGAACCTGGTGGAGAACAATGAAAAATTTGGGCAAAACGAAGATGGAATTGATGGATTTTGGGAAAATATGAGTGTTAACTTGCCTGTTTTAGATGAATCCATTTGGGCAGAAGCTATGTCATTGGATCTTCCATTGACGGAAGATCCGGGCAGTTTTGGCAGCAACCTTGTGGATGCAACTGGCTGGGATGCCTTGCAATCCCCTTGGTGCATGCAAAGATAAGCTTGCTTCTTGGAAGGTGAAAGTCACTCATGGTCTTCTGTGCAGAAGCGTGTAAATAGAATTACGCAGTATCCTACCGTCTACTCTAGTAAATTAGTAATAGCCATGAAGACCGATGGGTTTTTCTGGGTTTGTCGTGGCTCTCTCTTTTGAAGGTTTTTTTTTTTTTTTTTTTAATATATGTTTCTCGGTTTCTGTAAATACCAGTCTTGTCCTGTTCTAGCCGGACAGCTTCTAAATGTATCACACGTTTATATAAAAATCAAACATGTGCGGCACATGTTTTGTCTTAGAATAACTTCTAAGACTACTACTTAGGACGTGGAACTGGAAAGTGGTAAATGTTACACCGATTGTAGTAACTTGCAAGTTTTTTTATCTCGTATTCTTATTGCTTGGTTTCTCGTCAGCATCCGCAGTTTTTTCTGAGATATTCTGTTTCACGAACTGACTTCAAAATCTAGAAGATTTCATTCATGGCAGACAAGGGGGCATGCTCCAGTATATTGTCAGAAAACACTACTTAGTAAGTTCAGCTGATTAGAGTAATTGACAGAAAACCTTTTAAAGGCCAAATTAAAAGATTTCAGAACTACATTTTAGATAATGACTGGTTAGTACGAAGCCACAAAAGATTTTCCTAAGGGATTCCAATATCTGTTGTGAAACCAGAAAGAATCAGCTTCGACAGCATATCCATCTTGATTTCGGTGCCAACAGAAGTTGGCATGTGTCCTGTTCTTGATCTCGAATATACCATGACCAAAGCTTGACTCCCGATAGGCTGAGAAGCTTGGCTGTGGTTCTACCATGCTGCTTAATCATGGAAGGCAATGATCAGTTAAAGTTATATTAGGATACAATCAAGTATATACTGATAAGCATTACCCTTTAGCTGGTCCATCGTGATTTCCTCCATCTCCAATGGTAATGTAGACTGGTGCAGACTGGTCATGGACAGGAGTACACATTCCATTCACAATATTGTACGCAATGTTAGATATGCGCTTCTGCAACGTGAAATATCGGGTATTAATAAATGTAATAAGTTTTACTATTGCAGCTATGGCTTTTTTCACAAGCACTTGGAAGCTTTAAGGTACAAAGCTAAGCTGTTGCTGGGAATTTAGTAGGGGGATTTACTGTAGCTGCAAAACAAAAGGAAGCACTAAACAGAACAGGAAAAAGCAACTTGGTTAAACATGCAATTATCCTAACAAAGAAAAGTGAGGATATGCCATTGGAAGAGTGAATAACACATGGATTCTCTTGCCAACAATCTCCAGCGAAGGGTAAAAAAAAAAGTTGTGACATATTATAAACTTTAAGATCGAGTTCAAGCAATCTCATCTCAATATATTAAAATAGAAACGTTAAAATAGATGGAACTTACGGATCGCTCATAGGCATGAACATGACCGGAAAACACAACATCTACTTTATACTTGACAAACCATGACTCATACACCACTCTCATGGTTTCTCCTTCCATGTAATGATGCAAATTACTATTATAAATTGGGCAATGCATAAGAACAATCAGCCATGGTGTCTCACTTCTATCCACTTTAGGTAGCTCATCTCTTAGCCATTTGTATTGGGGAGTGGATTTTCCTGTTAAAATCAAAACTGGAAATTAGCAGGATAAGACTATAACTCTGCACTCTGCACACATTTGCATTAGGTATATAAACACAAGGCCCTGGTGACTGATTCAAATCATCTAGCTCACCACAATCATTTTGCTTGCTTGACATTTAATCCATCTAATAGTATTCTTAAAACGTTCAGTTCCAGAATTTCATTCATAAGTGAAGTTATATCCTTACCATATGCTGAATAAGAAGACAAAACAATTATATAAGCCGAAGCTCTCTTGACCGAATACCATAAAGGAGATGTACTATGAGACCATTTATATGGCACATAATATCGGTGTGTATATGGCTTAAAGGGTGTACTTTCTTCCTGCAATATAACCAGAATTGTTAGACCATAGGACCTACGTCAAGCAAACCAAAATTGTTATGCAGCATGACATGGTGAAATTCTCTGTTTGCGTGCCTATGCAACTTTACTGAAGCAGATTATGATCAAATGGTCGAATAAATGGTAAGAGCTCAAAAAGGAGGATGAGTAAATCACATACCAGTTCAGGAGCAAAATCAAGTTCATGATTTCCTACAGTCCAAATCCAAGGCTGATAAGCAGCACTCCTCTCTATAAATCTTCCCCATGTATCCCACCGAGAATTGTCATGGAATGGATAGTCATTCGAGTATGAGAGATCCCCCAAATACAAGACTGTTTGTCCCTTCTTTGGATTTGATTCATAATGCGTGAGTGTAACGTTTGAATCATGTGTTTGACCAAGATCCCCTGTTCAAAGTGCTCAAGGATTGATATCAAAATAAAACCATGCAAAACTCTGATGGAAATATGGATGAACAGAATGAAACAGAAGTATTCTAAGTGAAAATTTCACAAAGCAAACTCATTTCCTTGGAAATTGACAGTGTTGAAATGGATATACCTATTAGACCAAAAGTGTAAGGAACATCAGGCCCAGCTCTTGGAGGAGTCATAAACCAGAATTGTCTGGTGGTATTTCCTATTCCTATCTCATACATGTATTTGGTGTTATACTGAAGAAGTAAAAGAAGCTTAGTTACTGAACTTCATCCAAATTACAAGCAAATAGCCCAGAAATTTCTCTCAAATTTGGCCTATACTAATATTAAACAACAGCTTCTTTAAGATGGAAAACATGATTAAGGAAAAAAAAAGAAAAGGGAAAGAAAAAGAATACCTCCAGATTCTTGATGGTGCAGTGATGAATGTAACCTGAGGTGTAATTGAAGAACTTATATCTGACAAAAATCCCCTCAGCACGATTCTTATGCTTGCTATTTTCAGACCAGTAGAGAACTGAATTCGAGCCAGGTTCTTCAGGAGTTGTCCAGGAAATGATCACTCCTCTCCCATCAATATCCCCTTGGGTTATATGGACCTGTCAGAAATCAGATGTCTATAGTTTAAACAACCCATTAAAATTTTAAAAGAATCAAAAAAAAAAAAAAAACAGAAGTTAAATTCCAGGCTCATGGAATTAGAAGAAGAAAAAGAACATGCCTGTTGAGGTGGATTATAACCAGGAGGAACTTGGAAAACATCACTGTCAAGAGGCATATCAGGAGAATACTTTTTTCTCACAAAGGAATTAGTTATTCCTCCATTGCAGAAGTCAGATGCAATCAAAATCATACACAGAAGCCAAACAAAAGAAGAAGGGTCACGGACCTTCAGCAGGGCCATCTGACTAACTTACCAAATGGAAAATACCTATGGTCTCTGGTTCACTTCTTGTGCCTTCTGCATAATTCTTCCAGTTATGTAGTAGCTTGGTGCTCAACTGAGACAAGTGCTCGGTGACGTTGGATAGAGACAAAGTTCAAAAAAGTTAAATTAACCTTCGTTAAGTGGATAGTATTATGATTTAAGTACTGTAATAAAAAATTTTATTTTAAGAATTCATAAATAGTAATTGATGTTATACATAAAACCAAATTATGAATTAAAACATGAATAATTAAATTATTAATTTAAATTTAAAAGAATCTATTTTATATGTATATATATATATATATATATATATATATATATAAATTGTGAAATGATTTTTATATTCAAACATGATTTTGTTTCTTTTAATATTAAAACATTATAATTAGAAGGATAGGCAAAAGTAACTAATAAAAATAACTAATGGAGGCTCCAAATTCAACCGGCTGCAGTGCAATGCAGATAATGGTAGCGACACGTGACTTCAATATTTCAAATCAGTTGTTTTCAGTCTTGTCCAATCCTAAGCCCGAGAAACCCTGTTAAACTAAGGAGAGTTTTCTGTTGTATTCCGACCAGAACAAACAACCATGGCAAGATTCACGAATCCTAACACCCAAACATGCGCTCTCAAAGTTAGTCGAGTGGAGCTTTGGTTTTCCATCTACCTGCTAAAAGTTAAAGTCTGGACTCTCTTCTAGTTCAGTCATCTGAACGACACTGAAGACGGCAAGTGTCTCATGTCGTGTCTCCTCATCCACCAACTACGACCATGTCAAATAGCATTAACGCACTCCCATTCTTATTCTTCTAGAAAGGTATGTCAAAGAGTCTTAACTAATCTAGTGCACAAGTCAAATTAAGTTAAATTTAAATGAATTAATATTAAATTAAAATTTAACTTGATTTAAAAAATTAAATTATATTTAATAAAATAGTTAAATTATTTAAATTTAATTCAATAAATTAAATTTGCTTTAATAAATTCAATTTAAATAACTCGTTGAAAGTCTTTTTCTTTTACACTTTAATGTCCTGAGTCACTGCTATTCTTTAGAAAAAGGTATCCCTTGTTGGTAAAGGTCCTTTATCTCACAAGCTGTCAAGTTTTCAGCCATTTATTCCTAATACCTTGAATTTTTTTATTCCAACTTTAGATTTAAGTTTCTTAGAAAAATAATAATTATTAAACCAAATTTTAATTATTTATTATTGTTTAATACATTGAATATTATAATTAGGCTAACAAGCTAAAGCAACGAAAGGTAAATCTTGAATTGTTCCGTCAACCATGTCTATGGAAATACGAATCATATTCCCAATACAGAGATCTCTTCTGAAACGCTCCAATATCTGTTATGCAACAATAGGGAATCGGCTTCCACAGCATAACCGTCTTGGTTTCGATGCCATCTAAAGTATGCATGAGTCTTGTTCTTTATTTCTAATGTTCCATGACCAAAACTGGCTTCACGGTAAGCTGAGTAGCTTGGCTGTGGCTCTGTCATCCTGTTCGATTAGACCAACAGTGTTACACGATGGTAATCACAAAGAGAAGTTTGATTCAAAGAGATAGATTATGAAACCAATTTGCTTACTCTGTCACCAATCCTTCCAGATTTCCTCCATCTCCAATGGTTATGTACACTGGAGCAGATGGATCACTTATGGGAGTGCACAATCCATTAACGACATTGTATGCAATGTTTGATATGCGTTCCTGAAGTGTAGACGTCATTGAGTGTTACAAATATTCAAATCAAAGACATATGAATGTCAAATTATGGCGAAAGGGCTTTTACACCATTGCAATGGTTTGCAAAGTTATTTTACTGAGTGGCATAATTAAATGGAGGATTTGAGCTTACTGATCTTTCGTAGGCATGAACATGTCCGGCAAAAACAACATCGACCTTGTACTCCACGAACCATGGCTCGTACATTACTCTCATGGACTCCCCTTCCATGTAATGATGTACATAACTACTGTATAAAGGACAATGCATAAGAACAATAAGCCATGGTGTCTCGCTCCTGTTCACTTTTGGAAACTCCTTTTCAAGCCATTTGTACTGAGGTGTATACATCCCTGCAATGAACATTTTCAGAAGATCAGATATTTCAAGATAACTTGGAGATGTTAAGGCAGCGTTCACTATAACTTCTTGGTTTTTTACTAGGAATCAGGGGGCAGATAACATTGTCACTAACCTCTCATGAAGCCTAATTCGCTATGGTGACTCACTACATATACTAGTGAAAAATCTACTAAAATGAATTTGTCAAAGAAATACCATGCCATCTATTCATCAAATCGTACAATGACGTAGGTCTCTGTAATTTTTTCACTAGCATCAACAATCTGCCCCAAACAGACATTATGGCATGCAAGATCTTAATTCATGTCAATAGTTATAAATTGTCAGGCCTGTTTGGCAACCCAGAAATAAATTAACAGCAATATCAATACCATAAGCTGAGTAAGAAGACATGACAATGATATGCGCTGAAGCTCTCTTGATGGAGTACCAAAAAGGAGATGTACTCCCTGATGCTTTATAGGGTACATGGTAACGGTGTACATAGGGCTTGAAAGGTATAACTTCCCCCTGAAACAAAATCGCCAATGCTTAATTAATCCACTGCTACTAATCATGGTTCTGACATAAAGGAAGCCATAATTGAAAGATCGAGGAAGAGAACAACTATAATTAACTAGTTTAATGAGCATAAGTCATAAGAAAATGAAAAGAAAGAATGCGGGAAGTTGCCTACTATTTCAGGAAGAAAATCAATTTCATGATTTCCTGCAGTCCATATCCAGGGTTGATATGCAGCATTTCTCTCTATGAACCTTCCCCAAGTATCCCATCTCGAGTTGTCATGATATGGATAGGCATCTGCATAGGAGAGGTCTCCCACAAACAACAGAGTCTGTCCTTTCACTTGGTTTAACTCATAATGGGTAAGTGTCCTATTTGAATCATGAGTTTGCCCAAGATCACCTGCTTAAATGCCAACAATGTAAGACCAGGATAGCTCCAGCATGGTAAAATTTGGAAGGAAAAAATCACTTCAACAAGCTACTTTAAGGCTTAAAATCCTTCGTACACTGTCATTAATCATACCTATGAGGCCAAAAGTATATGGTATATCAGGACCAACTTCAGGGGGAGTAATAAACCAGAATTGTCTTGACGTATTCCCAATCCCGACCTCATAGTAATACTTGGTATCATACTGCAAGGGAATGAAATTAGATTGAGAAGTAGAATCTAAAGGATTTTCATGCCATAGATTTTAAAGTTTAAACTCTGCATAATGAAAAGATAGACTGTAAATTAAGCTAGCCAGCATCCTCTAAACAAACCACAAGCAGTACAAACCTTTAAATCCGTGATGGTGCAATGGTGAATGTAACCAGAAGTGTAATTGAAGTACTTGTAAGTAACAACAATGCCTTGTGCACTGCTTTTGTGTTCACTGTTTTCTGCCCAGTAAAGGACTAAATTTGAACCAGGTTCATCTGGGGTAACCCAAGAGACAATCACACCCTTACCCAGATGGTCGCCTTGTGTTATATGAACCTTCAATTTGTATCATTAAAGAAAAGATCAGAAACAGAATTAACCCACATCAAGTATTTAAGTGAAATATCAATGGAAATGATTGTGCATCAATGGAAGAAGGCCTGAAACTCAATAGCTGCTATATATCATACAAGTTCCATCAATTTTTCTAGAATTTCAGCTTCCCAATTTGAAATAAAAAAACAATATAAAGACATAGAATTAATCAATCCTATGCCACTTTTTTCCAAAAAATGAAAAAGAAAAACCTAATTCTCTTCCCAGATAAACAGATGATAAATCGTTTATAGAAATTGATCAATCATATCAAAGATTATTTAGAAAAGGAAAATGTTCTTCAAAGAAAAACTAGATTACCCATTCAAACAGGCAGAAAATTCAATATGATTAATAGTTCAATACAGGAAATAAAAAATACCTGTTGTGGAGCATTATAACCTGGAGGCACTCTGAACACGTCACTGTCCAGTGGCATATCATTTGACAGTTGGTCATTCCTTACGAAACTGCTGGTTATTCCGCCATTACAGACCTCAGATAAATTAAAAATAAAGCTCACCGCAATAACCAAGGCAAAACTAAAACAATCCCACCTCACAGCAACCATCTCTAAACTAAATCAGCAGAAACTAGAAGGATCTCCCACTGTTATAGTAGAAGAAAATGGAGAGGGAAATATTCACAGCTGGATACGTATCTAGGAGTATGCTCATTTATTCTCCAAGTCCCACCATTCAGATCAAAATCCAACAATCCTACCCGAGAACGAAAGAATGAGATGAAGCTGAAAATAGAGTGATAAATTGATAGTTGATGCTGTAATAGTATACTACTATTGTTTGAAACAGTTAAAAGCCAAAAGAACTGGATAGAACTGGGATTGGACCTAGGTGAAGCTGTTGCTGCTGACTGGTGAAGATAACCGTAAGCAATCAGACAGATGGCTCCCATTTGTACCTGCAATTGACTTCAATTTAAAAACAAATGGAATATCCATTCTTTGGGTGCGAATATAAACTAGTCATGGTTAAGTATAAACAAGCAACGCAAAAAGTCAGGCCTAATCGTGGATCTGCAGCCCAATTTCTTTTCATGAATTCCAGGAATTTATACCAGCAGCCCAAAACAAGGAGACCCATACCAGATAACAGATGGCTTTTGTCGCTTTATTACATGAGTATATTTTCTTGAAGAAGAAACTGTTTTAGAAGGACCGAGTTTGACCTGATCAGCGCCAGGGATTCTTGGCAGCAACGATCTGACAGAAAGGATAGGCGGCAGTTTGAATGATTCGTAGAAAATTTCGAGTTTTGGTTGGATAAACAACTAAATTATTGTGGGTATCTCAGCCTTAGTCCAGCCTGTTGCACTTTAGTTCAACCCCATATGGAAGTAGCACGAATTCAGGAAATAAATGGACACAGTATTTCTATCGCCGGCGACACACCATTAATCAATGCACATAAGTTCAAGCACAAACTCGATTGGAAACGTCAAAAGCAAACCGGTCAAACTTAATGTCAGGACAAGTAGTAGACACTTTTTTATTTAGTTTTTTTTTGTAGGTAAATTGGTCTGTTATTTATATGAGAACTCAAATTAAGATATTCTTACCAGAATTAATGTTATAACCTTCTGCCTGAAAGCAGAATTGACCCAAGAGTTTCAACAATCCCTTTTCTGGATGGAAATAATGGAACTTGGTGGCGACCCATTTGAGAAGTCCATTATTCAGCCATCAAAGGAGAAAAATGTTGAGGAGATAAAGCAGAACCATGAGAAGGTAATACTAATTAGCTGAGCAGAATCATTTAATCAATCTTACACGTTACCAGTTGCTCCTGGTTTAGTTAAAATCACTTGGGGTAATGTCTTGCAGGAGAAAACTGTACCATCAACCACATTGGTTAGCAATGGATGCGTGAATATTAGAGGGAAAATTGCAGATAAGCAAACAACCGGAGGATGGAAGGCATCTCCATTTATCATAAGTATTGACCAAAACTAGCTAGCAGGGCAGTTTTTGATACTTCATGAGGTTTATTTTGGTCACTGACTCATGGTTTTTTTTTTTTTATTATTATTATTTGTTTCTTTCTCTGGTTCTAGTTAACGAGGTTGCGGAGAGAATGGCGTTTTTCGCAATAGCGGTGAGCATGGTGGCTTATCTGGTTTTTGAAATGCACCAATCGCTTCCATCTGCTGCGACTCATGTGACTGATTGGATTGGAGCTGCCTTTGTTCTAACTCTACTTGGAGCATTTCTTGCCGATGCTTATTTGGGCCGATTCTTGACGATCATTATCTTCTCTTGCATATATGCAGTGGTAAGTAGCATTTCCTGTTGATATATTTATCATTGAATTTGCATCCCTAATCCCTGGAAATGCTTAGATATCTGCTGGGCTAGAGCAGCCTGTGAGAAGTCTTACACACACAGGCCTTAGACAGTTGAGAGACCCAAGAGAATAGGCTTAGAGTTGGACCATGTAACCTAAAGGCCCATATTTCCTTTTTTCTCAGGGAATGGTTTTGTTGACGCTATCAGCCTCCATAGACAGCCTACGTCCGCCTCTATGCACGGCCAGACCATGCATAAAAGCAACCGACAACCAATCAGCTTTTCTCTTCTGTGCACTAGCTCTTATAGCCCTTGGAACCGGCGGTATCAAGCCATGCGTTTCATCCTTTGGAGCAGACCAATTCGACGAAGCTGATGAAAAAGAGGCCCGTAAGAAATATTCATTCTTTAACTGGTTCTTCTTCGCCATAAACATGGGTGCTCTCTTGGGTATCACACTTTTGGTATATATACAAGAGAAGAAAGGTTGGGGATGGGGTTTCGGAGTTCCTACTGTGGCTATGATTTGCTCTATTTTCATCCTAGCTGCTGGAATACCTTATTATCGTTTCCAAAAGCCCATGGGAAGTCCTTTTACGAGGTTTCTTCAGGTTATTGTGGCTTCTGTCAGGAACCATTTTAAAGGTGTTCAATTAGGACGTGAAGCGGTCTTCTATGAAGTCTGTACACCGGAGTCTGAGATTTCTGGTGCTCGGAAACTCACTCAGACTAAACAGTACAGGTAATTGTAAATTAAGTCACCCTGGGTTATTGAAATTACTTGACTTAAATTTTTTGTTAACTGGCTTCTACAGGTTCTTGGACAAGGCAGCTGTGCTGATGGATCCTGAAGTTAACACTAAAAACCGTTGGAGACTCTGCACAGTAACCCAAGTCGAAGAATTCAAGTCCTTTGTTAGAATCCTTCCTGTATGGGCATCCACAATAGCGCTTTCCATCTCATTTGCCCAACTCTCAACCTTCTTTATCAGCCAAGCCACCATCATGGACCGAAAGCTTGGTCCCAACTTCACGATTCCGGCAGGTTCAGTCCCTGTCTTCAGCGCCATCAACGCCCTCATACTTATCCCTATCTACGAAAATCTGATGGTCCCAATCCTACGCCAAAGAACCGGTCATCGCCGTGGCATTACATCTTTACAAAGAATGGGTGTTGGCCTATTCATATCCATCTTTGCCTTGGCCTCAGCAGCTTTAGTTGAGAAGAAACGTCGGGACGATCCTAATCCATCTTCCATGAGCGTGTTTTGGCTGCTTCCACAGTTCTTCTTAATAGGCACTGCAGAGGTTTTTACTTACGTGGGACAATTGGAATTCTTTTTCGATGAAGCGACTGATGGGACGAGAAGTATAAGCAGTGCAATGTTTCTTAGTGAGATTGGAATTGGGAGTTGGTTAAGCACTGCCATTGTTAAAATCATTGAGCGTGCGACTGGTGGGGAGCAGACAGGATGGCTAACAAATGATCTTAACAAAAGCAGGCTGGATTATTTCTACTGGATATTGACAGCAATCAACGCTGCTAATTTCTTGAATTACTTGTTGGTGGCTTGGCAATACAAAGGAAAGAATGGGCAGGGCGTCGCCAGGGTTGAGGCCACGGTTGAGATGGCATCTGACGATCATCAGGTAAAGAAAGAGGATGATAAGGAGTTTCAAAGTGTGGCGTTGTGAAATCTAAAATTAATTACTTCCATTAATATTGCTTCTTATTAAAAGATTTATATTATGTGATGAATTTAAAATTTAATTTAACTGATTTATGTAATTTTTTTAAACAACTTTTAATATGTTTGGAGTTCAAATTTTAATATTTGTAACATTTTTTTTCTTAGAAGATTTGAAAATGAAACACCTAAATTAATGTTTTATTAGGACAATTCCATTGAGACAAAAACCTTGTTCAGGACTCCAGATGCCAATTAACTAAAGACACAAAGATGAGGAGAACATTAAAGAGAAACAAAATGATGCATATTCCATTCCCATCATTAAAGGCTAAAGCGAAAGGTTACTAATTAATGTGATAATTGGAAATTCCCCAATGATGCCAATCTCTATAATGAAGCATTAATCTTGGGATCTGTTCACCTACCTTAATTTAACTACGGTTTTCATTAGCAATAATTATCTCGGATGTGCAGAACAGGATTTTAACAGGCGGATGAACAGAAGAATTGAACCAACATAGATATGAGTTCGAATTTATAATTTATAATATATCATAATTTTTTATCATTCGATTAAAAAAATTGTTGATTGATTCATTTCTCAAGTTATTTTACCTTATCTTTTGTTTATTTTTTAGGCTTTGTAGGTCATATCACTTCCCTGTATCTTCCTTAGATGCTACTTCTCATTGCATGTCATTTCCCTTACTCCCTTCCAAACAATATATAAATTTAGTTACCATCCGAATGTAGGCTCTGGTGACATCCTGTTGATGTCTAGATCAATTATGAGCTTGATGTTTTACAGACAAGTTCATATAAAATTCTGAAAGATCAAACAAAAAGGGAGGAAGATTGGGAAATCTTAAATGATGGAAAGCTGCTTAATCAAGATAAGATTGGCTATGAATTATGATACTCATATGAAGAAAAAGAAAACAGCATACATGCATGTCTCATGCCATCTTTAGTCCGAAAAGAAATAGTATTGAGGGTTGATGAGCTTTGTTGCAAATGTGGTCCATTCATACCATACATCATAATGATTTTGAGCATTAACTTTCATAATTTGCATGTCTTTTATCTCAAATCAAACCATAGAATTAACATATAAAAAGCATATGGGATTTCAGGCCCCCATAGGCCACACAGGTGTGACAGTGATGATGATCATCATCATCATCATCATCATTCCTCTTCAAAAACGCTTCTCTTTCAACCCTCTCTGTTTCTTAGAGAAAGCCATTGACTAATAAAAAAGATAAAAATAAAATAAAATAAAAATTCATACACACACAAACTTTCTGATATAGAGTAGCGCTTCTCCTTTTTCTTCCAGCCAGCACTGTGGTTAAAGGTTAGGGGTTCTCTAGTTAAACATTTTCGGTTGAAGAAGGGAGAAGTGGCTGAGTGAGGGATGTTTTGATATGGCTTGGTGTTCTGCTGTTGCTATGCTCCGGAGTTGACTGAATTGCAGCCTTTTCTTGAGCTGCAAACTTTCTCTCTTCGCTTTTGCCCCACAACACTAGGTACAATCCCGCTATGATCAACGCTGCCCCAATGATTCTGTACATTTTACAAAAAGAGAAATGAAATCCTGTTAAATTAACGTATGACAGATACTTTGATCCTACGGTTGGGGATCAACATGATGGCCTGGGGCCCAAACATAGGCAGGTGATTGATGAGTTTTCAACTAAAGGACCCACTTACCCCCCCAAATAGAACTCTTCCCCTAAAGCAAAGGAAGCCATAATGGCGACAACAAGAGTCTGGACAGGTTGATAAACAGCGACGAAGACAGGGCCACCTCTGTCAATGCACCATATCTGTACAGCGAATGCAATCCCTGATGCCACCACTCCCTGCATTTTCCACACAAAGTTTTGGTCTCATTTCATTTTCAATAACCCACCACGTACACCACTCTCACATGCATTATTGCATAAACCACTTTTCTTCAATGGACTGCAGCTTAACAACTAGTATTATTAGAAGAAACCTTTTTCGAATAAAAGGGTTATATCCCATGAACTTGCCTTATCAGCAATTATTCATTCAGCACAGGTTCATCAAATGGTACAAGTTCAGGCTTTTACTGATAAGGCATTTTCATGAAGTAAAATGACAGCACACCTTATTGCTTTAATTTGACATGGATGCACGTTACAAAAAGCTGCAATTGCTTATGGTTATCTAAGATGTTATTGTCATGTTCCATGTTTCCCTATCCATATTTCATTTCAAGTCCTGACTCAGCTTAAAGGATTTCCATAAAAAAAAGAAGAAATTTCTGTGAATGATTTGATTAAAGGACTGAAGAAATACCGACCGCGTAGAGAATAGTGAAGAGTTCTCCGCCAGAGTGGAAAATCCAAGCTTGAGGGTCTCTCTCAGAAAATACGGCAATGATCAGGAACTGAATAAGACCAAAGAAACATGTGTAGGAGGTCACCGAGAGTCTAGCTGGGTACTTCTTCAGGACTGGTGCCTGCAACACCAGCCAACCGGACCAGGACAAGCAATGGCCAATTAGATAGAGACAACCAAGGGTCCAGCTCTTTCCCTTTGCATCTCCCAATGAAACAAACATTGGTGTGGGTCTGTTCAGAGGTGGAGCTGGGCTGTATATGGTTGGACCTTTGTATAGAGTTATCACTGATGCTCCAGCCACGCACAAGATTGTTCCTATAACCTTCGATATCCCATCCTTTCGATTTAGCCGCACTTTCTCTATCCTGAAAGCAAGAAACATGCAAATGAACACAATAAAACACATTTCATGTCATGTCCTGTACATAACAATAGAGGATTTGTGGGCTTACCGGAGTATGGCTGCCATGAGAAAGGTAATGGCTGGAACGGAGTTTTGGATTGCTGATGCAAAGGTCGGGGAAGTGTTATCTAAGCCCAGCAAGTAGAAACCTTGATTTGCTGTGATTCTGTCACGTAGGAAAAGGAAATAAAACCGGTTAGTTTGGCTTTTATTACACTGAACATGGTCTTCAACATACTGTGATGAATTAGCTTGTACTTTGCGTACCCAATGAGAGCGAGGAGGAAGAACTGTAAAAGAAAGTTTAGAGTAATGGCTGGTCTCTCTTTCCTGGAAAAGAAAAAAATATATATTGAAAAACAAGTTAGGGTTTAGTATTATAACAATGGTTTAAAAGCGAAGAGCAATGTGGTTTTGATTTGCATGATTTACTTTTCGAGAAAGTATGCAAAGGGAAGGAGCATAAGCAAAGCTATGATATTCCTATAAACTGGGAACACAAATTTGCTAATGCCCATGTTAAGGGCAGCTCTGGAGACCACATGGAACCCTGCATAACCAAACTGCAAAGCCAACATGGCCACGTGCAGCTGGAGCCTTTCAGGAACCGAACACCACATCCTGTTAGCAGAGGCTGAACCACCAGCATCAGCCATTGAAGCAAAGTCTTGAGATTAACACAAACAAAGTTAAAAGAGAATTTTGTAAGAGATTAAGAAAGGTTGAAGATGGGAAGCTAGGGAATGAAGTGGTGGGTATAAATATACTCGGAGGGATGGAGAAAATCAGAGAAAGAAGGAGATTACAATGTGAATGATCTGGCCCACAGGGACCCCAAAAAGACGTTATATCAAACTGTTAGTAGCCCTTCAAATGTTTCTGGTTGTCTCCCACATTCTTCCCTATTCCACCCTCCTTGGCTGACAAGACAACCCCCAATCGCACTACTGCTACAACATGAATAGAAAGTGAGAGAAAATTGAAAAGAAAAGGAGAGATGAGAAGAAAAAAGAAAAGGAAAGAAAAGAAAAGAAAAGAGATGGTTTACTTACTACATGACTAGTATCTAACAGGTTCTGTTTTGGCTCCATGCCATTAATGATGATAATTGAAGCAAGATAGAGAGAGTAAGCCGCCATTGATAGATAGCACGCACGAGGGGGAAGGTGGTTACCCCATGCGTTCTCATGCCTCGTGAAGGCATTCAACCCCACCGCACACTTACTACTAAGCTTTACATTTCTTGTATTTTTCTTCATTATTTTATTACATATATAGTAGTAGTAATAAAAGACTTCCATGTACTTTTCAGATCACCAGTATATACTATGCATGGGACAGACTAATTAACCCTTTTTCTTTTTCTTGGTTTCTGACTTTTCAATAAATTAATCTCCAACAAATTCTTGTCCAGAAGATCCCACCTGATTATCCAGTGGAACAACCCTGATTTGCCAATTAAGAATGTCAACGTAAATTGCTAAACCAAGCTGCAAACGGCTTACTTGTCTTATAACTTAAGATAAGACAATCAATATCAACCGTCTGCTTCTTTAGTTCTTCCAATGATCATCACCTCAAAGCAGGCTAATTTCATGTGAAAGCTAAATACCTAACCAAACAATACGGTTGTTAAAAGTAATACAGATATGGAATAACTTTACTTTATCAACGAGCAGTTCAAAAATTTCCTTTAAAGATCAAGAACGGGGTCCATTTTGAATAATCAAAGAAAAAACGAACCATTGTATTTGTAAAGTAGCTGCAAACAGGAGTCCATTATATCTTTTCT
Source organism: Firmiana major (assembly GCA_033439115.1). Lineage (NCBI taxonomy): Eukaryota > Viridiplantae > Streptophyta > Magnoliopsida > Malvales > Malvaceae > Firmiana > Firmiana major. The sequence goes on along the minus strand of CM065907.1, from coordinate 1,008,727 downwards.
ACAATTTGGAACTTTTCTTTCTCCTACTGAAAAAGAAAAGATTATAAATGTTTTAATGTACTAGCTTACCTTAGTCAATTGAATTAAAGGGGTTTTATCTTTTGTTATTAAAGGTGTTGATCATCCTCTTGCAGAAACCTAATGAATTGTTTCCACTAAGGTTCCCACTACCGAAGTTTGCTCAATGGTGGGCTGTGTGTTCTGATCTCAACTCCCTTGCTTTAAGAGACATGTTGGCCCCCCTCGATTGAGACCACCATCATTCTAATGCTAAAAAAGAAAAAAGAAAATACGTTAGCCTTTTTCATCTTTAAAACAACGTTTGCATCTGACAGCAAATGCTTTATAGTCTTCTACTTGTATATATTTATATTAACCATGGTGAGTCGTCTAGCTAGGAATTGTGTACCAAGAAAGACCTGGTCCGACCCGGCCTGCATGAGGCGGTCGGACACCGCCCTGACCAAGCCAGCTGTGATCTTAATTGCATTTGCACAGCATGAAATCAATATTATCTCTCTTGGATCACAGAAGTACATGACTGACAGCAAGAATAGATTTGTTTGCACGGGAGAATCTTCAAAGCCAGAGTCTGGTCGAGGTCTGAGTCGGGTCATTTGACTCAACTCCTCACCACCTCCTTTTTTTTTAAAAAGTATTTGGGCAGCCATAGATTTGGTTTATAAGCTTAATTTAAAAAGGAAAGGCCAAAGAAAGCGACGGAGCAGAAAGATGGATATTCCAAATTAATGGTAGGGCATATGAAAAAAGTCGTGTATCTGCCTAGAAATAGAAAAAGAATATACAGTCCAACAATGTATGGAGGGATAATGTTATCCCTTGAGGTTATTTTAGTATATAATGATTTCTTTTAATTTCTTTTCAATTTTTTTAAGTCCCTTCACATACAAAATTTAGTAAAATTTAACGAATGTGATGACACAAACATTACATGTGCAGAAAGGAGGAGTGGCACAATAGATATTTAGTTAACCAATGCTAGAATTAGAGCAAAATTAAGTTTCTTTAATTTTGATTATTAATTTAAATAATCATATTTGAAATTTTAAAGGATATAATGTTTGAGTTTTTAACACTTGCATTTTTGGTTGAAAACTTTTATATTGTACCAAAAAATATATAATATTTGAGAGAGAGACTAAAATCTTAAAAAAAAAATTGAATTCAACAGAAAATAAACAACAATTCTTTTTGCTTAATCATGGAAAAAAATAACCCAAGCATGCTGAATCTCCTTAATTAATACATATAATTATCAATAATAACGTTTGCCAAGCACTTATGCTACAATTTTTTATCATGATATGACCGAAATTAGTCGACCTTGCAAGGGTGTCGGATTTACCTAACTCCAGTTAAATTTCATGATTAAGAATTTGAGAAGGGGTTGGAATATATAGTCGTGGGATCAAATCGATTAAGGTGAATGTATGAAATCATTCTTTCCACGCCATATAACATGATGTTGAGCACTTTCAAGACAACGTGAAATCCCTTGCTTTGTTTCCCATGTTCATGTCGCTGATCAATAATCTGCATGGACAGTTCTACTTTGATCACGTTGGTTGTTCATGTTAAGTCATATTCAACAGGAATCTAGCGATTGCAATTCGGTTTACATTCAGAAAAGGTCTAAAACCCAGTTTTCTTAAAGACTAATATATAACCGAACTGACCCCTTTCGATCTCTTTTACTGTTAAGTCGCATTCTGCTGAGTTTTATTAAATGTATCCTACTATTGCAGTCTGGTTACATTCGTCACTGTCTAAGAGATACTGATCTGTCTTTTCTGCTTAGTTTCGCTGCCTGTATTTAGGTCAGCAAGTGAACCAAGGCCACTCAATAGACTGGTAAGTGGGTCATTGGTTGAATTTATCTCCCCGGAAAACAAAGATCATTGGCCTGGAGACAAAGATCATTGCAGTAAAAGCGCTTTGAGACCAACCATACACTCATTGGCCTGGAGCCCTGGATTCTGTCCAGGGTGGACTGTGGAAAACCTAGCTAGGTGGAGCACTTGTGCGGCTTTAATTAATGGGTAATTGGTCTGCTAACCTTGGTCCGATTAGACCATGAATCATGACTCTTACAAGTTTTCCGTTGAGAATATTTGTGCTGATTCGCAAACAAACTTCCAAGACATAATAAGTCAGAGGGTTCAGTAGGTGTATCGATAGGGGATCATCAGAGCTTGGAAGTTTGCATTGAGGCTTACTTCCAAGTTAAATGGAGCAAACATGAACTTCACTTTTTTTTTTCTTGAAAGCTAATACTTTTGGAGATAGAAAACAAGCATAACCCAATGAATCCCAATGATCTCCAGCTTTGATCATGAAATTGAGATCAAAATCCCTGCTCCTATCCTCTGGAAAGATCCTCCTAGCTTTATGTGGCTTGGCTTTTTTTTCTTTCGTCACTCGTTAGCAGATAACCACCGGTGATTTCTCTCTTGCTTTTGCTTGGCGCTTTTTGCACATAAAGTGATTCCACCCACCCACACTCACACTGCAGACTGCAGTGGCGTGCGAGCTAGGACAAATAAATCAAACAACACGATCACTACAAGAATTAAATATGTGGAATATTACGAATTTAAGTTTAACAAAAAATATTAAAAAAATAAATTATATTTACTATATCGATACAAATTTTGATGTAACATATTAAAAATATAATTTTATATGACATAAATATAAATTATAAAATCAAATATGTGGTGAAAAAATGACAAAGTATTTTCATATGCTTTGTTAAAGGCACAACATGATTAGACAGGTTCATGGTAATTGTACAAATTGCGTGCGCTGTAGTCTAATTGATAAAGGGCTCGAAAACTTAATCAAATCCCATTAGCGTTAGGCATTGATGCTGATTGCTTTCCTACTTTTTGACTGAAGAATATTTCTTTATGATTACGCATTAAGTCATCAAAATTGACTAACTTGCTAATATGCTAGGCTTTTTCCTACCTTTTCTGCTTGGTTTTACCTTTTATAAGGTAGTTGAGATATAGAAATAATCTTCCAATAAAGGAGACATGCTAGTAGTATTAATTTAATACTAGAACACTTTACTTATAACTAACTTCAAAAGCTCTACCTCACAATATAAATATAAATATAAATATATATATTTTCATCTTTGAATCTCCATCGATATTTGGATTATCTTATGAAAATGAAGGCTTCTATATGGGAAATGCAAACATTGAAATTTATGTTTCAAATTTATAATGATTTCAATCACTACTAACTTTAATGAAAGGTCGTGTTTGATTTCAACTTTTACTAATTGTTATACAATACTATTTAGGTTTCTTTAATGCTCTTACTACAATCAATCGGTCATAATCTGCAATGCTCTAACACATACGTTGACAGATTGTCAAGATTTAGTGAAAAAAACCAACCGATCCCTCTCAAATGTCCACAACTGTTGCCATTATTGCAACAATTTCAATAGCATATGTCTCTCCTGAATACGATCAACTTTGACACGCACCCAGCTTCTACCTCCCCCGGTATATATATCGAAGAAACTTAGTTTTCAAGGCTGTTATCAATAGCTCTGAAGAGTCGTCATGTCTACAATTCCACTTGTTCCCTTGCTTTGTGCAATAATACAAGTATGAGAAAAATGGAAAGAGAAAACTTTGGAAATGGTGGATCCCATTGCAAATTATCTGATTTTGGTGAAATGTTGCTCATTGCAAATCAAAACTTTGATATTCTATAATTCAAGTGATGTATGCATGCATATAACAATGTGAGTCACACCTTTTTGTATATGAGAACAATGAATTTTGTATGAAAATTTACGTTTGTATGATTTAGATCTAATTTGAATGGATAATGAGATTGACTCCGGTGAAATTGGAAAATGAATAAAGATTATTAAAAATATATATTTTTTATAAAATTTTAAAATAAGGGTAAAATATAATTTTACTCTCTTATTATTTTGTTTATATAGCTCAATCTCATTGAAAACAAACCATTAGAGACCCTAATCCACTATTGACCAATGTATTACCCTAATCCCAATAATCTTACAAGTTTAGTTAAAGCATGTAATGGATAGAACATGAGCTCAAATCCAAAGACATAAGGTCGAGTAATTGAAAAAAGTTGCAAGATGTTATAATATATAGATTTGAAACAAATAACGTAGTATTTTATCTCTAATCATCGAAGAAAATGTCAAAAAATAAATAAAGAATTTCCTTTCTATTTTATGGATAGACATGAATCAACTTTTGCAAAGGTGTATTTGATCCAAGAAGATACGGTGGCACTGCCGCAACTTCCAAAATTCCTAATCAAACCATCTTTGACTCTTTAGTTAATAACTCTTTCTCTCTCTATCTCTTTCATAGGTTATCGGCTTCCAACTTCCCACTTTTAGCATCCACGTTCATGGGAGTGACATCTCCATTACCATTCTCTTTAAGTTGCACTAAGGTGAAAGACGGGTTACCTTAAATGGGGTACCCCAACCCCATAAATACCAAACAAAGTCCAACTAAAGGTCAAGCTGATCAGTGCGTAGCCATGCTCGACCGCTCATGTTGTTTGAGAAGATGGTAATGGAATATTTTGGCAAAAGATGCTAGGGAGATTTTTTTCAAGCTGACAAATTAGAAGATTCCTAGTTGGTCATTGTCAAGATCCTCATCATCATGGTTCGCGTGGGTCTGATAGGATGAATCAGTGGGAGACACACCGGTGGCCATTCGCTCTCTACAAGGACTCATTTCCAGGCATGATGTTGCGTTCAAAATGCACTCAAGTTTTCTTGGCATTTTCGGTGAGACGTCTTTAGCATCGATTAGGACTTTGAGGCATGATTAGTCTTATCACGCCAAAAAATCCATGCAATGAACGAGCTAATACGTTTGTTCAAAGCCTTTTATATTATATGTTCTGCATCCAAAATTAAAAGTAAAAATATATCCCTACAAGTAGATTGGCGGTATATACATAATTCGTGTTAATACAATATTAAATTATGTTCATACTATGTAATACATAAAAATTTCATCTCAAAATTTATATCGACATGTCAAACACAAAATATAATTTTGTTAGTATATAATTAACAAAAACTCTGAAATTGTTCAAAGCCTTTTATATTATATGTTCTGCATCCAAAGTTAAAAGTATAAATATATCCCTACAAGTAGATTGGCCGTATATACATAATTCGTGTTAGTACAGTGTTAGATTGTGTTTATATTATGTAACACATGAAAATTTCATTTCAAAATTTATATGACATGTCAAACACAAAACATAATTTTGTCAATATATAGTTAACAAAAACTCTGAAATTAACCTTGCATCGATGATGAGAAATGATCAGAAATGCTTAGCCTATATTGGGTAGCGGTTGGGTGCTTAGATTTCAACTTTTGCTCTGCTCTGTCCCAAATATGACCAGACATTCTCAAATGGTTAGAATCTAATGAAGACTTCAGGTTTTGGTTTATAATATCACCACTGAATCATCGACATAGCAACTATAATGAGTCAACGGCCCCTAACTGAAAACTTCTTGATTGTCTGGGCAAAGCTTTGACATGTAATCGCGATCAAACTTACTGGTGGAAATGAATATACAGCAATATAAACATGGAGAAACTACTCAAACATTTACACCATTTTTCCCTTCAAGCCATTAGGCTTGCTTTGCATTCTCTGAATACCGTTGCCCTTCCAATCTATTTGATCTCAAACAATCTGTCCATTTGGCATGAGGATTCACAAAGCTAATGAAATGCAGATACACATTGTTATCAAACTAAAGCTAAACAAGAACATTGACCAATAACATTCGGCAATCAGTTACTACAGGAATCCTAGCCAACCTTAAAAAGTTTGCAGTATATGATTTGCTAAGCCAATTTGACGATATAAGAAATTGGCATCAGCACATTCACTATATACATAAACATTATCCCAGCCATCCTGCAGTATTTGAAGAACTAAGCTTAGATGAGAGATGCGAAGGTTTATGAAGTGCCCTGTAAAGCAAATTAAGTACCAGCAAGTTTTTGACAAACGTTAAACAGAAACACACACACACACACAAAAAAAAAAAAAAAAAGGTAAGCACCCTTGTAAACTAGCTAAACAGTAAACAATCTAACAGTAGTTGATATGCAAGAAGAATCAAAATGCAAATACGCCTAATATAAAAATCAGAATTGATTCTCTTTTTTATTATTAATTGGGCTCTGAAATTATATTTTAATTTAGATAAATTTGACACCCTAGTTCCTTACTCAAATCTCATCAAAGATTGTTTAAATTACACCATTTGGACTTCAAAGGTCCAGGTGCAGCTAAGTTTCCTTTTCCCAGACATGTTACCTGTTGTCCCTTTGCTAAGATCCCTGTTTCTTAAGCTGGCTTTTCTCTCTCCTCTTCATGAGGGTTCTTTCAGACTTGTCACCATTCATGAGGGTTCTTTCAAACTTGTCACCATTCAAGGAAGAAAAAAGCAAGAGAGAAAACATGTAAATTACAGCTAACTGTGAGCTATTCAGCTCCTGTGTCCTCCACAGATTTTTTATACTCTGGCTTAAGCTCATAAGTTCCTTGATTGCTGCCTCTCTTATTGTACACACAGAGCTCATTTAGTATCTCTTTCAGGAATTGCTGCAAAGAAAGTAAAGCAAAAACTTTCACACATGAAATACCTGCTAACAAAGCACATAAAGGCATAACTGCATATGGTAAAAGCAAGAACTACATAATATCGACCATCAAAATGAGAAGTTTAGAACTCCTATCAAGCTGAAATATATAGGTGATTTCAAATTCTTGATAACAAGTCCTTTTTCATTTTAAAAGCAAACTGCAATTTCTAAGATACTGGTAGAATCATATAATGCAGCAAAAACACACTCAAATCAACTTTATAAACTATATGACATACGAAGTAGGAAGAAGATAAAGAAACAGAGCTCAAACAGGTGAGTAACATAAGGAGATGATGATAGGAAGAAATGTAAGAGGCTTACAGCAGGCTGATCAGTCTCTTGGACAAGTTGCTTTAAAGCCCAATTTGGTTGTCTTTCAAATAGCTTGAACATTATATCTTCCAATTCGCCCCGATCCCTCCTGGTTCTCTTAACATCTGATTGTTTAACTGGCGTTGTTTTCTTCTTATCCTGCTCATAGACAATTGACAATAAGAAGTGTCAGTGTATAATTCAATCTCCGTACTCATGTATATTTAAGAGCGAAAAGTTACTAATATCATTCTCTAGAGACCACGTCTCAAAGTACCTTGGGGTTGGATGAAATCAGGCCAACCATTCCAGGCATTGGCCTCATGTGCACTCCTCGGTCATTATCTATAACCTTCAAAATGCATCAAAAATATGCAACCAAGATATATGAAATCATACTAACATTGAAAAAAAAATGCCTTAGCCAAGCCAATGCATACGCACTGACCTACCTGTATCTGTCTGTTCTTGATCATGGACTTATTTGTCCTTTCACGACACAACCTGCCATATTCCTCGAGGTTTTCTTCATGAGGTTTCATGTCGAATTTATGTTCAACCTTTCCTTCCATTGCAACCCCCCCTATAACAAAAAGAACCAAAAATAGAGATTAATTCACAAACTATAGCACAGATACAGTTTTATGCCTCTTCTCTCTCAAAGAGAGAGAGAGTAAAAGAGAAGTTATCACAACCATAACTATACATCGAGCAGAAGTGATAGGAAAATGTACCAGCTCCTTCTATGTAAAATAGCATGCCAAAGTTGAGGATTGTTAACCCCCTTTGCTTGCACTGGTGGACTAGCATCATACATTTTAGAAAGAGTTGCTCTCATTGAACAAACTCCAACTTAATCTATCATTCATAGTGCTTATTAAAAGGACAGGATAATAAACTGTGAACAGGAAACTGATTCTTAACGTGCACATTATACTGATTAAACCCCCATGCTATATTACAGCAAGTGCACAATGAAACCAACAACACATTAATAAAATCACGAAAATAGAGAAACATGAATGTGGTTTGTATAAGAAAATTATATGATGGGGTAAATTGCTACTTCAGCGCTGTAACCAACTCACAACGAAAAAAGGAACAAACTTTTATTAGCAAAATTAAGAAAAATAATTGCGTTCGATAGCAGTAACACATCTTGAGAAGAAATAGAAGAAAAGAAACATAACTCTAACCTTCACTTGATTCAGAAAAGACAGACATGGGAACAAAGTCTTTAAACATATTCAAAGAGTAACTTTTCGGTATTCTTCCAGTCTCGGATCCAGCCATCTCCATGGTAAACTGACCATATCAATTGATAAACTCGTAAGAAACGAGAAAACCATAGAATTAATACTACAATGTAAACTCATAACAAACAAGTCATCAAGTCTTTGCCTTGTTAGATTGTACGATCAATAAAAAAGAATCCTTTTGCTATAATTTACCACTTAAAAAATGATTAAAGGGCTAATTCATTTTTAATAAAAGAAATCGGCATTACTAGAAATGTAATTAAGTGTTTAGCTTGCAAATTCACGATTAATAATCTGTCATCTTCAAAGTAATTATTCTGTAATCTCAACTCTTGAGGTTAGATTACCTGGAGAGAAGAAGGATCTTCGGATTTGAGAGGATCGAGAGAGAGGACAACCTTGGCGACAGGCTGAGAATCAGAAGAAGAAGCGGCCTGGCTCTTCCATGACTTGGCCACAACCACCGGGCACTTCATTAACCACACCGATCTATCAGCTTTTCCGGTCTCCAAAAAGCCATCGATACTGTTATCTTCATCCATCTTCAAGGCCTCGTTTCCTTTAGCCTCTGCAAACTGTAAAAGTTTCTTATTCATGCTTAATTGTCCGGGAAGATGCGGAGAAAGCTTATAAATTCTTACTCAGTTTCCAGGTTCCCTTCAAAGACGATGACTTTTTTTCTGACGGCGGATGAACTAGACCCTGACGAACCGGACGGAGTGAATGTAGGAAACTGGCATCTAGGGGCAAACTGTAAAGACAGGCTAACGTGTCTTGTCCGAAGCTACTAAGATTGGGTTGAGCTTGAAGCCTGTCCAAAGATCATGGGCTTGGGTAGATTTCAGTTCATTGGGTCTTGGTTGGCTCAATCCAAGGTCCCCTAAAGAGTGTTCTTCTGTGTATTTTTGGCCCATCACTTGTCTGTTGAGACCAGTTTCTAAATCTTCTTTGAAGATGTTTTATTGTAAATTAAATTTGTCAATTCGTCTATTTTTAACTGCCTGTTTTGTCGACACTCTACACACCAAATATGAAGCAAGTTTTTTTTTAGTTTTTGTTTAATTTATATAAGATTTTATCAAAATTTTAACTCGTATTATTTTTATAATTTTTATATCACTTTTGTACCATATCCTAAATTATCAAATTTATGGTAAATCAATTATTCAATTTTTATACACGATACACAGCTCGATACTAAATTAAGCAGCAAGTTTAATAGATGTGTTGATAATCTTACGGATTTGGTCAACCATTGAAGGTGGGTTTTTTTTTTTTTTTCTTTGGTGGAACAACCTTCTATACAAGGAGTGCATTAATGTGTGAAACAGTAGGCTTTAGGTCTATTTTTATGTACCCAAAAAAAGAATTAAGATAATTGTTACTACTTGTCTATTCAGTCCAAGCGAACCAAAGGCCTTAAAGGGAAGATTAGACCCAAAATCTTTCTAAGAAATAGGAATAATAGTTTAATAAGTAACATAATTGTCCACGTTCCTTTTTATTCAGTCACAATCTATCATAATGTCATTTTTTCTATATCCGGCCATAATCTATCATGTTTGGTGTATTATGAGATGCCTCATTATAGGAGCCTATAAAAGGGGAGCCTCACTTTCTACGACCTTCAAATTTGTCATATTTTTACATCTAAAAAAAAATGAAGAACACTTAATTGTTGAAGCCACGTAATCATTTAAAAAAAAAAAAATCTATTTGTGTGTTTATTCGGATTTGTGGCAAATGGTAAGAATATCAATAATGGAGAAAAGAAAAGACAAGAAAAGAACAAATTGATGGGGAGAAGCAAAAAAAAAAAAAGAGTGTTCTATAACTTCACTCAAAATCATTAATTTAAGATTTGTTTTCCCACAAGGATGATATGATTGAGGAGCAAAGTTCAGATTAACAATGAGGGCAAAACGGAAAAAACCAGGGTTTTCAATATAATATATATTTTTTGGTTACAAATATATATATATATATATATATATATATATGTGGGTCAGTGTGTCGACCTTTTATATATATAATATATATATATATAGAGGTTACGTGCCAAACTAGGGTTCATCAAAATTTGAGAACTAAAAAAAAAATTGTAAGCTTGTGCATCAATGTGTGAAAATAGAGAAATGAATGCAAGAGTAACAACTATGAAGGATGTTTTTTTAATTATGGAGAAAAAGACAATGCAAAGGATTGTATGTAAAGTTTGAGAAAAAGCAAAGATTAAGAAATCTTTGGGTATCTAAATAGTAAATTATTTGGATTTGAAAAAAAATTGTCTCAATCAACTTAATTATTAAATGAGTTAAGTTCAATTAATATAATTCATAAATTTAATCAAATTTTTTTAATTTTGATATATTTTTTATTTTAATTATTAATTTATAATTTTATCTTTAATGTTTATACAAATTTGAATAAAATTTTAACTCAAGCTTTAGTTTGAATGCTTCAAATATATATATATATATATATATATATATATATATTTTTTTTTTTTTAACCATAAAAGGCCAAGCAATAATAATTGAGCAAATAAATGGAATGGAGATATTTTCCATTGGTTAAGTTGATGAAGTTGTCAGAAACCCAACGAATGCGAAGTTAACACGTGTCAAGATCTCATTATCAACCACACCTAATTAACAAATAATCTGAGAACCACTGACCATTGTTATATAATCTCTCATCTCTGAACATTGACTTCACAAAGCTCTTTACCTTACACCTCTCCCGGAATGGATCGGCTCTCTCTTCTCTTCCTTTTCCTCCTCTCATCAACCGTCGCTTCCACCGTCGTCTCTGACATCATCAGCAACGAGGAGCCTCTGATCCGGCAAGTCGTGTCAGACGGCGGCGCCGTGGAAGATTCCGATGACCAACTCCTCAACGCCGAGCACCACTTCACCCTGTTTAAATCCAAGTACGGGAAAACCTACGCCACGCAGGAGGAGCACGATTACCGATTGGGAGTCTTCAAATCTAACCTGCTCCGAGCCAAGCGTCATCAGCTCCTGGACTCCAACGCCGTCCACGGAGTCACGAAGTTCTCCGATTTAACTCCGTCGGAGTTCCGCCGTCAGTTCCTCGGCTTGAAACCGCTCAAACTCCCAGCCGATGCTCAAAAGGCTCCTATCCTTCCGACTGATGACTTGCCTGAAGACTTTGACTGGCGCGATCGCGGCGCCGTTACTGGCGTTAAAGACCAGGTAATAACAAAACGTAAAGTTTTTAGTTTGTTTTATGGATAATCCTTTTCACAGACTAGTTACAATTCCCCCAATTTGATGTATATGCTGGAAGTTAAAATTTCCATTGATATTCAGGGCTCGTGTGGATCGTGCTGGTCGTTTAGTACCGTAGGAGCTTTGGAAGGAGCCCATTATTTGGCGACAGGGGAGCTTGTCAGCTTAAGTGAGCAGCAGCTTGTTGATTGCGATCACGAGGTTTCAATCTTTCTCAGTTTCTTTTACAGCTTTTGAATGTTTTATCTTGTCTTCTAGTAACAAGTCTAGAGATTGATGCTTTAGAAAAGTGAAATTTGTCTGTCATAGATGTTAATTAACTCTAAAAAGATCATTTCTTGTAGTGTAATTCAGAATTTCAGAAACTTTTTACATGGTTTTTGGATGCAATCCAGTGCTTAAAACTGTTGGATTAATGGAGGCTGCTTTGAGAACTGCCTTAAAACTAGAGCCAACAATTTTAGATACAAGCGAAGACCACGCAACTCGGTCAAATATTGTATATGAATACGGTAAAAAAAAAAATTGATCATCTGTGTTGATATCAATTTTTAGATTTGATATGAATTATATATATGAATTATCACATCTACTTAAAACTCATATGTGGTTGTTTATCTGAACCAACATCACCCAACTAAGTTAAGAATTCGGGTATTTTGCAGTGTGATCCACAAGAATATGGTGCGTGTGACTCAGGGTGTAATGGTGGACTTATGACCACCGCCTTTGAGTACACTCTAAAGGCTGGTGGACTCGAGAGAGAAGAGGATTATCCTTACACTGGGAAAGACCGTGGTCCCTGCAAATTTGACAAGAGCAAAGTCGCTGCCTCTGTTTCCAACTTCAGTGTCATTTCCATTGATGAGGACCAAATTGCTGCAAATTTGGTAAAGCATGGTCCGCTTGCAGGTAAATTCTAATGCCTTTTCAAGTGTTTGCATCGTCAATTTTCTTTTGTAGACTGAATCTAAAACACGTTTGCTTTGGTTCTTGCAGTTGGTATCAATGCGGTTTTCATGCAGACATACATTGGAGGAGTTTCATGCCCATACATCTGTGGGAAGCGTTTGGACCATGGAGTACTTCTGGTAGGATATGGATCTGCTGGTTATGCCCCGATCCGGTTCAAGGAAAAGCCTTTCTGGATCATAAAGAATTCATGGGGAGAAAATTGGGGAGAGGACGGGTATTACAAGATCTGCAGAGGTCGCAATGTTTGCGGAGTGGACTCCATGGTCTCTAGTGTTGCTGCCTTGCACACAAAGTCACAGTAGAATTGCCTTGTAAATGAATGAGAAGTCACTGTAGAATATCTATTAGAAAGTTATATTTCCAGATTTATGTCACTACTAAAAGCCCTCGTTCTATGGATATCGCTAATGATTCCTCCCCAAGAGGGGTGTGTGCTACAGATGATTATTACTTATTTGTGTTCTGACTAAGCCGTAATGTGATGTATATCTATGTATGAAATTGTGAATTGTATTAAATGGCATTTATCTGGGGCCCGGCCAATGGCTGAATCCGGTCATTAATTTGATTATTGAAAATATGATATGAGATAATATGATATGAAAATATAATAAAAAAGTTGAAAAATATTTGTGTTTTGTATATTGATATTAATTTTAATATATTAATTTTTATATTTTATATAATATAAATAATTTGATATAATATGAAGTTTATACAGGATTATAAATCGGGTAAATAAGTTTCCTTTTGGGTTCGGTTCTTGCTAGGTTTCTTGTATAAACGAGCATTACGATTTTCTCATCGTCTTCCATGAACGAAAATAGCGGCAAAAATCATCAAAGAATTGGTTGTTAAATTACATTATGTGATACACATAAGTGTCGATTATTCTTGTTTTCCAATTAACAAGCAAATCCCACAACCACCAATGTGGACTCTTCAACACTCTTCAACACTCTTTACAATGATTGACGGAAGCTTCGTTTGAGTGCCACCGAACAGGTGACACAAATCAAGACGAGAGACAAGAGAGGCAACGGATGAAATTACCCCGTCTTTACTTTATGATTTTTTATTTTTTTATTAAACTTAAATTTTTAATTTTATTTTTTTCAATCTCACCGAAACTAATCTCACTCTATCGAAACTGATCTCATCACTTATCAAAATTAATACTAAGGAGGCAAGTGAACAAAAATGTTGTCCGACACTTATTCCCTTAGTTCACTAAAGATTTCTAATCACAAAAATCAAGTTCAACAATTCCTATACAAGTACCTAATTTGAGACCACTATGTATTGTAATTTGTATCCTATCTTTTGGCCGATAAACAAGTTTTCATCGTTTTTTTTATCCTTCTTTTCACACATCTTCCTCGCCTAGTAATGCAAACAAAACGGGTGGAATTTATAACCATCGCCCGCGTAGAACTTGTTCTGAAACTCTACTGAGTGAAGCCTAAATGCATGTAAGAATGCGCTGAGAGTTTCCATCATTAGTAGCACACACACCAACCGTTGCGCATATAAATACAAATATGCCAACAATAAGAATGAAGATATTGTTGAATCTGCAACCATTTTGAAAATGATAACAGTTATTTTGTTTATATTCGACAAACTTTCTAAATTATAAAGTAGAGAAAAAATGCTCACCCCCACGCCAGAAGTAAGACCTTGTCATAAAATACACTTGACAATTCTGAATGGGCTACACTGTGCAATGTAAAATCAAATAAATAAGATGTGGTTTAGAGGTCCATCCTTGCAATGAAACCGAAATGAAAAGATTTTAAGTTGTTGCAACCTACCGATGAGCCCATAACCGAAGATATGAAGCTGCATTAGACACAGCTCCGAGCTCAACCTCGATAGTATGTATAAGTTGGTGAACAAAGACCTCGCTGAACTCAAATTCCTCATGGCTATCAGAACCATTATTCAATTCCATTTCAAGAGGATCATCAAGGCAATGTAATAGTGCATAGGATTGACCACGGTTCCTCTACATCGATAGGAAATGATATAGTAAAGGATTTGGCAAAAGAAATGGCAAGCAATTAATTTTTTTAAGCATGGGCTATATACAGTGAAAGATATCATTTATAGAGGGAAAAATGAGAGTTGTCCACATACTTCTTGATGTTGCTTCTTTAAAAGAAAAGGCTTTGGAAATAACATGCATGGTACAGAAACAAGAGCTGCTCCAAGCAAAATTGACATCTTCATCTTCAACGAGTTAAGAAATGGTAGCTCACTCCGAGTACCATGCCATTTAGGATCCACACCAAAAGGATAAGTGGCATGTACTTTGACTAAACCTGCTGTAGAAGCATCACTGCGATGCAAAGAGATGAATATAAATAATTCAAATAGGAGGACAAGAACAAATTTAGGTTCTGTCAATATACTCTATCATATTCCCAATTACCTACCTGCAAGAATGATCATGGCATCCATAAGCAGAGGGCCCAAACAGTTCAAATGGGACTGAAAAAAATTCATTATATATCAATCCTGTGTAGATTGAGAACAATGCCATCATCATAATGAAATAGCCACCACCAAAAATCATTTCTGTGATGTCTCCAAGCTTCTGTTGTAGATGAAATAAAATAAAATAAAATAAGCAGAAGCAACAGCACAATTATGAGAAATGCGAAGTGCATTGCCAAAATTACCAAGAAGCTATTCACTAATTACAGGTTACCTGACTAGAAATTTTTTTTTCTCTGATTATGAAATATGATGTTGCCAAAAGCAGGCATATACCACGGCCCCAGTCACCAAACATAACAGCAAAAGGGAAAGGGAATGTGATGATTGTGAATACACCAGGATTTGTTTCCAAATACTTTGCAATCCTGCAATAATATTAACTTACGTCAGTTTTTTTCTGCAATAATTTGGTTTAGAAATCACATGTCAACAAGGTAAGTAGGTATTCCGTAGCAAGAGAACATCTAAACAAAGGAAAAGATCTCTGATGAGGAGTTGGGACATGGACAGCCACAGACAATACATGATGAATTTCAACAGAGCCAGTTTGTTTCTTTAAATGCGATAGAAGCAACTATTAAATTGACTAACCCGTATGCATCCACGATTTCTTGAAAAGCAGAAGTAAATTTGTTGGTGTGGAAATAGGTAGGAGTTGATTCCTTTGTCAGGAGAACATGAAATATGGTCCCAACTTGCGAGTTGCTGTCAACAGTTGCCTGCTGTAACACATTTTGAATCTACAAAATCAAGCCTAAGATTTAGAGAATTTCATCTTTCAACTTGGTCAGTGCAGTTTAACCAGGAATGCCATGCAGCAGAGAATAAATGATTACAGGTTGAAAAACAGACCTTGTTTGCTGCAAAAAAGGGTACCAACCTTCTGCAACAAGACATTTTTTGTAACATCTATGCTGAGCGTATTTAAAGTGTGATAAATGGATTTTTCTTTCTTCACCTAAATAAATTAGGAAAAAAAAAGTTCAGCGACTTAAGAAAGCATAGACTGCAAAAGAACAAGATAAAGGTTAAAACCAGCCACAGAAACTGACATGCAATCATACAGACATGAAATTAAAACATGGATAGAAGCATATGCTTTAAAAAAGAAGGAATTAAATCAATTTCAACAAACCAAAAGGCTCCAATGCTCAAAGTGATAGGCAATTGTCTGTAACAAGTTGCTCCAGTGCACCAGTCCAACATCAATAGTAGTTTTAAGCTCTTCAAGTCTTCCAGACACCTATAGATGAGAGAGGTTACAAAATTCAGATTGCTCTTTATTTGACAAGAAAAGCATGAAACCTAACCCATGCACCAACTTTATGAGGAAAATTTCAAGATAAAAGTAAACGTAAAATCTGAAACTGCAAAAAGCTCATATAACAGGTTAGAGAAACATGTGGTTATTATGTGTACAAACATAAAAAAAAGAGCTCTATTCAACCTTTTAATGCTACTATCTTCAAGATCTCTGCATGCCATTAACTATATATCATCTTCAGTATTATGATATAGGTTGTTTCCTTTCAACAATGCTACCCTGCTTAAGGTGTTTTTTTTCCTTCTGTCACAACTTTAATATTAGACTCTGCCATATCTTGTTTTAACCAAAGAAAACGATCTTATTCCTCTACAAGAATTAAAACAAAGTCAATATCCAATGCAGGCCAGCAGACAAAATTTAGAACTCCTTAATGAAGAAGTCAAATACCAATTCCAGCAAATATAGACCAATTGATGATTTCCAGATCATAATTATTTCACCCCCACTCCTTTCAATCCCAAACAAAGAGAGAGAGAGAACACAAGAAAGACATAGAAACAAGAAAATAGAAGAAAATAACAACAAAACTGCTCGAATTATTCTCAAACTTCAAACTCTACATAAACATGATTCCTGGTTCTCTTGAATACCAAAATGGTACAGAGCATACCTCTGTAATGATCTGAAATTGTTTGCCTAGGTCCTCTGTGAATGGATATCTGTTTGCTCCACAAGCTTCACAGATTTTCACAATTTTGTTCCTTGCTCTTTCACCAGAATAAAAGACAAGAAACACATTTTTCTCAATCTGTAATTGCAAATAAGCACGGTAAAGGTCTCTTATCTCTGAAGATAAAAGTGATGAAAGAATATGTAGGACTAAAAGGCGATGACTATAATACATAGACTGATAGACACAAGTAGCAAATTGATGTCATAGGAAAACAAACCTTCTAAGCTAGAATAGAATTAAAAGATAAATTATGTATGAATGGAAAAACCACAGATGAATGCCACTCTAAGAATTTTAGATTTCTGACGGTAAATGAAGGTATTAACCTTCTCCCCAGAAGCAGGATCAGTGACTGGACCTTCAACTACAGATTGCTTCAAGAAGACATTCCCTCTGGTTCCACGAAACAGGATTCTTCAAAAGCCAACGACTTTTCTCTTGGCACAAGACCACTGACAAATCCCAGCTTCACTTGCTTCGCTGGATCAGTGACCATTTCCTACAAAATATAAACACCCTAAGCATCAAGGAGAAGAATAAAAAGGCAGCAGTGATACTAATATAGGGAATGTACAAACTGAAACTATACTTGCTCCAGTAATAATGGACTGTCAATGGATCCTTCACCCCTTTCCAGAGCTTCAGCTTCTGTGTGCTTAGCTGCAGCAATGCACTGAGCTGACTGAAAAAACTCACCAGCCTGAAATAAGAAAACAATGCCACTATAATAACTCATTATGGAATCATAAGGCTCCTTCATTAATTTACAATAAAAGGTAATAAGCCGATTATATATAAATATGAAATTAAAGGTTTCACTTCTATTACCTTAATAACCAGAAAAATCCAAGCAACCGAGCAAGAGATGTCAGGATACCTTCTGCACAACTAGTTTATATTCTATTAGTTCATTGTAACTTTGTTGCAACTTCTCATGATTTGCATTCATCTCTATCAACTCGGCCTCAAGTTCTCCAAGTTTCACCTAGAAATACCACATATAGAGGCTTTTCCATATAACAATGAAAAATGTTAAAATCCAAAACATCCATTATCTCTAAGTTTTCTAAATCAACATCATCACTCGTTGCATATTTTGGCCGAGGGTGATAAACCAGCCTTCGTCTTCTGTTCCTTGAAGCAACGTAGCTTACTGCCATTTCCCCGCATCTCTTGATCTGCATGATATAATAACACGTTAAAATATAATAAATTTCCTAAATTAATTAAAAATTACCAGTATGTATATCCAGGTACTCGGAAGATTTTACGAGATCACAATGAATTAATATCCTGGGAGAGTTTCTCATCTAACATTCCATTCATTTCCTCAAATCTGTTAACACACACATTTCAAAATAATGAAAATTTTAAATTTAGGATTCAAAACAATCATTTGAGAGCATAATTAATGAAAAACTAAATCAAATTGTGAATATAAAGGCTGACCCGTGCAGCGTATGTTCTTTGGAACGGGCTCTTCTCCGAATTGAGCTGAAAGAAAGAGATCAAACTAAAATTAAGTAAGCATCAAAGACATTAATTCTATAGAATTTCATCCATATTTCAAACTTCGAAAAATAAAAAGCAAGAGATTAGAAGCAACTAACGTCTTTGAACTGAAGGAGGCCAAGATCACCGAGATAAGAGACTGTGCGATGAGCTGACTCAATAGGGTTGATGATTTGCACCAATTGCATTGGCTCATACCGCAGCAGATCCATCATCGGACGCTGCATTCCCCCTCCCATTATTATAAAAATCTAAAGAATTCTTACGAACTGTTACTACTAATATTATTATAAAAATCAAATCCATACGTAAAATGTCCGATCTATATACATGAAATTTCGTAGCCGGAGAAAATTCGCCGGAGATAGGTCCTCAGGCATCTCACGACCACTGGTGAATGACGATGGTTGCTTGCCCGTTTGTCTTTCTCACTATTCTGTTTATAATGTTTCCGTTTCGCCGACGTTTTCACGCGCCTTTTTTAGTGGACCGAAAGGAAAATTGAAAATCATTATAGGAAGTCGTTTCATTGGAATCTCATCAAGCTTTTGTGGATCGGACGGCCGGTCAGCCCACAAGTAGCAGCGAGTCCACTGGCGCCTTTTATGTCTTTTTATTTTTTTCATAAAAATTTATAATTAGAATGGACTCTTCTCTTACGACCCAAATACATGTTGATATAAATGGGCCCTAAAGGGCTAAGAGTGTTCTCATTAGACTTCGTTTTTTCGAAGGAAAAAAACAATGTTTAATTTCCAAGATCATGTGCACATAGGCTTTTGTCACGGGTGTATGTTTTATACATGTTGACATAAATGGGCCCTAGAAGGCTAGAGTGATTCTCATTAGATTTCGTTTTTTCGAAGGAAAAAAAATCACGGGTGTAAGTTATATATATATATATATATATATATATATATATATATATATATGTATGTGTGTATGTGCATCGATCATACAGCAATCTATACAGTAAGATTTAGGTTTGAGTTAGAACAACTTATTAATTTTCACTTTCAATTATCAAAACAATATAAGTCTATTATCAAATAAATATAAGTTTAATAGTTAAATATACGTTTAATCTTTTGTTCAAAACAAACAAGACTTTAATTTTTTAAATTATACTTTATAAACTCCTAACCTTCCAAAATAATGTAATAGAATCCAAATTTGTTATAAACTTTAACAGTAAAATAAAAAGTTAAGCGTTTATAAAACCTCACTCTTTTATTTATTTAATTTAATTGTATTATTTTGCAAAGTTTATAATTTAATTATTTATAGTGAAGTAAAATTTTATGAACTCTTACAATAAAATTAATGGTTAAGTCAAAAGCATATACTCATTTTTTACAAAAGAGATTAGAGGTATATTTAACTATTAAGTCATAAAAATATAATACTCTTTCTACCCCAGCCATTTTTAATGTTTTAGTTTGAGTTTACAAAAAGTTCATAAAAAAATTTAAATTAAATTTTAATATTTATTGATTATAAAGTTTTTTTTTTTAAATTATCCTTATCTGGAAGACAAAAGTACATAGTTGAAGTTATAAAAAGGGTACAATATGATAAAGTAAATTGATTTTTCTTTAATTTTTCAAATTTGGACAATTAAAAGTATATAACTAAGATAATATTTATAGAGCGAAAATAATATTTATGAATAAGAGAAGAAACTTAAAATAATAAATTATTATTTTTTCCATAGTCTTCGCTTCTGTGGCTGGCCATAGTAGTAATTAAATAGTATTACTAGTAATTAACATGCAAGTTACCAACATAAGTTGGTTCTTGTGATAAGGAGCTCAATCTTTTTAAGTAAAATTTCGAGTTCGAATCTTATTAATAGAGTAAGTAATACTGAAAGAGTCACCCTTTTCTAGAGGATCCATAGATATTCGACTTCGGATTAATTGGGATTCAATATGATCACTGAATATCGACAGTTCTAAATAAATAAATAAACAATTTAACAAATAATTAATTATTAATTAGATAATAAGTAATTAATTATCAATATTTACCGGATACTTTTAAATTGTGATCATTCTAGGTCTATTGTTGCACAATGGCGGCCTATGCTAATCAAAATCCTCACGCCAACGCCCAATGTTTCAATGAACAGTGCAGCCTGCAATATTGCATGCAAGGAGCTTAACTTTACATGCAAACAGCAGGCCAGCTATCTTTTTCGGCATGGAAAATCCCAACGATCCATTCTCATGAGAACAAAACCGAGTTTTGAACCACAAATTTCCACCCCAGCAACACAGCCAACAGGCAAAAGTAGTAGATTCGCATGCCGCTGGCGACGAGACGTCAGTTCATACCCTACAATGCCTATTGTCGGAAACCCTAGTCCTATTGTTCTAGACACTGGTCACTCCACTGGCCTTTGTGTTTTTTTTTGTCCATCGCTTTATAAGGATAAATCGGCACCAACCCTCTCTTTTTCTCCTGTAGATTCAATTATTTGAGAAGTTTCCGTAAAGAAAACATAGCAGCACTCATGCCCTTGATGGTTTATGATTACGCCAATCTAAGCTAGCTTTGGTCAGCTAATGGGCCTTTACTTTACTCTCAAATTATCTAAGCTGATCTTCTCTCTGAAAGCCTGTCCAAAACAAAAATCTTGTGATTAAGACTTGTTTTGTTACTTACTAGACCGATTAAGGCAGATAATCATTAATCAATTGGATCTTGCCTGCTAATTACGCAAACTAGGAGATTGTAATACACATCAGATTACGTTGAAGCAAGGATTGTAAGGTTTGAGAAGGACTATGAGGTAATAAGTTTCTTTGCTAACTTTTCTGGTTTTATGGGGGCAGTGGGAGTCTATCATGCAAGAATTAGGCACCATGTTCTCCGGATGCAACTAATTTAGGATGGTGAGAGTCAATTCCAAGTCGTGTCGTGACTCATAACCAGCATATAGAATACTTTTAAAAGATAATTATCTCATCAAGTCTGTCCGTATACTTTTACTATAACTTTGTCTTTAGAATAACAGGTTCGGTTCTTTCTAAGTGTATACTTTTTTAAACTTAGTCTTTTAAAATATATATTAAATGATAAAGAATGTACCAAAAATAAGAGTCAACATTGGATTGGAGAGTAATAAATTTCCTTCAAATGAATTTAATATGATTAATTAGGGATAACAATTGGGCACTTACAAATTATTTACCAAATTCCACTGTCTTTAACTTTCTAAAAGCTATACAATTTAAAGAGGAAGAGGAGGATTATCGAGCAACTATATAAGATGACAGACAAATTAATACTAGGATAAAGCAATTAATTTTTGGCAGCTTTTTGGGGTGGGAAAAGGCCTTGGGATCTAAACCAACTAATCATAAAGATTACATCTGACTAAAGTTAAGGTAGGTTGGGGCACCGGCGCCCTAATAAAATTTACCCATTGCCCTAGCGAACGGGTTTCTCAATTGTCTGAAATATTATTTTTAGTCAGCAAACTCATATACGAAATCTGAACTTAGCTAGGCTTCCCCTTTTTCAGTAAACCAAAGCCAACGTCCGGTATTTCTAACTTCAAACTAGCAATTCTCGTATGTGTATATATACACTATTATTTTATATATATTTTATCTATAAATAAATATAAGAGAAAATAAAAAATCAAAATTTTACTAACAATCGTTAAAACGAATCTTGATTGTCCATCATTATTTTATCATTATCACTCTATCTAAAATAGACAAAGGAATCCAAGGAAATTTGACGTTTTCCAAGATGATGTAAGAATAGCACAGGTAGGGTTTGCTTCTTCTTCTTTGGCTACGATATCCAGGTGTTTCCCGAGCACTCTCCAATAGGTTCAGTGCATGCTGCAATAATGCTCAAATTCTGGTATGCATTTTTTGCTTGAGGTATAATTTTTGTGGTAATTACAAGATCTATATATAATATGGCGTAAGGGATACCTAAAACTATAACACTACCGATTAACCACCATGTAGTTTCCCATCAAAACGACATTCTAAGTACAATTTTAGACTTTTTCAGATATATATGGGAAACCTAACTTGATTAGATCCTACTTTAATTAAAACTGCGGCTTTCAGTGACAAATGGACCACCTAATTTAATTAATCATAATTATTCTTAGAAAAATATTAATATTTATGAAAAAAATTATAATTAATGTATTATCTTTATAAAATTTAAAAAAAAAAATTATCTTAAAATAATATATTAACTTTTCTGACCTCATGCAGTCATTGGTTAACGGAAAACTATAAGAGTCAACTCAGCATTAACTCAGATTACGAGCATACTAAACAAGCTTTTAGAAATTGTAAATTGTGAATTCGAAAAGATTTATGTGCGTAATATCCTTTTGCTACTTCATGCCATTATATTTCCTTAATGACCTAACTCATATGGACTACAATATCGTTCCATTAATTTTGCGTAGTAAATTAGCATCCAGATATTTCCATGATGACCTAACTCATATGCCTAAACAAAGTCCAAATAAGGATAATAATAAAGAGCACTAGGAAAAGAATATATAGACTAACTCAAGGACAAGACCAATAGAAACTCACGAGGATTAATCCTGTGCTAAGCTTAATATAATCATCCGTAAGAAATTTAAACAACACTGGTTCGAGTATCAACAAGTCTTGCCAGCGATTTCTCTCATATTTGGCGGTGAAAATAACAGGAAACCTGGTAAAAACTGTCAATTTTTTAGCCATTTTATCGCTAATTAGTGACAAAAATCTCTAGTTGAAGTAAATTGCAATCTTATCTTTCGTGCTAATGGAAATGATGCAACGTCCACAATATTTGTGGAGCAAAACAGCTTTTTCTCAATATATATTATTGTTTTATTTAAAACCCTCATTTTATTTGGAGTGTGCAGCTCTCGGCCTCAAGGTACTTCCTCTAGCTAGTTAGCCATGATTTCCTCAATGGTTTTTCAATCTTGACATCTTCTCACTCTTCTCTTTATCTAAATTTTAACTAGAATTCTTTGGGTACGTACATACATACACAGTTATATACCTATGTACATACGTACATAGATATACATAAATACGTACATATATGTTTAGATTCGTATAGCTTCTGTCATGAGTTCAACCTAGGAAATCAGTTCTACCCTTTATAGTACATTAGAGGATAAACAGTGTGCATAAGGAAATGGAGGTGTAATTAGGAAACTAAACTGATGCTTTGCTATAATAATCTTGCGTATCTTCTAAAAAGTAAAAACCCAGCATGAATTTTGTTCTACAGATTTCTTTTCCCCAGCTACAATATGAGATTGTTACTCCTATTTGTAGAATTAAGCATCAGTCATGGCGATATACAATGCTATAGTTCATTTCATGTTCTTGAGTAATCATCATGTTCTACCACCCAGAAACCCTAAACCATCCATGATAATAAATCTTTGAATAAATACCCAAATTCCCTAATCGAAGACTTTCATGATAACCAAACAAAACAATCAACTAAAGTTCCAATTTGTCAAAATGCATTGAATAACTTCTGATCAGTAGCAGCATGAGAAGAAATCACAGCCTATATAATTATCTTCCTCAAATATATACTCCAAACGATAATAAAACGAAAAGCAGCTAAAACAACGTCGAATCGAAGGAGTTCATCAGTTAACAAGTGCATCATCTTCATGATTGAAGATGATCAGAGCACAGGTTTTGATGAGTCAGAATTAAACTACAGAAATTTAGGACAGTTTCATAATATTTCGGTTTCTTCCCCATGTGATAATTCTAGAAGCCTACAAAACAGAAGCATCTCTCTAGATATATATTAACTCATTCGTACCTTAGCCTATATCATTAGTCTCAGACTAAATATAACATAAATCACATGCACGTAGTTTCAGAGAAGCATTAAAATTTATCGGCTAATGAGCAACGGTTTCCATTCTAGCAGAGGGTCACATCCATGCACGTCTATTCAAGTGGTTGAATTTGATTTAAATACCCAATAAAACTATCGTTTTATACGTACAAAAGTGTGTGTATACACATACAAATACGTACATTCTCAAAAAGAAAGAGGGTCTTTCATGCTTTTGCTTTACGGAATGGATTGCCAGGTTTTTCACTAGCCAATGCATGGAAGACTTGTAAAGCTGCTTCATGCGCTTCCTTTCTTTATGGTTTTTTTTTTTTTTTTACTTTCTCCAGGAATTGTTTAGAGATTAAAAATTGAAGAGAAAAAGGTTTTAAAATTCTTTGTTTAGCCGAACACGAAACCTAATCTTCCCGTCCCATTTTAATCCGGCAAGCTAACGGATAAATGGGAAAAAGTAGCTTCGAGTTCAACACCAACCAGAAAGCAGATTGAAGATCAATCAAAGCCCACAAAAAGAAGGAAGAAGACAACATTCATAAAGAAATCCAATAAGAAACAAAAAAATAATTCACACCCAAAAAGCATACATCCACATGCTGCACTAATCAGTAAACTAAAATCGAAAAAATTAAAAAAAAAAAAAAGAAAAAAGAAACGACTGCTACTCATCGATAATATCAGAAACAACCACAGAAAATCTGAATTGAAATTCGAAAAGAAAAGCCAACATCCTCCAATATCATATGCATCCTCAGTTTCTATTCTCATTCAAATTCTATGCTTTCTACTTCAGGTCGGTGTTAACATTTAACATACTAAGCAATGAAAAGGACCATAAATAACAATGAGCTAGACACCAACAATCTAGAGTCGTTTGTGACAAATCAAGAGTTTTTGTTAAAAAGGAAGGGTCTGCTCCTATAGGGAGAGTGGAACATTTGGGGACAGGCCTGTGAATCAAGACCTTGGAGGTGGGAAGAATTGCGTACCGGCAATGAATGCGTTAAGTGGAGCTGGGTAGAGAGAAGGGTCAAGCATGCTTGTTGCTGGATTGCTCGAAGTAGCAGCGGCAGTGGTTGTAGCAGCTGCTGCAGTGGTAGCTGCTGCTGTGATGAGATTGAGTTGCTGAGAGCTTTCACCGCCACTGTTGTAACGACTGTCAGGGCCTTGATCATAGAGAATTCCCTTGAATACGTGCCCGGCGATATTCACAGCCGTTTGATAAGCGAATTCCTCATCTACATCGTCCATAGCGCTTACTTTAACACAGCGGAACACCGCTGGAGAACTCACTTCCGGAGGGAATTGACCCAGTTCCAACCCTAATTTTCAGAGTCCGGCAAGATAAAAAATAAATAAATAAATCAAGAGCTAGATAAAAAATCAAACTTACTCAAATGAAAAGAAAAGAAAAGGGTTTTCTTTGAATTTTTTTCCGAATATTGTGGGAATTCTTCGTCAGCTTTACCAGCAAACAGTGGCTGAATTAATGGAAAAGAAGCAAAAGAAAAGGAAAAGCAGGTGGGTGGGTAAGTATGGAGGTGGACTTGCTCACACGCAAATGATACGATCTTGTTTGGTACTACCAGCCACTACCACTGCTGGAAATCATGGGATCGAATTCCTCAAGATCTTACCAATTAAACTTTGTCTAGCAAAGTTAGCAAGATACGGTTGTTCTAGCTTGAAAATTCTCCATCACAGACCTTTCCAAGATTTCATTTCAAAGAATCCATCAATATTATTACTTTGATGATTTTTTCCCTGCCTTTTTTGTGTGTGTTTTTGTTTTGGTCGTCTTTGTTTGTATCGTAAACTATAACTTTACCTGACGTGGTGGGGGATAACCGAGTGCAGGCAAGAGAGGGAGCACCTTGATTCTCTCTCTGCCTTTTTGGTTTTTCTCCTCTAAACTGTTGTTGCTGTTCTTGTTGATTTTGCTGCTGCTGCTGTTGTTGTAAAGCTGAGAGTTGTTGTTGCCTCTCTCGCCTTTTAGCAGCAGGAACCCAAGTACTCTTAACATGAGTCTGGCACTGAAACCCTCGGCTTTTGCAACAAGTTCTGCATCTTAAATGGGTACAATCTTTCTTTGCTTGGTTTCCACAGTCTTGACAATTGACGCCTCCTTGCCTCATAACCGTAAACCCTGCTGATCTCGAAGACGACTCATCAGAGAGATTAAAGCCGCTAGTTCTTCGACTAGGACCCGCTCCAAACGAGTAGTTGTTCACGTTTTGCTGTTGGTAATAATACTGTGGCCATATCTCAAACCCTTTGTTGTAGATCTCCTCGTTTCTGTACAAATACAGGTTCTGATCTTCTTTATCTCCTTCTTCTTGTTTGTTTGCAACTGTTCCTTCTCTTCCACCTAGATAGAAGAAGCCAGCCATTTGTTACACCCAAAACAAACCCACCTCGATTTGGACCAAAAATCCATAGCCGAAACACCCTATTTAGTACCACCCGACCCCCAGATCACTAGCGTGATGAGCTGGTTGGATTTTCCCTGGGGTCTTTATGGGTTTCAACTGTGGAAGCCTTTTCTGGTGGGTTTTTAAAGTCCACTGTTAGTCTGTGAGTGTTTGTTGGAGGGTTTTGTTTTGACCCGATCTTTGTTGTTTCTGCTATTTCTGACTCTGACCCTAACAGACCTCCTCGACCTCACCCTGAAATCTGAATCACTAGAATTCAGTAGAAGAGCTGATTTTCTTCTGTGATTTTTGGGTTTTTTTTTTTTCTTGACTTTCTACCCCTTTGAGGTTAAAAAATAAAAAATAAAAAATATTTAAAATTTAAGATTTAAGATTTTATTTTAGGGTAAAGCAAAGAAACAAGGATGGTTTCCTTGATTTATCTCTCACCTTTCTCTCTCCCTTCAATTCCCTGCAATAATGCACGGAATTAGAGCACCTGCAGCGCCGCCATGAGAACTGCACTACACTCTCACCTCATTTATGACAAAACCAGCTCACTCTCTTTCTCTTTCTGTTTCTATTATCACTATCCAAATTCTAACATAAGGAAAAGCCTGGTATAAATCTCCGGTTTTTGTTGAGTAAGGTAAGAGAAAGTGAGAAGAAAGAAAGACAAATATGCCAACAAAAAAAAAAAAATTCTCTCTCTGGCCACTTCTCTACACTTCTCTTCCAGTTTCAATGAATCTAATCAACCAAAGCTTTGAATCTCCGCCGTTCCATATTCATCGTACGGTTACTGTCTCCCCACGTGGCACAGGATCAGCTTTTCCTTATTCGTCCTTGCACCGGAAAACCCGCTAGTACTTTTTCTGACCATTCCTGTAATTGAGATTCATTTTTTTTTCTCTATTGTCTACTTCATTACATAACCCGCTAGCGTCATCCGTGTTATTTTCTTGAACTATCACAGACGGAGCTATCAGTTAACATCTGTGACAAATACCGAATCCGACGGTTAAAGAATTGCCTGTCATGAGATTATGTTAGAAAAAAAATCCACTTAGTAAATGATTAAATCGATTCGGTGTCTTATTTTTCTCACCTGTCAGTCTCGTGCGGATTTTTGTTTTTTTCTTTTCCGTCAATGTCTCGCATTCTTCGCAAAATTCTTTAAGTAATGATTTTTTCCTTTGACTCGAAAGGTCACGTTTTGATTTTTTTTTTTTCAATATTTAAATAAAAAATCTACACTAAAATTAATAATAATAAAGTTTATAACTTAACACCTTTGATATGTGTAAATTTTTTATAATTAAAGATAAAAATAAATTGTTTGAGTTTAAATAAAATGTTACATTATGTTATAATCACGTCTTATTTATTTGTTCAATAAATTATTAACCAAAACATTTGATTTTATATTCAACAAAAACGAATTTACTTTTTATCGCGGAATAATAAAAAGGTGATTATATCATTATATGCACGAAAAAGGAAAAATAATGTGTTGGTATTATTCATTATTTGTCATGTTACATTCGTTGACTTAACTTAATGGTTGCAGAGTTTATTTTTCAATGTTCAAGAAAGTGGAAGAATATTGAAATTATTAGACCTAATACTCCGAGTCTTACGAGCTCATAAGAGGAATACAACTCATACTGCTATCACGTGTTCCATTCATTATGCTTGAAGGAATTCACAACGAATCCTCATTCTCTCATTTTTTGTTGCTCCCTAGGTTTTCTTTATTTATTTCTCTTTTTTCAAGCAAAATTTTGAATATTGAAACATGCTTCAAAATTCAATTTTTAATTTTTTTATTGATTTTTATTTTCTTTCTTGACTGACATAACAAATTCATCAATTAAATCTTTTAAAAGTTTCACCTTATACTAACCTCAGAAAAGCATCATTGAAAACAAAATTAAAGTTTATATAGTTGTTGAAACGTATTTCTTATGTTATAACTATAAAACAAATGAAAATATATGTCGTTACACAAAAAATATTATTAGAAAGAATGCAACTCTATTTCTTTTTTAGTGATTTTTTCCTTTTGCTCACATCCAAATCATGTCATTATTTAAATTTTGTGACTAGGCTCTTGAATTAATTCAAAAGAAGAAAGATTTTATGCTTTTTCCACCCTTTTTAATATTAATGTAATTTTTTGGATACAAAAATAGCTAATATTGATCAATATGAGTTGATTTAAGAAACTAATCCAAAGAAGAATATTTTCATGACATAATTAATTAATTTTATCTTTTTTTTTTTGTTCATAGGAGGTATAAAGAGAAAGAAGAGTTTGAACTTTGAACCTAATTTCTTTTAAAGAGGGGTAACAACTCTTTAGACCAAATTCGATGTTAACTTTATCTTTTTCATTTATAATATGTATTAAAATATACTCTTAATTTATTTCATTATAGCCTATTTGAGTGATTGTTATTTATTCTGTTATTAATTTCAGTACATGATATATCATTAATTATATTAATGAAAGTCAATTACTATTGGACCAAACTCAATTTATTGTTTACTACTATGTCATTAATTCTTTCCATATATTAATAAGCTATCACTTGTTTCTTGATTTTAACTACAATCATTTTTTACAGACCATACCCTTCCTTCATCTTTGATATATCTCAATGAATGAAATAAAAATAAAAAATCAATAACTTTTTGGTGAAATGACAAAAAAAAATATTGTAATATATTATAAAATTTGAATTCAACTTCAAATAATTTCATCCCAAAACCTCAAATAAATAAATAAATAAATAAATATATATATCTATATATAAAAAAACATAGCCAAACTCTAAACTCATTGAAGAATCATTCATTCACATTACTTTTAGGAAAAAAAAAGATGTGATAACTGTCCAACCGTATATATTACATGAAAATAATATCTCTCTCTCTCAATATATATATATATATATATAGAGAGAGAGAGAGAGATTATTTTCATGTAATATATATATATATATATACACACACATACATAGGAGAGAAGCCACATGGTCTCACTAACCCAAAAGAAATTTAAAATTATGTTTTAAATAATTAAATTTTTTTTATATATTGTTAAATATTATTCGATTTTTTAAGAAAATTTTGAAGTTCAACGTCAAAATTGTTTTATAGATGTGCATATTAATATTAAATTTTTAAAGTTAAAAAATTGACTATATATCTTGCTATATTAATGGTTGAAACTAACAAAAAATATATATATCCGATATTATTTTTGTCGTTAAAACTATTATTTTTTTGTTCATATTGAAAATTACTATTTGTTTTCTTGAATAGAGAGAAAATTTTCATTAATAAATATTTTGAAAATTGTTCGTACAATTAAATGAGAGATTAATGATTAAACAATAGCTTAATTGTATAATTAAAAAAATATGTTTATAAGTATCAATAATGAAATTATTGTGTAACTTTTTTAAAATATAGATTCTTGTTAAGAACAATTAAATTTTTCTAACAAATATGATTACATTTGAAAATTTTAATATTTTTATTACTACTATTAATATCATTCTTCTTATTGTTGTTTCTTTTATAATTTACTATTTTAAATTAAGTTCCTACTAAACGGTATATATACAATTGAGGGTAATAAGCTGATAATAAAAAAAATAATGTAAATTGATATTTGAATTACATTTTAATTACGTGTATATAGACAAATTATAAATATTTTTTTATAAATAAAATAACATAATATCATTAAATATTAGTTAATGTCCATACTTTAGTTAGGCTAAAGTTTGAAACAATAGATGATTAAATAGAACTTATCGGGCCTAACTTTGAAAATGACCTTACTAGCTCTAGACCAAAGTAACCTCATTATCGAAAATCACGTACGTGCAAACCGTGTGAAATTAGCGGCCACTTGTTATTGGATTTTAATACTAATTAAAGTAATAAGAATTATGATTATGGAACAGATACGGGACGGCGGCCTTTAGTTCCCAATCTTACACCTCAGCCGGCAGCCGCTTGACAAAACTGGTTTGCCATGCCTAATCAAACTTTTACTATAACGAAAAAATCATGATTATTTATGGTAGTATTTAAAAAGAAATTAACATATTCTTTACTTAAAAAAAATAAAAATTAGAGTCATCTCGAATAATCATAAAACAATACGTGAGCTTAATATATTTTTACAAATATCAAAATTTAGTTTATGAAAAAAGAAATTCGTCTTTTTTATTGATTGGATTAAATAATATTAATACAAATTTGTTATTTCCTTTTAGCATATGTTTATTTTATTTAAATTACAGCAGAAAAAATTAATCTATTATAAGTCATGGTTAATGAATCTATTAAAATTAATTTTTATTATTTAATTATTATATATGATATCAAATAAATTATTTTTATTTAAATTACATAACATTATTGAATGATAAACTTAATCATCAGAACATAATGAAAATAGTTGACAATTTTTAATGTTTATTGTAATTAGGGGCCCGAGGCAGGCAAAGAACCCTCTTTATTCTTTACTGTTGACTTACTCTACTTTTTTTTGATGCTCTTGTCTGCCTTGGCTAATGGTCAATTAGATTGTTTATTGCAGCATATAGTAGCGGACATGGAGCTTCTAACTTCGATGAAATAAGGGGGCTCTCTCATGATTTTAAACTAGGGAGCCTAAATGGCCTTTCCTGGACAGGAATGAAAACAACAACTACTACTACTTCCCATGTATCCCTCTTCGAGGTACGATGAAAGCTACGTTCATTCTCTTACAAAAAGAAAAGGGGCATGCCTGGCTTCTTGTTGCAGCAGCTGCAGCAGCCTCGTCCCGAATTTGAGGAACCTAGCTAGCTTTTTTCTGTTCTTTTTTCTCCTTTAAATGTTCTTGATTTTCACTTTTTTTAATTTTTTTTAATGTAACACTAACCCTAAATTAAATTTAACAATTCGAATTTAGATAAATATAAAACATAGAAATTTTGGATCAAAATTTATGTTGATACACTAATTTTTTCAAAGATTTGTCATATTTATATATATTTTTGAATAATTTTTAAGGGAATATTAGCCTTAAATTAGATTTGATTATTTGCATATATAATTTGTATTTATATAATGTAAAATGTAAAAATTTTATGTCAAAATTCATATAATTTTTGTTATATTTATATATAGTTTTTATTAAATTTTATTCTATATTTTTTTCATGTCTTTTATCATATTATTTTTATATTATATGGTTATACCATATTTAAATTTACTAAATCTACTCTAAATCAGATGAAAACAGTGGTTTTAAAGTAAGTTTGTAATGAGAGATTAGTTTTTTTTTTTTTTTTGTTGCATATGGTTTATATTTAAAGAAATTAAATTTTGACTTTCTTACTACATCATTAATGCCTACCCCGAGGGTGTTGTAATTCTCTAATAAAAGGATTAGAGTTGGGTAATGGTTTAATAGCTCATCTAAAAAGAGATTTGGGACCTCATTATGCCATCCAACAAAGAACTTAATATCTGCAACTTATACTAATTTAGGTTATGTTTTGACCATCAAGGGTTCTTTAATATAGAGATTAGATTAGGGAAGTTATCACTTATATTTGTCGTTTTCAATGGAGTTTTCATGATATGTCACTTCTTACACTATTTATTATCTCTGTTCCCTTTTTTACTTTTGATTTGCTTTTTTTTTTCTTTTTTTAATCTCATCACCTATACTGTTATGATAGACAAAATTTACTTTTTTTTTTTTAATTCTAAATAAAAAATATTAAAGTAATTTTTTTATTGTCTTTGATAAGGAAACGTGTTTGGTAAGCAATTAAATTAGCGTACACCATCACAATTTAAAAAAAAAAATATTATCACATTAGTAACACAGTGAACTTTTTCAATTGAGTCATGAACAGTAGTCTTAAATTATTTTTCCAATTTGATTTTTCTTGTGATTCAAACTCATATTTACTGGTTATATTTTACAATATTATAATTATATGGGTTCAAAGTAGAGCAAATTTGGTTAAAACTTTTAATGAACAGATCATTTTTAAAATTAATTAATAATCAAAGTTGACTTTGATTTGATCAAAGCTGCATACAGATTGGAACCAACACTCTGAACCCTAAGATAACGACAATCTCATGACGATTTAAAAGGGCGATTACAGTGGATATTGTTTAAGCATCTAAATCTGATTATCAGATGGTGATTTGATCAACAGTCAAATCCTCAAATTTAGTGAGAGTTAAGCGGCTGGGGAATTTGAGTAAACCATTCGACTGAATGCCAAAACGAGCAAAACTTAACAAAGGGGTTGGCTGAGACATGAAAAAGAGAGAGAACCAAAAAAAAAAAAAAAGATGGGTTTTAATGGAGATTGAATGATGTGTGAGAGTCTCAATAATTATGTCCTGGTCTTTCACCCTCGAGCCCTGTGCTTTTTTTTTTTTTAATTTGCATTTTG
This sequence comes from Firmiana major, assembly GCA_033439115.1. NCBI lineage: Eukaryota > Viridiplantae > Streptophyta > Magnoliopsida > Malvales > Malvaceae > Firmiana > Firmiana major. The sequence goes on along the minus strand of CM065907.1, from coordinate 975,421 downwards.
ACATTAATATTAAGCAATTATCCATATATTCAAAGCAGAGAAAAAAATTTTAACATTGCTTTTTTCCTTTTATTTCTTTCATGGGGTGTGGTACTAGTCGTCTCATTTCATCATGAACGCGACAAAGCTATATGCTTAGCCATCTATTTAGCATAAGACTCCATTATTTTGTTGTTTCAATATGCTCTTTTTCGATCTCTCATTAGCTTTCCGTCCTTTGAAAGAGAAGAAAATGTTTGTTGTACAGAAGATTGAACCATATGACCTAGGAAGACCTACGCATTGGACATAGAATCTTTAAGCTCACTAGATTTCTATGGAGGGTTTTGATCATTTTCTTGACCCAGAGTGTTTTTAAAAGAAAAGGGTTGAATATTAGTATGAAAAAAAAAAAAAAACCCTAAAGAATTTGGAAGGGGTATTTGCGTCGAGTCACGTCAACAATAGACTTACCAATGTTACCATCATGGCCAATTGGCCGGATAATGCTCGCCAACTTGGTCGTTAACTAGCAAGAAAATTATCAAAAACTACAAACTTGGGATTCTATGTTTTTCTGGACGAATTCGCTGACACCTTTTATGAACCAATAATATATACTAATATACACTTAAGCCTTTCAAATGTTTAATTTCCAATGAAGATTCGAGAGGAGAAATTTATTAAAAGCGTTGCATAATAAAATTATTGTAACCTTTCGATGATCTTTATTGAAAAGCCAAGTTGGGTTGGGGCTGTCTTGCTTCGTGGTCATTCAGGTGATTCTATATATGCTGGCTTTGGCTGATTTTGCTTCTTACATAATCTCGACTACTAGCCAATCCTTGGGGAGGCCAAGCTTGTTTTGGAAATCAAAATTGCATGACTTTGTTATAATTAATCTTTGGTATATATACAAATCCAATACTGTGCCAACTCTTTTCTCCCATTTTTCTGCTTTTGGGAAGAAAATCTCGTTCTAATCGTAAGAGAAATTTAAGAACACAAAAAAGAAAATCACGTGATTTTGCATAGATCCAAATTCCGAGGGATTATGCAGTAGCAGAAGAATTGGCTACCAGTAAAAGAGTAAACCCTAGGCTGGCAAAGTAAACTCTCCCATTCTATATACATGTAGGGGTCCCTCTCCAATTTAGAGAACTCTCTCTCTCTCTCTCTCTCTCTCACACACACACAACCGGAATAAATCACTCACATACAGCTGAGCCCCACCCTAGAACCTAACCAAAGCCGTCCAGCCCAGCTCAACCAATTAAAAGTAGGGCAAAGAGGAGACACTACGTGCAGTTTAGGTGGAGATTTTTAAAGTGCAATTCAAGGGGATAGATAGGATCATAGCTAGCCTTTATCAACAGTACTCTTAGTTGTTTCTTACCATGATCCTAGTGGTTCAGTCGTGTATACAAAATCCGCGTTTTGAATCTTTGAACGTATACAAACCCGTATCGGTCTAAATACATATAACACGTGTGTGTAATGTCGTTAGCTCAACCCATTTACTTTAGAATGTTTCGTGAGCATGATTTAAAATATGCCCATCCAAGTGCCTAAAATTAATAATCTAATACAGCATACATATATATTGTTTTTGGTCTGATCCTCTTATTTAACAACGTATCGTGCTAAGTACTATTCAAACCGTGTCGAACTGCATCGTGGAATGAGTTGCTTATTTCATTTGACAAATCTAAATAATCTTTATATCTCACAAATACGTACAATTCTACTGTTTTGGGCCGTAAGGAGATTTGGTAAACTTGAAAAAAATTATTGTACGATGGTCCCCCTTGGGGCTTAGAGTGGGTACTCCAAATGGGGTTAGGGGTTGGTGTATGCGGATTAGAGTGGACCTACTGGGCTTTGCATGTGATGGACATGATTGAGATGATTCATAGGCTGAAATGCGCAGGGGATTAGGGTTTTACCGTTCAAGCATACTATTGGGTGCAATTGGGCGTTGCACGACATAATTGTCTCAAGGGAACGTTACCACCACCACTTACCACAAATCCAAATCACGTGCCTAGTACTCAACTTTGGACAAACCTAAGAGACTCTCTCCTCCTAACTCTTCAACGGATGCCTCAGAAAAGAAACCCTCGTTCTCATTTCTCCCAAAAGTTTTTTCTTTTTTTGAAAAGGTTAATACTACTTGTTACTTGCTACGATGATTCCTATAAAGCAACACTATGTTTTTTACAGCTGACATTCTCAAATCATTGTGGGGGTGAAATGGGAAGGTCCTTGCTTTGCAGTATTGTTCATCACCTTTTGTTTTTTTCCCAATCCGTTTGGAATTGAGTTTTAGATTGCAGGCCTATTTTTTCTTCTTAATCTATCCAACATTCAAACTAGACTGAAATGAAAAATCCAGTCAAGAAGTTGGGCCTGTAAGATTGGCTCAATGCTGCCTGGTGGGCTCTAGCTTAGGCAGAATATGTGCGAAAGAAGTCTTGCTAATGCTTCTGCTGCTGCTTCTTCTTCTACCACTTTTTGAGTCTTTACTCCCCTTTAGTTTCAGCTGATTGCAATGCTCTTCCATGGCAATGATCTCATTCCATGTCTCCTTCATCATTTGCCAACAATTTCAAACCCAAGTTAACCTTCAATTATACATTTTTTATTTATGTATATCATTAGTAAGAAGAAAAATAATTGGCCACACTTTAAGATAACAAAAAGTTTATGGGATTTTTTCATAGTGTATTTATATATAACATGTCTATAATTTGTATATTGAACGTTTTTTTAGTACAAAAGAGGTTGAAATCTAAGAATAAAAATAAAAAATTATAGATGCTAAAATTTTATCCTTCGTTAGATGTCCTCTCTTAATAATGACGATATGAACCATATTCAACTTCAAGAACATGGTGCATTTCTCCTTTGTAAGGATAGTACATTAGTACTAGCTAGGCCCAGTTTAATACTATGTTGAGACAGGTTTGCAGGCCGACACTGTTCTAGAAATCTATAAAAAGGTTCAATGTGGCATGGTGGGCTTGCTCGTTTCCCTTGTCTGTTCCCGCTCCGGCTTCATCGGCACGTGCAGAGAAGTGAAGTGAAGGGCAGCATCGCACGTTTGCTAATGCTTGTTCATTTAGCATTTTCTGTCTTGGTCACCATTAGTTTGATCATTTTCACTCTGCTGAATACCAAGATGTTCTTACCCGATTACCAACAGAGCAGATCAAAAACTAGAACGAGTGTTTAGATAAATTAATGATAAAATTAGCAATTGTTTAGATGAATGGTGGATGCTGTAGTCTCTTATTAACTCGGAAAACACGACAGATACACTAATTAATTTATCCATAAACTGACAACTTGTTCTTTGATGAAATTAATGAATAACAAAATGTAATTGTTACTCTAACATGATGAAATCAAGGCACAAGCTGAATTCTGTTTTAAGTATTAATTGTCAGATCTACTCACAAATAAGCAGAGCAACCGGGATCTAGCCATTGTAAACTGAATATGGTCTTGGGTGTAGAGCTGCCGGGTTGAACCCTCAGACTCCAGCACAAAGGCCCAGTTGTTATAGATTTAAATCTCAAGAAGTTAGAGGGCAATCCTATAATTTTGCAAATAGTGGTCATTAGATTTCGAGCAAAAGGAAAAAGCTTTGATTAGACGTATGGGAAGGATTGAAGTGACATTACCTCGAGGACTCAACAACGTTAACTTCTTCAAAAGCTCGTAGGCCGACGCAGTCTAGTTCGTCCGCTCCATGCCATGCCATGCCATGCCTTGCCTGCCAAGGGGCATGAGCTACGAGCTAGCTAGGCGCAAAATATGAGAAAATCCTGTTGATATTACCGCAGCTTGGTCCATGAGCACACTAATATCTGGTTGCAGACTTGCAATCGGGTTTTGTACTTTTGATAATGAGTGTACACTTTCTAAAATTATTTAAGATAAAATATTTATTATAAATAATAATTTAATTAACTTGTAAAAACACCATAATATGAGAAAGAATTTCATACAAGAATAGTGAAGAGCTCTAACCTTTTTTACACTCTTGCATTTTTGTTGTCTTTCTGTTTCATATAGATTTTCTAGAGTTTAACTTATCCATTTTGACATTAAGAACAGTATAAAATCATAAATTTTTTAAAAAATACTATAAAAAATTAAAGCCAAAGTTTTTTCAAAAAGGTAGATACTGAATAAAAATTGAAATATTTAATTTAAAACAAAACACAAATGAATGAAAATGATACTAAACATTATTATTTTAATATAATTAAAGTTGTTCATACATCAAATTACAAATTGTTATGTCTAAAAACACTTCAAAAGATACACTTTATTGAGCCCAACAAAAAAAAAAAGATACACGTAATAGAAACAAACTTGATTCAATGAATGGTTGCAATTTTTTGAATAAAAAAGATGGAGATGGAAAAGAGTTGTTTTCTTTCCACACTAGATTTGGCAACTTTTGTATATAATAGGTGTTCATATTGTATTAAATCGTAAGATTTATGTTAAAATTAATATTAATTTGTCAAACAAAAATATTATTTTTATTTTTATCAAATTTATATATAAATTTTATTAAATTTTAATTTATATTACTTTTTATATTTTATTCATATCATTTTTATATTGAATGATTATTCATATTTAAAATTTTCAAATATAATGCAAACCTACTCAAAATAAAAAAATCCAAATACTATATCATAATTTATATCATCATCGAGAGTCAAGAGATAAGGCTGAAAATAAATATCTCAAAAAAAAAAAATCTCCAAAAAAGAAGCACCGTTAATTAACGGGGTAGTTAAAAGACGGGAAACTACAAGATAAGAGTTGACGGAGTAAGACGGAAAGTGAAGGTCCCCGGCCCGAAACGTTGATATTCGGTTCAAATCAAACAGCGAAAACTCCAATTTACCGCGTTTAACAAACCCTGGGAAGCCTTTCGCGGATTAGGACATGCCTTTCCAGTTTTGGCAATGGATGGATTCCATCATCTCCTTCATTTCACTTCTTCTTTTTCTCTTCTTATTCATTTCACTACTTTCCTTTACTATAGAAAGAAAAAGAAGAAGAAGAAAATACAAGGGAGAAGATATCATTCATGGCTCGAGGAAAGATCCAGATCAAGCGGATAGAGAACTCAACCAACAGGCAGGTTACTTACTCGAAGAGAAGAAATGGTCTGTTCAAGAAGGCTAATGAACTCACCGTTCTTTGTGATGCAAGAGTTTCTCTCATCATGTTTTCCACTACTGGAAAGCTCCATGAGTTTATCAGCCCTTCCACCTCGTATAACTCCTCCAAAACCCTAAATTTATTTTCTCTCTTTTGAAACTTTCTTTAAACCAAAGTTTCTTGGGTATTTTAAATAGTATATATATATTTTTGCAGAACGAAGCAAATAATTGATCAGTACCAGAAAACCTTGGGGATCGATATCTGGAGCACTCACTATGAGGTTTCTTCTTTAATTTTCATCTTTGGAAGAAATTTAAAAGATGAGAAAAAGATCTCCCTGTTACATAGTTTTTTTTTTTTTGTGTTTGTTCAAATAGAAAATGCAAGAGCAGTTGAAGCAGCTGAAAGAGGTTAACAGGAATCTGCGGAAGGAGATTAGGTAAAACAAATAAATATTTATTTTTGTGAAATTAATTTTTTTTCCATTGAATTTAACGTCTTCCATTGTTAATCTACCTTGTTTATGTGGTGATGGAATTAATGGTACGAAGGCAGAGGATGGGTGATTGTTTGAATGATTTGAGCATTGAGGATCTTCGAGGTTTGGAGCAAGAGATGGACAGCTCTGTCAAGCTTATTCGTGAAAGAAAGGTCAGGCATTTTATAACCAAATTAATAAGGACATTTTCCACTAGGGTTTTCCTTTAATAGTCATCTATTCTTCCTGCTTTCGGCATATACTAAGTTAGATTTATTTTTTTGTCCACAAAAGGTTAGATTTAATTTTTAAAGAGGATTAATAATTACTTAAAATATTAATAGCTTAAGATTTTTTATTTCCTCTCTAAAAAAAAATTAATATATATATATTCAAATGTTCTCTCAGAAAAAAAAAAAAAAGCAGACAAAACAACCATCACTCCAATTAAATTTAAAGTTTCGAAACACTTTGCAATTTTGCACCGAAATATTTGGTATAATAGTTTTTTGTACATGGGATCGACATAACTAAGAATGCCCAAAAGGTGTTTTGTTAGCTTGGATTCCGTCACACATGCATGGATTAGATTCATCATTCAAGGAATGCAACATATACATGTGTAACATATATATTTTATATGGAAGGTTAAGTTATTTGGATTATTTAAATGTATGCTTGGAAAGAAAAAAGGGTTTTGGATGGAATTCCTCTCATTTAAAGCCTAATCAAATTATGTTTATAATGTATGACAGTATCGAGTTCTCAACAATCAGATTGATACTACCAGAAAAAAGGTAATTTTACACTCTGATATTCGGTTTAATTTTCAATCTTTGTGGTCATTAAAGTTTTCCTTCTTTGAATTTTGCGATGATTTAGAGAATTACTACTCTTTCATATTATGTTGTTGCAGGTGAGGAATGTGGAAGAGATATACAAAAATCTGTTGCACGAACTGGTAAGCACCTCCTAATCAAAGAGAGTTAGTGCCATTCTAGTTTCTACAGTTTCATCAGACTTACTAAATGATCTGAAACTATTGTTTTCTTATATATTTATCTGATTAATTAGGATGCAATCAAAGAAGATTCATATGGATTAGTTGATAATGGAGGGGATTATGATACCCTAATCGGATACCAAAATGGAGGTCCTCGTATATTTGCTTTAAGCCTGCAGCCTAACCATCCCAATCTTCACAGTGGAGGAGGATCAGATCTCACAACCTATCCCTTGCTCGAGTAGCTACCATATCTTCCATATCTCTAAGCTAAAGCCACGCACGCATGCAATGTTTCCTCTTGCTAATGTATTGCTATGAAAACTAGAATGGTGTGTAGTATTGCTAAAATTCTCTTCACTTTGTTATGTGGTTTTGATGTTTCGTAATGATCTGTTTCCTATTTACTAGTAGAGATGATATATTGATGATTAGCTCTTTATGGAATACTGCTTCTAATTTTTTTTCCGGACTTGATAATTTTTGTATAAAATCAATATTTATATAATGAAAAATGGTATTCGCGTTATATAAGTTATGAAAATTTTATATTAAAATTTATGTTAACACTTTAAATATAAAAATTATTTTTTAATTTTTATTATATTCATATATAATTTTATTAATTTTTTAATTTATTATCCTAGGATTGTTAGATCTTTCACGTAAAAAGATAGGTTGGAATAGCTTTTGTATCAATGAGAAGCACTGCTTTAGTTTTCCGAATGTTAAGCTTCTCCACAGGCCCTCTAAGCCCACGGCCTGCTTGTTCCTTTTCAACACTGTGTTGGTACTAATGGGCCTAGACCCAAGACCAAAACAGTCGGCCCAAAGGACGTTTTCGATTGAAAGGCAGCCTAAGGAGTGATCCGAAGAACTCTACTTTAATAAAACAGTTACTGTGTAAGGAAATTGTTCATTAACCATTCCATCCTCCGGTCAATTATTTTTGGAAGTTCAGGAACAAAAAGAATTTTAAACCCACTTACGCCGCGCCGCAATCAACAGCCAATACAGTTTCCGTCACCTGAAGAATTTACCTAAAGATAGCGAGAGAAGGAAGAAGCCAAGCCAAAGCCAAAGGCAGAAAGAAGTTTTTAGTTGAGTTGCACGTGTCTTGCCGCATTCCGATTTGATAGAAAATCCGTGAAATCACCGGTCACCTGGCCAGGAAATCACCAAATCTAATTAGTCCCCACGGTCGACAGTAACCTCTCTCTCTCTCTCTAAACCCTACCACCCAGGTTTCTTTTTGTTTTAGGTTTTCACTTAAACCCCATACCTTGTCGACTTCTTTTTCTTTGTTTTCAAGTTTCATGTTTTATACTTGGATAGAACCCAGACGACGCCTAAGAGTGAGAAATCGTGGGAAGAGAAAGTAAAAAGAGAAGGGTTGAGCTCCAAGTATGGGGGCTCTGGCTCCAGTCGTCTCCACTTGGATACCTGAAGATGACCTTTTGTTGAAGAACGCTATTGAGGTAAATGGTTTTTCCCTTTTTTCATTGCTTGGCTTCTAAGGAAAAAAAAAGAAAAAAAGGAAGATTGGGTTTTCTGTCCGATATTTGTTTCAGGAATTGCTTTTGCTTGTGACCTCAATTCGTATTTTCTTATATTTATTGTCAACTTGGAAGTAACTATAGACATGGCTAAAATTGGGTTTTCATTGTTTTTTGTTTTTTTTTTCTTGCCCATTCTATCTTCTTGTTTAGTTATTGGGAATTGCAGCGCTTATTCAAATTTCTCTTTTAGTCTCGTGGATGTATTTGCAATACAAGGCGTCTGTCATTAAAAGAGTTAAAAGATTCTTGCATTTAAGTTTATAAAGTTAAGGAATCTGACCCTTATAAGTTAAGGGTTGCAGCTATACAGAAGATTATCCTGTTGTTGTTTCAGGGGCATTTTATTGCAAAGGCTATCTATAGAGTGGAATGCTTGTGTGAATGCCATGTGATAATAAACACAGTTTGGGATGTGCCGAAGTGTTAAATTTGGAAATACAACCTGTTCCATGAATGCAAGTAGTTTTTGTAAAAATTGACATAGCTAGTACCGGTTGGTCTGATAGTACCATAAGTTGCAACTTTACTCAGCTGCATGAATAACGATGACACTGGAAAATGGGATCTGAATTGTGCAGTTAGAATGCAGTTATCTCCTCACACAAATTGAATTTCCCTTCTGTTGTTTGTGAGTCTTTATGTTTCTACTTTGTGAATCCTGTTTCATTCTATTTCTTAAATCATTTGCAGGCCGGTGCTTCTTTGGAATCTCTTGCCAAGGGTGCAGTTCTGTTTTCTAGAAAATTCACTGTTCGAGAACTGCAAGATCGATGGCATTCTCTCCTTTACGATCCAGTTGTTTCTGAGGAGGCTTCATCTCACATGATTGAGTTTGAACGTTCTGCTTCTATCCTGTCTTCAAAATTCAGCAGAACTGGAAATTTAACAGATAACAAAAGTTTGCCTGCAAAGAGAAAGTCTGAGAGTGTACAGAGCTGTTACTATGCATTGCGTAAAAGAATTCAGAATGAGCCCTTTAACTCGATGGATCTGAGTTTCTTTATTGCACCTAATGATGGTAACTATGTTGGGATTGAAAATGAGCCTCTGCCTGGAAGTTGCTTGCCTGGAAATCCAATCTCAGATAATTTTGGAGTTCAAGAAACAAATATGAATATTATGCATTGTTCTTTTCCACAAATGTTAGCTGATAGTGGTGCTGCAACCAGTGATAGGTGTGCGGCAGATGGCTTTCAGACAACCATTCATAAGCAAGATGTTGATGGTTTACCCGCCGAGCCAGTTAATATACACAAGGAAATTCCTGATGTGCTTGGAGAGAATCAGTTTCTCATTGAGAGTGGCTCTGGCATTGAGGAATTGCATGAACCTAATGAATTGCCTGTGCACAGCTTGTTTGAAGCTAATGATTTGATGGTAAAACCTTCATCTACGTTTGATCAAATTAACAATGATCCGGAGAATATCTGCTCTGAGTTTGAGGGTAACCAGGTCTTCAACTCTCCGGTTGTGGAATGTGGGTTATCTATCTGGAGAACCGATGAAGGCTTATCTGCATCTGCTATTCCTGCAGCTGATAGTCATGGGGAAAAAGATGCAAACACAGGAGATATATATGAACTTCCTGGTGATGATATTGCTAGGAGCAATCGTGCATCTGGACATGATGTTGTTGGTACAGATTCCAAGTTGGAATCACAAATGCTATGTGAGGATTTGGAAAATCCAACAGCTAATACAGAAGGTTATTTGGTGGAAATAACCAATACCCTTATGAATGATGAACCATTTTTCATGGATGTCGATGCAAAAGATGTGATTGATAAGTCTTACTTTGATGGTCTGAGCTCACTTTTGGCAAGTTCACCAAATAATGTTGATCAAGATCAGATGCCTGGTGTAACTGATGCGATGACATCAGGAACTCAAGGTAGTCTTGCACAAGTGTCAAGTTCATGTCCTGGAGAAGTTGTAGGATCTTTCACTGGAGATGGGCCTGTGTCTTGCAATTCACAGGTCCTGATGCTGGCTTCTGCATCAACTTCAAACAGTCAGTTTCCTGAACTGACAAATGTCATCATTTGTTGCACGTTAAACACTGAGGACCCAGAAATTCCATGCAATGAAGAGGTTTTCTTCCCCAAACAGCTGTGCCCATCGGTAGATTCTTCAACTCGACACACTTTCAAAGAAGCCGGCAATCCATTATCTGCATGTGTAAAAGATTTTTCTGGGGTTCAAAGAACTAGCAAGGGAGGTTCCATCCTGGTTCAGAGAGATAAAAAAGATCCCAGGCAATTTCGTGGATCTTCTCAAATCAAAGGATCAACAATGATTCCAGAAATAGGTCAACTCCATCCAGTTAGTGATTGCAGAGTTAAATGCAAGGATTCCTCCCCATGTGTAGCAGCAAGAAGTAATGGTTTTCTGTCCAATAGTTCAGCTCAAATTAATCCCATTAATGCTAGTGAAGGCACTGTTCCACCTACACTGCCAAAGGAAAAGAGTGAAGAAATTATACTGGGAACGCATCAAAACAACTATCCCCTGGTGAATTCCTCTGCCATTAAACAAGAAGCTGATTCTCTAGAAATGATTAAGGATTACGAAGCTTCTGGTGCAGTGCTGGGATCCATGGATATTATTTCTCCAGAACAGGTTGCAGATCATCCACCACGAGATCTGGAAGAGTTACTGATTGATAGTGATGATAATATTCCTTATTTCTCAGATATTGAGGCAATGGCATGTCTTCACCTACTACTGGTTCTTGCTCTTGTTGTTGTCATTATTATGGATTCCTTTTATTCATGTTGTTTTATTACTTTATGAAACAGATCCTTGATATGGACTTGGATCCAGATGACCAAGGTTTGTGTGATCAGGAAGGTAATATGTCAACCCGGCAATATTCAAGTTGCTAACTTGTGTTTGTATCCTTATATTCTGCTGTAGTAGTTTGATAACTTTTACAGATACTGGTTTAGTTTTCCTCTATCTATAGACGTTGTGAGAAAAGATAAAATGTTCTGTCCTATTTTCTCCATCTCCACCTGTTGCTGGTTGTTGAAATTTGATCTTATTTGATTCTGGAATATTGTTTTCTAGACTTGGAAGATAATTTTTATTTTTCCTTCTGCAGTCAATAGGCATCAGCATGAGGACACTAAAAGAGCAATTATAAGGCTGGAGCAGGCTTCCCATTCTTACATGCAAAGAGCCATTGCATCCCATGGAGCCTTTGCCATTTTATATGGCCGCCATTCCAAACATTATATAAAAAAACCTGAGGTATTCTAAAACTAAGAAGTCTTATTTTAAGCTTTTCGACTATATCCTTACTTTTAACATTCTTCTCCTGAATATTTTGCCATAATAATGCTATGTTTTAATGAAATGGTTTCTGAATTTTACGTGTGAGTGATAACTCCTTAACCAAGTCTAGTTAGAAAGCTATGCTTTCGTGTAGTAGTTCTCAGTATTTGTTTAAACCCAAGGCTGGATAAATAACTATTCCTTATAGGTAACTATATTTTGTCATTATTTGTGTTATAGGTTTATTGGGAATATGAAGCTACTACATTTTACCCTTCCACAACTTAAAACAAAATTCCATGGTTTTGTTTTTGGAGCTTGCTTTTTGAAGCTAGTTGAGCATATTATAGTTTTTTCTTCCCAGATAAGTAAATGAAAACTGATGGATCAAATTATCTATAAATATAATTCTTTAAAATTTTGATGTGTAGATTTTACTTGGTCGAACAACGGAAGATTTTATTGTTGACATTGACTTGGGAAGGGAAGGGTGTGGTAATAAAGTATCCAGGCGGCAGGTAGGATTTGCTATGGCTTGGTATATTTATGTATTACATATAGTAATACGTACCCTCTTTTTTCTTTGTTCAATGAGCATTTCAACGTATAGCCAAGTTATCATTGCTGTGATAGTTATACCACTTAAATGGTTGTCTATTAACCTGTCAGACGACCTTTTTTGGTTCCTCGCATATATTCAGGCAATTATCAACATGGACGAGCGTGGATATTTCCATCTAAAAAATCTTGGCAAGTTTTCGGTGTCGGTAAATAGCAAGGAAGTAGCTCCTGGACAGAGCTTGAGCCTTAATTCCAATTGTTTGATCGAGGTACTGTTTCTATTTCTCTTTCATTAGTCTATAATAACGAGTATTGGACAATGCAACATGCTTACTTTGATACATTAGACCTTTGTTCTTTCTATCTTCCACTCGGACCATGAATGTTTAGAGAAGTGTAAGCTATGCCAAGCTTCGATATGTAAACCATCTTGACTGGCTGTAAATGGTGATTTTGCAGATAAGGGGAATTCCATTCATCTTCGAGGTAAACCAAACTTGTGTGAGGCATTATCTGAATGGTATCGCAAAAAATGTTTAATTCAGGAGCCCCCTTGTCAAAAAATTCATGTACGAGGACGCCTGTGAGGAGGTGCTCATTTACACTGTTTTATTGGCAGAGAGGGATTTACAATTGGAGCAATTGCTCTCCCGCTGAAATCCCATAAGAGAACCTTGTGTGGTCGTCTCATGTAATTACAACAAGTTTAAGAAAAATTTATTGAAATTCAATTAGTATCTCTCTTAATCACTTCAAACTGTTCTAAAGAAGTTGCACTGAAATCATGACAATTTCTGGCATTTATCCGCAGATCAAACAAAATCATTGTCTGTCTTTTCTGTTCCTGTGAGATCAGTTTGTCTGTGTCATAAATGTATCACAGCTTGAGATCCAAGACAAAGCAATACTTCAGCTTGTCAGTATCAACGGTACTCGCGAATCTGGCAGATGGTCAAAGGCTCAAACCAAAACCGTTCAAAGTATATAAAGCATAAAACATGTCCAATGGATATTGAAGGCCAAATACGACTAACGGATTTCATGCCGGAATTCCTGAAGAAGAGAAAAGACAAGTGACCCTGTTCAGTATTAACAAACACGTGCATGAACAGATCAACAATGGTGGGTATTAATTAACTTCAGCAACTACAACAGCCTAATATCTTTGTAAAAGGAACCGTCTTATTAGGGTCGTATACTAAAATTAATCCAGGTTCTTCAACCGAGTTCATCTTCATCATGTATACTTACATGGGCTACCCAAGAATTCTGATGACATTCTGGAGCTTCCTGCAAAATGTATATATACCTATGCTACGAGCAAGGTGGTGTAAATCCTGGAAAATGTCATCCAATTCCAACAGTTTTTTTCTCCTTAACATATATTTCCGGAAGTCATTCATAAGCAAGGAGGTGGTTCATTACTTGTGGTCATCATAGATTCGTTTTCCAAGCCTTTTTGGGCGGCCATCTCATTATTGTTAAGTTTTGACAGGGAGTGGAGTGGTCCAACTGCTCTTCTTCAAAACTGGTTTGGTTAGATCTGGGGTGTCTGTGCCCACCCCAAATCCAGCTGCATCGATGCAATAAAGGCTTACCAAACCCATGTAGCATAGAGATTTGGACCTTTCTAAAGCTTTATTGCAATTGTATTAGACGCAGAAAGAATGTAGTCTCAGTTTTCTTAAGATGTAGTTTTCACCTTTAACTCCCCTATTATTTTAGTTGAATGTTGAAGAGTATGTATATATATATATATATCGGCCCTCTTTTTCCTCTGCTCAACTGTAGGTACCACAATTAAGGGGATAAGTAAGAATCAGAAACCAGAAGTTAAAAGTAAGCTTGATTTGATAAAGTTGTTTTGGGTTGGCTGGCTTTGCCTAATTCCCTCTTTTGAGTCTCAGAAGTCAGTAAGTCAGAACCACATATATTTTGTAATTTGTAAGGCAAGGTTGGCCTAAGCTGAAGTCAACTCATTTATAAGCCTTAATTAAGAGAAGTTGGGAGTGAAATACTATAAATATTTTGTCCTAAGACTAATTTAAGACAAGTTGGGAGTGATGTATCATGTTCCATAAACTGAGGTTGTTTGGAGTTAAATCAAAGTCTTAATTACGACACTTTAATTTTTCTTAATGACTCAACTAAGAGATTGTTATTTAAGTGACAACTCTAATTAATTGTTGGTTGAAAGTCATTATGTCATATATGAAGAACTTGAAAATGTAATAAGATATGAATATGATGTCTCAGGATTATATCTTCTGCAAAATTTTCAAGCTCCCTCATTCTCCCTGCTTCTAGCTGTTCTTATTTCAGGCAAAGGGTTGGCTTTAGATTGCTAAATATCTGACTCAACACTCAACGGCGATGCACTAAACGATGTTAATTTTGTAGCCAAACAGCCATTGGAGAGGCAAATGCCGAATGGGCAGGGCCAGGATGTGGGGTGGCAAAGGCCATGTGGGGAACTCTATTGTCGGTAGAAAATCCTTCATTTCTGCCAATGATAAGCCTTATCTAACGCATCCTATGGTCATTATTAGTGTTGAAGATAATTGAGGATCGAACTCCTCAGCCACCAAAGATCTTTATTCCCCATAATTCTCCAGTCCCTTCGCTTCCCATCCCATCCCATCCCATCCCATCCCATCCCATCCTTCCCATACCATACTTTTATTCAAGTCATTCTTAGATATTCTTCTTACCAACCTTTCTTCTTTCCTTCCTTTCTCTTCAAGTTAAATTGGTTTTTAGCAAATGATCCTAGGTTTCTTTAGTTTATCTTAAACGTCATGAACTTCTGTTTATGATCAATTATATATCTATATATATATATAAACTGGATGTCTAATTACTGATATATAATCGTTCCCATGAAGAAGAAAATGGATTTCATGAATAACAGGTGTCTATCTCATTTCATGCATATATGTAAAGAACATTAATATATTATAATGTCGACCTATAAATTATATCATTAGCTAAATTAACCTTTTTGTGCTAGCTAGCCACTTTGATTTGCATGATCTCCTCAATGATTGTCCTCGGTAACATCTATGTTTAAGCTGGATTCTGAAATGCCTTCGAGTTTTCAATGAAAATTCCATACCGTATGACACCATGAGTGACTAATAATCTCTACTATGGTCCCCTTTTTAAGGTCTCAATCACTTACTTTGACAAAAGGTAGGTGTCTTGGCACATGCAAGGCTTGATCCAGCATTAATTTTAGCTCAATCGGAATGGTTTAGGGTTTCTTCCTATATACTCAGTACAGAATAAAGTAACAAAGAATCAAATTGTAAACGAGAAAGAAAGAAAGAAAGAAATAAGGTTATTGTCAAGTTATCGAATGATGGGCATGAATTTTGTTTGGTATTATTCCTGGGGCTTCAATGAGAAGCCAATTTCTAGCCAACTGAACAGTTTAGAATCGAAAGACAAGGGTTAATTATTCCTGTCTCGTCACCTCCACACTGTTATGCCAACTATTCCTGTGTTTTCAGGCCATGTTATTCTTTGTTCACTTTCAAGGTTCCTAGCTAAATGCAAAGTATTTGACATTTATTCTTTCATTTTATGAATAATGATATAATATATTCGAAACCCAAAAAAAGAAATGCTGTTTGTCCTCTTTTCATTCTCTCTAATATTGCACCATAATATTAATCCATCAGACCCACCACTTTTTGCTAGTTCTATTTTGGGCATAATCCACATTTTTATGCTAAGAATCTCTCTTATTATTTGTTTTAATTTAAAATGCAATCGAGTTGAATTGAATCGGTATACTAACAAAATTTAAATATTTGAATTCAATTTTAAATTTAAATTTAAATTTTAATTATTTTCATTCAAATCACTTGAATTGAATATTAAAATATTCGAGTGTAATTTATTAAGAAATTAAATTATTTAAATTTATATTTATATTTAACTCGATACTAATGTATTAATATATTATTTACATTCTTGATTTACATAATTAAAAGGAAAATTGTATATATATTAGTTCTCAATTTTCCAATATAGAAAAAAAAGACAACAGCTGAAGTAAATTAAATTAGTAAGTATTATTCATGTTCAAACCCTTTCCAACAATGGAAGCACGTGGGAGGTTGCTGATTGATCCTTTCTTTTTGAAGATATCCACCATCTTTGACTTGGTGAGAGACATCCCATGGGAAATAAATAAATAAATAAATAAATAAATAAAAGAAAAATATCTACTCTATCAAGAATCGTGTTATAAAAATCAACATTTATTAATCCAGATATTAATGACTTAGCAACTGTGAAAGAGAGTGAGAAGGGAAGAGGAGATCGAAAAAGGCCAAAAAGGACTGGTCGCCCATTGCAACGGCTGACAGAACTTCCCCATCGTGAGGCAACTGATCACGTCAACAATCGAGATTCTTCTCTTGCTAATTGCTATATATTTTTTGAACTTCAAAGACGAAGGAATACCTTGAAATCTTAAATTCAATGCTTTGCCCGGTGATTCTTTCGATACGTATAGTTTCATCGAAAGTCATGTTGAGATAAAATCCAATGAGAAATGTGCTTCATGGTGCATACATTCTTTGCCTATCCCTGGAGATGGTAGCGCATGCATGATTTATACCTTCCAGATGTTTGTTCAAAACCATGGCTAGACGATGAATATATATATATATAAAATATGTAAACGGGATTTTTGTTTCAGTATATAAGTGAAAATTTTAATTTATATTTATGAGGTGTGTTCTATAGAATAAAATCAAGAAATATTTAGGTCAAATAAAATAATACTTTATCGAATCCATTTTGTATAAAAATTTCACAATATTATCTCAAAGAAAGCTATAAAATTGTATTTAAATCTTTACTTATATAAGAAAGCAAATTTTCATAATTTTTATAATTTATCATAATGAGATTAAGACATTATATACAAAAAATTGTGGCCTTAATTTGTTTATATATATATATATATATATATATATATATATATATAATTGCTCATACTTACTCTCTCTATATATACACATATAAAGAATCAGATGTTCAAATTTCTTAGTATATATGTAAAGTTTTAGAGGTCTAAATTTACTTGTATATATATAAAGGATTAGAGGCATATATTTGCTTGTGTAAATATATATATATATATATATATATTACATATAAATAAAAAGTAGTGAAGGCCCAATGTTAGTTTGCTTGTATGTATATAAAGGATTAGAGGCACAAATTTGTTTGTGTATATTAAATCAAAAATCATATTTGCTTGTACGTATATAAATGACCAAGCTTAAAGTTTTGCTTATATATAAATGACTAAACTCTCAAATTTGCAGGACTATGTATAAAGGACCGGAGGCACAAATTTGTTAGTATATATGTAAACAACCAAAGACCTAAATTTACTTATATATATTGGCGAGGGTGCGAATAGTGCGAGTTAAGTATATAAGACACTAGGATTTACCTAATTCAATAAGTGTCTACATCCGTAAAAGGTAGTTGAGAGTATTACACTATAAAAGTGTGAATCGGACTGTTCACCAAACTTAATATTATTGCTAGAGTTAATCAGGTGCCTGAGTATGACTAGAGTATAAGAAGAGCGTAAAGTGACAAAAACAGAGTATAGGCAGTCAAAAGTGACCAAAGGATCCATTTGCCTTGGAGTGAAAGCATATACATAAGTTATGGGGAGGGCTTAGATCGTTTCATGTGTCATCATTTTGTGAATTTAGATTCAGTCTTTATTCAAGTGATGAGATTAAAGAGACATGAAGACTAAGCATGATTTGGACTGAGACTGTTGGACCCAACTTAGTGTAGTTGTTTACCGGCTAAATCCATCCATTGCACATCTAAAGGTTTAAAAATTTAGATTTACTTTTGCGCGCGCGTGTATATATATATATATATAAAAGAGTGAAATACATAAATTTATTTTTATTTTATATATATATATATATATATATATATAAAACGATCAAAATTTATTTGTATATATATAAAAGAGTGAAATACATAAATTTATTTTTATTTTTTATATATATATATATTTGTATATATATAAAAGAGTGAAATACATAAATTTATTTTTATTTTATATATATATATATATAAAACGATCAAAATCTATTTGTATATATATAAAAGAGTGAAATACATAAATTTATTTTTATTTTATATATATATATATATATATATATATATATATATATATATATATATATACACGGAAAGGATTAAAAATCCAAAATTATCTTACTCGTATATATAGAAAGGGCCTCTATTAGAATTCCTTAAACCACCTGAGTACATTGAATTCTCATGGGATGGCTCTGTACCAGATTCACAGCTATGAAAGAGATCGCATTTTTACGCAAATTTAAAGAACTTGAAAAGCTGGCATGGTGATAGAGTGGTCCCTTCTACAGGAAATGCAGAAGCAACATCCTACTAAATGAGGGATTCAATTAATAATCAATAAAAAGTCTTAATTTTCCTTTGAAATGGGGATTGAATTTAGATCAAATTCCATCCCATTTCATCCCCTGAACTCTTTCCCTAATTTCAAACATTGTGGTAGCTTCTGATTGGCCATTTGGCTTGTTTTTTAATTTCATTAATGAGCCCAATCCGTTGCTGTCATGTGTTTCTGCTGCAAAAGTTGCAGAAAAAGTTCTTTAGACGATGCAAATTGTAAAACACTAATTGAAAAAGATAGCATAGAATAGAACAGTACACCGGGTCTGTGATATAATATTGATCATAAGAGGAGCTGATAGCCAGCACATCTTTCCTTTACAATCTTATTTTAAATTAAAATTTACAAATTAAAACCCATTTTTATTGAAAATAGATATAATAATTGCGATATAAAAATGGTACAAAGATCAAAAAGAAAATCACCATAAACAGGGCAACCTACCCATATTTCCATGTCTCTCTCTGTCCTTACAGCATGAGATAGGAACCCCCACCATCTCAGAGTAGTCTATTATATTCCATAGTCTACTCTCACTATTTACTCTGACAGATACGCTGATAACCCTCTCCTCCCAGGGGTTCCAAATTCCAGACTTCCGCAGTCTTTCAGAGTCCTCTCTTTCGGGGAATTGAAGGTGGTCGGTTTGGGGCAAAAGATCACCAGATGAAGATTCAGTGCGACGTGTGTAACAAAGAGGAGGCCTCCGTGTTCTGCACCGCAGACGAGGCCCCTCTGTGCGACGCATGTGACCACCACGTCCACCATGCCAACAAGCTTGCTTCTCAACACCAACGTTTTTCCCTCCTCAATCCTTCCTCTTCTAAACAAGCCCCTCTTTGCGATATCTGTCAGGTAATTTTTTTTTCCTTCTTGCTCTTTGGTGATTGTTTGATTTTGGGTTTTTTTTTTTTTTTTGGTAGGAGAAACGAGCTTTATTGTTTTGTCAACAAGACAGAGCAATTCTATGCAGAGATTGTGATGTTCCAATTCACGCGGCAAACGAACACACCCAGAAGCATAACAGGTTTCTTCTTACAGGGGTTAAACTCTCTGCTACCTCTGCTCTCTACTCATCCACCTCTTCATCCTCTATTGCTTCCTTATCCAACGCTGGTGTTTCTGTTCCTGAATTCACGTCTCAACCATCGGTCAAGAACCCTGCCTCTGCTTCTCCTGCAAATTTCAATCCATCTTCACTTGCTAAATCTTCTTTCATCAGCACAACAACGACAGCAGCAGCAGCTGCAGTGAATAACAAGAGCATTGGAGATAACCTGTTAGCAACTGAAGAGGGTGGTTCACCGAGTAGCATATCTGAGTACTTGATAGAGATGCTTCCAGGCTGGCACGTTGAAGATTTCCTTGATTCCTCTTCACCTCCCTTTGGTTTCTGTCAGGTTTGCATTGGTCGATCATTGATCTATTCTTTTCCATTTTTTCAATTTGGTTTTTGAATGATGTGAGTTTCTTTGGGATCTGATTAATCTTTTCAGAGTGATGATGGAATGTTGCCGTTTTCTGATGCTGGTCTCGAGAGCAATATCACTACTTTCTCACCGGAAAGTTTAGGGCTTTGGGTTCCTCAGTCACCACCAGCTTCCATGTATCCTCCCCGGTATTCTTCACAGTTGGGAGGGCAAATTGGGTTCAAGGAGACAAAGGAAATTATAGGCATCAAAGCTGACAGGAGACGGACAGAAGATGCCTTTACAGTTCCACAGATGAGCCCTCAGTCCACTGGCTCCAAGAGATCTAGGCCTCTCTGGTAGGATCAGATCTTCAAAGCACAAAAGCTTTAACTTCTCTCATAGAAGTGGCTCAACTCTCAAGTTCCCGTCTTTGCCTTTGTCTTTGTATTTCCCTTTTATTGTCAAGTTGATTTCAGTTTGATGTTTCTTTTTTCCTTACTCTAATAGGCCGGTTTTGTTTGTACTTGCAGAATGCGATTATTTTGTAAATATGAATGAAAAATTTTCAAAGTTACTGTTCTTTCCTTTTTCAGTTGAAGATTACAATCAGTCAAAGCATAGAGAAAATCTATAACATATTAAACTGGAATCCAGCTAGTGTCATTTCGTTATCTGAAAACACCGCAGGAGAACAATTGAAGTGAAACTGTGTCAACACAGTCAAGGGAACAACAAATCTTCCTTTCGGTCGGGAGATGTATCATGTTATATTTTATGTATGCATATATTTAAATTCATATATATATAATATTTTCTTAAAAAAAAAATTTCAAATTAAATCGAATATATATATTTTTACCTATCTCCATAGTTACTGGAAACTGACAGATATGGTAAGAAACAAGATGAAATAGATGATACTTATGAATGATGATGAGATCGGATAAGGAAAGGAGGGATGGATGGTGGTCAATGCAGATTGCTGTCTCCTGGTGGGAACAAGCATAGCGCAAGAGCCAAGCCTGTAGGATAAATACTGAAAATAGCTAGCAATTTCAATAATTCCTTCGACAAACTGGGACTTTCCCAACCAAACTAGGCAAAAGAAAAAGAATTCAGAACGAGTTGTTAGTCAGGGTTTCTTGCAGAATGCAGACTTGCAGTTGTACTTCCTGGTAAAAAAAAAAACGAAAACCATTTTGTCAGATTTTGCTTATCAATTTCACTGGTTCATTTTATCATTATGAACGTGCTTGCAAATGGCAAAACCTCCATCAGTCTGGGGTACATCTTTGTGGCGACAACACGTAAACCTAAACCTACCTAAGCCAACTCAAAGCAAAACCCTTATCGTATGCGCAATTTGGGTGCTGCCCATGCCCTTTTTTCTCACTTTCTGGTGGGTTCAAATGAGCAAAATGACCTTTATTCTTAGACATACTAGCATGAAATATCACATCACCATCTTAATTTGCTTGATTATGGCAGTTTTGGCTTTTTGCCATCTTCCTTCTAAACGTTTTGGGGGTCGATGGGGTCGGTTCTGCCCACGAGACAAGCTGACATTGTTAGGATTTAGGCTCAATCGCCGCCTGTACCCCATGGCATTCAATAAAATGATTTAATAGTTATTTTTTTCAATAAAGATTCGTTGTGGGTCTATTCTTTAGGTTGAGACAGCTGACGCATCCAACCCCAAAACCGTTCTTGTATCTTGGACTATATGGCCTAAATACTTTCTACTTTTCTTAGGGCCCGACCAATTCTATGGAGGCTCAACTGAAGTGAAAATATAAGGAATTTTAGTCTGGCCCAACTCCTTTCACGCAATTTATGGACGAATCTAATATTGGAAAGTTGATTTTATATATTAACCGCGAGCCACTGACAAAAGGTATACATGAGGCTTAGGGTATGGCAATTTCTGAATGGAAATTTGGCAGCTAAACAGCACAACTGATAAGATGAACGTTTGAGCACTCAGTTTTGATAACATGAACATGCATGCAATCTTTGTCCAAAAGGTTTTGCACTGAAAACCCCAAACAAAATGTCAAAAGCAAAAGAAAGAAACACAAATACTATAAATCCTAGCCCATCAAATTTCAAGCACCCCAAAGAATCCAAATAAACCTGATGACCACAAACATTGATTAGTTAAAGCTCTTCAGTTGGTTTTCTTCTTAACATTTGGCAAGTTAAGAGAGATTAGGAACCAGTCAAGATGAGGGGGGAAATGAGAAAGGTTGAGAGATTAATGATTGATGAGGGTTTAGTAATAGTCATGGCCTCAGCTCTCATGGGCGTCTGCAGTGAGCTTTGCACATATGTTGGCAATCATAGACGCAAGGTCCACCACAATGAAGGGGGCAATCCAACCTCATGCCCTTGCACCTTCCTTTAACCATGCACTGAGCAAACTCACCTAGCTTGTAATCCTCCTCGTTGAAAACTCTCTTCCTATGCGCTTGATTACTGTTTGTGCCTCTACCTCCTCCTCTTCCCTTGCCTTTCCCATGTTTTGCTCCTCCACATCCCCATTTATACCATCCACCACCTCCTCCTCCCCATCCCCATCCCCCACCTCCACCTCCACCCCCACCTCCACCCCCACCCCCACCCCCACCCCATCCCCATCCAAAACTACCACCTCCTCCTCCTCCTCCTCCTCCTCCACCACCACCACCACCTCCTCCTCCTCCTCCTCCCCCACCACCACCACCTCGTCTATAATAAGGTCCTCTATTTTTGTTGTTGTTGAGAACAACTTCAGTGGACGTTTGGTTGCTTATTTCAACATTGTCTTTTCCCGGTGGAAGCTTGAGATGAACAGAAGAAGAACTGCCATTGCGCTGAGTTAGAGTAGTATTGCCATTAACCAAGTCTTCACCTCTAAGCCTAGCAACTGCCGTTGCCACAAAAATAAGAACCCAAAAACCTTTTACGAATGTCTCCATGCTTTGATTTCTACAAAAAAGATGCAACTGTTGCATTAACGTGCCTGGTCTATATAACACTTGGCCCAGATCTCTAAGGAAACCCCAAACAACCAATTGCTACTTGTTTTCTTCCTAAAAGTGCTAAAGATTGAGATGCCTTAGGACACACTTTGTCCCCACTTGCAAGCATGCTGGAAGCCTCAATTTATACTCGCCCACTTGCACATGTGCCTCTCTAAGATCGTCTGAGATTCTGAGGAATAAGATATATAATAAAAGAGAAATGGGAGATGCCATGGACTCAATTCAAAGAACACTTGAGCTATATTTGAGCCCTCATTCATCAGTCTTGTTCGGGTCTTTAGGAAGATTGAATTAACATTGAAAGTATGTTTTGGAAAGAAGAAAGTTCAACTGCTCGAGTAGTGGCTGATTGTTAATTGTTTCTATAGTGGCACCATCCATTAGACAGTGATATTCATTACCTATCGAAAAGTTTTTCAGCTTTTGTTTCCCCAACTGCAATGATACCGAGACAAGCTTTTTGATGAAAAGGTGGAAATTAAGCAACAAGCAGTAATGAGTAATCTAATGAGAACTGGAAAAATCTACTTCTTCAAAGACCAAGCGGGATAGAATATGGATATAAATTCAGAATGTTCAAAAGGCTGTGCAAAGTGGAACTTTGGTACTAAAAGAAGCCAGCCAAATATAATCCATTAGCCCGTTAAAGTTTTCCCATTGCATGCATTAGCTGGAATATTTTCTCTTCAAATTACACCTTAACATTACCAAACGAGTTTGGTGCCAGCTTCCAAACTTGCTTCACCTTGACGTTTGAGAATTGAAGAAGTGTGAAGAGCAAAGAACAGTCGAGTATAGCATTTTGTGGGGATACCGTAATCTTGCTTGTAGGTATGCATTCCTTATAATGTACAAGACAACTTGATTTCAGGGAACTGTTACTGCAATAATGTCTCCAACTTCATATCAGAATAAAAAATTTACAACTGATCTGGCATTTACTTTCAGATTCAAGCTCAAGTTTCCTATTGGCTTCTTTAACCACCATCTAGTGCTTGTCCTTACTCCTAACTTGGATATTGCTTGATTCTCAGACAAAAGTGAAACGACCGAGACACACATGATTGAGCAAATGAGCAAGTTGGAAGAGCACTCAAACTGGATTTGGCTAGAGGATTTGTTTATAAACAAAGTTAGGTAAAAATTATATACACAAATTATATTAATTAACATTACAATTTTTTATTCAAACAACAATAAGATGTAATAAAATTCAACATCGATTTAGATTGAAGTTGTTGTCTTGTTTTCCCTTTTCCTTCTTGTGTTGAACAAAACAGGCATTTGCATATGAACAACTCAACCCCGAAATGATTTTGGAAGGGAAGTACTATGCCGCCTGAGTTTTGCATGGGGAACAGGAGAAGCATGCGCTCCACCTGAGGTGGGTGTAGGGTCCCAAACGCCATAATCCTCTTCGAAACTAGCTTTCTGATCCTGCTGCTGCTGGTTGGTAACTTCCTTCTCCTCACCTTTCACCTGCTTCT
Organism: Firmiana major; assembly: GCA_033439115.1. Lineage (NCBI taxonomy): Eukaryota > Viridiplantae > Streptophyta > Magnoliopsida > Malvales > Malvaceae > Firmiana > Firmiana major. Next base: position 950,957 of record CM065907.1, on the reverse strand, counting down.
TGTACTCAATCGGATGGAAGAGAAGAGATGTTGGTGAAGATGACGGCGGATGATTGATCTGTTGTATCATGGGCATCATCAATGTGATTATAACCATCATTGTCATACCAAAAATGTGCATGACTAACCTCTCACTTAAGCTTGGCATGCTTATCTTGTACTTGCTTGAAGCCTTAAAAACTGCATGTCATGTCTTTCAGTTGACACAACTGGTACTATAATTTATGAGGACTAAGGTTGTCTAATGTCGGCCTGACTGGAACCATAGCAGTGCTTGTATTAAACTGATCTTCCTTCTGATCATGCCAAATTGGTGACTTGCAGGTCATGGTTTTTGCATGTAAATGGGAACTAAATTCTTTAGATTATTCTGTTTGTGACGAAATGAAGAGTCCTGGATTAATCTATTGTACTATGTTTTGCCATAAAAATGGAGAATACTGAATATTCCATGCCGCAATTAAAACAAGCTAGATAAAGTTAACTTCGGCCTTCTACAGCCATGCTGATTGGGCTTCTAAATGTTAACTTGGGACTACTACAGCCGAATTGATTGGGCTTCTAAGACTCGGGCCGCGAGGCTTTGAAAGTAAGAAAAAAAACTTTTTCCGTTGCCGGGACTTGAACCCGGGTCTCTCGGGTGAGAGCCGAGTATCCTAACCAACTAGACTACAACGGATCGTGGTCGAAACACCTTTTAGATCATAATGTAGACATGTTTTCCCCATAAGAACAATTCATCGGTCTGATTAGTCAGAAGTTCCCTTAGAGGAGCTAATGGAAAAGGCTGGAATCAGTTCTTTAGTTTTTGGAATTATGTGTTTGGACGCGGAGAAAAATCCTGAAAGTTAAAAAGAAAAAAACTTAAAAACAAAAGATGTAAGTCATTACTTTGACCTTGTATTCAATCATGGAAAATGGAGTATTCCCCCAATGGAAGATCAATGCAAGGTTAGCCTTGATGCCGTCCTTCCATGTACTTGAAAACATATTATTCTTAGTTTCTTACTACCATGTATTGAACAACATAGAAATAGACAATGGCTAGAAACAGCTAGTGTCAAAACTCAAACCCCATCATTTAAAATGCAATAGGGAGGAAATTTTTGCTTTTGACTCTCAAAACTCTATATCTGCAGAGGTCAACTGTATTACCTGTTTTCCTGCAAGTCCCAGATAATGATGGTACCTTCCATGCTGTCGCATGTCCCAATCTCTCCCAACCTGGAGAGCCCACACCATCATTATCATAAGGAAGACCAGGGAAAGAAAAGGAAAGGAAACCAAGGGTCAAAAATGCCTGCAATTTTCAACAGATTATGGTCCACAATCTTACGTATGCTTACATTTGCTAATGCCGAATAAGGAATAAATAAGCAATGAATATTAGGTAGGATATAGAAGCTCACAGTTAAAAAAGCAGGCAGGAATGATGATTTGGTGAGCCAATCTCCTCTTTATGACTATTAACTATATTATTATGCATCCACCTTCAACAACTCTAGGGAATCATCATTTCTCTCTCTCTCTTAAAGATGAAGAATTGTAATAGTATTCAATTGCAGGGCCTGTATTACCTGTCAAGAAATGATGTAAGAGTAATATGTACCAGGACCAGTAACACTGCTCTAGAAAGCTAAGAACCTAACAACATGAATTGGTGAGTAAACATAAATTCATCAATTTAGTATCAAACTACTTGAGCTGAATTAATGTCCTGCACCCCCAAAGCATAACATCTTTTTTGGCCAATAAAAGCATAATTCTTGTTTCTCCATTAAAAATCTGCGAACAAATTCAATACTACCAAAAGGAGGAGCAGAAGATGATTAAGTGAATATATATCTCAAGTTTTATTTTTTTTCCCCCAAAAAAAAACGGAAGTACGAAAATAATCTCTACAACCAACTATTATGAAACAGGGATAGCCATCACTTGAAAAACGGTTTATTATACAAGGGCATGATGCCCACTGAACACGATTGATGAACTATATATTGCACAATGCACACTGGATGACTACAATAACACAATGGAATGGTACAAAGATTAGCAAAATGACTTTAATCCAACTAGTTACGGAGCTTTGTGGGATTGAAAAGTAAAGCACATGCACTTATCTTTCATCGCTTCAGCCTCACTTCCATACTCTTTGAATCTATATTCATCCTGTTTAAGGCTAGGGGGAACCTTTCCCTCACTGTAGCATTGATTACATAAACTAAAATGAGACTTCACTTCCTTAAAACGGGAACCAATAATTGGATAACGGCAAACTGAGCAAACATGGCGTCCATGACGATTCCTATCTCCAGTTTCTAACTTCAACAGAGTGGACATGATACCAAAGCCCCAATCAGGATCATCGAACATGACAAGAAACTCATTAAAAGATATCATTGAGGAATCTGTTTCTCCATGAACTTCCAGCATTTCACTAACTCCATGAGAAGGAACATATATAGCCCTCAACAATTTGATATACTGAACAGCATCTACCTTTCTAATCTGAGAACCACCTTCATTTACTGGCCGCCATAAGAGTGCATCAAAGGCAATCCTTTTTCGCTTATCTGCAGGTCCATTACAAATGGGGCTAAGAACAGCATAAAACATACCCAAGTCCACCCTGCCTGATCCTGATTCATCCAAGACAGTGAGGATTTTCTCATTTATAGCTTTTACAGCACCTTGGAAGGTTTCAGGTTTTAGAAAATTAAGTAATCTGCATAGAATTTCTTCCAAATTAGGCTTGCGGATAGATTTCTGAGGACCACCACCGCCAGAGTAGGAGAGTGGCACATCAGTTTCACTCATTTCCTTCTTTAAGAGATCCACTTCGCAACGGCTCAATCTTGTAATTCTCTGGAAAGCCCTGATTTGAAGAGCATTTCCTAAATCCTGCCTCAATGTAGTCTTTTCACCCACCGTCTTGAATTTTGATCGCTCCACTATTACAAAAGCCCCTTCCCCACCATTAGTCTTCATCTTCTTCTTCTGTAGCTGCTTCAGATGGTAAATGGCATCATGTAATTCAACCCTATTTGTCATTTTCAAAGCCTCCTTCAGAGCTTTCTTAGCTTCTTCAGTTTCTCCAGCACCCAACAAAGATACAGCCTTATTGAGCTGTGCCCGCCAATGGTTCGGCCACACAGTTAAAACCCTAGTGTACATCTCAGAAGCTCTTTGAAACCTACCCAAGTCCATGTAAAGCCCACCTAGATTGTATAAAGCATCAACATGACCTGGTTTCAAGTCGATAGCTTTCTGGAAAACCTCAATTGCCCTCTCATCCTCTCCCGTAGCATGCAAAGCTGATGCTAAATCACAATGCGCATCAGCATAATCTGGTTTCATAAAAATAGCCTCGTCTAAAGCCTTAACAGCTGCCCTATATTCCCCTACCCCAAAAAGAGCACTACCCAAAAGTTTCAAAGCTCTAAAATGAGTAGAACAAAGAATGGCAGCTTCTCTATAATACTCACAAGCACTTAAAACCATACCTTCTCCTTCAAGAGCAATCCCAAGATTGACATAAATTTGAGGACGCAAGTAACCCCATTGATTCCCGCCTGCCTCAGCTGATTCCAAAGCCAACAAAAACTCTTCTTTAGCTTCCTTATACTTCCCTAACAAATACAAACAATTCCCAGCTCTAAAATGAGGCCTTACATCCATTGGCTGCAATTCGCAAGACCTTTTGAAACTAATCAAAGCTTCCTTAAACAACTGATGCTCGTATAAAACCCTCCCAATTGCCATGTGTCCATCAAATGCTTCTTCTCTTGACCTTGCCCCATCAGCTCTACTCCTCAAAGCTCCCAATTCTTTAACAAAAACAGCATAATCAGGCCCTGATTCTTCCCAATATACCCTTTTCTCTGAAAGCTCAGCAGACGGCCCTAATTCCCTCGACCACCCAGCATCCGAAAACGCATCAAAATTATCATTTTTAAATTTCCCATCTTTTGCTTGCTTTGCTTTCAATCTCTTCACCAAAATCTCCAAATCGTCGACGAGCTTCCACGTGTCATCGAAAACTATCCCGTGATGCGGCGACACAGCCCAAGCTGCCGTCCGTTGCTTCTTCTGCGACTCCGTCACTCTCTCATCCAAAATCGACGACGAAGATGCTTCGGAAACAATCGACGCGCCTTTATTCTCGTCGAAATTGAGCTCGAGACCCAGCGCATCGAAGTCACGGTCCACGTCACCGGCTCCATCGTCATAAGTTCTCAACAAACCGTCATAAGTTAACCCCTTTTCACCGTCAATGAACTCCCCATAGGTCCGGAACACTTCGTCGAGAATGGCGCTGATTTGTTCGTCGCTAAACTTGACTCTGGGGTTAACCGCCACGACTAACGCAGCCATTTCATCCCTGTTAAGACCCCCATCTCGGTTCGCGTCGAATTGCTGAAAAATCCTCTTCACCTTCTCTGATCTACTCCCTCTCGTCGCCATTTCCTCTACTTTTTTCTTCTTTTCTCCTACGGTTTCGAAATTGAAAACGAAAATGCCAAGGCTATAACAAATTAGAAAATGAGGGCCCAAGAGAAAAAAAAAAAAAAAAAAAAAGGAGAAAAGGTGGGTTTTTTTTCTTTTTAAAAGCAAGTAAATACAAATTAGAAAAGTTCGAAAAGGAAACAATAATAATAATTAGGTTAGGGATTGTTTAAATTTGCTTGGTTCGAAATTTGGGGTTTTGGGGATGTTCTCTCGGTTTCATTGGATCTGGGGAAGTACAGTGAAACGGGAGAGAGAGCACAAGAACGAAGAGGAAACAAATCATGATTTTTTTTTTTTTTTTTTTTTTAAGGTCGGTTTGCAGTTGGCTGATGGGCTTATTTTGAGGCAAAAGGTGGACTATCCGCCAGCTGGCTGCGTGCCTACAATTATCGTTCGCCTTTTCCTTTTTGTACTATTTAAATTCCGAGAAGGAGAATTACGTCATAATAACTCAGCACCTAAATTTAATTGATACAAAGATATTTTAAAATATATTATAAATAAAACTTGTGATTTTTTTTTTTTCATTTCAGTAGTAAATAAATAAATAAATAAAGCTTCTTAAGGGATCTGACCCAGCCATCGAAGCCCAGAACCTTGCCCCATGGTGGACGGACTTGGGCTAGAAGTTGAAAAAAATGACCCAACATCCTTTCGAGGACTATCATATTTATCATTTATGGATGTTCATCTTTCCAGCCTTGGGCCCATACCTTTTTTTCGGCCCAAGGCTAGTCTTTCCAGATTCAAGCCCTTTTAAAGTTTTAATTTTAAACAGATATATGATTTATGTTATAAAAATTAAAAATTAAATAGTTTAATTTTTTGATTAATAATTATCACAAAAAGTTTGTTCTTATTTTTAAATTTTAGATTCAAGTAAATTTTCTTAACCTTTCATAAATCAAAAAGATAATATTAATTCAATTGATTTTTTTTTTTTTACAAGAAAAAATCGTAATTTAAGGAAAAGAAAAAGAAATGCAAGTTTTAAAATTCGTACATGTACTACCTTTCTATTGCTTTAGGATGGGCAATCAAATTGATTTTTCTTTTTATTTTAGAAACAAAGAAAGTGAATTATGATTGCTTAACTGAAAACATAATTGTTAAGTATATCCTTTAACTTTAATGTTTTATCTTAACAGTAAATAATTTTAAGATTTCATTCCGGAAACACTTATTCAAACAAACTTAACTAAATCAAACCTAATAAATTCTAAGAAAATGACATTGTTCACAATCTCTCAGCAATTCAAATTCAAAACAACAATAATAATAATAATAAAACTCTTTTAAGCACAACTTTAATCTCATTAATTATTTTTTTAAATCACAAGATATTCGTATATCATATTAAATATAAAATTAATATTTTTTATATTATGTAATTAATTTTACTTATAAAAATTTAAACTAATAAAAATTCGATTATAAATCATTTCAATGAAATTTTACACTTATATCCTTCTAAGGGCAAGAATTGGGGCGTTAATAGAATAAAACTCAATCTGTGGACACGTGGAGGCTGACAGCTGAGAGAGGATGGCGACAGCGTTAATGCTGGGCAGAGTTAGGGTGAAAATCGTAATTATCCATATGGTTTTGGTTGGAGTGGCGGTTATATTTGAAAGGTCGGTACTATTCCAAGTCAGAAAGAGAAGCGAAGGGAGGCAAAGCGAAGAACAACGGCATTTCTTCTTCGACTCTCTTTCTCTTCCCAAAACGCACTGCTGAGTCTGGGAGATTCAGAAGAAAAATAGAAAATCTTTTAGTTTAGTTTGTTTTTTTTCTCCTATTTCACGGATTTTGATTCATCCTTTTTAGCTGTTTTCCCAACGTTTTTGGGTCCGCTTATTGACCAAAATTTGTTTCTTAAAAAAAAAAAAAAAAAGGAGATTCTGAAAGTTTAATCTACCTCATTATTCCATTTGCGTCATTCATCTCTTGGTTTCGGCTGTCGATTGGTTGCATTTGAAGCTTGGAAGTCCAAGCGTTTCATTGAGATTCTCTTCGTTTTTGCCGCTCGAATTGGAGCTCGAAGGTGAGAGGATTCACTAAATTGCATTAACAAATCTTAATGTTTCAATTTTTTCTCTCATTCATCATTAGCATAGATGTTAATTCTTAGGTTTGATTTCGAAGATTAAGGGGAGAGACAAACTTTTGATGATTCCCGGGATTTCATGTTTTTCAGGAAAGAATCGTGAAGGGTCGGGAAAACAGAGAAAAAAAAGGCTTCGAAGCGGAAGAAACGACTTGATTTCAATGAAAACTGTTGGTTCTAAAGCTTCATAGAGCAACATTTCGAAAACAAAAAGGAAAACTAATAGTATCAAATTTTTTCTCCTGCAATACGGTGTCGGTGATTCGTTTGTGAAGAGAAAGAGAGAAATCAAAAGGTTAGAATAAGAGAAATACGGAGACAATGAGTGAGGAGTTGGAAATTCAGGAACAGGGGGAGAGAATTTTTGTTTCGATTAGATTAAGGCCATTGAATGAGAAAGAGAGAGCAAGAAACAGTAGATCTGATTGGGAATGCATTAACAATGACACCATTGTTTTCAAGAATAGCTTGCCCGAACGCTCCATGTTCCCTACCGCGTACACATTTGGTAAGCATTTCCTTGTCTGTTAATTGGTCTCACAGTAAAAATCATTGGCTTTCTTCTCGTTGCCAAACCATTATCCTAATCATAGTATTTTTGGCAATTTCATTGTGAATAGACAGAGTATTCGGCTGTGACTGTGATACAAATCAAGTCTACGAAGAAGGAGCCAAACACATTGCCCTTTCAGTCCTCAACGGTATTAATTGTAAGTAATCATTTTTTTTTTCTCCTGGTTTCTGTTTCATGGTATCTGTTTCGCTGATGGAATTTTTTTTTTTTCAGCTAGCATATTTGCATACGGGCAAACAAGCAGTGGAAAGACATATACAATGAGGGGAATCACTGAATATGCAGTAAACGATATATATGACTACATTGAGAGGGTAATGATAGATTTAGGGTCACCTTTTTTTATTTATGTATTCTGTTTCTTGGGAATGTAGAATGGAAATGACATGTTTTTTTTTTTTTTTGTTTTCTTGAATTCTTAGCACGAAGAAATAGAATTTCTGGTGAAATTCTCTGCCATGGAGATATATAATGAAGCCGTCAGGGACCTCCTTAGCTCTGATACTACGCCACTCAGACTCCTAGATGATCCAGAGGTAAAAATTTCCCCATTCTTTCTGCTTTCTGATCCTATGTTTGCGTGTATATGAACCTTTTTATAACCCCGTGTCACTTAAATAGAGGGGAACTGTTGTGGAGAAACTTACTGAGGAGACTCTAAGAGACAGGAAACATCTTCAGGAACTCCTTTCCATATGTGAAGGTGAAGTGTTTCTCAAATTGTACCCATTTTTTTTTTTTCAGTATATGACATTATATAAGTATTTTCTAATTGCATTTGCGCAGCTCAAAGGCAGATAGGAGAGACCTCTTTGAACGAAACTAGCTCCAGATCACATCAGATTTTGCGGCTGGTAGGCATGCCTACTTGAGTAAACTTTCTTTATCAGAGTTGTGCCTGGTCTTACGGCTGTGTTTAATGATGCAATCTTGCAGACAGTTGAAAGTTCTGCTCGTGAATATGCTGGAGCTGAAAATTCAAGCATTCTTACAGCTTCGGTGGTATAATACAGTTAACTTCTTAAAAAAAACAATGCAGTTTTCTTGTTTCAGATGGAAAAAATGAAATAATAGAGAGCATTTCTCAAATTTGAATTAGTAAATAGTAATTTAGACATTAACAAGGAAAATTTGACTTGGTTTTCTTGTACAGAATTTTGTTGATTTGGCAGGAAGTGAGCGTGCCTCTCAGACCTTATCTGCTGGTGCAAGGTTGAAAGAAGGCTGCCACATAAACCGGAGTTTACTGACTCTTGGAACTGTAATTCGCAAATTAAGGTTGAACAATTTTTTTTTTTCCCAATTTTTGCATAAAACAAATATTGGAGGGCATGTGTCCTTAACTCCTTGTAAATATAGCAGTTTCTTTTTTCTGGCCAATTCACTAGCATGATATTTTGCAGCAAGGGAAGAAATGGCCATATACCTTACAGAGACTCTAAGCTGACACGCATACTCCAGAATGCCTTAGGAGGCAATGCCAGAACAGCCATCATTTGTACAATGAGTCCTGAACGCAGTCATGTTGAGCAATCGAGAAATACTCTCTTGTTTGCAAGCTGTGCTAAAGAGGTGACGACCAATGCACAGGTCAATTTAGTCATGTCAGACAAGGCATTGGTAAAGCAATTGCAAAGAGAATTGACTAGACTGGAGAATGAAATGAAGAGCTTGGGATCAGCTTCAGTCAAACATGATACTGCCAAATTGCTGAGAGATAAAGAGCAACTCATAGAACAGGTGATTAGACAATCTTCACAAAGCAGTTTCCATGCATTTAACCATGACATCTTGCATCTACGAAAGCAGAATACAGTTTCCATACTTTTAACCATGACATCTTGCATGGGAAAACAAGATAAAAAATAGTTGCAAGTTAGAACTTGCCCTCACTTAAAGAATTTACTCATATTAAGCTTCTTTTCTTGTTTTGAGAATGTACAGATGGCCAAAGAGATAGAAGAATTGACAAGGCAACGTGATCGTGCTCAATCTCGTGTTGAGAATTTGCTACTGTCAGTAAGAGAAGTTCAAATGTTAAAGCAAGGGGAATATTCATCCTTAAATTCATCAGAAGTGGCCAAGGTTCCCAGTATGGTTGCTTATAACAAACATAGGGATTCTGTTGCACCTGGTATGCCTAGTTCCGACAACCAATACCTAGGACTTCCTGAGAAATACGAAGAGGATTTTCTGCTCGATGGCATCACTCCAAAGTTTGTTGGGCCTGATCCATGCAAAGGATGGGAGGAGATTGCTCAAAAAATGAATGAAGAATTTGAAGACAGCTGCAAGGAAGTTCAATGCATTGAAATTGACGACCCAAGCAGTAAGATGAATGAAAAGGCAGAGGTTCCACCTCCGACTCCTCTCAACAATGAAGGAAAATTAGCCATGGAAGAGAACATTGTGAAGAAATTCAAAACCGATGAGTTATCAATTCATCCTGATGAACAGGAAGGTAAATCGACCATGACAGAGGCTGTTATCAAGGAAATAGAAGCTGATAATTCAGCTGCTCCTGAGGAAGAGGAAGGAAAAGTAGCCTTGACTGATCCTGAGGATATTGAAGGAATATTAACCGTGACAGAGTCGAGTATTAAGAAGCTGGGAGGTGATAGATTCTCCACTGATTCCGAGGAAAATCAAGGAAAATCAGACAGGACTGTAACCATGAAGGACAATGTAGTATCATCCCCACAAAACGAAGATTTGCAATCAAGTCATATCTACAAGGACGAAACTTACAAGGCTTTGAAACGAAAAATTGAGGAGCTCCAAAGAACCGTCAAATTTCTTGTCCGTATTCATCATCTAGAGCAGTCGCCTTTCTCAGATGCATCTACCTCTAGTAGCCCGAGCATGACCCGAAGCAGAAGCTGCAAGGCGGTTGTCACAACTGTGCCACCTTCACCTTACTTTGAGAAGGCAGAACAAAATGAAAGCACACCCCCCACCATTGGATTTGGAAAGGACTTCCTTGAAAGACTAAGTGGCTCTTACCAAAACCTTCCTGGATTGAAATATGACGATAGAAAAGGGAATATGCCCAGAAGAAATTCTCAAACTTCTCTTAGTAGTATATATGGGGAAGCACAAAGTCGGAAAGATTTAGATATGGAAAACTCTTTAAATGCACTTGATTTTCCTCCACGACCATGGAAGTCATTTAGCCAGGATTCTATGAGAAGAACTTCCTCCACTGATTTTGCTGCAGATGGCATTGAAACGGATCTGCAGTCAGAAAAGCAAATTGACAGCAATTTGGTGAGAAGATGAACCTCCCTTCCTCGCTTCATTTTACCTATTTTCTCATATGAAATCAATTTTTTAAATTACAGTAACTTCTTTTAATATAACTGGAGGTTGCACAGTGCATACTACTTATCGCTGATGATTATTGGCTACTGACATATTTCCTTTTCCACGGGATGGTTTTCGATGGTAGGCACAGGAAACAACAGATAACACTGAGGATTCCAGGGAAATAATAAAGGATTCCATGCAACTAAACCCTAGTTGGCCCTCTGAATTTGAGCAGCAGCAGAGAAAGATCATTGAACTTTGGGATGCATGCAATGCACCATTAATCCACAGAACCTATTTCATCCTGCTTTTCAAAGGTGATCCTTCCGATTCTTTGTATATGGAGGTCGAGCTCAGAAGATTGAATTTTCTCAAGAATTCAATGTCATACGAAAACAATGCTCGGAAAGATAGTCCCATTGGCACAACAGCTTCTAGGTGAATTTAAGATTTCCTCTCAATTAAGTTGAACAATATACATGCACATTCAAGCATAGGCATCTAGCACTTGCTTGAAATTAATTCATTTTCAATCCCATGCAATTCTTAATAGTATTTTTCCTTTTTCTTTTTGTGGTGGCAGTGTGAAGGATTTGATTCGTGAGAGGGTAATGTTGAGCAAGCAAATACACAAGAAGTTCTCAAATAAACAGAAAGAGGAACTCTACAAGAAGTGGGGCATTGGGTTGAACACAAAGCAGAGGAGCTTACAGCTGGCTCGTCGTGTATGGACAAATCCGAAGGACATGGAGCACGTGAAGGAGAGTGCTGCTCTAGTGGCCAAGCTGCTGGGGTTTGTCGAACCAAGTCAAGCCCCCAAGGAGGTAGTTGGACTCAGCCTCTTGCCCCGATCTATAACCCGAAGATCTTATAGCTGGAAGCACGCCATTCCTCCCCTGTTATAGAAGTTGTTGAAGATAACGCGACTTAACTAGGAATCTTCTCATTTCTATCTCCTGAGCCCAGAATGTAAATCGCGTATAAATCTAACCAGACTTTAGTAGCAGATTCAATTTGATTCTTTCTTTGCTCATTGTATTTTATGTACCGAGGATTCAGTAATGGAATGGTGGGATGTTTATCAAATTCGTCCAATTTTCTTTCCTGACGCCATTTTTTGCGTGCAAAGGGAGCGGGTACCCAACTATTAAAAGCATGTCATATAGACTTTCTGAAATTTAAATTGCTTATGCTTATATGTCAAGTAACATTCTATTTTCGAAGCATGTCAAGTGTTCATTACTCGATGAACTATTAAGCCCACCTATTAATAGCGCGGGTATATATATATATATATATATATGTCACGTGATTATTACATTTTTCATACAAAATCAACTTAATGAAAAGTTTGATACTAATGCTTGTATGTCTAACTATTAGGCTTATCATATGTCCAGCGACCATGCTTATATGTTCATCAACCTTCCATTTCGCATCTGACATAAGATTGAGCTCCATTTCGTATCTGATATAGGATCGAGCTATAATTGAGCATGACACATACACATGGCTTGTGACCTCATAACTCAGAAGTAAATTAATGAAAATTTAATAAGAAAATGAGGGTAGCAGAGGGTTTGGCTTAACTCTTTAAGTTGAACTTGTCAAATGATTCAGAAATGCAGTGCTCTGTCTACGTCGAATAGGACCATAAAAATGGTATGGCAAAAGGCAAAGTTGGTATTCAAACCGGAGTTTTCTGCTTGTTTGTGCTTTACATCGAATCTATGATTTGAAGACAGATCCCTCGTTAATTTTCCAGCCTGACTTGGAACTACACATTTCATATCTCGTTGTGTAGGATTTTACATTAGAGGCATTGTTCTCTGGATGATGAATATCAGTCAAGCGGGTGGACTCTTCCAAAGTTGCTTCCACTACAGCACGCTGCCCGTCTAATGAAAGAGTAACGCTGTCAATGGTCAGGTTCAGTAGACTATATTCATATATCCAACCAAGCTGAGCAATCTCAGCGGCCCGATCAGTCCATGTCTTCAACATCTGACCATCCAGCACCTGGAGTTTTCTCAGTGTTAGGAAAAGCTTAAAGGCACACAGTCTGCTAATGTAGCAATGAACAGTCTTCAAAAGCGATCTACTAACTATGTAAGCTGAATCACATAAAATGACAGTTGTAACATGGGCAGTTTCCGAGATTTATACTTGCAAAAATTCCAAAAAGAAATTTTAAAATTACAACATCATTACCTCAGCCAATTTATCAAGACAGTGGTCAGGTCCAAACGCCTGGGATTTAATGTTCTGCCACTTGCGAACAATGCCTTCTGCAAGTCTTGCATCCATTCTAGGTAATTCTAGCAAAGAATTTTCATTTATGGACCCTGCAAAGTTTTAAGGCAGTTTTGATCATCACTAATCACGGAGGTATAGAACAATTTTCAAGGAAATTGACAAACTTGGGGACGTATTACATGTTTAAAGGGAAAAACTATCGTCTGTACCCTACTACCAATTTAACATTATAACAAAACATACGTGTAATGATAGCCATATAAATATCAGAACTTCAATTAAAGGATCAATCATTAACGGCTGACAGGTTCTAAGATATTCTAGAAAATACTTCACTCGTTACACGTTTATAATGTATTATTAAGTCATACCTATATTACTGACATTAGATGTCATAGCTGGGCTGATTTCTTTGCCAATAACCGATGAACTCAATCTACCAGGTAAAAACTTCAAGCCAACCAGCGTCATCAATCCAATTACCACACCAGCAGACATGATCTTGATACTAGCATCTTTAATTTTGTCAGCAATTGTTTCTTCTTCATTCATTTCTTCCAAACTACTCATCCCAGGAATCTCAGCTACGATGGCAGAATCATCTTGATCAGGTTTTCCCAGAGTCTCCTCATTTTCAATAGCAGGTAAAAAGTTGTTTCTCTCACCATCTAATTGATGTCTCACACTATCTTCTGAGCGACGAAGAGGAAACACCTTCTGCAATGCCTGTATTGCACTAGCCTTTACATGATCAAGAACTGCAGTAGCCTCTGCACCTATCCTCACTATAGCTGCTGCTGCAGCTAAGGGTGAACCACCTACACCTTCAAGCCTCTCTAAATATCTCAGGACAGTAGGATCATCATAATAATCTCCGAGCTTGAATGATATCTCTTTGGTGTCCCTAAATCTAGGAAAAACCACCTCCATAAGCCATGCCTCCAACAGTTTGCAAAGCCCAGGAAGATCTCTGTCATCATCATCCTTCGCGTTTTCCAAGACAAAATCTACAATAGATGGATTTCTATAAGGGGAGCTATCACTGTCTAAGCCCAACCACGAGCGACACTCATCAAGCTCCCCCACAAGCAATGAACAGAGACCCCTCTCCAAAGCAAAGTCTATCTCACGATTTTCCACAGAAGCATAGAGAGATGCAGGGTTCCCTAGAGTTGTTACCTTAGTCTGCTGAAGCTGCTGGAAGAGGTTATCAGCATCTCTGATGAGATGAGGTTTCTTGCTCAGAAATGCTTGAGCAACAAGTGCAAGTGCTACTCCATAAACTTCAAAACTTTCCGCAGGAATATTGCTTGGCGTGGCAGCAAATAGATCAACCTGTTCATGGCAAAGGATTTAGAAATAAATAGAGACTAAGACACTGATCAGAAAGCCTGACGGGAAAATATAAAAGATGACAAACAAAATGTCCTACAATACCTGCTCAGCTGCTGTCATGCGTAAGAAGGCCTCATTCATAAAATCTTCACGGGTAAAGCCTCCTGCGATTGCAGCAGCTCCTCCTCCACCAACAGCCCATAATATGTTGCGTACACCATGAAGACCCTCCTCTCTCTTCGTCCGGTAATCATCATCAAGGGGTAAGGCTAGAAGTTCAATAACACAACGTGGGGTAATCTCTTCTAATGTCTCATCGATCTGTGAATGCAAATCTGGTGCAAGACTGCTGGCTCCTTCCTCCTAAATGCTCCAGAAAAGGATTTATCAAGTATCTTGTAAAGTACAAGTGTCAAAACCAGGAAAAAGAACCCTGGTTGATCAATGTATAACTATTCCATTCGATAACCTTTCTGTATCAGTAAAATACTAATAAAAAATCTATATATCTTTGTTTCTTTACTCATAGTTAGGTAGAGCTTAACTCACTATAGTATTAACAAATCAAAAGATTTACAATTAATCTAGAAAACCACATGGTAATCAAACAAAGTTTAATCAATATAGGAGCATAATTTAAAAATTGAAGTAGAAAGGTGTGTTCCAGTACCTGCAACAGCTTCAAAGCCCTCTCAAGCACCTCACAGCCACCAATAAAATCTGGCGGATTCAATGCCATAGCATCCCTTGACAAGTCCACGTAAGCAAGGGACATTGCCAGCACGACATCTTGCTTAAATGCCTTTGGCAGCCTCTCTCTCAGCAAACTCTCCCCGATTCGAAGCACCGCTTCAGTCTCCCCTGCTTCTTGCAACACGCACAATGCTCCGGGAACCTACATTTTTTTCGCATTTTCTCAATAACCAAACAGAAATTTTAAAAGAAGAAAAAATTGAAAATTTAAACTACCTTGTCCCAGGGGACTTGAGTGATGATGGTTTCATGCTCATCATCCATAAGGCCTTGGTTGTAATTTCGTCTAGAGCCAGAGTTAGCTAGGGTTTCACAGGCAGCTTGAAGAATCTGTCTTCGGCTAATTAAAGTGTCTTGACTGAACCCGTATAGAGGCGGTTTCGAAACCCTTGCTTCATAGGCTCTTTTGATTCCATCACCTAGAAAATGCGTCTCAGCTCCCAACACCTGCTCTTGAAAATGACAATCATTTAATCGACTCTAATTCCCTAAATTAACAAAATTGAAAACGAACTGAGAGTAGATGTCTGCCTGACCTTGTAGAAATCGAGGGGGATAGACAAGTGGCGTTCGGGGGGAGAAGGGGAGAGAGGGGGAGGAAAAGGGGGAGACATAGTGGCGGTTGAGGAGGAAGATGAGGAGAAAGAATTGTCGGCGGTTGGGAGGAATTGGAAGTCGGCAAGGAGGCGGTCTGCCCATTTACTGGCGGAGCAGACGGTGGCAGCTGAAGGGTGGTGGACTTTGGAAGGTTTCCTAGAGTGACGCAATGGAGGAGTCATGGAGGGAGTGCAGAGGCCGATGCTAATGTGTCTCAAAGATTCCATTTTTGGAATCTGTGAGATTAAAAAAAGGAACTTAAACCCTTTTTTGCTCTGAGTCGAGCAGTGGCTGCTTCAGCTTCTTCTATTTTCTCCGGTGGTAGAAAGTGCTGGACTTCACAAAGAAGGCAAAAATTGTGAAGCTGTTGTCTCTATCGCCATGAAACAATATCAAAGCAATTTTATCGGTGTTCCGTTGTAGTCTACTTGGTTAGGATACTCGGCTCTCACCCGAGAGACCCGGGTTCAAGTCCCGGCAACGGAATTTTTTTTTTTAAAGCTTTTTTTTTTTGGGTGAATTTGATTCAAGCTTTTATTAGGTATATGTAAGCGGAGACGAATACCCGGGTTCAGATCCGGCAATGGAATTTCCTTTTCAAGTTTTTATTATGCAAAATGGTATTTTTCTCCGAAAATTAAGTTTTTAGTAATCTGTAAAAACAAGATAAGCTAATTAAATTTGATAATTTTAATACACAATTTATATTTATAAAATTAAAATTCAATGTATAAATTTATATATTAATTTAATTCATATCACGTTTGCCTCTTTTATCCGGTCTTTGCATGATTTTACTACACATCCACTTAATTTCATTGCAAATTTTTTTATATAAATAGCTATCAAATCATGTTAAAGGAGAGGGAGTAGTTAGTTTGCAATGATAACCTTGGAGCCCTGGCGCCAGACTAATTAACCCATAAATGCTGCTGGGGAAATGATTACTGCTACTATTAAAATAATAGCAACCTTACGAGGGAGTCGACAATCATTTCCTCCAGACTTTTTCCTTTTCTTTTGTCAACAATGATAGCTAACATGAGAACCCGCTTGCTCCAAAGTCACCTTATTATTTGTCAAGCTTTACAGGAAATTTGGGAATATAGAAGACTCAGCAGCTATGTTTCATCATCAATCTCGATACCAAGAAAGAGAATGCATATGAATTAAATCATTTCTTGGTTGTGACCAAAAATTTTGTTTATTTTGCATTGGTTTTGTCTTGTAATTGTGTGAGAACAATGTGATTTTGATAATTTTATATGTAATGATACAAAATCAATATAAATAAAATATAGAAAATTATATGTGAATATCAATAAATTTTTATGATTTATTTGATATAAATATAAATTATATACATAAATTATCAAATTATTATTTCATAAAAAATTAACACTTTGATTTGAAATAAGAGAAGTTTGGGTTATATCTTTTATATATATATATATATATATATATATATATATATCTAGTTAATTGATGCAAATTAAAAAGTAAGTTAAATTCCTTTCTTTTTGGCCAAAAAAAAAAAAAAAGGCAATTCCATGGAATACATAATTGTCTTTGTTGGCTCGTGAGTTTGTATACAAAGTTCCAAAACCGGGCCAGGCTTGGTAAAAGGTGGACACCTTTGGCATCGGGGCAGGCAAAAACAGATGGGTCATCGCGCAGGGAAAGCCGTCGGAAATATCATATGGGGGTAGTCAGCACTCAGCAGTAGTCGGGGAAAATAGCAAAAGCACCTCTGACCACAATTTATCCATAGCCAGATACAAACAATAATAATAATAATAATAATAATAATAATAATAATAATAATAATCTGCCAATAATAGACTATACAATTATTTATTGAATTTCTATTTTCTTTTCTGTGCCGTTTGTCTTTGATTTTACAGATTTTAATATCCAAAAGGAAATGAAAATAAATCATTTTTTTTCTTTTGTTGCCTTATTATTACATTTTAGACTTTAATTTTGTTATTAGAAAAGTTATAATAATTCACCACAACAATCATCCATTATCTCTATCAATAACCTTATAAAAGTATAAGAATCACTGCATCAATAGATTATTAACTCACGCAAAATCTCATCAACTTCAATAAAAATAATCCTTCGCTTTACCAGATTCCATTGAAAAGAGCTTTTCACCTTTTCTTTTCTTTTTTTATTTTTATAATAAGCTTCTTAAACTTTCTTTTATGGCAATCCTGAAAATCCTTCACTCCATCACCTTTTTTTTTCATGTTATAGTTCATAGTAATAAACTAATAACAGCAACACGCCGCCCAGGTGAGCTTATCAAACCCCTCGTGATAAGAAAAATCACAACACAAGAGTTGAGTTAATGATTCTCTGCTCCATCATCCAGTGTGTGTGTGTGTGTTTTTTTTTAAATAAAAAAATAAAAGAAAAAGCTAAATAAAGCTTATTTCAACCAACGCTACTTCCTCCTAGCCTAGGTAAATATAGA
Source organism: Firmiana major (assembly GCA_033439115.1). NCBI lineage: Eukaryota > Viridiplantae > Streptophyta > Magnoliopsida > Malvales > Malvaceae > Firmiana > Firmiana major. The sequence goes on along the minus strand of CM065907.1, from coordinate 933,038 downwards.
AACCAATGTCCAAAACTCACAAGTCAAAGCTGCACTTTGATGTGAAGTAGAATCTAATGGAGATAATTTAATGATACATTTAATTTTAATATTATTAGAAATCTCTTAATTTGAACTTAATTTTTAAATTTAGAATTCAACATAATATTGAAGGTTGATTTTTTGATAAATTTAAAATCGGTTAGATAGATTAATTTAATTTAGATATATTCAATTTATTATCTTTTAATTAATTATTATAAAAAATAATAAATCAATAATTTAAAATTTAAAAAATTAATTAATTTACTAACCATTTGAATCAAATATTAACATATTTAAATTAAATTAAATTCAATCATCACTAAAAATTAAAAGTAAATAAAATCGAATAATCAAGATAAATATGACTCACTTTAATTTAATTGATTCATAAGTAATTTCTGTAGTTTATATTTTAATTGTATAAATAATTAGAAAAAAAATATTTAAAAGGTTTTTTTTTTTTTTTTTATAAAAAAATGCCTTACAACCCAAATCCACTCTTATGGCGCGACATATGGCGTCGTTTCTGTCAAGCTTCAATCTTTTCCAGTAAGCCTGTTGCTAACACACGCTCCCTCTGTACTTCCACCATCCCTACATTTCTAAAGCTTTCCACTTTGCCATTTCTCCCTGCTCTCACTCCCATTACCATTCTTTTTGTTTCTTCTCTATGGAAATAACGGCTACTATTTTTCTTCTCTTCCTTACAGTCACCATCTTTAACCTGGTTATTCCATCTTCTTACGCCCAACAACACGGCGGCGTTACTTTAGCCGAGATCCGAGCGCTGACGTCGTTCAAACTGAACGTTTTTCACGACCCACTTGGCGTTCTTGACGGCTGGGATGCGTCCACTCCATCAGCTCCCTGCGACTGGCGTGGCATTGTCTGTTACAACAACCGAGTCCGCGAGCTACGGTTACCTCGGCTCCAACTCGGTGGCCGACTCAGTGATCAGTTATCCAACTTACGCGAGCTCCGCAAATTAAGCCTCCATTCGAACAACTTTAATGGCTCCATCCCTGACGCGCTCTCTCAATGCGCCCTCTTACGCGCCGTTTACTTGCAGTATAACTCACTCTCCGGAAACCTCCCGCCTTCCATTTTTAACCTCACCAATTTACAAGTCCTCAATGTAGCTCATAACTATCTCTCCGGTGAAATCGCCGCCGATATCCCGTTGTCCCTCCGGTACGTCGATTTATCCTCCAACGATTTCTCGGGGGAATTAAAGTCGAATTTCTCGGCACAGTCTCAGCTCCAACTTATCAACTTTTCATACAACAGGTTTTCCGGTGGAATTCCGGCGAGTATTGGGAAGCTCCAAGAACTAGAGTACCTTTGGCTTGACTCAAACCAGTTGTATGGAACGTTACCTTCGGCTATAGCAAACTGTTCTTCACTGGTACATTTAAGCGCAGAAGATAATAGGCTTAAAGGACTGGTTCCGGGAAGTATTGGTGCGGTTCCGAATCTTCAAGTACTAGCTTTATCGCACAACGGACTTTCCGGTGCGGTTCCTGAAAGCATTTTCTGTAAATCATCGGGGAATGCTACGGCGTCGTTGAGGATCGTGCTGTTAGGATTTAATGAGTTCACGGAAGTTGTTAAGCCGCAAAACAATGGAAGTTGCGTTGCAATTTTGGAGGTTTTAGACCTTCACGAGAATCACATCCGTGGCGTTTTCCCTTCTTGGTTGGCCAGTTTGACCACATTGAGAATATTGGATATTTCTGGAAACTCCTTCACAGGTTTATTACCAGTTGAAATTGGCAACCTTGTTAACTTAGAAGATCTTAGAGTGGCGAACAATTCGCTAACCGGTTCGGTTCCTAATCAGCTCCTACAATGTGGTTCGTTAAAGGTAGTTGATTTCGAAGGAAATCGGTTATCCGGGCAAATGCCGGGTTTTTTCAGTCAAATGCGGAGCTTGAAAAGCATATATTTGGGGAGAAATCTGTTTTCTGGTTCAATGCCGTACGGGTTTGGGAATATTTCAGGGCTTGAAACGTTGAATTTGAATGGAAACAGCTTGACCGGAAGGGTACCGGAAGATGTAATGCGGTTGACTAATTTAACTACTTTAAACCTCAGTCATAACAAGTTTTCTGGAGAAATTCCTCACGGTTTAGGGGATTTACTGAGTTTGGTGGTTTTAAATTTAAGTGCAAGTGGGTTTTCAGGGAGGATTCCTGGGAGTATTGGGAGTTTGATGAAATTAACATCTCTTGATCTGAGTAAGCAGCAGATGTCTGGGAAGTTACCTATTGAGCTTTTCGGGTTACCTAGTTTGCAAGTTGTTGCTTTACAAGAAAACAGGTTGTCTGGTGATGTTCCTGAAGGTTTTAGCAGCTTGGTTGGTTTACAATACTTGAATCTTAGTTCTAATGAGTTAACAGGTCGGATTCCGAGTACCTATGGTTTTTTGCAATCATTAGTTGTGCTTTCACTCTCTCGTAATCGAGTTTCGGGTATGATTCCAGTAGAGCTTGGTAATTGTTCTGATCTTGAAGTGCTTCAGCTTCGTTCGAACCGTCTGAGGGGCAATATACCAGGTGATATCTCTCGATTATCCCATCTGAAGGTTCTTGATTTGGGTGTGAATAATTTAAATGGTAAAATCCCAGAGGAAATGTCCCAATATTCCTCTATGACTACTCTGTTGTTGGATGGAAATCACCTCTCAGGTGACATGCCAGATTCATTGTCGAAACTATTGAATCTATCAACTTTGAATCTTTCCTCTAATAGATTGAGTGGAGCCATTCCATCAAGTCTTTCAAACATTTCTAGCTTGAAGAACTTGAATTTGTCAAGAAACAATCTTGAAGGTGAGATTCCTAATGCACTGGGATCTCGGTTCGATGATCCTTCTGTATTTTCAATGAATAGAGAACTGTGTGGTAAGCCATTAAAAATAGAGTGTGCAAATGTAAGAAATAGAAAACGGAGGAGGCTGGTTCTATTAATTGTTATTGCTGCTGGTGGAGCTTGCTTTCTTGCATTGTCTTGTTGTGGATACATTTATAGCTTCTTACGTTGGCGAAAGAAGCTTGGAGAATGGGCAACTGGGGAGAAGAAGAGGAGTCCGGCTCGTGCTAGTTCGGGAACAGACAGGGGTCGTGGAAGTGGCGAAAATGGAGGTCCGAAATTAGTCATGTTCAACAACAAGATAACGCTAGCAGAGACACTAGAAGCGACTAGGCAATTTGACGAGGAAAATGTCTTGAGCAGAGGAAGGTATGGACTTGTGTTCAAGGGGACATATCAAGATGGCATGGTCCTATCAATCCGCCGCCTTGTTGATGGATCCATTGATGAAGGCAACTTCCGAAAAGAAGCCGAAATGCTAGGCAAGGTAAAGCATCGAAACTTAACTGTCCTACGGGGCTACTATGCTGGACCACCCGACTTAAGGCTCCTTGTTTATGACTACATGCCTAATGGAAATCTTGCCACTCTCCTGCAAGAGGCATCTCAGCAAGACGGGCATATGCTCAATTGGCCAATGCGTCATCTCATTGCTCTTGGCATTGCTCGTGGCCTAGCGTTTCTGCACTCATTATCAACAGTTCATGGTGATGTCAAACCACAAAATGTACTCTTTGATGCTGATTTTGAAGCTCATTTATCTGAGTTCGGACTAGAGCGTCTGACAATAGCAATGCCAGCAGAAGCTTCCTCATCTTCAACCCCTGTAGGTTCTATAGGCTATGTGGCACCAGATGCTGCTTTAACAGGTCAACCAGCAAAAGAAGCGGATGTGTATAGTTTTGGGATTGTACTATTAGAAATTCTTACAGGAAGAAAACCGGTGATGTTTACCCAAGATGAAGACATCGTGAAATGGGTGAAAAGACAATTACAAAAAGGGCAAATTTCAGAGTTGCTGGAACCAGGGCTGCTTGAATTAGACCCTGAATCATCAGAGTGGGAAGAATTCTTGTTAGGTGTCAAAGTGGGACTCCTTTGCACGGCACCTGATCCATTTGAGAGGCCGTCAATGGCAGACATTGTTTTCATGTTGGAAGGATGTAGAGTTGGACCAGAAATTCCATCCTCAGCTGATCCAACCTCTCAACTTTCCCCCATTTGAGATTTTCCTCCTCCATTTTTTAAATTCATTTCGCACCCAAAAATGTCATTCTTTATCATTATCTTGTTTCGAATTGCTCCATTATCATTCCTTAGTAAATTTCATTTTTCTCCCTTATGACTAAAGAAAAACTTTAGAAGTACTAATATATTGGCTTTGAGTTGACGACGCCGGTTGAGTGGGTTTCCTTCCTCATTGCTGGGTCCTATCTATATTACATGTATTAGAGATATAAACGAGTTTGGGTAATAATAGACTACTCAAGTTCAAACAGGTTATTATTTAAATTTAATTTATTTATTTTTAAATTAAATTTAAATTTGAACTATTCAAATAATTATGAATGAACTTAAATTCAAATATTTTAGTATTCAATTCAATTAAGTTATAAACCTAAACAAGATTTTTTTTAATATATATTTTTATATTAGATTATGAATTTATCATTTTACATTTATAATATACGAATAAAAATTGATAAATCAAATTTATCGAGTTAATTTGAATTTATCAAGTCAAATTTAAACAATTTGAATATTTTATCGAATCAAACTAAACTTAAACGTCTTATATTATTTTGAGTTCGTTTAGTTCACTGAAAATGACTTTTGAAAAATAATTTTTGAAAAATATTTTCATTTTTTGAAAAATTATAGATTTTTTGTTATTTGGATAAATCAATGAAAAATATTTTATTTTATTTTGTTATTTTTTAAAAATTTGTTTTATTTTTTCAAATGATATTAACTAACTAATAAAATATTAAAAATTATTTATTAATTAATTTATTAATATTAAAAATAATTAATTTTAAAATAATATTTAATATCAAAATATTAATTTATTATTAATATTTATTTTTGAAATATTAAAAATATTAAAATAATTATATTTTATAAAGAAATTATTTATTTTTAAAATCATTACAAATGAATTATTTATTAAATTTATTTTTCTTATTTATTATTAAAATAATAATATAATATTTAGAACTAATAATATACAAAATAAAATATTTAAATTTAAAATATTAAAAAAATTTTAATGTTAATTAAAATTTACTCTAATTTAAAAAATTATTAATATAATAATATTTTATGTAAGGTTAAATTAAATCATAGTTCAAAAAAATCATATCTAAAATAGAACTTGAATGGAATTATATTAACAACCTCGATAAGTAAACTTAAACCTAGACAATTGTTCTCCAAAAGATATCTTCCCCTTTAAAAAGCATAAGACAAATTTTGAGAAAAAAAATTTAATTTTTCATTGATGAAAAATTATTTTTCGTTATCTAATTAATTTTTTAACAACCAAATATCAAAAAGTACAAAAATTTTCTTTTAAAAATTATTTTTGATAAACTAAACCAATCTTTAATGGAATCGAATTTGAACTTATTATTAAACCAAACTTGAACGTGATATTGAACGAGGAAGGAGGACTCAACATGTCGTTCCCGCCAAAAGTACAACGTCTAACCTGAAAAAGGCACGTGGCGAATGTCGAGGGAAGGGGGGAGTAGCCGTTAAGTCATTGGAAAAAAGCGAAGATGGCATCAGGATCCTGGAAACTGTCGGAGTTTGGCGTTTTCCGGACAAATAGAGAGGCGGAGCTCCTAGATCAGATTCTTTAGAAGCCTTGGCGGCCACGTCGGATTTTCTGGAGGAGTATTGACTAGCACGTGGGCCCTTCACGGTGTCACTTCATCTTGTGAAGGAAATAAATACCACTGCTGCATAAATAATGAAATAAAAATTACAGATGATGGCACGAAAGTTGTATGGTTTCGGGCATCCGGGTCCCACCGGATCAGCCTAAATTTTAAATATTGTTGCAATAAATGCAGATAATGTAAAATAATGTAACATGTACAGTGCAGACTACAGAGCCACAGTGTACGTATTTGACAGTGTGTGCCATGTGTCTTGTGACAACAGGGTTCAGAGTTCAGAACTCTAAAACCCCACATTCAATCCGGTCACGGCACTGAACACGGCAAACAGTTTTCCAACTTCAAAGTGTAACTGTCAATTTGTCAATTTTCAACTTCAGTGAGAAAGGATTTAGCTAGGGTTCGTCCTCTCCAATTGTAGAATCTTCCAATCAGCAGGATTCAAGTTTAACTAGGGAAAAATATCAGGTAATGCCATTGACATTTTGATCTGAGTAATTAACCAAAAAAAAATAATTATAATACAATATAAAATTTAATCTCGAATCCAAAAAATAAAATATCCAAACAAAAATATCAGGTAATAAATACAGGATCCCTACCAAGAACTCACCTATCATGCAGTAGGGCTGCTGCACTGACTACTGGATAGTCCAGCTAAGTGCCTGCAGTTTGCAGCCTGAAAAATATACTTCATCTTACTCGTTCTCTTCTTTGATCTTTCATTGTCAAAAGGAGGCCGGAGTGATGAAGCTTCAAGCTGATAGTTCCACTCAAATTTTCCAATATCTTGAGTATTTTTTTTCTTACATGATGTGTGATGGCATTTAATAAAAAAAGAGAATTTATACTGACGACTTAACATAATTTCATATATAAGTTCATGTAACTTACTCTAATATTGAAATAAAAGTTTTAGTATTGATATAAAAACTCTGATAATGATGTGCATGATATAGCATGTCGAGCCATATTACATCCCCTAATCAGTTCAATCTCTATTCCCCTTAACAGTAAGCAGATTCGAGATAAAAGATGATAACAAACAATGGGTGTATATATGTGTATATATATATATATATATAATATAAAAGTTACAGGCAAAGAATGTTTTGTAGGCCAAAAGAATCTCCGACCAATCAAACCAAGTGAATATGTATTATATAACAAGCATGTAAAGAAATTACAACACGCTTTCTTCTACACTGATTCCAAACCTTCGGGAATGGGTTCACTATCAGGGTGAGGTGAGAGAAATCTCCTACAAGCATACAACATAGCTGAATGGAACCCATCTGGATTTTCAAGGAACACAAAATGTCCACCCTGCAGATGAGAGAAAAGAAAGATAAGGAGTCTGACAGGAAGAAAAGCATTTGGATTCTAAAATAAAGCTTTCACGGAAAAATAAAATGTCTTTGGCCGGTGATACTGGCCAAGTTAATTTCTCATATATCACAGAAGAAAACAGACCTGAGGAACCCTGATAATTTCACATGGGACCTTCATTTGCTTGCGAGCTTCTATGGCTCCTTGATAATCCATCCAATCTTGAACCCCATATATAAAAGTAGTTGGCACTTTCCACTGAGATGCACTATTCACAGGAAAAGAAAAAAGAAAGTAATCCAATACTGTCTTCCAAAAACCTCCAACTTCTCTTGTTAGTAGATTGCACCTCTGCTCTAGACTATTGCTAGTGGTTCATATGGCTCTAGCTTGTATCAGTCAAAATTTTAAAAGTGGCTCTAGTTTCGACTAGATGTTATGCATAATCCTATTATATCAGTCAGCTTCAAATTTTAAAGTTTGCAGAATTCTCTGCTAGCAATGAGCTATGCACTAGCATTATATCAAATGGTATGGCTTGTATGACTCTTCACACCAGAGTGAAGCTTTATGATCATAAAAATTGCATTCTTCTATATTTCTCATAGGAAAAGAATTAAAACCGTAGAGAAATTCTTGGCTGTCAATGAAACCTCCTTCTTTATTGTGCATCTACACAAATTTACCAAGAGAAAAGAGAAATATACATAATTTGCATTCTAGAGAATGTTTTCAAGTCAAGTGAAATATAGACAAATAGAATTACCCGAGGTCTAATCAAAATCCTGATCAATATAAATAGGCAGGTATTAGCCCATTCAATGAACCCAATCAAAATAAGTACATAAAATCTTTTACTGAACCAATAAATATATTTAATCAAGCAGGGTAACCAAACCTGTTTAAAAGGGGCTTCCGAGCAAGTGCTCCAAATGCGAATATATATTTTAAGCACAGCTCTCCACTTGCTTTGGCAGCTGAAGTATGGTACATATATTCTTCAACAATGAAGAACAGGGAAAGTATAGCTGTTAGATATCTAATATAACATGAGCTATACACAAAACCTAAAATTCTTACTGTACCTGTTAAACTTCTAGACGACTCCTCTGTCAGTACACCCTCGACTGAATATTTAGGACTAAACCTAGCAGCTGCATACTTGCGTACAAGAACTGGACCCCAAGGACCTAAACCTCTGCAAACATAATCATCCAAAAAATGCACAAAAGCAGCAAATAGTTGATCTCAAATACAATCCAAGACAAGAGAATGAATGGAAATAAATATAATATGAAATAAATCCAATTGGTGCAAGAGGACTTTGACAGCAATATTTAAGAACAAAGGAGACCTACAAAATTATTCCAATAATGGTTTAATGTACAAGTACACAACATAAATAATGGAGAAATAACCTACAAAAAAACCCATGAAGGGTTAACAGATTAGTTCTCAGCAAGAGTAGGTTACCAAGGATCAACTTTGAAAACTTATTTTTTCCCTGATAATGAACCAACTTACTAGACGCATTAAGAGCATAGTGCATAATGATATAGTTTTGACGGACCAGTTAAAAGCAATGTTCAATAGCTAAGCTAAATTTCTGTTTCAGGCTGAGAAACTTTAGACAAGATAATTACAAACCTTATAAGCTTCTGAGGAGTAATATTAGACTCCCATAAATGACTCAAAATTACCCCTTTCCATGTTGCTTTGAAGCGGGTTAGCCACTCATAATTGCTATCTGATTCTGATGAAAATCCAGCAGGTCCCACTAAAATTAAGTGTTGAATATGTTCAGGATGCTACAGAATAAACATAAGGGACATTAGAACAAAAAATGTGGTATCAGACTACTAGTTGCATTCAAACATTTAACATGTAAAAGCAATCACCTTGAAAGCATACTTAGCTGCAACGTATCCTCCGAAAGAATGCCCAAGTAATATAAAGTTACTGATATTTTTTGCTTTGCGCCATTCCTCAAAAGAATCAACAAACCATGCCTCAGTTTCTGTATCATAAATACAAGAAAAGTTGAAATACATACGCAATTGCTTCAGTAACTTTCAATAAATGAAGAGGACCGAAGGGATTATTAGCATTCCTCTCACTAACCTTCAGTGCTTTTGCACTTAAAATCAGGCCTGCTTGATCCCCCCCAACTGGAGAGAAAAGTGAAGAAAAGACTAAGAAACTATAATGGAATGAAGATATCAAGCTCAATTTATAGAATGGATGCCTTCAGCAATTAAAATAATGGAGAATAAGTAGTAGCTAAAGCAAGAGCTGCTTCTTAAACAACACACCATGAAGAGTTAGTAAACCATAGAGGAAGCCGATAACTGATCAAATCGAAGTTATGACTAGTACAATTTAGCTTGGTCATTCCAAAAGCACAATATTTAAGACAAAAGGAGCTTACCCAAGCTGATCAATAGCAATGACCTTGAAATGATTGGACAGATAATCGAAATTCTTAAAAAAGAAACCCTGAGAAGCGGCATATCCATGTACCATAACAAGAGTGGGAGAACCTTCCTTGCTATCAAAGGTAATTGTATTTATGAACCTCGGCTCGTTACTCGCAGAACGAAACCACCTAACTTTAGAACCAGGCGCACCTGAACCTATATTCACTTGTTCTTGCACATATGGAGTCCTGAAATTTTCAATAATTCATTCATAAATATCGAATTCCTACCCGAGTTTTCACCAAAATTTAAAACAATAATTATTAATATACTTAAACCCAGTTATCATCCATTCTTTTCTTTTTTTTTTTAAAGTAATTGAAATATGAGAATCCAGGTAACGTGCAGTTAAAGTTTCCAAGCTTTTTCAAGTGTAAACTCATAACGGGATTAAGAAAATCCAAAAAATTGATAAGCGAAAGAAAAGGAAGGTTTACTCACTTGACGAGAGACAGAAGGCGTTTCTCGGCGGCGATGATGTGGTCGGCGGAAGTCGGAATCCAACGGAAAACAGACAGCCATAACCGTCTCGTTTTCGCTACAGTCGTTGCAGAGGATCTAACCTCCGCTTTGTTAATTTCTTCCACCATTATTCTTAAGATTAAGCCAGACCAATGCTATTTCCTTTTGCTTAAAGATGCCAAAACCCACTCATCTTCTTCCATTTTTAAATTCGAAAAGCTTGATATTGACTCAGCTCAGAACAAGATTTTTGAACTGTTCAGAAAAGGTGGTACTGAATTTTCATTTTCTGTTCACGTTAACTAAAACGCTTATAAAGCACGCCACAATCACAAAAGAGTAAGGACAGGTGGGCTAAGTGTAGCGATCTACATTTGCTTAGACCACCGGTTATCTGTGTCAATAACAACACTGAAGTATGTCTCAACTGTTACAGAAAACGCGGAACTGACGGGAGCTTAGATTCGTTTACGTTGGCGATGACATACGAATGCGAGTAGTTTTATTATTAATTATTATTATTATTATTATTATTATTATTACTAATTAGAGGAAAAATTATTTGGGATGGGTTGAATAAACTCTGAGTAGGCCGATTAAAAATGTTTGTCAATTATTCAAATATAATTGAATAATTATTAAAATTTAATTCATTTTATTTTTCAATCCAACTCAGATTATCAAGTTTGAGTTATCAAGTTATTTTAATTACAAGTTGATTATATTCAAAGTTGAATCAAATTTTTAATATTTAATATTTAATTTATCATTTTATTTTCATAATATATAATTAAAAAAATATAATTTAAAAACCTAGATAAACTCGAATATTTTGTAAGCCTAATTCGATATCCAAAATCGAACTCCAAATTACTAAATCAAGCTTGACTCTAGTTCGCCTCGACTTAATTAATCCTCCTAGGAGGCATACAAGAAAATGCCTCTGAAGCCAACTGAAAAAAGATCCAAGGAAGGGTTAGTTGAGACATTTATTTCTAGCTAGCTACGATTGCAAGAAGGGCTCATATCACATTCATACCAAACTTGGCATTCAGAACACTGAAGAGATAAAAAAAAAATCAGCAAAGGGAAATAGTGCAAGCAGTAATTGTACATGGTTTACATTGTATCCACAAGTACAGAATTTGATAATGAAACAAAGTTGACAAACTTTATTGAAACAACTAATTTTTATAGCTCTAATCTATCACCAGCCACTGTGAATTTCTCAATCTGTAAGAACAGTCAACAGCCGCAGCCAAGAAATTTTATGTAGAAAACACTTCCTGAGCAAAACTAACATACCTCCAACCAGCTCAAGAAAAAGAGAAATACAATGAACAACCATACCATTATAGAGTAATTAGGCCTTCGTTCACTCGGCTCTTGACTGACCAGCTCTGGAAGAGAGAATAATGCCGACAATCAAGCCATATAGTGCCAAAGCTTCGGCGAAGATGAGAATGAGGATCATCCCAACAAAAAGCTTTGGCTGTTGTGCATTAGCTCTACAAAATCCAATTACAGAATAAGACAACAGTTTTAGGGTAACAATGCTTGCAAACTACATAGTAGAAGAGAATAAAGCAATAAAATCATAGACAAACAAAATGAATCATAGTACAAGTTTAAGAGTAAATAAAGCAATAATTATGATTAAATAACATTCATCTTTCCTTTCTAACAAACAATCATAAGTACCCTCACAGCATCTTAATCCAGCTCAAGGCCTGAAGGACCCTACTTAAATTTCTCCCAAGCTGAATCTAGACAGCCAAGAAATGAAAGGGCTTTATTTGCAGAGTTAACAAGATAATATAAAGGTAATTATTAATGGTAAACATCAAAAACTCAGAAATTGTATATGATCATAAAGCACAAAACCAGCTAAAAATGAACTGAAATGTTTAACCAAAGCTAAGAATTACCTAACGCCAGCATCACCAACGATCCCAATAGCCATACCAGCAGAAAGACCGGCGAGGCCACAAGCGAGACCAGAAGAGAGATGCGCATATCCATCGAAAAGGTAATAAGATTTAGCCTTTGGGTTAATCCCGGTACTGATGATAACAGCAATAATTAAGCCATAAATACCGAGCACACCAGCCATAACCACAGGGACAATCGACTTCATCACAAGCTCTGGCCTCATCACCCCCATCGACGCTACACCAACCCCACTTTTCGCGGTCCCATAAGCGGCTCCCATACCTGCGAAACATCAGATGAAAACCCCAAACCCCAGATCCACAAAGATAAAAATCATCTCTCATTGAAGTCCGAGTATCGCAAATTGCTTACAGGAGAAAACGAGGGCAGCAGCGGCGCCCAAGAAGCCGAAGAAAGGAGCAGTTTCATCGCCGCTGAAGGTTGAAGACATTTTTCCCGAAATGGATCGGATCTGCGAACGTTCACTTCGCTCCTGCAATCGTAACAGTAAAGAAAACAAAAACCCAATATCAATTTAGAGAGAATTATATGCGGTGGCTTCCCTTCTCCCCCCAGGAGAAGTAGCGAAACAAGGAGCACCTCAAATAACCGGAAATTGGGCTTCTTTGGCGCCGAGGAAACGTACCACTTGTTGGGTTTCTAAGAGTCTACATGGGCCGTGCGCTTGGATCTGATAAGCCCAATATTTTCATATCAATTCCTCGTATAAGCCCTAAACCATTTTCTATTCTAAACCTTTCCATCCATTTTGTAAGGTAATATATAGAGGATATGCAAGACTTGGAGCAAAGTTATTCTCGAGTGTGATATAGCACGTATGTCACGACTAGTGTTTTTTATCTGATAGCCTTGAGAGTTAAGAGGGCCAATCATAGTTTTTAGTTTTTCGGCCGGGGTCGACCATTGTTCAAACCTTAAAACCATAGATATGATATAAAAATAACTCATATAACAAATACACAATTAAAACAAATTAAAAGTAAAAAAAAAATTATATTTGACATGTAAAGACAAATTTTTTTTTTATTTTACATACTACAAATACAATATCATATAATTCGAACACAAATTTTCGAATCATGTAATATACTAATATTCAAGACCCATCTTTCATAACAGCAGCCCGCCCACTGGTTTTTATGTGGGAACGAATAGCAGAATACAAACTGGCAAGCACATATCTCAACATTTCCAACTAAATATATCCGACTTATAACTGAGTGAACAACAGAATAGCAGCAGCATTGTAGCAATAGTATCATGATCATTAGAGTTTCAACTGTCAGCAAAATACATTGGAGTCCTAAACAACCACCCGCACAACCCACCATATTAATTAACCCGAGAAAAGGGTTTAATTCTTCAGAGCAGCCCAAGTTTCATGGTGTAACAGTATAAATCTCTGCTCTTAACCATCATTTTATAGCAGTTGGTGGAAAATAAAAAGCTAAGCATCCAAGATGAACTCGTAAAAATATTCAAGCTTCACCTGTTCTTTGAAACATCGTCGATTTGTCATCCCACCTGTTGTAACAATAATAGTTTCCAGGCCTTAAGAATTCAGCACATACGAGGCAAAAGAGGGGCATACCTATCATAGGCCAGAACCACAACCGTTTCCCAACCTGGAATTCCAAAAAGTTTGGTGTTAGCAATGAGACTAATAACTGAGAAATAGAAAAAGATATTCTATTGACGTTCTGCTTATAGAAGAGAATAAAACGTAACAGCCAGCTAGTACATGCCTCTAGCTTACTCAGCAGTTGATATACATTATTATCGTACTTAGGCCTTACGAATTCAAAACCATCTATATAGATGCTGTCAGATAAGTAACTCACCTTATCATTTCAATCTAATAGTCAGATAGGAGACAGTTAAAAGTCTCCATGCACTTTGATGCCATGAAATTCAAACCCAACCCCCCAATACAGACGCCATATAACCAAGACAACGTAGAAACTTTCCCTCAAATTCATTCAATGCATGTAAAATATCAGTCCTTTGACAAAGATTTGAAGAAAGAAATTGAAGTTAGCAATTGATGTTCAATTTAAAAATCAGGACAATATTGAAGTATTTCCAGATAGATGATTTCTGCATGCTTGTCATCACTAAGAGAATACTAAGCTGTACAAAACAGAAACAAGAAGAAAAGTCAAGACAAGTAATGTCTCATCTGTGGGAATCCCAACATAAAATATTGGGTCTTGACTACCACCCTTAGAAAGACAAGGTCACTGAGCCAATTAATATATGGATCTTGATGTCATCTTCACCACCAACCGGTCACCCAGAATCCAGATGAGATGGATGAGCCACAACACTTTTATTGAGCCCATTCATAATAAAGAAGCCAATTCAACATCCAAAAACAGCCTCCTCTACCATATTCCGGTACCAGTTCCAATAAAATTTGCAAGAAGGCATTAACTTGAAAGATTTTTGCTCTGCTTTCATTAATCAAGAACGTGAAACACTGAACCATGTTTTTTTCTTCCTTTGACATCTTCTGGATCGAGAACTGCTTATTGTAAAACTCTTTGTGCAGCACAATCATCATTTTAGGCAGTGAACTCATGCAGGGAGGCTTTTGTAGGTCTTGCAGAGAAGCAAAGCAGAGTCAATTGATCCTTAACAACATCATGGTTTCATAACCGGCTTAATTGTCATGTGCCTCTCAATCAATTTGTCCACAAAGGAACGAATCTGCATGTCAAATGCATCTAAATGAAGTTTAAGCTATATATTACCAATAAATCTCTATTTTTGCAAAAGAATGTACCAACTCTGTAAGAGTGATGGCAACAAGGTCAGCTATCTAACAGGAAAAAAAAAAGCAGTTGTACTTTTCACTGTAAAAGGGAAAGGAAGACGAAATCATATCAGCAGTTTTGTTAGGAAGTCTGTTAAAATGATAGTGAGTAGAGTACTACTAGTAAGAATTTAGATCAAAGTTAATGTACAGATGAAACCTAACAAAAGCAAAAAATACAGCCAGCTACCATCACAATAGTAATTACTGGAGCTGCCGTGCATCAGAGAATCTTTCATAATTGGGAAAAAAAAGGTAAACAAAAAGGTCCAATCGTTAGACTAGGTAAAAGGATATATCAGATACAGCATAAATAAAATGCATACCTTATTTTTACGCTTGAAATCAAGAAATTCAGAAACAGCCATGTTTTTCTCTGCGTCTGTTGCCTGCTCCATCACCTGGTAAAAGAACTAAAAGGATAAAACCAGAGTAGAAGTAGAGCAGATAAGAAGTTGAGAACTTGGAAGTGAAAGATAAAAAAGGGAACAGAAGAAAACAAACCTTTGTTGCAGTTTTCTTCATTATTGATTTGTATCCTTCCTTATCAATTTTTCTTGCCTTATAAAGGGGCATTAACAATGATGCAACATAATCAACAACAGCCTGTTTAATTCGATCAGCTCCACGAGAATGATTTTTAGATTGCTCCTTGTTTACAGTAACTTGGGAGATGGAGCTCTCATTCGCTCGCACATCCTGCTTCCAGGTTGGTTGCCTTGAACTAGCATTTGAATCTTCCTCATCCTTCACATGCATTGTCGGACGGAAGAAATCAGGATCAGCAGCAGCTGCTTGGGACTGCCATCTCTCAATGGCATGGTAATCCTTAATCCCCCCACTACCAGCAGTATCAACCCATGCTTTAGTGAAGATACTGCCGTCCACAGCCAAACTTTCTCCAGAGCGCTCTTTAAGTTTCAAGTGGCTAGCAATCTCATTTGAGTGGCTTCTCTGAGACAGGTTATCCACTGACATTCTGGAACTGTCAAGGTTAACACAAGCAGCAGAGAAATCAACAGACCAGTCCCTAACTCTGCAGTTCCTAGAGTCTATTTCTGATATACAATCTTGTCTTCCCAAAACACTACCAGGCCACTTCCTTTCATCCATCTGTGCATATTGCTCCCTTCTTGCAAATTTATGAAAAGAAGGAATTTTGGGAAGCTGCAGCAATTTGTTGCAGTTGGCTTCTGTGGATGCAAGTACCTACAGAGTAAAATAATTAATCTCATTATAAGCACATATCCATAACCACAACAGAAGGAAGAAAATTTTTTTAGTGAAGATGAAAAGCAAAAGTTATGAATAACATGGTTGTAGAATGCCATGTTAGGCAACCCTTTGCATTTTTTAGGTAAATATTAAATACTGTAACAAGTTATCCAAATTTGGCCATTCTATCAACTAATGAAATCAACTTGATCAAAAGTTAAAAGAAGCATGTCATTCAATAATGCAATATTCTTAAAAATTTATATGAGGTGGCAATATGCTAAAAGATTAACAGCAAAACCGGGGATAAGATTTATAAATTTTTTGCTCTTTAAAGGGAACAAGATAAGCCAAACATATATTAGCACAAATAAAGACTTCTGCAAGGTGGTATCCATATAATGGTTGTTTAAGGACATTGTCAACGCAGATATACCACAGTGAAAAGGGTAAAAGAAAGAACAAACCTCAGCAGCTGCTTTTGCTGCGGCTCGAGCAGCTGCTTCAGCAGCAAAAGCAGCCTGCTCTTCTTCAGACATTGCCAGCTTCACAGCTTCTACTTCCAATTCAATTGATTTGTCATTTTCTTTCACATTGAAGGGAATCTGGCTTCCGACAGAAAAAGGATCCTGCAAGCTTCGTTTATTCTCAAAAGCACCATGTGAGCGCAGAGGTGGCTTTCCTGAAGCAGGATCTTTAAGGAATTTTCTCTTTGAAGAAGCTTTTGCCTTACGGAAGACTTCAAGCCAAACATTAACTAGCTGGCTTGCTATGGCACGTATGTCACGACTTGTGTGTACACAAACTTTTTCCTTCACAGTTTTCCCTATGCCTAAGAATAAATATTATTAATAAAATGTCATTTTATTCATCACATACTACTTCGTGGAAAAGCAAACTGAAATGCACATACAAACAAAAAATTTCACACATGCCTTGCAAGTACATTGTGAATGATACAATATTTATGACATTCATAAAATAAACCAATACCTGATGAACGAACTGCATGTAGATCAGTCGAAACAAGCACAAGAAGACGAACACAATGGCGCAACAATTGAGTCCCATCTTTCCCCATTGAATCCTACAAATTTCATATCGAACAAAACAAACATCAAAGGCCATTATTTAATGCCACTAAATATGAGCATTTCTAGAACAAAATCCATATTAGGACTCAAAGATGGATAAAAAAACCATGAAAAGCAATAATACCAGCATCCATGAGTTTAGTGTGGTAAGCCCTTCCTTTGTCCCAGCAAAGGATTTCAAGGATTCAACCGGGAGACCCAACAACTTTTTGGCGAGATGCAATCGCCCTGCAGTGGTTTTCACATTAAAGAACATGTCCCGTAGTAAAGCTTCTCTAGTCAAAAGCCGAGCTCGATCCAAAGAGTTTTTGTACAAGAAATTAGAAAGTTCAACTGCTTCGAGTCTCTTAGTTATGTCCCTCACTTCATCCCTTTCTGATACTGACTGCCTCTGTGCAGCCTCCATTGCCTCTACTTCAGCGGTATAATCATTTCCAACGGTGAATATGTCAATTAGTCGCACAGCCTCCCGAAGTCCACTCAACATTGCACCACCAACTGTGTCAGGATGCTCCTTACAAGTGGCTTCTCCAGCAAAAAATAAGCAGTTCTCAACAGGCCTTCCCAACATATCATAGTCTTCTCCGGATGCTCCAATGGCAACATATGAGTAAGCACCACGGCTGAAAGGATCCCTGCCCCAATCAGTCACTACTGAGGCAACTGGATCAGGAACTGAAGCCTCTCCAAAAAGTTTACGAAGAACAATTACTGCATGGTTTACATGATCTGATGAGCTCATATTTTGACCATCAATAGCTGCCTTACCAGCCACTAAGGCTATAAGAACAGGAGCCCCAACAGTTTTTCGGACATTCCAAAACATAAAGCAATGGCCCCTACTATCTGTTTCCTCAGCAGTCACCCCAAAGTAGTCCACAGTATCATCCCAAAACACTTCTGGGAATTCCAAGACAACTTTATTAAGTACGCCAAAACCAAGACGCTGTATGGAAGAATGTTTCCAATGGGGCAATGGAGGAGAAAACTTTATGGCTCCTGCTTTCAAGCAACCAAGTGGCACAGTTATAAGCACAGCATCTCCTGAGAACTCACTGCCGTCTGATGTGGAAACTTTGACCTGCCTATATTGACTATCATCAATTCCAGACTCCTTCAGACTGTATGAAATATTTGTGACTACACGGTTCAAGTGGATGAGAAGTCCTTCTCCAAGAGACTCAACCACTGTGCTGTAACCCCCTTTAATCATACAATGCGCTCCTCCAAAGCCACCATAAACATCATCTTGGTTCCAGTGGGGAAGAGACACTTCCTTAAGTGAAGCAGCGCAACCATACTCCAAGTGGGCATAGTGCCAATTCATAACCCTTCTCTCAAGGGGACTCAAAATCTCCTCTTCAGAACATTTTTCTTCTGGAAATTTTCCAATGATATTGCTTGCTTTGGAATCATATAAAGCATCCATTGGAGAATGTAATTCCGTTTCTTCAATATTTGCTCCTATTTCTGCCATTCGATGCCTTTTTAGGACATATTCTAAACCATCCTCAAGAGACATTCTCATTGCTTTTTCACCTTTTTGAGCAACAAGAAACACCATGTCATCAAGAAGAGTGTTGTATTCAGCTTCCAGAGCATCATCTATATCCGCAGGAACCTTTTGACCAGTTAAAATGTCATAAAGAGGACAGGAACTATTCAACACAGTCAACTCTAGCCCCAACTGTGCACAAACCAATGACGAAGGATCTGGTCTTCTATTAGTGGACACGTCAGCCTCAACTCCTGTAATAATGCTAGCCCCAAGATCCACAGGTACTGAGAGAGAGGAAAAATCTGTATAAACACGACCTCCTATCCTATTCCTAGCCTCAAGTACGACGACAGAAAAACCCTGACGTTGCAAGTGGCGTGCAGCAGTCAATCCAGCTGGACCAGCTCCAACAACTATGATTTTCTTTCTGACCTCTGAAACACCCTGCAAGCAATGGTTCCCCTCAGGATTATCATAAGCAGCAGATTGAACATACTGCAAGTCATTCCTTTCTTCCGGAGTTACTAAGGGAGCTATTCCCACGTCAACTGCATCACAAGATAGATCAGCACTAACCTGCATATTAATCAATCCAGGGTTTAGTTTAGCATTGATGCTTCCATTTTGCTGGCAAGCATCATTTGGGCATTCTTCTTGTTCTACATTAGGTGATTCTGGTGCGGTCGAATCAACGACTACTTCACATATTGTGGCTTCAGATGCCTGGTTTTGATCATCAACACTAGCACCATTCTTTGCCTCCATAGAAGCGTCAGAAGTCTTGACCTGGCCAAGGATAAAGGCAACTCCGTCTTCCGAATCCGCTACAGAAGCACCAGAACTACCCTCAAAAGTTTTTTCCTCTGGAAGTTTGTAGTTATGCTTAGCACTAAGTTCTGCCTTCTCTTTCTTGGAAGCAATTCCAAAGTTTATACAACCCTGCAAAAAGGAGGTCATACATTTCATTTTCTACCGTTCAAGATCAACATTAATTTTGCCCCATAGTACTAAAATCTGAGACATCAAGAAAATATAAGAAATTTTATCCATCAAAGACCATATATAACAAATTTTGACTTATTAAAGAGTATACACTTACACTCTGATCAAGAAATGTATATATCTCCCTAATTAGGGAAGCCCGAGTTGGTTCATCCTCTGAAGGAATATCACTAACACCACAGTCAACAAGAGGCAAAATACGGGAAACATCTTTACTCCAAAGACTTAAAATATAATTCCTGCAGCACCATGCAATTAATTCCTTTGAAAAAGAAGAATGTCTTAAAATAGAAAATCAGAACTGTTAGTTATATCAACTCCTATGAAAGAATGAGACCAAAATACAAATCCCAGAATATATAGGTAAATTATATGAAAAATTCCAAGTTTATTAGCCAAATCACAGATCATAAAAATAAAAAATTTATACAAAAGATGCTACCTGGTGTATAAGGTTTCAAGGGTAATTAATAGCTATAGTTTAAAGTTGTTAATGAAAAAAAAGGAGCACGAACCAGGAGCCCGTATTCAAAATATATATATATATATATATATATATATATATATATATTCATAATAATAACAATAAGTAAACAAAATTAGATACATATCCACAAACCTGCATTCCAAATATTCCTGTAGCCCACCTCTACGCTTCAAGACCTCCTTAAACTTGATCTTCTCAACTGGACCCACAGCATGAGCTTTCAGTCCAGCTGAGACTGCTGCCTCATCAAACTTGTCTCTTGCTCTAAAGGAACGATCACTGTCTACAAACTGTTGACTTCCGAAAAAACCTTGCTCATTTATCAAAGTCTCCCAATCAGCATCCCCTTCATAAGCCATATCTCCATGCCTACGCTTTTTAACATTGCGCCCAGCTCGCAGGGCAGCTGATGACTTACCGTCTTTGATTTCAGAACTAGGCTGAGAGACTGCATCTTCAGGACAAC
This sequence comes from Firmiana major, assembly GCA_033439115.1. Classification (NCBI taxonomy): domain Eukaryota; kingdom Viridiplantae; phylum Streptophyta; class Magnoliopsida; order Malvales; family Malvaceae; genus Firmiana; species Firmiana major. Next base: position 912,442 of record CM065907.1, on the reverse strand, counting down.
TTTCATTTTCATCGGGTGTTAAAGATGTGGAAGAATCTCCGATAGCCTCTTCATTGATGAAAAAACAATCATGGCTTGGAACGCAGGCCCCATGGCATGCATCTTCAGATGGTTGATGCAAAACAGAGTTGCACCTCTCAATGGAGACAACAAGTTCATTGGGGTGAAGATGGGTTTCTGAAGATTTTTCCTCAGCGCAAGCATTTGGACCATCAGTGCAATTCTCTTCCATCTTCAGTGAATCAACAGCAGACAGAGACAGATTATGTTTAGTTTGCTGTGAACCTTCCAAATATTGGTTGAAAGCATAGTCACTTTCTAGTTTTGCAGCCTCTTCATATGCATTTCTATAAGACTTGTTTAGCAACTTGTTGGAGTTTTCTTTCCCAGCCAAAGAAACTTCTGAATCAGCACTCGAAATGTTCACTGGTTGCCGAACCAAACCTCCATCAGCAGACCCATTCATTTCTTCTATCTGCTTTGAGGAAGAAAAAGAGTTGGGGGTTTCTACTAAACAGGGCACTGAACTGCCTGTTTTACCTGTAGATTGAAGCTCTAATCCATCCTTTAAACCTTCAGTTTCTGGTTTACCCCTCAGGTCAATTGCCGAACAATTTTCCCTGAGCTGAATATTGGCCTGCCAATTTCCATCCTCGTCAGAAAGTTTGGGTGACCTACATGGATCTTCTGTAGTTCCCTTTTGAACATTTAAGTCGCACAGTTCCAAAATGCTTTCTTGTAGACACACAGCATCCTCTAATCTTTGATTCTCTGCCGTATTGCATTCTTTGGAGGATGAAGGTAACAAGCTTGAACCAGAAACTGAACAAGAACTATCATCAAAATTCCTGCTAGGGTTCTTTGAAGAAGAAGCATGATGGGTAGCCTTGCAATTCTGTTTCAAACTCGAATTTGGAAGAGATTTCTTTAGCGAACCAGATTGTGCCTTATGAAAAAAGGTTGACAATGAATCTTCCAACTTCTCATCCAATGACTGATTCAAACCTTCCCCAGGCCACAAGCCTCCCTCATTCTGATCTTCCTCAAGCTGAGGTCCCAACCCTTCTGATTCATCCTCAATCCCAATGGGTTTTGCTTTTGAATCAAACTTGTCTCTCCTCACTTTCCCCGTGCTTTTTTTGTCGACCTCTTTATCATTAACCGCATCATACCTGTCTTCTCCAAAATCCCAACCTTTCTCAACAGTCTTGGACACAAATTTCCCATCCAAAACCCCATCATCCTTGAAAAACTCATTCAAAGCATCACCCCTTCCCTTCATTGTTCCAGGTTCAATATCTTTCTTGGGAACCTTCAACTTCTTCCTAAAACTAGCCAGTGTATCATTCATTCCCCCAAAATCCTCCTCATCCTTGCCCACACTTTTACCTGCCTTAACTTCAACCTTCTGAAACTTCTTGACACAGCCATCCAATCCAGCCTTAACCCTTTTAGGATTCTTAGGTTTCCTTAAATTCAACAAAGACCCAAGGGGCTCATCATCATCCGAATCAAAACCAACCTCAGCAGCTGTGACCTTTAATCTTTTCTTATATCTACCACCACCATCCATTTTCTTGTTCCTAGGTTTCAACGAATTGTCTAACAAAGCATTCTCTGACCCTAGCTCAACCTTACTCTCCAAATCAAATTGCAAATGAGGACCTTCCGCGGAGTTTGAACCATTATGATTTTCCATCTCTCAATTACCAGAAACCAAGAGCTCATAATTTAGGATAAAGATACCCTCTTTCAAGCAACTAAGCCACAAGCCAAAAAATTCCAAGCCAAAACCAAATGTTCCAACAATCATCAAATCCTTAGATATTCAGCAAAAGATACATATTCACAGCTAAAAATGGAAAGAGTTTCTTCCAATGAATGGCTTTTCCACAAAGATTCACAATGCCTTGGTCTTACTCCATCTCTAGTGCATGGAATTCAATAATAAAATAAGATTTCTAAGACAAAAAAAAAAATTAGATAACAAAAATATAGGGTTTACAAGAGAATTAGTATATGCCCCAAGGAAAGAGGTAAAGAGAACGAGAGAGATTGGGACTAAACCAGACCTGAGAACGGTGGCGTTAACGGAAATTTGTCGAGGAGAGTGAGAGGCGCACGTTAGTGTCGTATTTTCTGGAATTAGAAGGTCATGTGCCCCATTATATATTGCGCCGCGACAACGTCGTAGTGGGAAGTTTTACTTTTATTGTAGGAGAAAATATAAATAAATAAATATGAAATAACCAAACTACTAATGCCCCTTTTATTTTGTAAATTGCAAATGATAATTACTTAAAATTAAAAAACAATGGTATTTACGTGAATTTCTATTGGTTATCACTTATCAAAGCAAAAATAGTTTGAGTATGATTCAAATTATTATATTTCATTTTTAAAGTACACAAATTTTTACAAATTTAATTTGAGCCGTAATATTTGTATTTTTCTTTTTCTAAAATTCGAATAAAAAATAGATGGTATCTCTCCTTGCTCCTATTTTGGATCTTGACAGGACACCTTCAGTTACAATCATGACAAATGCTTGTCTCTTTTGCAAGCTTTCTTTCTTTAGTGAAGAAACAGAGACACCCATGTATGTGCAAGTTCAACCTACATTTTGAGCCTTATTGTACAGGGCTAGTGGTTTTTAAGTGGCAAAATTTACACTGGATTTTTCTTGGTAATGCTCATTGCATTGTGTTTTATGCACATTTATATGTTGATTGCTTGTTGATTCTGCTAAAACTTCATTGCCATGGCCTACTAGATCATTTCCAAGGTGGATTAACAGAAGAAACAGATGTTGAAGACCAAGGTATGTAGCTATGGCAGGAGAGCAATCTTCTGAGGTTAATATATGCTGCTTTTGAATTTATTTTTCCATTCAATTTACTCTTGTTTTCTTTCTGCTTATTTGGGATGATATCCTATTACTGATTGTTCCTTGTGTTTTATATGCTAAGGTCTGAGATTTGGTATCTCATTACAAGTGAAAAGTCTGCACGGCTACTTCAAGACAACTTTGTTGGTTCTTCCGGTTTGTCTAGTAAGGAGAGAGGTGAGTTTCTGATATTACTTTTGACTCAGACATTGCAATTTTTGCATTGATAAACCAGCTCTGGGATACCAAACATTTGGCTAATTATTCAGTGCCATCATTCAAACATCTTGTAATGGAACTGGTTGTGGTAGTTTTCCATTTAGAAACATACTGGCATGTCTATATATAAGAACAATGGTCTATGGGAAGTTTTAACTTGTAATGTCCTTCCTGATGAGTGTCATTGTGCTTGTTGATTGTTGAGGCGTTTAAACTATAAGTGATTGTTTTTTTGCAAGAATGTGCATGCCAGATCAATCAGTTTTACTATCAGAGGGTTTTCTTAAGTTTATGCAATGATGGATCATGCAATGGAGGTATCTCAGAGCAGCAGATGACAAGATTGTGATTTACAATTTGGATTAGCCCATGCTTATGGTTATTCTCATTGAGTTTAAAGTTTGTTCCACTTTATTTAAACCTCCCATGGACTCCTTTTTCATTACTTATAAAAGTGGTTGACAACATACAGATTCACATGCCCCCTAGCTGCAATTTTTATTCTTTAAGTTATGACAGGATTTTTCATCTTCATTTTTGATGAACACTGACCTCTGGTGTTTCTGTATGATTTTTTGCATTTGTAAGCTTTTGCAGATCCAGTGTTCTGGTACTATCAAAGAGTGACATCGGATGGATCAGAATGCTGGCTTTGGTGACTCATGTTTGTTCTTTCACAGGAACTTTCCTTCTGATTTCAATCATGGTGGCAAGGTTAGATTATACAATTATCACGAAGGGAATCCTCTGGCTATTCAGAAATTTCACCATGCTACAGTACAGTGAAGATCCTAGGCTGAAATTTCTGACATTTCATTTTCCTATAAACTATCTGGTATGAGCTCATGCAATGTATGATGCAGTATCTACTGATGCAGTGTAACTCTGCTCATACTCAACCGACTGCAAGCTGACGGCCTCTGCGTCAGCCGACACAACAGTTGCACTATGGAAACTATGTCCTCCTCGAACTTGAAACAGAGCAGGAACTAATACTGTTACCCTGCTAGTGTCTGCTCAAATTGCGGAAGCAATGGCGGCCAGTTCTTGATTCTGATGTTCATAATGTTTTATGTGCTATCTCAGGAGCTGTATGGTTAGATTTGGTGGCTTATCTGTCGAAGTGGGAGAGTTTGGATGGCCAAATCTGCTTTTGCTAAGACATCAAGGCCCAGAGACAAAATCTGCTTTTGCTTGGATTTCTAGAACTGTTGGCCTGTAGAATGTTTGGTCCATCAATTCAAGAGATTAGAACTATAGTCTTTAGGGAAGGAGTGCATGCAAGTGTTTGATTTAGGTGAAGTATTAAATGAACACAAATTTATTTTAAAATTTTTTTTTTAGCCTTTTTTTAAGTATTTATGGCTAAATATATATGTCATTTTTGTCGAAATCTTGGGTACAAAAACTACAATAAAGACCAAAAATCATTTTTTTAAATCTGATTTTTGTATAAAAAAAATTATTTTCGCTTCGATGAATAAATTCAAATCTATTTTATTTCGAAATACGTACTTGAAGTCCATCGAGGAGATTAAAAGGAGTCATTTGGGTTAACCTGGACTGAATCTGTTCTCTTGCTTTAAAGCCTTAAACATGAGAAATTTTCAGAACACTCATTGCCGTCGATGCCTCGCCATATTTGTCACAGTCCTTGTGATGACAATAGCGGCTCATGCCGAGGATAGTTCATCGTTATACAGTTCACATCAGTGTGATGCCGACCTCTTTTATTCTAGACACAACCTTTCATGAAATTAACAATGCATCCTAAGAGCAATCTTTCCAAATCTAAGAACTCTTAAATTTTTCAGTCTCACTCATCCATATTAAACCCCTAAACTTAGTGAAAAACCAACTGGAAGTATTGTAATTTATTCCACTCGTTTACAACTGCCAAACACAAACTTGAATCAACATACAAAATTAGTCTGCCCCCATCAATACTACTATGGTTTAGGCTTAGTTGGAATCCCCGTTTGCCTTCGGTAAGGCGAGGTGAACTCACTATAAGACAAATTTTTGGGAGTAAATTTACTCCCATACTCCTCAATCTAACTTTTTTAATTATTATTTTATTAATAAAAATACTTTTTTAAATACTTTTTTATCGATTATAATTTTATCGAAATTAATTTCATCTTCCTCCTAAATTAACAGTTTATCTCTTCCACGTTAGCGGCAAAAAAAAACATTAATTGTTTATAAAAAACGTGGAAAGAACTTCAAAAAAGAAAAGAAATAAAAAACTTCTCTTTTCAAACATCGATCATTTTGGTTCACATCTTAATGGTAGACGGATTCCATGCCATGAGCTCCTGGAATCTTCCTCCCTAAACCCTAATTAATAAATCTTGGAGTTTTCCAGACGGAATAAAGAGGATTAAAGAATTACCATGTCTTTTTTATGGTAACTTAGATTAAGTTAAAAATGCCGTCTTTCACGTCAATTCGGTGCATTCAAGATTTTATCATTTCGGTATGTTTTTTTAGAATGTATTATCCAAAGCAATAATCAAATGAAGAGTTAGAAGGTATGCTGTTATCTTCAAAGTGTTCATAAAGTATAAGCAAACAAAACTCTAGATTCTTGAAATACATTATAAAACAAAGAGGCATGCAATCCAATATGAATTCAAACAAGAATAATCTGACTTCATCAATTTGAACACATTGATGGTTTGATAGAATCATTAAATTTCTTCTAACTAAGCCGCCATAACAACAATCTTCAAAGAAGCTAACCCTTTTATAACAAAACACCAATCTTCCAAGGAAAACCAAGGGCTCTTTGACTATTCTCAAACTTTATCATTCATATGTTAAGCACCTTGGTTATTATAATAGCTAATAATTTGTGTATATATTTTCTATCGTCTCATATAAAATACAAAAATTATAATTTTAAAATTTGTACCACCATGTCAAATCTAAATTATTTTTTAAAATTAATTTAGCAAATTCTTGTATAGTTATTTTTTAAATTTAACTCATATCACATTCGTATTTTTTATAATCCTGTCATATATAGCATTATTACATTATTAAATCCAATAGAAAGTTATAAAGAGAAAAATGAAGTTTAGATAAGCCATGATTATTATTATTATTAATTTTTTTTATTATTATTACAATAGAATAATAGATAAACATGATCGAAATAGTCGGACCAAAAGAGAAATTTTGGCACTACTTTCGTGTATGATTACCTTCTTGAATTAGTACGTAGCATTGTCAAACAGATGAAAGCAAAGGTTCATTAATTTGTTATATCCATGCTTGAAATCATAAGAATTTGACTTAATGATGAGGATAATGTATTCAACATGGAAGTTGAAATCCTGTTTCTGGTCAGGAATATGAACTCTAATTAAGAAACCAGAACTTAATAATATTTCTTGGGTAGCTAGCTAGGTTTATCAACTAAAATTCTGAGTCGAATATTTCGGTTGACAAACATTAATTTTATAATATTTTATTATTCCTTATGCTACAATATATTGTTTTTCTTTTTCTTTTTTTTTATTTCTTCTTGAAGAAAATGAGTTACGTACCCAACATATTCTAAATTCTGAAACCTAAACTTACCAGCAGAGGCAACCAACGTGAGGAAAATGCAGTAGGAAAACAATAAACAAAAGAATGTCTACGGAGAATCTTTAAAAATAGAGTCAAACTCTATCTCATTCAATGGATAGAATGTTGGAAAGTCCAAAGTCTTATTTTGTTGTCCCCTTAACTAATTACTAATTAATAATTGAGATATGTTTAATTTAATTTCGAATATGAATTCAAATAATCATATTTTTATTTTATGACGTAAAAATTTTATATTTATGATTATGTTAAACTCTTTTTTCGGTGCGAGCCAAAAGCTTTCGTTATAAAGAAAAAAATTGTACTTTTAATTTTAAAATTATGATTTGATATTTGATAATGTAGGTATAAAAAAAAAAAATCTGAGATGATCCCAATTTAAAACATGAAAAAACAAAAAAGATTGCACAGCTCATTAAGGTACCGATATTCCCAAACGTTTTAGTTATTCATGAACCTCATACTTAATTTTCATTTGCACGTCTTAAGTTTTGTCAGATATGTTTGATAACGATCCCCTACTGACCAACCAATTCAATTATTCTGATAACTCATGTCTCAATCCCAATCCTCATCAAATTTCCTAGTTGACCAAAAAAAAAAAAAAAAGAGCCTGGTTTCAGACCATGAACCATTGAAGATTTCATTGAAGCTGTACCTTTGTTTCATTTGCATTGTCATCCATAAAAAATTCTTCTTAATTAAAAGCAAATTCTATGTTCAATTGGCAAGCCCTAGAAAACCTGTCTTTACAGTTGGTCGTTACGAGGCAACAGAACCAACAAGCAAAGTCCCAAGTACCAACTTTTGGTTTGGTCTGAAAAGAAATCAGAGAACCCTTTCCTTTAGTTACATACACCTAAGAAGGAATATTTCCTATCAGAAACAAAATCCCAATTTCTTCAAAGACAAGTTTAGACCCATACAGTAAAAACTCAATCTCCAAAATAAACTGAAGCATTGTTTTCTGCAGTTTGCAATCAAAAACAATACTAAACAGCTAACATTTTAACATGACTTTTGACACGGCAAACTAGGAAGATCCCACATTTTAGTTTCAGACAGACATAAACTTGGCTAGACTAGGAAGAGCTATGGCGCCCTTCTCAATCAGTATTGAGATATCAGTCAACTGGGGCTAACTAACATTGTTGTGTAAGGCCAGATGGACTGACTGTTGGCATGTTTTTGAACCCGTCATTCAATTCCTTTTGCTTGCAAGGAGGGATTTCTCCTGGTACGAGTCAAATAAATTTTTAACATTCAATCTAATTAATTTCTGATGTAAATTCGACTGAAGTTGTCGTGTAAGTCCGAAAACTATGGTCCATGAGTGGACCACAACTCACGATTTGGTGCCAGAAGCCAACCTGCCTGAAAAACCACTTGCAATTTTGTTTCACCTAACTAGAACAATCATTCATCCTATGCCAATTGAATCGTGTGAAAAAATTTGGATATCTTACGTTATTTTTCTTTATAGGAAATTTTCATAATATGATCTATCAAGAAATTTTTATTTTTATTTTTTTGTATAAAAAATTGAAATCTTAAAATTAAAAATTATAGGTGTTACAATTGAAATTCCGAAAATGTTGTATTTACTTTTAGAATGATTACACAAATTATTTGATCTTAATTTCTCTTCATAGTGTTAAGTCGCATTCTTTTTTTCTATAATAATTCTTTAAAATTATTTTTTTTTATGTTTTTAATTGAAATTAAATGATACTCTTTGACAAAACAATGCACAACAAATGATTATAATTATTTAATCTATAATCCAAATGATTAGTTTAGGATCAATTAAAAGTTTATCAAAATACTATTAATATGAAAAGAATCTAATTATATTATAATATCAACCATTACTTAAGAACATAATTTCATGTAAAGCCATAATAAAACAACAAAAGAAAAACGACCACCTTATGGCCAATTAATTCAGTTAACAGACACCATAAGTTAAATGTTATTCCAAGCATATATCCCATCGACCATTCATTATAGAATTGCTTCACCGACTAAACAGAAGAATCAAACTCAGGTAGATGAAACAGAAGGCTGGTTTCTGGCTTTTGCCTAAAGCCACTTCCTTCCACGTGCTATCAGAATCCCTTGTTAATCTCCTCATTTTTCTTTTAAGACCCATGATATCCTGTAATCATTTTCTTTGATTTCAATTATCCAGAGAAGGGTGGCAGGAATAGGCATATGCCCATGATTTTCTTTGATTTCAATTATCAAATCGAGAATGCTAGCTAGCTGTTAGTGACTGAATGATTTGAGAACTTCGTTCTGGTCTATTCTCTTCACGCAAAAAGTATCGATCTCGATACTGTTCCAGGCTCCCCGTAGGGATAGATGGCATAGCAATCTAACTTTGCTAGACTAGGCTTATAAAAGGAGAGAAAAACAAACTACTATTCTATTTCTGGTACGAATCTAGCCATTTGTAAAGGGAGCAATGCGTGTAAATTTATAATATTTCGGTTTAAATCAACCATGGCTCAATATAAAGTAAACGATGCCTAAATACCCTTTTGAGTTGTAATCTTATTCTCATTCATGAATGTTAGCAGGGGTGACTTATCATTTAAAATTAAAATGCAAAGATAGAGCCATGTTATCCGGTTAATGATACAAACTTTCGAGATTAAATTTTGATGCAATTATAAATAAATAAAAAATTTATGATCTGAACATTATAAATTTAAATTATAAAAATAATATTTTTTTAATGTAGATGAAAAATTATACACATATTACTTGATTTAAATCTGAAAGTTTTGTATGTTAAACCGAATTTTTGGGCAATAATGCAGCTCTTGGACTTTTATAGATGTTGACGTTGGCTTTCATATAGCTTACATCAGATGAAACTTTTACAGTGAGACCAGAGTTTTCAGACCTCAGAGTTCAGACATTAAAGACTCTGCAATGGGTGAAATCAGACATGTAATTCCGAGGCGATAATGTTCGCTTTGCAGTACCGCTGGAACTAGCCGGACGACTTTCCCACTTTCCAATCATTAGAACAATCTCATTGAAAAAGACAATAGGTAATCCAACATCAAACTAAGATATTACCGAACCTTAGAAATATTCATGTCTCCCTGAAAGTCCAAAATCGAAGTAGCCAACTACTTAGCCAGCTCCCTCCAAAATGCCGAATTTTAAAACCAGAAAACCATCGTTTTCACTAACCAGAACAAGTTTCCCACGCGTCACGCACGCGTGTGGGATTCTCAAACCTCATTGCTGCCCGTTCTCCTTCACAAGGAATTTATAAATAGAGCCGAACAGACACCCTTGAGCAACAGCCCAAAGTACTGCTACAGCAAATAACTGTAAAAACTAAAGCAGAAGCCCTCTCCAAACAAATATGTCGGCACCAACATTTGTTTTCTCACTCCTTCTCTTTCAACTCCTCTTTGCGTCACAGCCATATCACCGTATCCTCACCTCCGCAGCCGACGGTCGATGGCAACTTCTGCAAAAAAGCATTGGCATCTCAGCCATGCACATGCAGCTCCTTAGAAACGACCGTGTAGTTGTGTTTGACAGAACTGATTTTGGGCCATCAAATCTGCCGCTGCCAAATGGGAAATGCCGCAATGACCCAACTGACACAGCTCTCAAAGTAGATTGCACTGCTCATTCAGTTGAATACGACGTTTTGACCAATAAGTTCAGGGCTCTTATGGTCCAAACCGACGTTTGGTGCTCTTCAGGCGCTGTCATGCCTAATGGTAACTTGGTCCAAACCGGTGGTTTCAATGATGGTGAACGAAGAGTCAGGGTTTTTACCCCATGCAAGACCTGCGATTGGCAAGAAATACAAAATGGATTGGCAGCCAAAAGATGGTATGCCTCCAACCATATCTTGCCAGATGGAAGACAAATCGTTGTCGGTGGACGCAGACAATTTAACTACGAATTTGTTCCCAAAAATGTTGCCGCCAACACGTTCAATTTGCCTTTCTTGTCGGTGACCACTGACAGAGGAACGGAAAACAATCTCTACCCTTTTGTTTTCCTTAATGTTGATGGAAGGTTATTTATTTTTGCTAACAATCGAGCTATTTTGCTTGATTATGTGAAAAATAAAGTAGTGAAGACGTATCCAACAATTCCAGGAGGCGATCCTAGAAGCTATCCAAGCACTGGTTCTGCTGTCTTGCTTCCATTGAAGAACTTGAAAGCACCAGCTATTCAAGCTGAAGTTTTGGTTTGTGGAGGTGCTCCTAAAGGATCATATGTCCAAGCCTTACGAGGAAAGTTCATTGGAGCCTTGAACACTTGCGCCAGGATCAAAATAACCGACCCCAACCCACAGTGGGTCATGGAGACCATGCCCCAAGCTAGAGTTATGGGTGACATGATATTGCTTCCAAATGGCAACGTTTTGCTCATCAACGGAGCAGGTTCAGGAACAGCAGGATGGGAATTGGGTCGGGACCCAGTTTTGAATCCTGTCCTTTACCGGCCTGATAACAAAATTGGAACACGGTTCGAGACACAAAACCCGACAAAAATTCCTCGGATGTACCACTCCACAGCAGCATTACTTCGTGATGGCAGAGTTTTAGTTGGCGGAAGCAATCCTCACGCGTTTTACAACTTTACAGGGGTTCTTTTCCCAACTGAACTAAGCTTAGAAGCATTCTCTCCAGCATATCTGGACGCTAAATTCAATAACTTACGGCCTACAATTGTTGCTCCAAAGTCAATGTCCGTGATCAAATACGGGAAAAAGTTAACGGTTCGAGTGGTGATTACAGGTAAAGTAGCTCAAAACTTGGTGTCAGTAACAATGGTGGCACCAGCTTTCAACACGCATTCATTCTCTATGAACCAAAGGTTGCTTGTACTTGGAAATGACAAGGTAACGGCTTTGGGGAGATCAACGTATAACATTGATGTCACGACGCCACCTTCTGGTAATCTTGCGCCAGCAGGGTTTTATCTTTTATTTGCGGTCCATCAAGGCATTCCCAGCCAGGGCCTTTGGGTCAAGTTGCAGTGAAGAATGAAAAAAAGATTCATAATTCATTCCAACGTACAAAATAAAGGTTTGTACATTGTAAGTTCACACAGGTTTGATCTTTTCGTCTGTATACTACCATCCAAGATCCAGGGTTTTTTTTTTTTTTTAAATGTTTTCAGCAATCTCTTTTGCTGATTGCTTTCGTAGAACCAGGATTCCACATAGTTGTAACAATAATATCCTCTAAAGACAAGTGTATTTACAAAGTTTGATCAATAAAGAGGATTTGTTTTAATTGTTCTTATTTTGTTTAGGCTTAAATTCAAATATTATAATATGTTATTTTTTTTAAAAAAAAAATTATTCAATTAAAAATTTGTTAGTCGAAAAATCTAAATCTCAAGTATGGTATAAAATGCATTCTAAACACATACTCACAAGGATAAAACAATCAAATCCGAAAAATGCAAATTACTTTATGCCTCATTTCAAGTTAATTCTTTAATAATATATGTCATACTAATTCGGGCAAGCAATATGGAAGAACTAAATTAGTTATAATTTAAACATGTCTTTCATGATATTTGCAATCACTGGCTCAAAGGCGTTTTATTTGTTTTCCGCTGAGTAAAAGCAGCTGATTGATTTATGCACGGCACGTATAGCTTAATGTGGAATACGTCCGGGGTCATCCATAAGCCAAAATGGCGACCGTGCCTTTGTATATGAACCTTTCTCGATCTTTTCAAGTCAAAAACATGATTATTGCAGCTGTCTTCTGTTCGTTACTTCTTTTTAATTCTTTTACCTACTATGGCATTGATTATGGCTTTAGAATTCTCCATTAAAATGCAGGCCTTTACAACAATAGCTATTGCTCCCAATATCAACCAAAACTGTGGTCTGTGGGGTTTGTTTTTTAGCTCTTATCATCCGCTCGTTGCCACTTGCCACCAGCTTTTAGTGGAGAAATAATGCAATTATCTGTCAAATCATTTTTACTATTTGTATGTCAGGATGATTTTATGCAAATGGAATTAGCAGAAATACAAAACAACCCGACCTTTGATCTTCCATTTTGTGTACATTTTAAACATTTAATTTAAAATTAATATATAATTATAATAAATTTAATATTTAATAAATGTGAAATAACATCATTTTAACAAAGAATAAAGTTGTATTGTATAGGAAGCTCCATGAATGACGGAATCGAGGCAACCCTTTGTTCTCGAGGGAGAATAGATGGTTTTTGTAGATATTGTGTGCGGGGGAATGGACTGTCACGGGTGGTGTTGGGAACTTTTGGGGATGAAAGCTTAGGGACAAGTTGATATTAGGGTCTTCAGTAAGTTTGTCTTAACTTCCTATTAGAATAATACATCCAGGATTCATAAACTAAATCAAGTTTAGTAGTTGCCACCATTAACAGAAGATGAGGCTTTGTATACTAATTATATAAAAACCAATGAAAATAGGATTATTAAGGGTGGTTAACATTCTCCTTATGGTAGCATTTTTGTACCAAGTATAATACTTAAGATGATAGTTAAATGGTGATTTTGAAGTGGTTGACACTCCTTCGTAAAATCTTTTCTTGAATTTAAGTAAAGGACAGGAAGAGTAGGAAGTGTGTGGGGACTTTGCAAATTGTTGAAAACTGCAAAACGGCATAGGACAAGTTGCTTTTATTTTGAAATTAAAGAGTAAAAAGGATAAACCAATAAAGAAGAAAACGTGGAACGCATGGCAACGTCATCGTTACATGAACACTTGATAGCGATGGGTATGGGCTAACACTACTTTCTGCTTACGCTTGTATGATCCAAATAAAAGAAGGCCGCAAAGAGCAGGGGCCACAATATTTTTAGCTCAGAATTTGACCCAATCGGATGACAGACAGAAGCCTATGTTGTATCTTTAGCCCATCACAATGAAATTCGACTCAGTGGGCTTCAAATGGTCGGACCTACAAGAAAATTGTTCGAAATTGACCCCTAAAACTGCACATTTGGCTGCAAACCTGAAGCCCAATTACCAACCAAAGTCCTAGAATCAGAATTCTAACAAGCCTTTCCAGATCATTATCAGGAAAACAGAACTAATTTTTAAGAGAAACCAAAGTGGTTCGATTCTGCAATTTTCATAATGCTTCTGTTCATAAATAGAATCAAATATCAATCATTATCCAAACCAGCTGAGAACACAAAACAAATCCAATCAAGATTTCATGTTCCAAAGTAATTCAGCCATCCAGAAATGAATAAACAGCACAAATACCAACAAATGTATATAAGAAAAGGGCAACAATTCAAAAAGTACTCAAATTCAACAAAAATGGTTGGGACAACTACAGTTATCCCAATACATTCTACTTGATAACGAAATACTTTTAAGACTTGTATAAGTTAGCTTACAAAGAATCCAATCCACCCATTAAGAGAAAACAACCCGAGAAAAATTAAGCACGCTCTCCACGAATTCGCCTGGCGAGTTGAATATCCTTGGGCATAATAGTGACCCTCTTGGCATGGATTGCGCACAAATTGGTATCCTCGAACAAACCAACTAGATATGCCTCCGCAGCCTCCTGCAACGCCAGGACCGCATGGCTTTGGAATCTCAAATCCGTCTGATAAAAAAAAAAAGGCACAAAAACGAGTTACCATAAGCTCATAAATTAAACAAATTTGTATTTGGGGTTTGGGTTTCTTGTAATTTTATAAGACGTAATACCTTGAAGTCTTGGGCAATTTCACGAACAAGGCGCTGGAAGGGTAACTTGCGGATCAAAAGCTCTGTGCTTTTCTGGTATTTACGGATTTCACGAAGAGCAACGGTTCCAGGACGGTAGCGGTGAGGCTTCTTGACTCCGCCAGTGGTAGGCGCAGATTTCCTTGCAGCCTGGATTTGATTGATTACCATTGAAGCAGAGAATCAGAACCGTAATTCAAAAAAGATTGTTAACACTAACAAAATCAGAAAATCGAAACTCTAACAAGATCATACCTTGGTAGCGAGCTGCTTTCTGGGAGCCTTTCCTCCGGTCGATTTGCGAGCGGTTTGCTTCGTACGAGCCATCTTTTCTCTTCAATCTAGGAAACAGCAGTAAAAGATTCTGAAAGAAATACAAGAACCCAGAAAAAAGAACTATCAGATCAACCGAGAATCATAGCAAGATAAAATCCTAAAATTGAAGGCCTTGAAAACCCGTCTTACCTTAGGGTTTCGATTTTAGGAAAGAGAAATTGATGGTGAATCGGCGACTGAGAGACCCAGATAAGGTTGCGGGTCTTTTATACCTGAGAATAGGAGGGAATAAGGTCGGTTTAATCGAGGGACAAATATGGAAATACGAAAAAGTTATTTTAACGGCAATTGTAGAGAGAGAAAAATTTGAATAAGCGTTGATCCGTGTGATTGAATCTGATTGGGCGCTAAGAAAAGAGGATTGCCAGCGTGGACGAGTTGTGTTTCAATGAATAAGTACTTCTATTCTGCTACCATTATAGGAACTATAAAATTAAATGTTTACATAACAATATATTTAGGATAATTATAGAAAACAAACATAACAATATAATTATTTAAATTTTACAACACCAATTTTAAACTTTATTCATCTCTCTTGAAACCAGTTTTATTGATAGTAAAACACTTGCTAATTATACTTAAGAGTTTATATTTGCTTCAAATATAACAGTAAATGACAAAGTATCATCTCTATTAATAAACAAAACAAAAAAAATATAAATCTTTAAAAATAAATATTAATAAAAAATTTACTTTATTTTTAAATTCATTAATAAAGTGATACTTTGTTATTTAATTAAGAGTGTATGCACTATCAATTATATTTGATGCTAATAGTGCATAGTTTATATTCATCATCAATTAACTAATTAATGAACAAAGTTAAAAGTCACTTAAGGCCTTCAAATTAAATCTTTTTAATTCATTAAATGATTTTTTTATTTTCCAACTTGTAGCTGACCAATAATATATAAAAACTATACATTATGAATGTATTAGATATAAACTCTTTAATTAGAGCTTGATATTATGAGTACCAATTATTAACTGTATATTGCTTTGTTGAACTTGACCATTTGTGTTTTTATATCATATTTATTTTATATCTAATACATGTAAAGTAAAAAATTATCATTTCATATATCATGTTTAAATGTCAAATATCAAATATGTTTTTTTATTTTTATCAAATTTATATAAATTTATATTTAACTTTTAATTTATATTATTTTTATTTTTTATCATATAAGCATGTCGTATTTAAAATGTCATTTAATATTTACACTCTTTTCTCTGTACATGTAAATTTATCAACAATTATTTTTCTCACCAAGGCTAAAACCTTTTATTCATCCTCAATTTTGAACAACTTATCAACAAATCTGTATAATTGAATGTACTTTGCAAACAAAAGTGGATGCCTCAAATGACAAGTCATTATAGAAGAACAAGAGAAACCTTCGAAGTACATCGTTTCTAATATCCTAACTATGAGTTTTGTCATCCTAATCTTTGTCCAACGAATTCATCTTGTGTCTTTGTGCTTTATGGGCAAGTAAGAGGATGAATTTGGGCTCAAGCTGTTGCGTTCGATGAACATGTTCTAGAGTTTTGCTTCGGTGAAGAGATTTCCTCATTTCCCTGATATAGAATGGTTTGATGCAATTAACTCAGTAACATGTCAAACACGTGTATTCTGAACTATTAGATGTTTTTCGGTGATTTGCAGGTGCCCTGTTCATTGTGATTGTTGTACTTATCCTCAGCAACTCTAGCTTTGAGAGGAAGGCAAACATTGATTAGGGTTCCTGTTAATGGTGCTGCAATTACACTGCTGATTTTTTGTTTGGTTTGGTGAGTTATGGCCAATGCTTCGACCGTCTAGCCTGGGGGACCAACTGAAATTGTCAATGTTGATACCATCGCCAGCGGACCATTGACAACTCGACACCCGTTTTCCCTCGAGGCGGCCATTAGAATCGTAGGATCACATTCGAACTTTGAACGACAGCGTTTGATTGCCTTTCAATCTTCATCGAACGGCTTAGGAGCTTGGGAGAGTTTCATGGTGGCTCATTTCTTGGGTTGAATGTGAGTACGTGACAACAGTGGAAAATCGAGTGAACAAACGACGAAAGAAAAGAAAAGAAAAGAAAAGAAAAACGTAGATTGAGACAGCCAGACAGGTGGAAAAATCCCACTTAGGACACAAAAAGTAAGCAAAAATTCCTGTTTTTCCTTCTTCCAGTCTTCCTTTCCACAGATTTTCCAACTTCCCAAATACATGATTTGATTCCCATTTCTTTCCTCTGAAACTCTTCCATTGGTGAGCTTCTTCTTCTTCTTCTCCTTCTCCTCTTCTATGCCCAGTATTTTTCTTTGTTTGATCATCGGTTTGGGTTTAACCCCATCTTAATTATGCTTGGTTTTTGTGTTTTCTGCTTTTACCTTAGATGGTTTTGATTGATTTTGTGGTTGGTTGGCTATGGGTGCAAGTGAAGCTTGCTTTGACAAGCTTGATACTTTTCGGTTCTAGGGTTTTGAGCCTGACTTATGAATTGGGTTCGTTAAAATACCTGTGGAAGTGAGCTTAAGACTTTGGATTTTTTAGCTTTCAGCTAAGAATTGGATGGTTCTGGGGTTTTTGCTGTTAGCTTAGAATTGGAAGAACTTAAACTTGTGGAAGAATCAGGCATTTAGCTGGCATATGAGATAATTACAAGTCTTTAGTATTGTTCATCTTTATTCAAGTCTTGCCAGAAATTTTAGCTTTCATTGTCTCACTGGAAATTCAAATTTAAGGTAGTAAAGTAGCAGACTTCAAATAGTATATGAAAATTCTAAGTATTAAAAATGATGTTTGAAGTATCAAAGCTCCTATCTTTATTATATACAGAATCTATATTTTAATCCTGAAAAGGAATAAGGATTCAACTCTAATTATCCTTTTATGGGTTGATGTTCTGGACAATTGGCCTTCAGATATAGGGAGATGAGATGTTTTGTCTGTAAAGATTCTACTTTGGGTATCCTTCTGACTAATCAGTGTTTCATAGGATGAATAGAGCCGGAAGGCTGATTTGTCGAAGCTAATTTTGTGGTGACAAGCGTATTGACTGAACTAGGAAATGAATCTCATGGAACTGATTGAATTGTTGCTAATAACTGAAGAATAATTGGTGTTTGAACTTTTGTTTCTTTGTTCTTGATGATGTATTTATGCATCAATTCCTATTCAGGGAAGATTATACACCTCTTCATGGTGAGACCAAAGCATTTTTTTTGTGAAGTAATTCTTTGCTATTAATAGTATAATCTAATAGTTCCTCCTTCCACCTGTTTGATATACAGGATTTTCTGCTCCAAAAGTGATGTGATGCTTACTTGACTGAATACTACCCTCACAGCTGAGTTCTGAAACTTTTTTTTTTCATCCTTAAAAATTTATTGGGGTCCAATGGATGAAGGTCGTGAAAATGGAAGACTCAAAACAGATCAGTATAGAGCGGCGCAGAGTCAGGTATTTTAAGGCGTTTTTTAGCATATTATATATACTTGGAGTGATGTCAAATGTTTTGCGTCCGTGCTTAATGTGCTCAATTTCAGCATTTTCTGTAAACTTCTGTCCGTGATGATAATTTTTATGAGCATTATTGTTGCAGTGGCTGATGCATCAGCCATCAATGAAGCAGATAATGGCCATTATGGCTGAAAGAGATGCTGCTATTCAAGAAAGAAATTTAGCACTTTCTGAGAAAAAGGCAGCTATTGCGGAGAGAGATATGGCATTCTTGCAGCGAGATGCTGCAATTGCTGAGCGAAATAGTGCTATAATGGAACGTGATAATGCCATAGCAAATCTTCAATACCGAGAGAACGCTTTGGCATCTGGTAATATGTCCTCTTGTCCACCCGGGTGTCAAATCTCTCGTGGTGTGAAGAACATGCAACATCAACAGCAAAATGTTCACCATCTGCCCCACATTAGTGAAACTGCTTACAACTCAAGGGAAATGCATTCAACTGACGCCCTACCAGTGACACCAGGTACCTCTGAAGCTGCAAAGTCAAAACAGCGTAAACGAGCAAAAGAGGCCAAGGTAATTGCATCTAACAAGAAGGCTTCAAAGCCTTCGAAAAAGGTGAAACGAGAGAATGAGGAATCAAATAAGAATACATTTGGCAAGTCAGATGAGTGGAAGGGTGGACAAGATGTGGGTGGTGGGGGTGATGATCTCAACAAACAGCTTGTGACAACAAAGACTGATTGGAAAGGTCAGGATCTGGGGTTGAATCAAGTTGTATTTGATGACTCAACCATGCCACCACCTGTTTGTTCCTGCACTGGAGTCCTAAGGCAGTGCTACAAATGGGGAAATGGGGGATGGCAATCTTCATGTTGCACAACCACATTGTCTATGTATCCTTTACCAGCAGTTCCGAACAAACGACATGCCCGAATTGGTGGCAGAAAGATGAGTGGAAGTGCTTTCAACAAGCTGCTTAGCCGGCTTGCAGCTGAAGGTCATGATTTATCCAATCCTGTTGATCTTAAGGACCATTGGGCCAAGCATGGAACAAACCGCTACATCACTATCAGGTAGGTTGTTTAAGATAAGGAATGCCCATGGGAAGGGCAATGGAGAAACAGAGAAGTCATTTGGAAGCTCAGGTATGCATCTTTGGTCATTTTAGCAGTCGAGGAAAAATAAATAACTTGGGTAGTGCCATGTTATGCCTCTGATCATCTCTCTGTCTCTACTGCTTTGATCCTCCATTAGCATTTTATGAATTCATGTCTGCATTTAAGAGTTAGGAGTGACTGGTAGTCGAAGAGAGGATGAAGGGTATGTGTCATCCATTTTCTTTGCCAAATCCAAGCATGGAAACTGACCGGATTGTTATCTTTCCATGTTACCTGTAACTCTACTTAATTGTATAAGTATCATGCCTCGGCATATGTTGTAATGAAACTTCAATTTATAAGCTTAATCCATCAATTTCCTCTTAATGGTGTGAGATATTGCTCATGATCTTGATTGGATTCCTGAAATCATAAAGCCTGGCATCCATTTGTTCATTTCGTACTGCTATAGTTGATAATTCCAGAATCTGTTTTCAAATTTACTGATTTCTAACCACTTGTCCAAGAGAAAAAGATGTCTGAATTCTTTCAATCTCTCTTCAAAATCCTCTGATTTCTAAACTGAAACCTATTCTTTCTACCAGTCTGAGCAGACGTTTAAGACCATTCTTTTTTAAGTTCAAACAAAAAAAAACCTCAATCTTTGTCTAAAAACAAAAGTTCAGTTTAGACTGTGTCAGATCACAAGATGTCATCATGGTCAAAATCAGCCAGGGATAACTGATTTCAAGATGTTATCTTCATACACAGTATTGTCATAATGGGAAAAATTAATTTCCCCCTAAATTTTCAAAAGCTGAAAATAAACTAGTAAAATAATTTTTTTTTTTTTTAAAAGAAGCCTCAGACCGTCCTAGTTCATGAGTTTCAACAAATTGATGCAGAACCAATAGAACTGCATTTCAGAAAGTCTCCATAGATTCGTCATTGGCTTCTTATCTACAAGACTACAGCAATTAGAAAAAAAAAGTTTAAAACTTTAAATTTTGCGTCAGAATGCAAAGAAATATCAGCACTTTCAAGAGAAAAATCAGCCAGGGATAACTGTATATTTCATTTATCTCTTCATCCGCAGCTAAAAACAAAGAAATAAAGAGGCATCAGATCTTCCTATTCAAAATAAATGAAATCATGATGCTCGATTTTAGTTTTCGAGTATTCAGCAATTCGAATATTCATCATTTGGCCTCCATTTTCATCTAAACATAAATGGAAAAACAAATGAGTAATTTTTCGGAAAAAAAAAAAAGAAGCAGCTTGAAGATTAACCCTAAAACTAAATCCGAACGTAGAAGAAGGAAGACGGCCGAGGCGGGT
This sequence comes from Firmiana major, assembly GCA_033439115.1. Classification (NCBI taxonomy): domain Eukaryota; kingdom Viridiplantae; phylum Streptophyta; class Magnoliopsida; order Malvales; family Malvaceae; genus Firmiana; species Firmiana major. Next base: position 891,754 of record CM065907.1, on the reverse strand, counting down.
AGCTTGTGAATTAGGGTTTTGCAATGATGCTCTCGAATCCCGTCCTCGTTTTATAACCCTTTTCCGGTGCGTTTTGGGGAGGAGAATATGATAAAATTACAAGGTAGTGAGCCGAGAAAAACTAACGGAGAGGTTTTGGACCTTCCTTCTGTTTATTATTAAGTTCAACAAAAAGTACGTTTTATTTTTTAATTTGATATTATATATATTAAGATAAATATTTTTCATTTATTGTTGTATGTTTAATTGTTTTGAATATTTATTAATTTAAATATTTACAAATTATTCGTTTTAATATAAATAAGCGACCTCATTGAACATGAAATGAGCACAAATAATATTAAAAAGAAACAATCGAACAGTAATAATATTTATTAATGTTCAATTTATCTAAAAGCTACCAATCATCATATAATAAATAACTCAGCATTTTGCTGCATATTTTGGGCCGAAGGAGAAAGCGAGGCTCTGGTAGTCTGACCTAATTGCAGCCCAATTGTGTGCGGCCCAGCCCGAGATCTTCATCTGGCGCGCTCGGTTGCGGGGAGGAAACATCCGATTCCTCGTAAATCGTAAAGCCGAAAAAAAGAAAGGGTGCAATCTAAAGACAACAACTTGAAAATTAAAAAAGAAATTAAAAAAGAAAAAGAAAAATAGTAATTACGAATTAAAAAAGAAAAAAGAAAACCGAAAGCGCAACAAAATCTATCAACTACTTGTTGCAATTCTCTCTCTGTCTCTTTATTAATAAAAAAGGACTATTCTTGGAAACCCCAAACAATCCTTTTTCTTTATCCTCTTTTCTTCGCTTTGAAACATTTCACTTCCCATTTTTTGAATTAGGGTTTCCGTTCTTCCCTTACCTTCACCTTTCTGCCTCGAACCGTAGTAGCTCCGATCCGCTTCTTACTAGCCGTTGTTCCCTCTTTCCCGCCAATTTAGGCCTTCGTCTGGGGCCGTTGATTACTTCTTTTCAAATACGAGCCGTTAGATCGGTTCTCATTCGCTCTTTTTTAATTTGGGTCAAAGTTTTGAACTTTGTGTCGCCTGGAAATGTCGTTGACTGAAGCGGAGAAGAAGGTGGAGGAGGAGGGGGAGAAAGAGGAGAAAGAGGAGAAAGCAGGAGAGCTCTTGTTCTGTGGCTCTACGTGTTGGGACATCGTTGGTCGCCGCAAAGGTGCAGTTGAAGGCAACTTGGTCTCTCCCACTCGCCTCCGCCCACTTGTCGGCGTTGACATACGGTTCGTTGCCTCCGGTTGCGGTGAGTTCATTGCCTTTTTTTTTACAACTACTCATAAAAGCTTTTCCTTTTCTTAAAAAAAATATTTTCTTTCATTGTAGCATCATGTCATTGCGTTGCATTGGATGTTGAAGGACGGTGCTACACATGGGGTCGCAACGAGGCATGAAAAAACTCCGCTTTATGATGTTGTTTTTGTTAAATGCATGTGGTTAATGATATTCTAATATGGTTAATATTAGTTGATGGAGCTTTAGCTTTTATGTATAGAAAGGGCAACTGGGTCACGGAGATACAATCCAGCGTGATAGGCCAACTGTTGTTTCTGAACTCTCAAAGTATGTCCATATGTTCTCTACTTATTAAAATTAATTCTGTCTTATTTGTTGATTTTCTGAAATTTCTGGTCAATTGCACATTGTTGTATCTATGTTGAAGATATAAAATAATCAAAGCTGGAGGGGGAAGGAGCCATACTGTGGTAGTTACTGAAGATGGTAATTCCCTGGCCTTTGGCTGGAATAAGCATGGGCAGCTTGGTTCAGGCTCCACACGAAACGGTAGGTTCTGTTGATTTTGACTATTACTAGTACTATTTTACTCTAGCTAGGTATTCAGTTTTCTTGGTTGTTAAATTCCATTTTGTGGTTCTTGTTGGTACTTGCAGATGATTTCCATTGTATTCTTCCTAGATAATGAGAATTTGTATTAAATTTTTGTTTAATTTATTTATCCATTTATATTTTTGTAGAAATTGAATTCTCTCCCGTCCGCTGTCTCGTCTCTCAAGTTACAAATACCGCCTGTGGAGCAGACTTCTCTGTCTGGTTATCATCTGTTGAAGGAGCTTCAATACTGTATGGTTTGTGGTTCTTTTAGTTCTGTTTTCTGGCTTACTTTCATTGTTTATAGTTTCTGATGTTTGTACTTTTGTACTGATTTGCACACTTGTTCTTTGGTTTGTAGAACTGCTGGGCTTCCCCAGTATGGCCAGCTTGGCCATGGAACAGACAATGAGGTATGTGGAGAAGACGATTTATCTTTGATGAGTCTTGTTCATATATCTGCTGCAGAGTATCACTCACAAAAGTAGTACTGATTGAAAAAGATAATTACCAAATGTTTCAGACATAGTTACACAGCTTCTTTTCTTTCTTTCTAATCCCTTTATATTTTGGATGAAAATGGTTTGAGTAATTGTAGTTAAGGGTCCAATAATGTTTTTATATAATATTTTAAATGTTATATATGGTTTTGAATATATGGATGGCTTCTTATAACGGAAATCCTTTGATACTTAACAACTGAGATTATTAGTTTTTGTTGTCTGATGATAATTTTTGCTGCATTTGTGCATGTGCTTAGAAATTAAGAATTGCATGCGTATATTACCATCAGGAGTCTTTTTTTTAGCAGGTTTCGTTGCTCTCTAATTTCGCGATGCTATTTTCTTGTGCCAAAATGCTTTTATGTGTTATCTGATGCCCATGGTGCTTTGTGTCTTGTCAAATATGAGCTAGTTTTCTCTCTGATGTATCTAATCAATATAAGCAGTTCCTGAGACCTTGACTAACCTTGTTGCTAGCCTTGGTAATGTATGATTAGATTTACTTGCTTCTTTCGATGGATGTTTACATGATACTCATATGCTTGCAGTACATGTTTACTTGACACTTAATGCTTGCAGTACAACTCTAAGGATAGCTCAGTGAAGCTTGTTTATGAACCACAACCACGCCCTAGAGCAATAGCTACTCTTTCTGGGGAAACTATTGTCAAAGTTGCATGTGGGACTAACCATTCAGGTTCATGATGTGCCTTCTCTCTTTCATGTTCACTTGCTCTTTTATTTTGTGTTATCCTCCTCCCCTTCCCCTCTTCATTTACATAGACATTCTTCTCATTATTTATTTTTCTAATTTGTTCAACCAGTTGCTGTGGATAAGAATGGCTATGTTTACACGTAAGTTCACTGTTGATTATTCTGGAAAAGTTTTAGATTTCCCTTTGTTCATAAACATTTGACTTTTGTTGTGTGAATGTCTAGGTGGGGCTTTGGTGGTTATGGAAGGTTTGTGACGAATATACACATCATTGCTGTCTTCTGCATCGTGCCTGTATTTGATGTGTTTTTACAGGCTTAAATCCTTTATTCCTAGTTAATTATTTTTTTTTCCTTCTTTTAACTTCATGTAATTCCTTCTTTAATGATGTGCAGGCTTGGGCACAGAGAGCAGAAGGATGAGTGGGTTCCTCGTCGTGTTGAAGTATTCCAAAAGCACAATGTTCTTCCGCCCGATGCAGTTGTTTCAGCTGGTTCTGTAAATTCAGCATGTACTGCAGGTATTGTTCAGTCTTTGTGATAGAAGTTAATAATCTGGTTGCTAAAACTCTCTATTAATGGGAAAGGTTAAGGTTAATCTTTCATATTTTACAAAGGTGTAGTGAGGGTTACATGGAAAGATGATTCGGTGGTGGGGCTTCTGTTTATAGATTTCAAGGTGATTAAAGTTTGGTAGAATTAGAGGAATCACAAAAACACCGTATACACAGTTAGACCACCTTGGATTTCAAGAAAATGGGGCTAGGCTCTTGGAAACTCCTAGATTTGTAGAAAATTGGTTAGATTGAAATATCTTTAAGGTGCTTAATTAAAGGAAATTCCAGTTCTGCTCCAGAACTGTTGGAACCCTCCGAGGATTAAGATATGTTGTCTATACCTCTTGGTAATTACTTTAAAGTCAATGTTCTGTTTCATTATCGTGTTTTGCTTGTTTTCCAGGTGGTGGGCAGTTGTATATGTGGGGCAAAATTAAGAATACTGGTGATGACTGGATGTATCCTAAACCTCTCATGGATTTAAGGTTTTGCTCTGCTCCACGGTTATGTTATGCCATATTCCTAATGATAATTTTTTCTACTTGCCTCGTGATGATTGGCCGATTTCTCATTTGACTTGATGTATCAGCATGTTTTGCCGTTTCATATACTGTTTATTTTTCTTTTCCCTCCCTTTCAATGAAGCATTCCACCCAATTTTGTGTTGCCATGATTGGCAGGCTTTGAATGAAATTTTCTTATAATCTACTGTTAGCTTAGCTTTGAAGCGACTGTTCTTTTGTTTCATTCTATTCCATGCTTTTTGAGCATGCTAAATTCTAGTCTGTTATTTCCACAAGAATGAAAGGAATCATTAATTTGATAGTACTGACATCTTTTTAAGTGTTCTGATATTTATTCTGTTTATTTTGATTTTTTGCTTTATGAAGTCACGCTACTGGTTTTAGTCAGTAAACATGTGAGACATTTTATTTATCCCTTTCCTTCTCAGTGGCTGGAATTTACGCTGCATGGATTCAGGCAATATGCACCATTTTGTTGGTGCAGACGCCTCCTGCATAAGTTGGGGCCACGCCCTGTATGGAGAGTTGGGATATGGTCCCAAAGGACAGAAGTATGTATTTTTATTTATCATAACAACCTTTTTTTGGCTCTCTCTGTATATTCTATTTACTTAATCTTGCATCGTCTTTTTAGGTCTTCAGCAGTTCCCAAAAAGGTAGACATTTTGGAGGGCATGCTTGTTATCAGGTGGATATAAATTAACAATAACTTCATGCACCTACGATACTATATGCTCTGATTTTATCTGAACAGGAAGGTACTGACAAGCTCTTTTGTGCATCTCTGTGTAGCGTTGCATGCGGTATGGGCCACTCAATGGTCATTGTTGATAGAACAAATGTTGGTGACAGGCTTGATCAGGTAAATTTGTAAATTTTCTAAAAGTTTTCCACTTTTCGATGGATTATGGATTGACTAAGTTCTTTACACTTTTATGATGTACCTTCCTAAATGTATAGTTTTTATGCCAAGTTCCAAAAGTGAGCAGTATATTTGTGCTAAAATTCCTGTTTATTGTTGACTTTATTAATACTTCTTATAGTTTGAAGGGTTTAGTTTAGCATGTGTTGCTTCAAGTGATTAGTGCCATTAGTCTCAAGATTGATCTGTTATTTCTGGAGAATGTAACTGCCAGTTACTTATTTGTATGACATGACCTTTTGAGGACTATATACAATTATGTTTGGGTGTTGGAAATTCTTGACTTTGCTCTTTCCCTCCTCTGCCTCGTAATTGATAAATTTTGATGAAATATAGATTGTTTCTGGACTCTGTTGAGTATTCCCAGATTGCCTTCTCATCTTGTAATTTTGATGTCTTGCACTTGCTGCTTCATTTTGTTAATTTTGAGATATTGAAATATAAAGCCTTATGTCGAAATGTTTGGTGTTTTCTACAGCTGGATATTTATGATGGCAAAACTTCTGGTGAAGGTATACGTCTCTGTCGTGATTTCTTTGCAATTTTCTATATGATTCATATAGGGTTTCAGTAATAACATTTACTAACTAGGTTGCTGCCTTTGATTGTAGAGTTGACTACTATTGAATTTGAAGTTATGGAGATTGATATGGACACTGATATATAAATCCCTTTTACTTCAGGTACTGAGGTTCCGGAACCAGATGCCAAAACTCCAGTTCCGAAGCAAAATAATAAGAAAGGTGCCAGTAAAACTCCCAATTCCTCAAAGAAGAGGAAGAAGACAAAAGATTCATCTGACACAGAGGAAGAAGAGAATAGTGATGTTGAGAGTGACAGCAGTGGAGAACACATCAATGGTGAGGTTTCCGGCAAAGGCCGAGGTAAGGGTGCAAAGAAATCCACTTCAGAGGGAAAAGGTAGTGGGCGTGGACGAGGTCGCCCAGCTGCAAAAAAAACTTCACAATCCTCTCAAGGAAAAACAGGTAAGAGAGGGCGGCCCCGGAAGTCATAAGTGTTGCATATTCCCTGTCCATTGGGAAATTTTGTTCTCTCCTTGCAGAGAAGTGTACCTTTATCTATACATTGGTCACTGTATTTGAATTTTTCAACTAGAATCGTCTTCATTTTGTTATTCGTGAGCCCCCCGAACTTATGAACCGAATGCGCCTGAAGTAACTCTTCAATTGTTTTCTTTGAGATGAATCGATCAAGAGCGGTGAGAATTTCTTTATTGCTGGCAGTTTGCACCCTTTTGACAGGAAAATCTCATTGTTTTCTTGCATATAATTGAATATGCTCGTGCGGTCTTTGAAATCTCTTTCCAGGCAGTCAAGTAAGCCGGTAAGTTTATCAATCCAAACTATGAAGGGAAAACAATCAGAGAAAGAGAAGGCTGTAAACACAGCATTGCATGAGAGTTGTCATAAATTAGTCTGCGAAATCCACTTTGACTTGCTTCATCTTTATCCCTCCTGCCAAATACGACTCTGCAATTTTAATTAGATGTTTTTGATTAAGACTTTTAAAAATAGTATTTGATTAAGACTTTTAAACATAGTACTGGATTAAGGGGGAATTTTTAATTTGAATTTATTGTAAAGTTAACGTAATACACGATATTAAGTGTACATTTAGTATCATTAGGTGTTGAAATATTGAAATATTATAAACATATAAAAATAAAAATAAATATATTTTATAAAAAAATTATAATATGTTTACATTAATTGATTTTAATTTTTATATTTTTACTTCTAATATATTTTAGATTTAATTATATATATTTACATTAATCTTACAATAAAATAAAAAATTTTGACTTTATTATAAAAGTTTTCACATTTTTAAGTATTTGTTTTTATATCAAGATTTCGTGAAATTACAAGGGTTGATCTAAAATCCTAGTCGCAAGGACATGAAAGAGCCGTACTTTTGAGAGAGTTTCCAGAGAAATATATGAGGGGATGAGTTATCAAGTGTCTGCATTTGCAAGTGACCAATCACGGGAAGACTTGGAGGGCCAGGGGGAAGAAGAATATTGCCATTGTTTCTATGTTTTAGAAGATCGAGTAGGAAAAGGAGGGCTAGAAGGAATACCAGCAACAGTACTACAACTACCATCGTAATCTACTCGATCCACTCTGAATAATTGAGAGGAAGAGTCCCCTTAATTATGTAGACTAATCAGCCGACACTTGTCACCATGGATCCTGCTCTCACGAAAGCTGTTGACGTTCTTGAATATAAGTTGAAATATTTCTTCTTTTCTACGGTGCTGAATTCAGTCTAGGTCAGGATCAATACACATGCATTTGAAGGGAGAATAATCTGTACCTAAAAGTCCAAACTTAGAACTGAAGTAAATGTCAATGTTTCGTCATGTAAACCTATCAGCAAGGCCATAAAGGCGTGATTTAATTGTTCTCTTAGCTGTACTAGTTTAGCACTTTAGCTAGCCACTATCAAGATCAAACTACCACTATAGGCAGGGCATCGCAATCTTCAAGTGCACGTGCCTCCCAAGTCCAAGTTAATCATGCTCCAAAATATTGTATCTTTGCTTTCTACGTGGAATGCGGCCGCTACCCAATTTTGCATAGCCGCCCGCCTGATTCAGGATTGCTTTTCGTTTTGTTCACATCAGGTCAGGAAGTGAACCTTGATCCACAAACCACAATCACTATGTGTAAGGATTGCTGCTGATTGCATTGGTAAAGAGATATGTGTCATCTGCGTTGAATGACAGTGAGCAGAGCCATCTTTCTCGGTTCATATACTTAGCAGGGATGCTCTCTCCATGGCATGCCTCCTCTCCCTTCATTTTCTGTTTGCTGTCCTAAAGCTTTTTGAGGACAATTAATTGTCCTCTTCTTCAAATGTCCTTAGCTTACCCTGCGAAATCAAGCCAATGCCACAGCCTACTACCCAAATTACGGTGCTTGCAAGTTAGACTAATCATTTGTTGAACAGTCTTGACTTATTTTACAGCAAGTATGGCAGTAAATTTTATGCGATTTTGTGGCATGCAATCTTTGACAAAAGGAAGGAAAGATATTGTACTTGAAAGTTGGCATTATTGCATGGTTGACAAAGGCATGCATGACTTGCCTATAAATACCATATAGCGTGTGGGTGACGAGGTACAGTGGAGTGAATGAGGAAAATAAGAAGTGTTTTGTAAGTGTGCTGTGAGTTGAAGTGAAGAGTGAAAGAGAGAGTTTAGGGTAAGGTGAAAAATATTGGAATGAAATTTTAATTTATGTATTTGAGATATTTGTAGTACAAAGTTGTTGAATTCTCCAACTCATGTGTCATGGATGCAATGATAGGACAACTATGTTGATGAACAACAACTCAAAAAGAACCATTATTTTAAACCACAATTAATCTCATATATAGTTATCCTAAGAAATTGCCTTTGATTAAAACATTTTAAGTAATTATCATGGATGCAATGATATGACAACTATGTTGATGAACAACAACTCAAAAAGAACTATTATTTTAAACCACAAAATCCCATATATAGTTATCTTGAGGAATTGCCTTTGATTAAGACATTTTAAGTAATTTTCATGGATGCAATGATAGGGCAGCTATGTTGATGAACAACTTCTCAAAAAGAACCATTATTTTAAATCACAATTAATCCCATAATTGTATGGTCTTTGATAAACATTTTAAGTAATTGTCATGGATGCAATGATAGGATAACTAAGTTGATGAACAACAACTCAAAAACAAATCACCAATTTACTTAATTTGGCTAGAGCTAATGAATTCTGCAACCTGCATCTTTTAACTTAATTAACCTTATCCTCTTATCTGAAATACATTTCGATATTGACCTCATCAGATTATTCATAATATTACATATCGTCATTTAATATTTCAATGAACCTCCAACAGGATCAGGAGTGAACACTACACATGTAAAGCAATGAAAATTTGTTCAAACAGAACAGAGACAGTGCTTCTTTTTTACGTTCACCAGGAAAATTTAGTAGGAATAATAATCAGATTCACAGATTTAAGTACTTTTCGAAACGCTGTTTTTCTTGAATATAGTTGAAATAATGCTTCTTTTTCACGATGCTGAGTTAAGTATAGGAACGCATTTGAAGGGAACAAACGGTACCGTGAGGTGCAACCCAAATTAATGCACCTCAAGGTGCCGTTTGTATTTTTCGAAGGCTTGGGGCCAAGCAAATATCATTGTTTCGTCAGGTAACGGTCAGCAAGGTGCTCATGAGTCGATTTTTTAGTTGTTTAGATAGCCACTTAGCCTCTATCGAAATCAAAATTATATAGAAACCATCTATGACCAGGCGGCAGGGCATCGCAATTTTCCAAGTGCATAGCCAGTATTTCTTTTTGTTCTCAGGTCAGGAACTAAAAAGAGAAATAATGTTTAGGATTGCTGCTGATTGTATTGTTAAAAAGAGAAATAATGTGTCATCTGCGTTGGGTGACAGTGAGCCATGCATCTTCATCGGTTCAGATTCTTAGTAGGGATGGCGTGACTCCTCTCCTTTCACTCTCTGTTTGCTGTGCTAAAGCTTTTTGAGGGACAATTGTCCTCCTGTTTAAATGCCCTTAGCTTTGTTTTGGGCTTTTTGTTGTGAGATTACTCTTTAATTCATTTCTATTCTTCCCAACGAATCAAATTATTTGGATGAAAAGCGTTATAGATTGATCGAGATCAGGCAAGGAGTCTTTTTCCTGTGCATGGTAATACCAGGAATCGCATCAAAGTCCAAGTCCTCCTTGTTCATCCCAACTGCATGGCATTTTCCAAATGAATCCGTATAGAAGATTAGCAAACGTCCATGTCATGGTTTTAATATATTGAAGATATTATCCACACTAAAGCAAATATTATTGCTATAGGTCTTTGGATCAACTACTCACATTTGAGCGTATGTAAAATATTACTGTGAAGTAATTAATTGTCCTTGAATGAGACATTTTGAAGTAATTGTTTTCATGTCATGTGATTTCGTCTACTATATTCAAGAAAGTTCTAAACAGTACTTAGATATGTTAGCACGATCCGTGAATCCGTTTACTAGTGTTGGCTAATTGCCAATATAAGGGAACTCTTCCACTCAATTATTCACGGTAGATCGAGTAGATTACAATGGTGGTAGTAGTAGTAGTACTGTTGCTGGTCTTCCTTCTAGCTCTCCCCATCTTCCTATTCAATCTCCTAAAACATAGAAACAAAGCCAATATTCTTCTTCCCCCGGGTCCGTCGGGTCTTCCCTTGATCGGTCACTTGCATTTGCAGATGCTTGATAACTCTCCACCTCATATTTTTTTCTGGAAACTCTCTCAAAAGTATGGCTCTCTCCTGTCCTTGCGATTTGGTTTTAGATCAACTCTAATAGTTTCTTCAGCAAAAATGGCTGAAGAGGTTATGAAAATCCATGACCTCGACTTCTGCAGTAGGCCTACTTTACGTGGACCGAAGATGTTATCTTATAATTGCTCAGATGTGGTTTTTTCACCGTATAATGCTTATTGGAGGGAGATGAGGAAAATATGTGCTCTTCATCTCTTCAACTCTAGTAGGGGGCAACTCTATCGTCCTATACGAGAAGATGAAATTGCTCGCTTGATTGAAAAAATATCCAAATTATATGTTGATTCTAAGCCTGTTAACTTGAGTGAGGCAATGATGCGTCTTTCCTGTATAATAATTTGTAGAGTAGGTTTTGGCAAGAGGTATGAAGAAGAAGGAGCTGAAAGAAGCAGATTTCATGGGTTGCTTAATGAAAGTCAAGCCTTGTTCGCGAGCTTATGCATCTCTGACTATTTTCCATTCATGGGTTGGGTTGATAGATTCTCTGGATATCTCAGTCGTCTTGAAAAGAATTTCAAAGAATCCGATACCTTTTATCAAGAAATCATTGATGAACATCTTGATCCAAAAAGATCAAAACCCGAGCAAGAGGACATTGTCGATGTCTTACTACAAATCCGAAAGGATGGTGATTTTACAATTGATCTCACCATGGACCACATAAAAGCTGTGCTCATGGTCATCTTCACTCAAAAATTTTATTTTAATTATATCATCGGTTATTTTCTAGCTTCAAAAATCATAGGAATATGTAACCTCATGTCTTTTTTTTTTTTTTTGCAGAATGTGTTTATTGCTGGAACAGAAACAAGTGCTGTAACCGTGATTTGGGTCATGACCTTCTTGATGAAAAATCCAAGGTGTTTGAAGAAAGTTCAGGAGGAAGTGAGAGATTTGATTGGGAAAAAAAGTTTTGTAAATGAAGATGATGTTCAAGGTTTGGCTTATCTTAAAGTTGTGATAAAAGAAACTTTAAGATTACTACCAACAGTTCCATTGTTAGTGCCACGAGAAACACTACGGAAGTGCAACATTGGTGGCTATGAAATACCCGCCAAAACCTTGGTCTATGTCAATGCATGGGCAGTAGGAAGAGACCCTGAAGCTTGGGACAACCCAGAAGAGTTTTATCCCGAGAGATTCATCGGTAGTTCTATTGATTATAAAGGACAAGACTTTGAGCTCATACCGTTTGGTGCCGGTCGAAGGGTTTGTCCTGGAATACATATGGGAATTGCAACTGTGGAGCTTGCCCTTGCTAATCTTCTTTACAGATTTGATTGGGAAATGCCGCCTGGGATGACAAAGGAAGACTTAGATTTTGATGTGCTACCTGGAGTTTCTGCACAAAAAAGAAATGCTCTTTGCCTCATGGCTAGGGAGATAAATGTTTAAGTATTATGCACGGAACTATATGTTTTTCATTCAAATGTGTCACGTTATTGTATTATTAAAAAAAGTAATCAATTATTATTGAGATCATTAATTAGTTTATTAAAATAAATATTTATCATTTAATTATCTCATATTATATGTAATAAATAAATTAATTTTTTAATAATATAGTTATGTAAAATAATTGCTTCGTACTATCATTTTTCATTACCTTCATTTAGTTTGGAGTGTTTCAATGACATTTTACAAATTACAATTGTGTATCTTTTACCCGAAAAAATAATGTACGTTTTATCCTTTTTTTTTTTTTAAATTTACTTGGTATTGAAGGAATGTATATAATTTAAATTATCCTTAATTTGAATTAATTTTAGTCCAATTTGACTTTCTCAAATAATTCACAATTATATAAGCTGAATTAAATTTGTCTTTTACCTCTCTTTGGTCTTTTTTTTTTTTTTAATAAGAAAGTACAAATACGTGAGGTTGAACCGAATCAAAGTAACCAATTAGACAAAGCCATAACACGAGGAGAGACTGGAAGGGAGGATAATGTTTACCTAAAAGGCCGACTTTCGTATCCCCACTAGAGCAGATATAATTATTTAATGTTTAGTCAGGTTCAGGGTTTAGCTAACCCCCTAGCCTCTAACAAAATTAAAATATTATAGGTGCCGTATATGACCAGGCAGCGGGGCAGCGCAATTTTCAAGTGCACATGGTCATAGACGGCGCACTCCTACTTAATCATGCTCCAAAATACTGACTTTGCTCTGTGAGTCGGCTGCTGGTAGCGGCTCGCGGATATAGTAGGATGAACTTCCTGTCAAGTCATGGGCTCAAAAAAAAAAAAAAAAAAAAACCTATTTAATTAGGTACTTCAATGTCGAATACAAAATGTACTGATATTAGATAAATAAGACTTAACGATCTCAAAAAATTAAATTTGTAAAGATAAAATAATAATAGTATGGTAAGTAATATCAGAATTAATTTTTAATTATTTAATTTTATATTAAAAAATGTAATTCAAAGATATTCAAAAATGTAATATCACTCCATAGTTAAAATAATATAATTATGATTATTAATTTAAATGATTATGTTTTCACAAATTCGAAATTTGAATATAAATATATTATATTTTCTTTCTTTGATCATATTAAAAGTTGGAATTACACCCAAAAAAAACAAAGAGAATACCAATTTTTAGCTGACAGATCCATTTTGTTTTTATTTAAAGAAAAAGAAAAAGAAAATCATAAAGATGAATCTGTCCGAACCAGAAGCCGACGGTTAGAACATGTCGAACACTGCAAAGGCAGCAAACAAACTATTGCTGCATGGAATTTTTAAGTCGTCGTAGTAATCTTTGTGGAGCACATTGTGATTAAGAAATGTTGGGAAAGGTACCATATCTCACTCAATTTTGCTTCTAAACTCCAGCATATGAGAGCCGTGAAGAAGCATCGCTAGCTTTCAATTGCATTACTGACATAACTCCCACCATGGGGCTTTGTTTGGGGACAAAGGCTGACCGCAACAAGGGCCCGTGCAACCGAAACAGAAGCATCATGGAATTCCTTCACATTGTGGACCTTTGCTGCCCAGTTCCTTAGGCTCAACCCAAATTATTGAGCTCTAGGATCATGTTGTCCCGACGGTCCGGTTGATCAAATCGATCCAATTGAAATTTTACATGTCAGCTACAATTATTACAGTACAATTAATCAATCACAATATAAAATTGTGTAATATCCATTAAAATTCTATTTGGAGCGCATTTGACTCTTACATGGTTTATTGATATGTTTGAATAATTACAATTAAAATGTTATTTTTATATAACAAAAACTTTTGACAGAAAATGAAAAATTTAAATTTCAAGTCGTTGATTTTTTATATTTTAAAAGTGAAATATAACAATTTAATTTAATATTTAAACTTATAATATTGTTTAATTTTTCTTTTATTTGTGAAATTCGACTAAGATTATTGGGTAGTAAATGAATATAACTACTAATAATTTTAAAGAAAATGCCCCAATCATGATTTAGGACCTTCCATATATCTTTCCAATTTAAGCTCTCTAGACCTTATACATTTGGGGTATGCTGGAGGCCACACTCCACCTAAATTCTTGGTGCAGGTTGTCCCTCATTGATGCACAAGATTGAATCAAGTTACTAGGATGAAAAGCGCTATAGATTGATAGAGATCAAGCAAAGGGCCTTTTTCTTGTGCATTGTAATACCAGGAATTGCATCAATGTCTAAGTTCTCCTCGTTCATCCCAGCTGCATGGCATTTTCCAAGCAAATCTGTAAAGAAGATTAGCAAACGTCTATGTCATGATTTGAATATATCGAAAATATTATCCCCACTAAAGCAAATATTATTGCTATAGGTCATTTGATTAACTACTCGCATTTGAGCGTATCTAAAATATTCTTGTTAAGTAAATAATTGTCTTTGATTAAGACATTTTTGAGTGCTCGTTTTCATGTCATGTGATTTTCGTTGCATTGATTTGGTGGCAACCTTCACGTGTTAAATATATATTGATCCTTATCTATAAGAAGCAATATTTAACTATATTCAAGAACAACAGTGTTCCGAACAGTACTTAGAAACGTTAGCACGATCTATGAATTTGATCACTAGTGATGGATTATTACTCTATTAAAGGGGACTCTTCCTCTCAATTATTCACGGTAGATTGAGTAGATTACAATGGTAGTAGTAGTAGTAGTAGTATTGTTGCTGCTTTTCCTTCTAGCCCTCCCCTTTTTCGTATTCAAACATAGAAACAATGGTGACATTCTTCTCCCCCCTGGCCCGTTAGGTCTTCCCTTGATTGGTCACTTGCATATGCAAATGCTTGATAACTCTCCACCTCATATTTTTTTCTGGAAACTCTCTCAAAAGTATGGCTCTCTCTTTTCCTTGAGATTTGGATTTAGATCAACCCTAATAGTTTCTTCGGCAAAAATGGCTGAAGAGGTTATGAAAATCCATGACCTCGACTTCAGCAGTAGGCCTACTTTACGTGGACCTAAGATGTTATCTTATAATTGCTCAGATGTAGTTTTTTCACCGTTTAATGCTTATTGGAGGGAGATCAGGAAAATATGTGTTGTTCATCTCTTCAACTCTAACAGGGTGCAACTCTATCGTCCTATACGAGAAGATGAAATTGCACGCTTGATTGAAAAAATATCCAAATTATATGTTGATTCTAAGCTTTTTAACTTGAGTGAGGCAATGATGCGTCTTTCCAGTACAATAATTTGTAGAGTAGGTTTTGGCAAGAGGTATGAAGAAGAAGGAGCTGAAAGAAGCAGATTTCATGGGCTGCTTAATGAAAGTCAAGCCTTGTTCGCAAGCTTCTGCGTTTCTGACTATTTTCCATTCATGGGTTGGATCGATAGATTTTCTGGATTTCTCAGTCGTCTTGAAAAGAATTTCGAAGAATTAGATACCTTCTATCAAGAAGTTATTGATGAACATCTTGATCCAAATAGGCCAAAACCCGAGCAAGAGGACATTGTCGATGTCTTGCTACAAATCCAGAAGGATGGTGACTTGACAATTGATCTCACCATGGATCACATAAAAGCTGTGCTCATGGTCATCTTCACTCAAAAAATTTACTTGAATTATATCATTATTTATTTCCTAGCTTCAAAAACCATATGAATATGTAACCTCATGTCTTTTTTTTTTTTTTTTGGCAGAATGTGTTTATTGCTGGAACAGATTCAAGTGCTGTAACCGTGATTTGGGTCATGACCTTCCTAATGAAAAATCCAAGGTGTTTGAAGAAAGTTCAAGAGGAAGTTAGAGATTTGATTGGAAAAAAATGTTTTGTAAATGAAGATGATGTTCAAGGTTTGACTTATCTTAAAACTGTGATAAAAGAAACATTAAGATTGCTACCAACAATTCCATTGTTACTGCCACGAGAAACACTACGAAAGAGCAAAATAGGCGGCTATGATATACCTGCCAAAACCTTGGTCTATGTCAATGCATGGGCAATAGGAAGAGACCCTGAAGCTTGGGACAACCCAGAAGAGTTTTATCCCGAGAGATTCATCAGCAGTTCTATTGACTATAGAGGACAAGACTTTAAGCTCATACCGTTTGGTGCCGGTCGAAGGGGTTGTCCTGGAATACATATGGGAATTGCAACTGTGGAGCTTGCCCTTGCTAATCTTCTTTATAGGTTTGATTGGGAAATGCCGCCTGGGATGCCAAAGGAAGACTTAGACTTTGATGTGCTGCCAGGAGTTTCCGCACATAAAAGAAATGCTCTTTGCCTCATGGTTAGGGAGATTTATGTTTAAGTATTATATATGGAAGCATATGTTTTTCGTTCAAAGGCGTCTAGTAAATGTATTATTAAAAAAATTAATCAATTATTATTAAGATATTTAATTAGATCGTAAAATAAATATTTATCATTTAATTATTACATATGAAGTGTAATAAATAATTTATTTTTTATAATAATATAATTATGTAACATGATTTAAATAAAAGAAAGTATATATTAATATAAAATAATTGTTTCATATCATCGAATTTAATGCCTTGCTCATATTAAATACAAAAGATGTCATTGGGTATATAAGTATTGATAGTGTGCTACACACCTAAATAAATTAATTTTTAGAACAAAAAGAAAAAAAAAATATCATATCCCTTGCACGAAGATAACAACTATTAACATAGCAATTAAGAAGTACTCCATGAATTTTTATTTATATGTACGCATAAATATGATGATTTTATTAAGTATAATATAAAAGTATCTAAAAAAGTAATTTCTCTTGATTGTTAAAATAATACGATTATGAATATAAATTTAAACGATCATATTTTTATTTGTAAAAATTTTACAAATTTAAAATTCAAATATTAATATTTGTATTTTTTATTTCACCATATTAAAAATCGGAAATACACCAAAAAATGAGAATACCAATCTTTAGTTGGCAGATCCATTTTGTCTTTATTTTTTGAAATAAAAATCATCATAAAGGTAAATCTGTCCTGACCAGAAGCAGACGATTAGACCATGTCGAACAATGCAAAGGCAGCAAACGAACTATTGCATCACTGACTTTACTCCCACCATGGGGCTTTGTTTGGGGACAAAGGCTGAGCGAAACGAGGCCCTGAGCGACCGAATGTTGTTTCCGGTCAGAACAGAAGCATTATGGAATTCCTTCACACTGTGGACCTAAGCTGTCCAGTTCCCTAGGCCCAACCCAAATTATGGAGCTCGATGATCATATTTCGGCAATGGTCGGGTTGATCGAAGCTATCCAATGGAAATTTTACATGTCAGCTACAGTTATTACATTACAATTAATCAATCACAAAATAAAGTTGTGTAATATCCAGTAAAATTTTATTTGGAGCGCATTTGACTCTGACATGATTTATTGTTATGTTTGAATAATTATAATATTATTCTAATAAAAAAATTGCAATTAAAATGTAATATTTTCTTTGGTGCAATAAAGACTTTTGATAGAAAATGAGCAAACAGATATTGAGAATTAAACCTCAAATTTATCGAATTTTTACATTTTAAAAATAAACATAATGACGGTTTAATAGTTAATTTTAAAATATTGTTTAATTTTTCCCTTAATTTATAGTAATTAACCTTATCTTTTTTTGAAACTTCACTAAGATTATTGGATAGTTAATGAACTTAACCACAAATTATTTTAAAGAAAGTACCCCAATCATAATTTAGGACCTTCCACATATTTTTCCACTTTAAGCTCTCCAAACCTTATACTTTTGGGGGCTTTCGAAGAAGATGGAGGCCACACCCTACCTGAATTCTTGGTGCAGGTTGTCCCTCATTGATGCACAAGATTGAATGCAAACTGTCTGCCTATAAATTTAAATAGTCACATAATTGGAAAAATGTTGAGAGCAATGTTTTATTTAATTGAAAATATTCGTGATTGTAACTAAAAATTAATTTAATTAAAATATGAGAATTCTACATATCTAAAATTTAAAATTTAATACATGCATTATCTTATTCTCCATATCAAACAACTTTATTGTAAAAATAATAATTTTGATTGTATGTATATATGATACATCTTCAATCTCCATGTGAGAAGGGCTCCACTTCACCACGTTACCTCAAAAGCGAACCCGGGGAATGGTGGACAGTCAATGAGCCGTTGCACCTAAAATGCCCCAAGTTGATTGCTGAAATAAGTCTCCACCTAGGTTGTGGTAAGAAGGCAAGCGTCGAATTAGCCCTCCTCCAACTCCCAATCCTACTACCAAAAGCTAGGATCCAAGGGAAGAAAATGTCGTTTTACTACTAAAGAAATGGTTGTTAAAGAGGTGAACCCACTGAGAAGGATTGCAGACCATGCAATTAAACAAACCTTCGGAAAAAAAAAAAAAGTACATCAAGATACAATGGTGCAATCACCTTGAAAATTGAAATCACTCCAAAAGGAAAATTTAAAGTGAAGTTTGATTGTGTGTTGCTTAATATTGAACTATTTTCTTAATGACTAATTAATGTTTTAATTCTTTAAACTCTAAAATATAAAACAAAAGGACGTAAAGAACATTTCCATTAGAAAACAGAAACAAAAGAAAGGAGATTCTAAAAGGGGCAAATGGCAACCATATGCGATAAGAATATGCACTTTTACAGCTTGGTTTAGAAAAGCTTAAAAGAAGAATCCCTTACTAGAGATAGGACCTGTGCGTTTTCTTTTCTAGTTATGCTGATGTTAATAGTCAATGATGATGAAGAATGATTAGACTAATAAGATCTGATTAATCCTTAGGCATCTAATTCAGAAAAAGTGTTCTATTTCTTGGTGATGACCCACTGACAGATTTCCCTGACATCCCACTAGCAGCAGCCAAACATGGCATATGCCTGGAGCATGTGCTCATACGTGTCGCCCAACAACACCTGCCATCTGGCAATGAAGGAGACAAAAGAGCTGTCAACGGGGTGGTTATCGGTTAGATAAACATAAACATGATTACTTAAATACATTATTTCTTGGGTTTAATTTTTAGTATTCTGTGACGGATTACTCGACAATATCCGCTGCCTGTTTCAATAACACGGTTATACGTTTATTCCCGGTCCCAAACATGGGTCAATTATAAATTAAAAAACAAAAAAAAAAAAAAATTATTATGAGATGGATGCGGATGTTTTGAATGTAAAAGAAAAAACAAAAATCTAATGCTTCCATTATTGATGTGTGCGTTTTGAGGGGGAAGAAATTGTATTTTAAATATACAAATAAATGCATTATGATTAGTATTATGAAAAAAAAAAGTAACATTATAATACACACTTAATTTTTTTTCTTTTAATAGAAAAAGATTATATTAGAATAAAGGTGAAATAAGTTTAAGAATATTACAAGCACAAAAAAAAAAGAGATACTGAAAAAATCAACTTCGAGACATAAATAGACCCGAGCAAAAAAAATCAAATTTTGTTTGTTGTCAATTTATGAAATTTGTTTTTTTTAGAATGTGATTGAAAGAATTTTCTTTGTATTATTTTTGAGCCATTTGATTGCTTGTTAGTACAAAGAATAAAACAAATCAAAATTTATTATGCTATCAATATGTTGATTAGGTGATTAACAAAATTAAGATATGTTTTAGATGAGTTTAATTTCAAATAATTTCATCTCTGAACTAATTATCAAAAACAAGTCGAAATGTATAAAAAAATAAAAAATAGAATAAAACCTTTTTTAATGACCGAGAATTTAGCAAAATTTAACTATCACATGTATAAGTATATGCAAAGAAAAGATACTTTAAATAACAACCATCTAATGATTTAAAATACCTTTAATACTATCTATTTACATAAATTTTAAACCAAATTGTAGCTAATTAGAAGGATTATTGAAAGGAACATGCATGTAGGAGAGGAGAGTTATCACACTAAGGCCCCGTTTGGTATCATGGAAGTAAACACTTTGCGTTGCAATTTAATTGGGCGCAAAGTGATTACAACGTTTGTTATTAAGAAAGTTGGATGTAAAGTGATTGCAGCTGCAATCACTTTACATCCAAAAGCTGCAAAGTGATTGCAGTCCAAGTAGGCTGTAATCACTTTGCGGCCTTGGCTGCAAAGTTAATTTTACTCAATTTTACCCAAATTACCCTTTTACAAAAAATACAAAAATACTTTTATGCATGTTATAGGTAATTATCATACATAAAAAATATTTTATAAGGACTAAAATAAATTATTATGACATTATTTAAAAATAATAGATGAATTAAAATTTAAATTAATAATACATGAATTTGTAAATTAATAAATTTAGAAATTTAAATTAATAAATGAATTTGTAATAATTTACTCATTAAAATTTAAATTAATAATCATAAAAATTTAAAATTACAAATAATTAGTAATATTAATAATATAATTTTATATCATTTACATTTTCATTTTAATTAATTTTTTCATTGCATTAAAGTTGTTTTTTATAGTTATGGGTATTTTTGGAATTTGACACAACTTTCCCAGCAAAGTGAATGCATACCAAACGCTGTAAAGTTACTTTCCCTGCAATTTAAACATAACTTTACATTGCATACCAAACACTGCAAAATTACTTTCTCAGTAATCAATTTCCCAGCAATCACTTTCCCAGCAATCACTTTACGCTGTAATCACTTTCCCTCTAACATACCAAACGACCCCTAATGGTACTATTTAAGGAATGTGCAATAAAAATTTTCACCACTAGACTTCAATAATTCTTCAAAAACTAACATTGTCTTGTGAAAACAAAAAAAAAAAAATTATTTGGTGAATATTATTTTTTAATGTAATCATAAATATTTTTATTTATTTGGACTGAAAATAAATTTAAGTAAAATTTTCTTAACTCTAAGGTGAATATTTAAATACGTAAGAGTGAAAAATAAAATATAGTGCCTTTTCTATTTTGGAAAGTAATACTGTAACAGGAAGAAATTTACCGCGTAGATGCACCGTAACTCCTCGCGAATCCCGTGACAAACGGCTGGACAAGATATTTGTCCATAACAAATTTAAATACAAAATTATAAATACCGAAGAAAAAAAAGATTATTTTCATTTTTTTTATTGAAACGAAAAAGAAATTTTGGATGTCTGAGAGCTTTTTTATTCGCTTCTCTCAACGAACACAGCAGAGACAGAAATGCAAAGCAACGGACCTGACCTCATCGCAACTGGCGGATTCCAACGTAAAGAAGTAACTAGATTTAAGGACTGTCTTTGAGGTCCGTGTTTTTTTTTTCACTGTGTTGCAATTTCCAACGCCAAGCCACTCATCAAATATTGGACTGTATTGTCTCTCACAGTCGTGTGAGTGAGCTAGCGAAGTAGGAAATACCGAAATACGAAGTCAAGGAAAAACGAATTAAGCGAAGAAGAAAGGAAACATGAGAAGATCCGGTTCCTGTTTCAAAATCATAGCTTGCGGCAGCGATTCTGCCGGAAAAAACGACGCTATCGATGTTCCTGAGGTATATCCTTTTAGCTTTTACAGTTGCTTTTTTTTTTACTTTGGATTAGGACTTCGTGTTCTATTTCGACTCGCATTTGATGTTTTAGTTACTTTTGTCAAAGTTTCAGCTTAAACTGGTCGGTTCAGTGTTTTTTGTTATTGTTCCCTTGTTTAATTTGTGAATTTTCTCGAGGAATCGGAGTTTTCAAACCAGACGTACTCCACTATTTGAAGATCTGAAAAATCTTGGCTTTGCATTTCTATCATCAATTCAAAGCTGCCTTTTAAATCTGAATACTTCCTGAATTTATGATATGCAATTTTTTCTAGTTATAGGATTCGAATCCAGCAAGTTTTTAAAGTTTTGTTCTCTTTTACCTGGAATTTTCAGATATGCAAGATCGTAATGTGATATGAGGCGAGATTTAGTTGCCTTCTTTATCTGAAAACTTGAAATGTGAAGTTATTCCTGTTTTGTATTTTCATTTGTTTGGTAGATACAGTGGTCCATCTTTTGTCTCTATGATAAATGACAGTTCGGTATTCGTATTCTACTGTCTGGATTCGATGGACGAGTCCTTAACAGAATTCAATTGAATATGGTGCTTACAAGCTGAATAAAGCAATACTTTCAGGGCTGAATTTGGAGTCAGGAGCATTTTAATTCATCTAAAATAGATCATTCTTTTTGTCTCGATTTTCCTTTTGTGCATCTCCTTTTAGCTGACTTATGCAGTTTAAATCTCATTCCAGAACAAGAGATCAAGTGACAAAAAGGGATGGAGTTTTCGAAAGAGATCTGAACGGCATAGGGTGCTTAGCAACTCTGTAATACAGGAAGCTACTTCCGGACTTAAGGGAAGCCCAGAATCTGCTGGTTTTAATTTTCAGCAGCCTGATGTCTCGGTTACTACTGAGAAAACCTCCACCATTCAGTACACTGAAGAGAAATCTCAGTTGTTGATGCCGAAAGAGTACATTGAAGAAAAGTCTCAGTTGCTGGAACCAAAAGAGTACACTGAAGAAAAATCTCAATTGACCCCAGAGGAGTCAAAAGTGCCTGAACCTGTTGCTGCCACCACAAATGAGGCTGAAGATGATGCCAACCTGGCTGAATCTGTTGTTGTCATCATCCAGACTGCAATCAGAGTGTTCTTGGTATAATTTCTTTCTCAATGTGAATTTAAACTTACTTGGTAACTTTTCTTACTTTTATCTTCTGGTCTTATTTGCAGGCTCAGAAAGAGCTAGGAAAGCTTAAAAATTTAGTGAAGTTGCAGGCTGCTGTACGCGGGCACTTGGTTCGAAGGCATGCTGTGGGGACCTTACGCTGTGTTCAAGCCATCGTCAAAATGCAAGTTCTTGTTCGTGCTCGTCGTGCTCGTCTATTTCAACATGAGTCTTATGCTGAAAAGAAGCTGGATGGCAAGCACCATAAAGATAATCAAAGTTTGGTAATACTTTCAGGTCACATCATGCTTAGGAGTCACAAGGCTGTTTTCCTTGTATATTATGGTTCATATTTTATTGATAGGATGCGTGCTAACTTCTATTTTCAAGAAATCTTTCTTTATTATTACAGTTTATCTTGTATTCTTTGAATCTATAGCTATGTTCTCTTTATCGACCCATGCCTGTGTCTTCAGTGCATTAGGATTTTAGCCATGATTACTATACTTTTTACAGCTTCTTCCTAGCTAAATGAAAGGGTGTAGGATAGTTCTGGTGAGATGGCCGGCTCATAATAAAGAGTACATTCTATGAGCATGTTTTAGTTTCAAGCATGATGGTTCAAAGTGATACTTAAAGACCTCTGCAAATATTCACTTGTGCCCACCTGGCATGAATCTAATTATAAACAAGGGCCCATGGAGAGTGAGTTCTATGTATAATTTGCAAGAGCTTACTGTTCAGTTTCTATTTCAGCAAGATGCAAGTATCACGTATTCTGACTAGCTTTACTAAACAGTCTGAAATTATGGGCTGCTGGTCTTACAGTCCATTATGTTTGCTTAATTAATTACATTTTATATGGCAGCAGTTTGCAATAAATCACCTAGAAATGTATGCCGAACAATATCACCAAATCCTTTTGAATAGCAGGGCTATGGCAGTCCTGCTGGAGAAAGTTTTGCACGATGTGTTACTCTCGATAATTGCTATTCTCTGATAATTTTATTCATTATTCTTCTTTTATTCCTGAAGCAGGGCAGCTCAGCACCAAAACGAAATGCAACTTACACTTCCATGGAGAAGCTTCTTAGCAATAGGTTTGCTCGTCAGGTATGCTAAGTCAACATTCTTTAGCTTCATGTTTTTGAACTATTTGTTTGGGAGCTGTCTCACAAACTACGCCTACCTAACCGAACCTGGAATTTGCTTTGATTGCAGCTGATGGATTCAACACCGAAGAACAAACCTATCCACATCAAGTGTGATCCATCAAAACCAAATTCTGCTTGGAGCTGGTTGGAAAGGTGGATGTCTGTGTCACCATCTGAAAAGGAAGCAACAGCAGAGTTACCTATTGGACAACCAGAAATAGAGAAAATTGGCAATTGTGACTCCCCAGTTGACACTACAGTTCCATCTGAAGCTATTTGTGAGTCAAATGAACCAAAGTCTGATGTGAGGGAGTCGCAGGTTTCATCAGAGACTGAAGAGAATCTGATCACACATGATGCTGCTAACTTTAAGCTTGAGGTATGCCAACCAACTTCATCTTCAGTAACTGATGATTGGGAGATACCTAAGATTGACAACATGAGGACATCCAACCTCAAAGAGACTTCTCAGGAGATGAACTTACAAGATCAAACAATGCAAACAGATGCAAATTCTCAAACAGAGGTCAGTTGTCTTTCTCACAAGCCTGAAATAGAGAGTGAACAACTCAAACATTCTATGAAAAGATCTGCTTCTGAGCAACTGGAAACAGAGGCAAAGAAATTTGTATTTGGATCAAGAAAGGCAAGTAATCCTGCATTTATTGCTGCACAAACAAAATTTGAGGAGCTGAGTTCAGCAGTCAATTCAAGTAAATCAATTAATTCATCCCATGAAGATGTTGGAGTTGAATCAAACATGGATATGGTGTCATCTGGGGCGGATAAGATAGGCAGGCCAAAGGAACCAAGCGTCACAGAAAATCCAGTCCTCAATAATTGGAGGGTTCAACATGGTGGCTCTGAATGTGGCACTGAGCTTGCTATTACTTCCACTCTTGATTCACCTGATAGATCTGAAGTTGAAACCATTGAATATGAACATGCAGCCAAAGTTTCTGAGCAAGAAAATCGCAGTTCTAACAGTATTAAGGATTTGGATATTAAAGAAAATGATGCAATTGCAATCCCAGTGCCTGATTCTTCTCTATCTGTTGCTGATGAACCTGAAAAACTTGATGATGCTAAAGGTGAATCAGCGAATTTGATTGTTGTAGACTCCCTTCAAGTAGAGCAGGAGCCACTGAAAAGCGCATCTGATCTGCAGAGAGAACAGGACTCTGAGACAGGTAATCAAGCATACAGGTCATCCCAAGAAGCCTCCTCTCCCAGGAGCCATATGACTGTACCAGATTCCCAAGGAACACCTTCTAGTCAGGTATCGGTGAAAGCTAAAAATAAAAACACTGACAATAGCAGTCAAAAGCACAAGTCCTTGTCTGGTGCCAAGGGTTCTCCATCAACTCCAGCTCATGATAGTGGTGCCAGTAGTATGGAACAATTGCCCAAAGATCAGAAAAATGGGAAGAGACGCAATTCATTTGGTACAACAAGACCTGAGAACATTGATGAGGAGCCAAGAGAGAGTAATAGTAGCAATTCTCTTCCCCATTTCATGCAAGCCACTGAATCTGCAAGAGCTAAGGTTAATGCAAACAACTCACCAAGATCAAGTCCAGATGTGCAAGACAGAGACATTCATAACAAGAAGAGACATTCCTTACCTGGTGCTAATGGGAGGCAGGGTTCTCCGAGAATCCAGCGATCAACATCTCAAGCTCAGCAGGGTGCTAAAAGAGATGGTACCAATCCTCCTCATGGTATGTTCTAAACATGATTATTATCTCAAATTATTAACCTCACTAATATATGGTCAGTATCCAATTTCGCCCATTTTAAAGTACAATACATTCTGGACATTCTTCAATTGTCTTTTAAAGGATATTGTACCCTTATACCAAGTCGATCTTCATAAATATTTGTGCATGCCAGTGGACCTCTACTTGCAAGTTGTCACTTTTGTTGAGCTTTTTAACACGTGAAGGTCTTTACATGTTTCTCCTTGTTGGTACACTAGTCTCCCATCAAGAAATCCTTGTGTTTAGTGAAAGATTTGCATATTGTTCGACCATTTAGCTGACTATATGCTATCATGACATGCTGCCTTATGGCAAATTTGGTGGACTAGAATAGAAAGGGTAGGGCCTTAAAGGTTTCCATTCTGGTTGTTGATAGGGAGCATGGAGGTTTTCACGACAATGACTTGTGCTTAACTGCCTGAATCTTTTTTTTTTTTTCAGAGAGAAGATGGCAAAGGTGAAGGGTGATTCGGAGCAACCATATAACACGGTACCATGTTATTCAACCTCTCAGATTGGAAATTGGAATTGATTGTGGTCTTACTGTCTAGTTTTTTGCCTCAGCATTTACCACCTCACTTCATGCATGCCATCTACATCTAGGGTTTGGCAGGGGAGGAGTGGGGAGAGATACATATACAGAACGGAGTAAGAAGTTTCTTGTGTATTACTAGTAGCAAAACCATTGACATTATTATTTTTTCTAAACTCTGCCTGGGAGGTATGCTTGTGTGTTGTGTTCAACAGTGTTTGGTGTGATATTATTAAGGTTTTTTGTAGCATGTTTTGGGATGTCTGTTCGGAGTTTGAGACACTGACTGTAAAGTGGAGACCTTTAGAAAGGGCTTTGTTCTCTCTTCCTTGTAATAACTCGGCGGCCGTACACTGTTGCATTGGCCACCACCTCCATGACTAATTTCTATTTTTTCAGTTCCATTGATTAATTCTATAAATACTTTATTACTTTTAATTTTCATTCCTGCCCGGCTCTATTTTTACGAACTGAAGTTTATTATTTTGTAACCAAAAACGCCATGTAACAATCATCCAAGCAAGGAAAAATCCAGTATGATCGTGATTATAGGGTGAACTTTCCCTTTTGTCTAAGCTCAAGCACCGCTTAATTCATTCACGTCATATTTTTATTGTCGAAAAATTGATTTAAATGGACAGTAAAATTAAATTTGATAAAATTTTTAAAAAATAATTATTAAAAATATATATTTTTAATAAAATAATAAAAAATTTGAAATTAATAGTGAAATAATAGTTTTATCTTTTATTCATTTTTTGTCTTTTATGTAAGAAAAATGGCAATAAAAGTTAAACAAGTTCGAAATCATTAAATTTAGATTTATCAATTTAAGTTGGGATAAAAATAAAATTAAATTTGTTGGAATTCAAAATTAAATCTTGTAATATATAAAAAAAATTAATTATTCAATTAAAAAATTATTATCTATAAAATAGTTTATATTGCTTCTTTGGATGAATAAAACTAGCATAATACTTACCTAGAAGAAAAAACAAGACATACTTCCTTTTGGCACATTGAATTGTTTTCGAGAACAAAATTTTAAAATGTTGAATATCGAAAAAATATGTTTGGAAATATTTTTAGAAACTTTGGAAAAAAAAAAATTCGAACTTTTATGGATCGAGAGGCCCATGACAGAAAACCCGGGACCCTTAGTTGTCAGTCCAAACAAACGAAAGCGGAAGCCACGTGGGAGAATTCTGCTGACAGAATGATGAGTGTATAGTTGTTGAGTGTTGACTGTACCAACGCTGCGACTTTTTTCTTCAACTTCTGTCCTTTCATCGTTTAATTCAAAAAGTCTCAACTTCTCATTTCTCAACCCATCCATTTAACCGGACTTGCATTTACAGTATGTGTAATACACCGTAACCAATTCCAACGTGCCTCCACTTCCACGCGACAGAAGACTGCGTGTGCCAGCGCCTACTCAACGTAATCCTCTCAACATTTTTATATAGGAGCGTGTAATACAACGAAACCAATTCCAATATGCCTCCACTCACACGCGTAAGAAGCTTGCGTGTGCCAGCGCCCATTCAACAGAATCCTCTCAGCACAGAACATAAGCCAAGGAGGAAAAAAAAAGGAAAAATATATTTAAAAGAGAAATAGAAAAAAACTTCAGATAAAATACGGCAAGGAAAAAACAGAGGATCTAGGGTTACCTTGGATCTCTCTGTTTCGAAATATTAGATGATTAGATATAGATTTATTGGTATTTTTCATCGATTGGTTCTTTATTTATATTATAATTAGGGTTTTCGAGACGGGTAAGTTGATTTAAAGGCTGAGAGGCTATGACTTTTTTTAAGACTGTAGTGGCGGAGTTAGGGTTTTAATCGATCGAACCCTATACATTTTTACCAAGAATCATAGCTGGATAGGAGGATTTTTTAGGGATTTATTTTATCTTAATATAATATATTGTATTTTATTCAATCTGTAAATATGCGAGGAGTGCACAAATCAAAAAGGGTTACTTGGGCATCGGATGCTAACCTTTGCCAGGTAAAGATTGCAATTTTACTTTCGAAATTCCTAAATTTTGAGCTCTATTTCAGGTGAAACAGAGAAAGAGATGGTGGAAATGTTAAGTTAAATGGACCAAAAGAATTGGAAATGAAGCTATGTTGTCAACCCTTCTTGTTATGCTGTTTTTTGTTCTAATAATTTTTGTATCTGTTACTCTGTGACTTGAATTGAATTGCATTTGAACCTTGCTGCTTTAGTTCATTTTTAGTGTTCTTGTGAAGCATGATTGCAAATGTGTTTACCATCTTAGTGATGCCATTGTTATACGAAGCCTTTTAGAGTAAGAAATGATGGGCTCTTTTTTCTTTTTCAGTGGTATTTATGGCTAGTTTAGTTTTCGTACCTTTTTGGAACTGTTTCTGTGGGAATAAATCAGTCATGGAGTTTGGAAGCTTGTCATGCTAGTTAGACACAGAAATGAGAGAACGAGAATGGCAAAGGACTTTAACTTTTGACTTATTCAAAATTCTAAGGAAGACAAGAATATACTTCTGATTAACATGATGTTTCATTTCATATAATGTACATCTACACAGAACTCAATAACTCACAATAAGAGTACCACTGTAAAATCTCCTTTGAGTTTGATTAGGATGCACATTAAGTTAATGGTTTTGTTATATTGCTTTAGTTCTGAAGTCTCGACTTTATATTTTGCTTGGAGTTACAGGAAAGCTTCTAATTTGTGGTTTGCGTCATTTTTCATGTAGGATAATTAAATGTCTTTCCGAAGTGTTTTAAGTATTTTGCTTTTGCCCTGAGTCCTAAACAATTTAGTCTTCAGTTTCCTTTGGAGAAGTTCCAACTTTAACTGATAGATGTAGTAGGTTCTTCACAAATTGAATGGGCATGCACATTTATAGCCACCACAGTTTGATAAAGAGTGTTGTCTGTATCATCCTAGGATCTTCAATTGAAAGTCTGAACTAATTTGAAATGAACTTTTACTCTTGTTTGATGAGAGATTTCAGAGATGTCCTTTGTCAAAGGTCTCTGTGACTAAAAAGGGGCAATCCAGTAAGTCAATGCTTTCTAGCTAGTAAGAAAGGAGGTCAAAATTTGCTCTCTAACAAGTCTAGTAGTGAGGGTGGAGAGAGCAGTTTTTCCTCTGTGGATAGGCTGAGTTCACCTCACAAACATGACAAATAGCTCATCTCACTGTCTAATCCCAGCCTTCCAGCAAAGAGACCCATTCATATGTTGTTAACTCTAAAAGAGTTGGTTAGATGATTGGATACATAATATATAATTCATGACTAACTGATTGTTTCATCCATCTTAACTTATCTATCTGACTGCCATGGAGTAAGTACCCCTTCTCTGTCTCATCTTAACTCATCTAAGTTTATAGGCTGCTTGTACAGCTGGCCCCTATTATCTGTTTCCAACAAGATGGTTGTTTGCTGGGGACTATACCTAGTTGAGTAGCTAATACTAGATTTTTTGGTTCTTCCGATTTTAACAATATTAGGCAAAGTTTACTAGGATAAGCATCTGAAACTCACCTTGAGATTTTATTAGTCTCAGCTGATTCTTAGTGCGAGGTCAAAGATTGGTAATAACTCAGAAGGAAATGACAGATTGGCATAGATCAGCATCATAGGATGATTTAGTTTATTTCGCTTATACCTTGATTTTTTTTTTATTGTATAAATAGCATGAGAAAGTTTTGAAAAACATCACTGTTTACATGAGCTCTCTTCAGTTCAGTTTCTAATGGTTGTTTACAACCCTGTTTTGTTGAAATGATAAACAGAAAATGTAAGCGCTTCTTCTCTTAACAGATAAAGCTGTTTCTATCAGAGGAATCACCTGCGCAAGTTGGGCTGGGCGCTCAAGATCACCTGCAAGCAAAAACATCTTTGGTATCACATTTAAGTGGGACATCAGTAGAGGATTTTCTACCTCCTGGCTTTGAAGGACCTCGTTCTGCAAATCATCAGCAGATTAACTTGTTGGAAATCCCTGTCATTAAATGGAGATGTCCTCTCAGAGTAAGTAACAGTTCTAAGAACTTTTTCCCTTTTTTTTTTTTCTGGCCATTTCCATTTTAGTTTGATTTATAATTATTGCATTCTGCATTTATGTGAAAGCTGAATTTGCATTGTCACAGTTTGTATTGGACTTGAATTGGCAAGTAGTTGCCGGTGAGGAAAGTAAAGAGGAGGAGATTCAAAATCAAAGAGAAGTGAGAGTCCTTGAAGCTGTTTATCCGCGCGCATCAGCAATTCCTACAAAGTCTGATACTTTTCTTTTTCTTTTTTTGAGGGAGTGGGGGTTGGGTTTTCTAAAAACTGCTACTCTTGGGTTTAACTTTTTCATGAGCCTAAATTTTCTTCTCGCTGTGCAGTCCTTCAGTTTCAGCAGACATAGAAAACTGTCACTATGATGATCAGCATACTCCTCAAATACCCGTCATTCCTATTGAAGATGAGGATGCAGCAGTTGAAACATCTGACGTCTTAGCACCATTCAGTGCCCCCAATAGTTCACAGCTCCAGTTGTTGGCTCCTGGTATTTTACCACCTCTGCATTGCAGTATGCCAAGTGTGTCAAATGCTGCAGCCAATGAGAAACCAGCAGCTGGAATGGGCCTTAATTTTGAACCCGGTGTAGCAGCTGCTGCATCTGCTGCCTTTACGGCCATTAACCAAAGCAATGAACGAGGAAACATGATTGATCCTGACTTGCTTGTTAAAATTCTTAGCAACCCTAAATTGATTGAGAAATTAGTTACAGACTATGGAGCGGCTTCAGGTGCACAAAACTTACCTAAGTGGACATCCCCTTTGCCACCTTCTTCTGACCCGCCTCCACCTGTAAATCTATCCGATCCATCTCCCGCCCACTTCAGTAGACCAGAAAATGGTACGGCATCCCTAGCAGCTACTTCTGGTGGAGCGATTTATGCTCAGCCAAATGGGGTTGGAGTAGTACCCTCAAATAACCAGGGTCCTGTTCCCGGTGTCCGTCCAGTTTCGCCTTTGCCTGCGGGACTTCCTCAGAAAAAGGATGTCAACTATTACAAGAACCTGATTCAGCAGCATGGAGGAGAAAGACAAGGACCAGCTCTGAAGTTCAATAGCAGATACAATCACCAGATAAGACCAAACCAAGAACTAATAAATAACCCCAAATCAAGAGATTCGAAGCCAAGGATAATGAAGCCTTGTATGTACTTTAACAGTTCCAGGGGATGCAGGAATGGAGCCAACTGTGCCTACCAACATGATACATCGACCCAGAACCGGGCCAATAACGTTTCGGACACTCCGAACGCAAAGAGAATGAAAATGGATAGAGAGATAAGCAGTTAGAAAGCACCAGTGCACGTATGCATCTTTCACTTAGAAAAAGCATGTTGCAGCTCTGCCTTTTTTTCCTTTAATGGCTTGTTTTTTGTTTTTTTGGCAATAGTTATATTCACCTTTTTTGTCTTGAATCAAGCATTAAGATTTAAGTTCTGGGCGATAGAGCCGAGATAATCACAATCCCTTGCGGGTATTCTTCTATAAGAGAGGATTTTTTGTCTCCATTTCCTTCATATTCCATCGACTGCTAATATTGGTCACATGTATAACCGTATGACAAGGATCGTTGGCCTGCTGTCAACGGTTAAAACTACAATGTGGAGTACTTGAAAATTTATGTTATGGCAATATTTTATGAATCCTGCTTGGAAGGAAAATGCAATTAAACCAAATAACTTGATCTTTGAAGCCATCATGCCGTTGATTTCATTTTTTGTTCGTTGTGTTTAGGGATTTGAAAATTTTAAATATGATAAGAATAATGGAATATAAAAATGATATAAATATATATATAAGTGATATATATTAGATTTTAATAAAAATTATATACAAATTTTGATAAAATCAAAAAATAATTTGTATTTAATTTATCAATGTCAATTTTGATGTAAAAATATTTTATTTTACACCACATAGATATAATTAAATATAAGTTATTATATGTATAAATTATTAAGAGAAAGTTCGCGGCCCAAAGGCCGAAGCTTGATTATACAACTAAAATGACACGCAAAAGGCTTCTTTTAGAGCACTTTCAAAAGAGCTTCAACTAAATCCGCAGAGTGAACAAACCAACCAACAAGAAGAAGATGTTGAAGTTTCTATCAAAAGTACGGATTGAGTTCAATGCATTGGACCCACGCACAGCTTCATGTATGGAGTTTTTAGCCCAGTGCAATGCTCGCAAAGCCAAAGAATCGAATCCCACATGCCAGCTTCAGGTCAAGCGCCGTACCGACGATCACCCGCCCCAAATCACCGTTACTTTCGTTAACGGAGTAGAAGAGGTTTTCGATGCCACATCAACTTCTGCACAGACCATAAGGAACATGATCCTCGAAAAAGGTCAGCTCCTTGAGACCGAGCAAATGTTCCGTGAAGCTGGCGAGAAGTGGCCCGTTGTTATACCCGAGGAGGAGGTTCACCAATCGTTCCCTGGAACCAAGGTTTGGGCATTTTCTCAAGTTACTGATTTCTGGGTTGGTTTCCAATTGCTGGTTCTTTGTGTTTTATTGCTAGAGGCATTTTGTCGAATAATTGGTATGTCTTATATATTTGGTCTGGGTTTGATCATTATTCGCTGTATTTACATCCTGCTTGCTTAAAAAAGATATGCTTGATGATATCCATCGGTTGATGAATAGTTACTCTTAGTCTTTTTTTTTTTCAAATTTTGATTTAAATTAATACTAACTATATTTTTCTTCTTATGTCCAATTCTGTCAAGATTAAAATGTTTGCCACAATGCTATTGTTCTGTTTTTAAGCCTCTAGATACTCATAGTCATGGTTTTTACCCCTTTTTTCCTTCAGCCAAGAAAAGCAGAAGAAAAGAAGCAGTGACTCCAATCTGTCTGACCTTAGCCATTTTAGTGGATGTCACTTTGGAAGATCATCTAATGTTCCCTTTTTGTATGATGAAGCCTGAGAAAGTACCTTAAATGAACATTTTGAAGCCTGATTCATCCTGCTAGAATGTGTTTTCTTAATCTTCCTATTGTGGGTGTATCCAGTTACTTGAATTGAACTCTCTGTATGAGTTGTTAGAATCTCATTTGATTTCTTTGATTTCATCTTTTTCTTGTCATAGGAAAACCTTTTATGTTTCATCTCCTGGAATGATTTAGAAATAATAGCAGAGTTTGCTTTTATATGACTTTTTTCTGCTTATGAAATATTGAAATTAATTGACTATGGAATGCTGTATGCACGCCATTGAAATACAGCGCCTCTGCAATAGCTGAGCTTCCAAGTCTTCCATGATCAAATTGAGTAAAGCACGGGAATTTGGTCATTAAAGCCTAATATATCACAATTCCAAATGGCATGTGTTTGTATTACCCAATATTAATGTTATGATTCTTGGCATGGCTTTGTCTGATTCATGAGATTAAAACTTTTATTATGCAATCCACGTCCATAGAAATTGTAAATTTGTAATATAATTGCATTAATTTTTCTTATATTTTCATTGACTAATACAAACCAATTGGCACTATAAATTCTTTCCACAAATCTCCATTTATCCATGTCAATCAAGGTGAGCCTGGGCTTTGGATGGAGTCGAAACCAAGTCTTGAAGAAGTGGAAAGAATTTTATGCTACGAGTTCAAGAACAAAAACTTGTTGGAAGAAGCTTTTACTCACGATTTGTGTGGTTCGAAGGCAAAAAGATATCTGCCTAATGAACGGCTTGAGCTTATTGGTGATTCTGTCCTCAACTTGATAATCACAAAAGAATTTTTCTTCTTATACCCAGATCTTGCTGCTGGTCATCTCACTGTCTCCGTTCTGATACTGATAATGAAAAACTTGCACGAGCAGCCATTAAGAACAGGTTGCATGAATTCATCAGACAAAATGATGAACAATTGAGTAATAATCCTGGCAAGGTAAAACTTTCGATTGGTATTTTATAATTATTATGTTGAACTTGTTCATGGTTTCAATTCTTGGTAGCAAACTACATTTTCCATGGTTTGAAACAGATCCAAGTGTTCATGGAAGAAGTGCAGGAGTATCCTTTACATTCTCATGGCCTTGTTAATGTACCAAAAGTTCTTGCTGACATCGTTGACTCGACAATTGGAGCTGTTTACATTGATAGCAATTGTTCACTTGAAACAGTTTGGAAGGTGTTCGAAGTGTTTTAGAACCTATAAAATACCTAGAAATGGTCGGAGAACACCCTGGATCAAAGCTACAAGATATTTGTCAGAAGAACAAGTTGGACTTACGATATGTGAAGGAATCATGGACGAATGATGCAACAGTTTCTATTTCGATAGAGAACAAACTAGTTGGAAAGGCAACTTACCATCTTAAAAAGGAAATAGCTTCTAATAGAGCAGCTAAAAATATCTTGGACAAAATTGATTCTGTAATGAAGGAGTTGGGGATTGATTATAACAGTGCCAGAGAGAAGGATAAGTTTGAGAAGGATGATGATGAGACATGAGACATGCTCCTCTTAATTAATATTTTATTATTCTGGCTAATTTGTTGAGTTATTAATTCATCTTTAAAAGGTCATTGTATCTGTCTATAATTTTAGATATGATAAAAATAATACAAAAAATAAAAAAAATTATATAAAAATTTGTTTTGTGTTTAATATATAAAATTTTTGTATATTACAAAATACAAAAATCTTATACTCAAGTGGTAGATCTAATTTTGAGTTTTGAATAATGGGTAGAAATAGAAATCTTGACGTTCCTCACCAAGGATAGTCATTGCCCTTTTGATTTTTGATGTCGTTTCAACGGTGGGACTACTCCACCTTATGCTGCCATTGATAATAATAATAATGGAACGAACTTGGTGGTAAAACGAATGTGGAGTAGTTGATCTTTGCTTACTTTAAAATGTTTAGGACCGTGAAAAGTCGAAGCCTTTTTGCTCTTTGGAGTAACCCCAACCGACGGCCTTGTTCTAGATACAGTCGGTGTCTGAAATCTGAATTTCCTTGTACTATAAATTAATGGTCTCTAATCTTTCTTTAGAGATTAAACAATTAAAAAGAGCTAAAAAAAATCTCAACTTGCTCCACCTCACAAATCTAACTCTCAAAAACAGTAAAGGAGCCATTTTTACTCTCTGTCTGGCTTCACTCTCCAGCAGAGAAGCAAGAGAAAGAAAAGCAAAGCCAAGATGGGTTCGGTTTCACTGAAAATTGGAGATGGAACGGCAAGATTCAAGAGAGCAACACTTTGTTCTTCAGCTGTTAACATTCTTATGCTTTTCTCTGTTATTACAACCAATCTCTTTGCTTTATATGCCTTCACGTATTCACCAAAGCAACACATGAACAACCCACTTCAGCATCCCCACAAGAACATCTCTTTAATCTCTCAGCAAGTTTCCTTGATTATTAGAGAGATCGATTCTTCTCAAAGAAAGCTTGCCCAGATGGAAAAAGAGCTCCTTGGTTATGACACACTTGATCTTTCGAGGCCCAATCTTGCGAGTGAGCTTAAGTTGTTTTTGAAACATCATCAGCTTCCTTTGGGGAAGGATTCAAGAACTGGGATCACTGAAATGGTGGCTTCTGTGGGACATCCCTGTGAGAAATCTGCTGATTTGTTGTCCCAGTACATGAGTTACAAGGTTTCTGGACCTTGTCCTGATGACTGGAGTCTTGCTCAGAAGCTAATCTTGAAGGGATGTGAACCTTTGCCAAGGAGGAGGTGCTTTGCCAAGACTGTTCCCAAGGTAGGTCTTAGTTCTTTACCTGTTTCTCTTTGGAAACCTGTTACTGAAAAGATTATCACTTGGAGTGGTCTCGGTTGCAAGAATTTTGACTGTTTGAATAGTAAAAAACTGAGTAGAGATTGTGTTGGTTGCTTTGATTTGGTTAATGGATATGAGACTCAGAAATACGTTAAGGCTAGAAGCAAGAATGATTTTCTTATTGATGACGTGCTAGCTTTGGAGAATGGTGGGATTAGAATTGGATTTGATATTGGAGGTGGGTCTGGGACTTTTGCAGCTAGAATGGCTGAGAGGAATGTGACTGTGATTACTAACAGCTTGAATGTTGATGCACCATATTGCGAATTCATAGCTGCGAGAGGCCTTTTCCCTTTGTTTTTGAGTTTGGACCATAGGTTCCCTTTCTATGATAATGTGTTTGATCTGGTTCATGCAACAAGCGGATTAGATATTGGAGGTAAACCAGAAAAATTGGAGTTCTTGATGTTCGATATAGATCGCATTCTGAGGGCTGGTGGCTTGTTTTGGTTAGATAATTTTTACTGTGCTGATGATGAAAAGAAGAGGGCTTTGACTCGTTTGATAGAAAGGTTTGGGTATAAGAAGCTGAAATGGGTTGTAGGAGAGAAGATAGATGCAGCTGGGTCAGGAAAACCAGAAGGTTATCTTTCTGCTGTTTTACAGAAGCCAGTGAGAATCTGATGGAGGTAAGAATTGTTAGAATTTCTAGCTTTTTCTGCACAAAATCCCCCATGAATTTATTCTAAGGTGGAATAAATGCTGCTATTGTTTCCTTTCCTGACTAGCAGTTGTGGAGGATGGCCTCTGTTCTGTAATCTAAAACCCTTTTTTCCCTTAAATCACCTTTTGTTATTTAGTAGACGTTGATTATTTAAACAAAGAACTATCAGGAAATGAAATTTTCATAGCGTATTCTTGAAGCTGATTAAGTTTTTGGTATTTGATGTTCATTGAACTTGAATGATGCCTTTTGACCCTGAATATCATGATTCATGCAGAACAGAGGCCATGGTCAAATTGTCACGTTACCCACCCTGGCATTTCTTGTTCTCTCAATGTGCCACAGTTTACCTTAAATTATTATGCATGAAATCAAACTGAGGAAAATTTTACGTATGAATGTTTCTTAGGATTACTAATGTTCGACAGGTACTGATCTTAAGGATGAAATGGATATTGGAAATATATCATCCCATTACTCATCAGAATCAACTGAGTTCTGATTTCTGATAATACTGGTTGCTAAATGTTAATTTCCTGCTGAAGATTGTATTTTAAATTCATACATCATATTCCGCTTCTGCCAAGTGAAAGCTAAAGAAGAGTGCTCAAGAGCAAGCTGAAGCTGCAGGCATGCTAGTGGTATTCATACAAACGACCAAGAATATTATCTGCTTTCCGAGACTCTTCTGCCATTTTTCTTCTCCAAAAAAACAATGGAACATTCTTGGATACTCTCAAATTGCAAGGGCAACTCAGCTCGATGGAATCTTAAGCATTGCAGCCATCTGAATTGGAGCCATTAATGCCTTGCACTGTGGCACTGGCACTGTTGAGAAGCTTCATCCCCTCCTCACTCATCTGTTGTACTTCTGTAGGGGATAGAATTCTGATGCAGCGGACACACCCAACGAATTCCCTGCAAAGACATCAAACCATAGCCATCAGAAGCTAGAATAAGAAGTTGGTCGAACAAGGGTACAATAGCCCCTGAGGAATTATATATAGATGCTTACTCCCAAGGATCATCCCCAACAAGTAGAACATCATTCTCATAATCCACATATACTAGTTTCCACCCTGAACCTCTTGGATCGTCAAGCAGCCCCTTAAGTCCAAACATGCATTCAATTGCAGAGATTAGTTCATTGTAGTTCTTAAAACTCGTGACATCAATTGACCTTCCAACAGATCCTGCCTTCTGAACCTGTCAGCCAGATATAAATGGAACATGAGATTTAAATGGCAAAAATGCAATCTGCGCATAACTCCAGTTGATGCCTCCCGTAATTTCGTATTCAAATCTAAATTGATATAATACCTTTGTGTATGTTCTCACGCGTGGAGCCAATTGCTGCAATGAATTATTCTGCAGGAGGATACTCTCATCAAAATCAACATTGCTGGAAGATGTGCCACCTGAGCCGTCCGGTAACTCTGGACAAGAGAAAGCCTGAGATTCTGCGAGGCTAACAGAGGTAATCTGAGACTGGATATCCTGATTAGAACTAAAGTTTCCAACCAAACAATCTGGAGGATTTTGAAGATCAGCATCCTTCAATGAGCAGAATTCATCCAGGATGACACTGGAAACAGAAGGATCAATGATAGTACTGCCACCATTACTAGCATCAATGTTAAGACAGCTGTATATCCCACTTTGATTATTGCTGTCATCAGACAAATCTCTCACCCCACCGGAATTAAGACTGCATGGGTCTTGCTGAGTAAATGAAGTTAATTGGTCCGCTTGAGATAAAAACCTACAATTATTCAGCTGATGATCCCATGTATCCTGACCCCCTGTAGTTAAATAAGGATTAGTTGCTTCAGGAAAGACCGCTGAAGAGTCTTCTAACCCAACCACTGGTATAGGACCAGGTGATCTATAAATCCCGTCAAGAGGTTGACAAGAAAGAAG
Source organism: Firmiana major (assembly GCA_033439115.1). NCBI lineage: Eukaryota > Viridiplantae > Streptophyta > Magnoliopsida > Malvales > Malvaceae > Firmiana > Firmiana major. Next base: position 853,319 of record CM065907.1, on the reverse strand, counting down.
GTGTGATGTCCACTCATTGGTGTCTAACAATGGAAGAAAGCTGCTTAAATTTCTAATATCTTGGGACACCTGCATTTGATGAGCTTGGAGGACTGATGATTCCAACTGTGACTGAATGAGCCACGGATTATTTTGCAATGGAAATCGAATCTGGTTCTGGTTAGGGAGAGAAAGTTGGTTCAAAATAGTTGGACTATTAGCATTTGCGGCCAATTTTTCATCATTGCATTCTGACGTTGTAGTCAACTGACTTAACTGATCAGTTGAATGCACTGATTCCAACTTCAGTTTTTCATTATTGCTCCTAGCTTGTGTTTGGCTTTCAAACTTGTTTGCAGGATGTGGGTTCCCATGAGCATTTATTTTGGGCAAATTTGAGTTGATGAGATCAGGTTGGTCAGGTGCTACTTGGGGAAGGTTTTGGTTTTCTATCAACAGATTTCCTGATTGGATAAGCTGAGGTTTCTGATTACTTGTAGACTGCACGTTCTTCATCACTTCTAATGGAGATCCCTTTGCAGCAGAGAGTTGCTGTAAAGTAGATGCAAAAGTTCCAGGCTGGTTAACAAGCTGAGGCTTCAGGATGATCTTCATCAGTTGTTCGGAACATAAATTTGAGGTCGAATAGGGAAGATTCCCACTTCCATTTTCAGGAAACTGGAGGAGGGGCCTTTTTAACAAGTTTCCCCAGTCAGATTCTATTCCTGAGAGCATCAAAACAGCCACTAGATAAGCATCTAAAAGTGTTGCACACCACTCAATATAACAACCAGAAGCTTACCCAAAATTCCAGGATGTAATGATCGCTTGAGGCCTGAAGTTAGAGAAGGAAAAATAAAGAGGCTTTCATGAGTTTCAATTTCCCAAGCGCTGACCCTATTCTGTTTGTCATTACATCCAGGTTCATCCCACTCAACCTGTTTAGACAATGGGTACAAGAAGTTTCATTATTAAACTGGCAAGTAGATAAAGCTCTATTATTTAATAGGAAGATGTAAACCAGTATCCTCTGTTGCAACAAACAGTACTCAGTTAAATGAAAGAAAACCTGAAGGTTTCGCCACTTCGAGCCAGGCCATCTAAGAGGATCCAAGTCACTAATACCAACTATTGTACCCATATATCTGCAGAAAATTTAGAAACATTAACAGATATTTGGATAGTTTGATGTATTGAATATTTATCCTAGACTTCAAACATACATTAGAACAAACAATATTGTTATGTTTCTCACGTAGAACAATCTCACAACAATTACACCATCATTCGTTGTCAAGAAACAATCTGAAATAAACCCATAGTATTTCATTCATGCAAAGTGCAGCAAGTCTTTCACAAACCGAACAGGTCAATCATAAGTAGTGCCTTGAGCTCACAATTATCATTATAACCAAAATTTCTTGAACACCTCAAGGTTGGAAACATAAGGTGAGAGGATGAAACTATATAGAAACTTACCTACGTTTTCCTGACTCCTCTGTTTCAAACATCATTCCAAACCTCATCCCAACAGAGAGTTGAGACCCGTATACAGATTTGCGGTATTTAGCCAAAGGGATGACAAATTCCGAAGGGCAGGCTCTACAAAAAGACAGAAGAGAGAGCTGTGTCAAGAAATAGATAAAGGAAGAAGAGAAAGGAAAAAAGGGAGAGGAAGCAACAGAAGATGGGAAACAAATGCAATCAAACACACCTTGGATTGTAGAAAATTGTGAATGGGCTTCTGTTGGCAGCAGCATGAGCAGCTGCAGCAAGGACACCAATATGCATACTATCGGTGGATAGAACTGATGATGGTAATGTTGTTTGCTGACGATTGGCACACCTCACACCCACCAGTAACTGTGACTTCTCATCCCTTGCAACAATAGACATAATATATGAAGCGATCATGAATCTAGCTGTCTAAAATGCCTTGCACCAACCAAATGAAAGTACATAGCTCTAAAGTTTGCAGTATGTGACTATAGCATACCTGATAAAGAGAACTGAATCACCTGCCCTAAGCCTTTTTGATCCAACAAACAAACTCCACCCAGTTGTAAGAAGGTGTCGCTTTGGCTGCCCTGCATAAAACAACAGATAAGATACTCAAGATCAAGTTCACATTGTCAATAATTTTTATGGATATATACAGACACATTTTAAACACCGACAGACATAATAATTGTGCAGTATTATGAGAACTAGCAACAAAAAACACATGTTACCAATTTTCTTTCCAAACAATTTCCATAATCATAGTTGTTCTAATCAGATTCTTGCAGAAACAGAAGGTAAATAATCAAAACAACACTCACCGCGGTATATATGGCGAAAAGTCCAGGTATTATCATGCAAGTCTCGCACAACAAGCTCTTGACTTGGGGGTTGCATTGTGTAATCCTGAAAATAGATAAAAACAGTAATGTGATTACACAAAATGTCCCTGCATGTCCCTACATCTTGCAATGCTTTGATTAACCTCTTAGAACCTAACCAATTGAGGAAAGAGCTTCTCTGCTGCCCTGCGTGGCACTGAAAAACCACCATGCGTACTTGTATCACTTGCAGTCAAAGTTTTGCAGAAAAATTCATTTGGATGCTTGCTGGGCTTCAAACCAAAGTCTGGTATAGGGAAGACATCTTTTTCCTAATCAAAGGAAAATTTATTAAGGAGAACAGTGTCAAACATTCAAGTCTAGCCGCATTCTCCTTTGAAAAGAGTTGTTTATTTTTCTTTTCATTTTTTTTTTGGTCACATTCAAATATCTAGGATATTAGGAGTTTCATACATATAGCACACTAGAGAAGCTTACAGAGTTCACTGGTTGAAGACTCATCTGGGCATATATTTCATCTGTCTCTCTATCTGCCTGTCAAAGATTACAAAGAAGATCAGTGTTTATTAGAAGCGCTATACAGTAGCAGGTAGAACATTTAGCTTAAATGACATACATGTAATGTAACATTGTGAACTTGGCACATCAGCTGAGATGGAAGATTTGGATAGTTGGGAATTTGAGAGGTCGCCATTCTTTTTGTGGACGCTGCTACCTGCTCAAAATGATAAAGCCATTATTAGTCCTGTGGTTCTTTATTAAATAAGTGTCAAAATTCACTGAAAGGCTGTTATACATTTTTGGGATTCCAGTAAAAAATTTTCAAATACTATAAAACAACCACTCAAATGGCTTTCTCCCACCAGAGTTGATTGGTTTAGCAGCCTATCAGTCTGCCAATGCCTCATTATGTTAATGTTAAGTGAATGTTACAAAATAAACAAGGAAAAATAAGTGAGAAAAGAAGACAACAGGGAGAAAAGTTAGGGAGGAAAAGCCGGTTTTTCCAGCAGGAGAACAAATATCAAGTGTGGCAAATTAATGCAAACCTGTTCGCTATGTCCTTGAGGGAAGTAATACACAAGACACCCCACCTGAGGCAAGGAAACAAGTGGACCTGCGCAGGCATGCCATAACTCGGAATTTATGGCCTTACGGGTCCCTGAAATCAGTCAGGAAAAATTCCATAAGACACATGCTTCCACAGAGATTACACCATAATATTGAAGACTTAAATGGCTCTGCATCAAGACAAAGACATGACTAACACTAACACCCTTTATTCTTAAACTTCCAAGTTGAAGATTGGAACGTCAACGATTCATTCAACTTAATTAGCAACACCAACCTTTAGAAACCGAATAAATAGAAGTGCTTTTAACCGAGAAAACAAACCATGCTTGAACTTCATTGACAGAAACTCTTAAAAGCTACTTAAGGAATACAAAAACATAATGTGGATAAAGAAGCTAAGCAGATGGCCGATAGTTTAAAACCTCAACGCTAGTTGTCCCATTTTAACACTCGTAAAGGACAAATCTTCAAAAACTAGACAAAGAAAAATAAGTATTCCTGGTTTTGATGAACAAAAACAAACCAGATTGATCTTGCATTTCTTTCAATAACTTCATCTCCTCAAGCAGAGTGGGCTGTGCTCCCCCATTAACCAAAGCACCTGTTTTGATCTTCTCTTCAACAACAGAACCCATTATGCAGTCTTCTCTTACTTAAAGAATTCTTACTTTTTATGCTCCTTTGCAATACACGCCTAACCAGAAGAACTCAAAGCAAAGACCCCACCTTTACATCTTCACCTGATTCTAAAAGGAGGAAAAACAAATTGCCATTCCTATTGTTCCAATGAGTCTGAATCCCACCTCGGCAAATCACGTATGGTATCTTCTAGAGATGGAGAAATTATCGAAGCAAAAAAGGTCTCAGGAAACAGGAAACACGAAACACTAAACAAACCAATCCCAATTGCCCAGAAAAGAGAACCTTTTGCACCTTCCTTCCCCTCAGCCTCACCACTCCCCCCAGCAGCACCAGCTGTAGTCTTTAGAGTCTATCAAGGAACAAAAACCTGCAAAGAAAAGGGAAACAACAGTGGAAAGAAAGATCTTTTCTTATGTGGGGCTTTTTGGTATGACAAAAAAGACACCTCCAGTTCAGATAGCAGCATCAAAGCACGCCGACCAAAGCATTTGAGTAGCGCTCTCTCTCTCTCTCTCTCTCTCTCTCTCTCTCTCTCTCAAAAAGATATAGACCTTTCAATGAAACCCCACTACTTCATCATCATTCTGATTCCTTCCCTCTGTTCAATCATCAAAAATAACAACACTCGGAAGAAAAAAACTTGTAAAATTTCGATCTTTTTCTCTCTTACATAATACAAAAATGAATGAACATGTAACTTGCTTTAAACTGGGAAAAGTGAGCATGCGCTTATCCTGCGCTCACACTTTCTGAATATAGGTGATTCCGTCGCAGTTTTAAACTCCGAACTAATACATTTATTTATATTATAATAAAAATAATAAATATCGAAAAAAGCAGAGCAAGACCAACAGAACGCGAAAACACTACACAGTGTAGACTGTAGAGAGAGAGAAATTTTTTTACAAAAAAAGGAGGGAGCTGAGCTTAGTCAAGGAGAGCAGAGGGGTGCGTAGGACAATGAACAAACCAACGTGGCGTATTTTAGCACGTCGACAACGAGAATTCGTCGTGTGAAAGTTATTTTTAATTTTTTTAGATTTGTTTTAATTTTAATAATAAACAAAAAAGAAAAGAAAACGAAAAAGCAAAGCTTTGTTTTGGTAGTACCTTTTGGCGTATGATATTTGACCGATTTGTCTCGCGTGCGGTTCACGACAAAGCAACGGGGAAGTAGGTAATTGACTCCATTGTCACGGCGCCGTTACGGTTTTTTTTTTTTTTTTTTTAAAAAGCTCAACTGCCCAAGAAACATTAACGAATGTTGCCAACAGTTTTATTAGAGGTAAAAAGAGTTAGCATTATAACCTAAGATTTAAAGTCGAATCAAATAATTAAAATTTGGTTTCATAGTTATTATTTTTTAAGGAAAATTAATTTTGTAAACAATTTTAAATAAAAAAAATTTTAAATCGAATTATCATATAAATACATGCATTTTTTTATTATTATAATAATTCTCAAATTATAACTTTAATATTAATTTGACAAATTATAATCACGTCCAAGTAAATATATAGAAACATACCACATTATAAGCTTGGTTTAAAATTTTTCAAGCAAAATCACATTAAATAATAAGATGAATGCAAAATTAAATCATATTCACAATAAATAATATTGAACATAATTGGATTCAAATACATACATCTTTAATCTGAAAAATCATTATAAAAATAAAGATTATAAAAAATATAAAACACCTTATATAAATTTTAATTTTAATTTGAATAATTTATTTTAAATTTGAATTTAAATAATAATAATAATAATAATAATTATTATTATTATTATTATTATAGTGTAGGAAGTAGAATAAAGCTTGGGCTCGGGCATTTACTTTCAAAAGCTTTAGTCCAAACATAGACAAGTGTCTTTAAGATGAACATAAATGTAGGCTGCCAATAATTCCTTCGTTTCCTTGCTTAAATATATCACATTTATGTGACCCCAATCTATCTCTTTAATATTTTTTTTTTTTTTTTTTGCATTTCACTTTAAAATTAACTCTGCATTCTTCATCTTGCTTCTAGTTTTGTACAGTTATTAAATGTATTTTGCTGTCTAGAGTTAATATAAAAACAAATTAAATTATTATTTGCACTAAAGTTTTGTTTGGTAACTAAACTCAAAATTTAATCTAATTTATTTATGTAATTTTAAAAAAAAATATTTATTTTAAATTCAAATGTCAATACTTACATTTTTTTTTTTTATCTCAAGCTACAATCTATAAAGTCCTAAAAAAAATATATCTTACCGTAGTTAATACATAATCTCATGTTCAAATAAAAAAATATTATCATAAATAAGAAAAAAATCTTGCTTATCTATAGTATGAATGATTATATCTTCTCTTTTCTATATTTAGATGAAGAATGTATTGAATTGGACTATGGTAAATAGTAATTTAAATGTAAATAAAAAATGGGTTTAAAAACTTAAGCTCTTGTAATATGGAAACTAAAAGGGATTGATGAAGAGTATAAAGCTACAAAAACAGAGAAAATGGAGAATTGAGTTGGTTTTGAAAGTGAGAAATGAAAATGGGAAGGGAAAAAGAGAGAAAGAGAGGCATTTTCCGCAGGAGACGAGTCATGCCATGTACATGATAAAAAAAAAAGGTGATGAGTGATGGAGATTGTTGCATGGTTGAATACGCATGCAAGGATGGGGCAAAAGGCGTCATGCACGCATCCCAATTAATTTTTATATCAATAAATGTACATTTGTTGGTTGGTTTTGCAGTATGTATGATGATTGATGAATATGAATGAGGTTAGAATTTGAAGTGCAGCATCATCAATTAATTGCACTACATTTCAAGGCTTGTCCCCGAGAGAATAAAGCAAGGGGACAACTTTTTCCATGGTGGGTCATCATCTGTACCTCTTGCATTGCATGGCCATGGATCATGAATGGCTCGCCCACAAATTAACCAAGAAGAGAGAAACACAATACAGTCAAAGATCAGATGCAAAAGAAAGTTTGTCTCTTTAGTTTAACATTTCTTTATCCGAAATATTATTCTGATATGCTTTGTCTTATAAGTCATTAACTTATCATATGTTAGTATATTAATTTATAAATTTTAAAATGAAAAAATTTAAAAGTAATATATTATTAAATTTATTAATTAGTAAAATATTATAATATAATTTAATAAAAATGTATAAAATTTATAAAATAATAATACATCAAATTTTAAACATAAACTCAATCTATCTCACATATACAATTTATACAAATACCTTTTACATATATATATATATAACTTAAATTAATAAATAATAACAATTAAAGTTTAATCAAGCTTAAGTCAAAATGTTTGGAATTTTTGTTCCTCCTTTACATCCCCAACGAAATGAAAAAATTTGATGATTTTTAACGCATATGATCCATGTGGAACCCTCATGCATCTATGTGGATGAGAAATATGATCGGACGGCGCATATTTGACGCTGAAATCGGTGGCCCCGCACGCGTACGACGACTTTAACTCGCCGCACTCTTGTTATTAGTTACCTTACCTTGCCGACCACTTAAATGGTGGCCCACAGCCCGGACCAATCAAAAGTTATTGTCGTTATCCTATTAACCGTTCATTATAAAATTACACGTGTCAATCACGCAGCCAATCACAAATTTGGTTTGAGTATACGTGGACCCCAAACACTCTTATAGTCGTCCGATTTCTTTGAGTTGACTGACCCCCTTCCTGCTTTGATATTAACATCAGCAAAATCTGATCTTCAACAATAATTCTGGACCCACCCACCCACTTTAAGCAAGGTAAAGTTTCGCTATTTATCTATAAAAGTCAAGATATGCTAATATTGAAGTGTAATTGATGGGACCCTTTGGAATTGAGAGTGGGATCCACTTTTTTTTTTTTTTAAATCATGTACATAAATAAATAATTTGAAAATTTTAAGTTAAGGCATTGCATAAAAAAATTAATTTATTTTGTTGTTATTAAGAGTGAGTTTACGTTTATTTTTATATTAGATATATTTTGAACGTGTAATATAAATATTAAATAATAAAATATAAATATATAAAAATATATGTAAAATTAATATTAATATACATAAATATAAATTTAATATTAATAATTATAAAATAAATCAACTTCCTTAGTATAATTTTTTACAAGTAAATTGGTAATTTGGATCCTATTGCATGTTTTCTCAAGCTAAATTATATGTTTGGTTTGGTTTTCCAGGCTTCCAGCTCATCATCAAGTTGGCCGGTGCGTAATTATGTGAATCGTGCAGTATCAAATAATGTCAAAATAGAAAGAACAAAAAAAAAAAAAGAGTAAACTTTATTAAAGAATGTATCCAATATTTAATTTGGAAAACTCAATAGAATTCCTGGTAAATGATAATTTTCTTTCATTTAAGCCCCATTATCATGATTTTGCTGCCTATTCAGCAATTCCCATTACTTGTCAAATGCAAACAATTGTGAGATCATTTGATTCTCGATAATTAATTGAATATCTGAATTAAATTGGAAAAATAAATAACCTATCTTAAGATTTTAAGTACATATATAAAAAAATAAATGATAATATTTTAATTTTTAAGGTATGAAAATTTTACGAAAGAAATTTGATTTTGGACTAAAAAAAAAAAGTTATATTGATTTAATGATCAAGTTGATAAATTGATGATGACCATGCAAAGGGTTGATTCTTTTAAGGAGTGTATGGATTTTAGATGGCAAACAAATGATTGATATTATCATGGGGATGGGTGAAAACAAAAGCATTAATCAAAGATTTTTACAGAACAAAAATCAAGGAAAAGTTTTTTAATCCTTTTTGGCTTGGATTTGAACAGTTCATCTTCGTATACTAGTGATGATAATGATGAGAGTGGGGACTAGGGGTGTAATCGAGTCGAGTCGAGTCGATACAGTGAGGTGCTCGAGCTCGAGCTCGAGCTCGACTCGAAACTCGGTGCTCGATACTCGGCTCGAGCTCGATCGAGTCTTATTTTTTAAGCTCGAGCTCGGCTCGAGATCGAATTCGAGCTACTCGATTAGGCTCGATTAGGCTCGATTATATAAGCTCGATATTTTACTCGAACTCGATTAGGCTCGATTAGGCTCGATTAGGCTCGATTAAGCTCGAATCATTATATAAATATTATTATATTATTAAAATATATAAAAACTCGATGCTCGATTAGGCTCGCGAGCTACTCGAGTAGGGTATTTAAGTGCTCGAATTCGGCTCGCTCGATAGCTCGAGTAGCTCGAGCTCGAGCTCGACTCGACTAAAATTGAGCCGAATTCGAGTTTTGCTCGAGTCGAGCCTGAGTAACTTGCGAGCACCACTGTATCGTTTACACCCCTAGTGGGGACCCAATGGCCAAGGCGTGATAATTGAGAGTGAAACCAGGCATGAATGGAACATTGAAGCAGTGTAAGGTGTAGGGATGCAAGGGGACAGCAGCTTCTGAAATGTTCAGACGATGGCGAGAGAAGGCTCGTTTTGTCTCTGAGTTTTGACCCTTTTCATGGAAAATGTTAACCATAAATCATCACTTTCCTTGGTCCAGGCATTTTCTCCTTCGACTGGCTTCGATGTTTGATAGAAAACCACATTTCCTGGTTTACAGTAGTGATTCATCTGCTACTGCATTGGCCACAGGCCACAGATCTAGTCAAAATCTTGACTCAGTATTCATGGATTCCAATAATCAGTAGTGCTTATTGGATTAATCATCAGCCTCCCCTAGTTTGGTATTGAAATTGTGATTTAGCAATGAAAAATTATGGTTGGAAAATACATCACGGGAAAGTTTTCCACTTATATCAACAAACAAATTAAGAAATTATTTTATTACAAGAAAAAAAAAATAAACCAAATAACAAAAACATCGACAAAACATAATTTAATGAATAATTTAATCCAAGTCATTTAAAGTCTAAACACATGCATCGAACATTAAAGCTTAATGCTTTTACATTTTTATTTTTCCAACCTCTATGTTACAAGTCTAAGCCCTCTCAAACTCGAATCCGTAATTTTTAGGAGTTTCTTTAATATGCATGTCTTAATGCTTAATTGATGCATTTAATTCAAGGTATATGTGCTTAGGAATATATATATGTATTTAAGCTCAGCATTGTAGCCCAATGGTATGATTTTATTGGAATTTAAGTTTTGTAGGCCTATGTACTACGTTCTTTTAAGCTGAACCAGTATAAAGCCGAGGTCCAAACGGCCCAAACCAAAGGCTCAGATAATCTGAGGTCTTGTCGTTATTCGTGAGTAGGGTTTTACAGGGGTTTTGCTTTGGTGGTTTACTTACACCCATCGAAGAGAAGGAAGGTTTCCCATGCAATCCTCCGTGAGCTTAGCTCTTTACTCTTCAAGTTCGTTTTTTTACCTTCTATTTTATTAATTTTAATATACTTGTTACTCAATTTTTTTTTTTTCCAAATTCATCAAAAGCTATTGATTCAAGTTTATTTTGGTTAACGTTAACTCTGATTCTTTTAATTAACAAGAGAAGTTTATTTTAGCTGAAAATTTGATTTTTAATGATGAAGTTAGCTATAACTTAGAACTAATTTGGGGGTCTCAATTGTTGAAATTTGAAAGAATTTAGGCAGGACTAATGTAGTGTCTAGTTATCTAACAATATTGAATTACATAAGTTATGTCCTTATGCAATTAACAAAAAAAAAAAGAAAAAGAGGTTATGTCTTTATGCACTTCATTTGTAATGGTGATGATAATTAAATTATGTGTGAATATTTGCTTCCTTTTGTCATGATATAATATATTTCTGCTTTACCTTGCAGGTTCAACGAAACATTCGATGGTGTTTTATTGGCTTATGATGTTAATATTCTGGATAAAGAGGCATAAATTCTTCCTGGTGTTCACCCTTATTTTGGTGTCAGACTAAAAGCAGATATTCTCTTAGGTACCTTTGCACTAATATTTCAGGTTATTTATTTAGTTATTCTCAGTGATTGATGTCACATAGTTTGTATGTATTTATGAATATGCACACGTAAGATATTGACTAAGCTAATTTTCTTTCCCATGTTCAGAGGGGAAGGTGGTGAAACTTTCTCAAGAATCTGTTCATGTCATTTTTCTTGGTTTTTCGTCTGCTATCATAACAGCTGAAAATATCCGCAGAGGATTTAGATATAAAACTGAGTAACAGTTTGCTACGTTGTTCTGAAGTTCTATTTTGGGTTGTGTTTTTGTATTCGGTGAGGGACTATATTAATTACTCTAATAACCTACGCTAGTTGCTTATTATGTAATAGAAAGACAACAAAAAATTATTTGCCGGCAGATCTCACTAGTGGCATGTCATAAAGGTTGGAACTATAATCCGTTTTTCAGTCAAGAGGTGGCAATTTCCTTTTAAAAGAAAACTATCCACTTACTTAATGAATGGTATATGTTTTTAAATATTGTACTATTTTGGTTACTATCAATGTTTTACTGTAAGCTAGAGACTAATGGTATTCTTTGTTTGTCTATGTACTTTCATACTCAATTCTAGTTTTTCTTCTAACATTAAAATTATAAATTGAGATTTGTGGAAGAGTTATTTGCCTTGTTCATTAATAAAAAATTCTTTAGTTCTACTTTTCCCCTTGCAGTAAGGGGTGTGGTGGTTAAAGACATGTTTATCACATGGTTTTTGATATTGATTCTTCTTTGCAGTTTTGATGAGGAAATACTTCACATCATTGGGACTTGATGCCAGTTCAAACTGGAAACATTCATTGGTCAGATAGAAATTTGGAGGAAATTTCAGAATTTGATAGGGTTGTTAAATAATCTCAAGTTTTTGAATGGAAAACTTTTCATATGTTAATTTGCAAAGATTTAAATGTAAATGTCTTGTATATTATATAGGAGTGCTATGAAGAGTAGAGATAGAGAATGGCAGGATGATAAAACTTTTGATGATGGAGCAACTCCCTCGAGCTACAATAATCACATTAAGAAGTCAAAGAAACGTAGAATCACAGAAGGCAAATGAACATTGCTTCCAATTACAAATTTTTTAAAGAGATCTCTTGCTCTCAGGTAATGCAATGACCCATTTCACGTGCTCACTATGAGTGTTTTCTAGTACCTATATCAGGTGGTCTTTTATCAATGCTGAATTGTTCTTCTTTCAGTAACTTTTACATTCATCTGTTTAGAATACTCAGCTTGTAACTATTACTTGGATTGATTGGTTGCTCCTAAAACATATATACCATAATTGACAGGGATAGATCGCGTGACTACTTTTGCTGAAAGAATTAAATATGCTAAAAGCCCTATTGAATACCAACACTGAAATAAGCACAATCTGCTTTATGCATTTGCTTTTCTTGCTTTTCTTGCATTTTGCCTCGGTCTTCACATTCAATTGCTTGCTATTTACCAGGGCACGATAAGACAGTGCAGTTTTCAATACAGCAGTTTAATGTATCTATTTCTGAAACTTGATTTTGATAGCAAGTTTATAATTTTTGTGCCAGTGCATGTACCAGAAGCCATTGTAGCAGGTCCATACAGATGAAAGTATATTGCTTCTGGTTGATTGCTTTGGTAAAGAAATGTGATTCTCTTGGAAAGGTTGGTGACGTTTCGGAATCTTCCTTAGTCCTTTTCCATGGTTGTTGTATGTGCATCAAAATTGAAAATCCCCCAAGTTGAAGCAAAAAATGCATTGTTTTTTCCCTGTGAAGTGGGTGATTTTTGTTTGTTGGTGCTGTACATCGAGGGAAGTTTTTGTACTCGACACTTTGTACAACCGTAGACTTGGCCTTGTCCACATATATGTTAACATTAATCTTCATAAAAATAAAAATGCCTTGTCCCCTTGTTTCGTGATGGCTCAATTTCATATTTTGTCCAATGCTAGTTTATGTCAATGTTAAGTGATTAAATAAGTTATCAGCATTTTCTGGCTTCCATCTGTTTTCCGTAAGATGGAAGAGGTGGTGGTGCTATAAATGATCTAGAATTCTACTGGCAGGGAGTTGAACTTGGGTTTACAGTAAATTCTCATTAAGTCTGCTACAATGGGCATTTGTCTAAACCCAAATATGATTCTGGCAAGTGGGCACGAAGAACTTCCGCGTACCCATGGGCCAAGCATCCCAAATAACGGAGGCCCAACACGTGAGACTAAACCTGCACCACGAGATGTTGATGCACTTCAATGGAGATCCCCACAAGCACATTGCTTTGCGTAAAGGTTTGAAGAACATTGCCGCTGGAGGTGTTGAATCACCCAATGTGGACAGGACGGTCACCGATTTAATAATCTTTGATTCTCAATAATATTGGATTTGCACCACTTTAGGCAAAGGCAAAGCCAGCTTGGACACGCACATGTCAATGGGCAACAACTCTGCACCTCAGATTTTGTGTAAATGCAATCGTTGTTGATTGAGATAGAAGTGGAGGACATCCATGATAGTTGGTCAATCATTTTTATGGTGGATTCGGATTTTCAGGGTTGAACCAAGTACATTCCATTTCGCACCATGTAGTACTTATGATTGGCACCGCAGCTGGATTCATATTTTGGGCGGCTTCCAGATAACAAATGCTGATATACACTATACAGACAGATCCTCTTTTAGCTGTTGAAAATTGAAAATACTATATTCAATTCATACTCCATTTTAATCCATTAACATCATCAGGTATGGGGTTTCTTTCAGCATAATGTATATATATTCCTTCGGGGACCCATCTTTCTGTCCAATGAAAATGATGAAAAGAGGAGTTCAGGAGTGGGAGAAGACGGGGTTTTCAGGGTTTGGTACATGATTCTCAATTCCATCAAACACCCATGTGATCTGTGATATTTTAACCACAAAAATACAGAAAAAAGATTATCACAAGCTTTCTCCGTATAATCCGGGCTTGGAACATGCTTCAAGCTCTCTCTTGATCGATGTAATTGCAGCTTAATTGTGCCTTACTTAGATGGGACACTTTTAACTTTACTCTCCTACCTTATGACACTGCAAGCATGTGTATCAGTGTCTGAATAACATCGAATCTTTGTTTGGTTTACCTCTCATTGTCTTATGCAAACCTTACATCTTTCTCCGTCCTCTCTCTCCATGATGTGAATGGATTTGGAAGATCTTGTTTAGATGCGAGGATGGTGCCTGTTAATTTTTACAAATTAAGTTGATATTGGCATATTCTTTAATTTAGGGAATAATCTTAGAGGGTGAGTCTGGAGTAACTGAAAACATTTTTTTAAAATATAATTTACCAATTCGAATTACGAAAACAGCTGTGCGTGCAAACTCTGCATAACATTGCTTTTGCCGCATGCGAACAAGATTTTCACCGGATGAAATAGTTTCAACTTTCAAGAAGAGATGTGACTGGAAGAATACAAGAGGAGATGGATTAAAGATGATGCTGGAGGCAGAAAGCATCAGCTAAATCTATGCGTATCTTACAGCAATCTCGATTGAATTACGAGCTGAAGAATTAGGCATGTCCAATCATTACAATGATTAAGTTCGACTGTTCTGCAAAATTATTAGCACTATCAAGTAATTTGATCAACCTTTATAACCTCCCACACCCACCATGGATTTTTTCAGTCATATAAACATCATTTTGTTCCCTAATCACGTCAAAGGGTCACTAAATCTGTCATTATAATGGAGTATTAGTTGTTGGTTAACTTCCATTACAACCATCACCTTTTATCTTAAAGGAAATCAGAGGACAGTTGGAGCAGAAGCATGGAAATGCTAAGACAGCTAGCAGTTTATGTTTTTAAAAATTCAATTTCCAGGGTCATGTTGTGCAAAGTGCTGATCGTTGCACGCAAAAAGGAGGTCTTATGAAAGCTTGGAAGCATGGGAGTTATGGCCACTGGGCTCCTTGTGTCAGTACGGATTTCTTGGGAATCACTCAACCCAAAAAGAACTAAAGTAAGGAAAAGAAAAAGAGTGAGTTCATGCTCACAAAAAAAGAGAAAGTAATGGGGTTTGAGTTTGATTGGTTGTTTTTCCCTGAATGGCTTAATTCCTTAAGATTTCAACGCTGCAACTTGCAGTCGAATCCTTCATCCTTGGCCTTTTTGCACCAATCAGGATTGGTTTCGGAATATAATAACATATATAACTGTCCTCCATTCACCGTCCAAATTTGTTGGGTCTGAAAAGCTGGAACAAAGGAGGAAACCCTCCACCTTAGAGCGTGCGTTGAATGTTGAGGCGAAGTTAAAGGATTCTTTGGGATTGAAAACTGAACCAAGTGAAAGAGTACTGATCTGTAAGAGAAGAGAAATGGATTTTTGTGGTGTTTCTTTGGGTTCACTTTGAACTGTAATAATGATAGCAGATTGTACGTGCTAGTGCAACTCCTATCTGTACTTGTCCTACTTTCGGTGTCGCACATATTTCGGATGACTTTATTTTTGTGGGTTACAACTTACAATGATGATGCCTCTTCACGTACGGCTCATGACCCTGCTAGTCACTCCACTGCCAAACTCTAAGCAGCACTGATATTTTCGTCTTCATTTTATACACATAAACTTCAAAAAGCAGCTATGAAACTTGCTTAAACAAAGAACAATTTGCCAATTGGATGAGGAAAACATTTAGGAACCTCTCTACAAAGCATAACCAATCCCTTATTGATAGATAATTTGTAAATTTAAATAATGAATCAATAATTTATCTTAATTTTAAAAATAAAAGTAACCTTTCATAATACTAATTTTTTTGTTAAAAAAAGAAAGCAAAGAACATTTCATTCCTTGCAATACTACAGTCCACAAATGCGGCTTTATTACAATAGAACAAACCTTCAGCATGAAAATGATATTAAATTTTTTTTCTTTCACATGAATGCTATTAAAAATGAAAAATTTTGACTAAAAAAAAAATGTAGATGTTGAAATTCGTAATTAAGTTTTAAGGAATTTGTATATTTGAGAATCGAAAACATAATCATTTAACAAATCTTATACACCAAGATGCTTTAATTATTTGTTAAAAGAATTTTTATCTTACTTTAGGGTACCTAGAATAATTTTCATCACATCATGGAATGTTTGTGGGGTATTAAGAAGAGGTAGCTTAACTTTAATTAATCAGAGTATATATTACAAGCTTGTTTTTATGATCATCTTTAGAAAGGTCCATTTCAGGGTGACATACATTGACACACTTTCAAAACTTAATTAATAAAGTAATTAACAAAGTGTTTAGATTAATAACTTTTACCAAACAGTTTAAATTTTTCACAAGAAAGTGGATATTTTGATTAAAAAAAAAAAGAAAGAGAATTTTGTTCTTGAAATAGTATTTTCCAAAGGAGGAATCGCTGTTCTGATAGCGATAGGTGTGGATCAAACTAACATGGACAAAGATATTATTATTTAAGCATGATTATTAAAGTTAATGGCTGTTTGATGGCCATGAAAAAAAAAATCAAATCACTCCATTTTGTTCTTTATTAAAATTGCAGACTAATTAATTAAAAAAAAAAAAAAGAGGTTGCAAATAGACTGTGCAGACTCCATTGGTTTTATTATAATTAACTTGCTTGTCCTGGTTTACCAATTGCTACACCAAACAATGAAGCTCATTAATAATATTTCAATCCTTCCAAATTTTGTTCACAGATTCTTGCAATTCAAGTAGATGATTTTGGTTTGTAAGGAATCAATGAGTCGAACTTGAATTCTTGATTTGGTTAGCTCCAAACGTTTACAGCTATGCACTTTGTTAATCCAAAGTTGATATGTTATAAATCAAAAAAAAAAATGATATGATATAAACTATTGACAGCATATAAAATTTATACACTAATTTTGCATTAATTATATATATATATATATAATTTGATTGTTTGTGAAGGACAATTCCACGTAAGAAGTTTGGGCTAATGACAAAAAATATTTAGTATTAGTACAATATTTACACAATAATCCAAAGTTTTGACGTGGAATTGTTCAATGTTCTAAACCTAGCAAGGCCAAATCAGATTGTCCTTAAGGATTCTGGATGTAGTGCTGCAACACACGCTCACGTTTACATTATCATTATTATTATTACTATTATTATCTTAATTAATTTCTTAATCATCGATATAATAAAAACAAATTAAGAATCAAATGAACATCGATAAGAAAATGAAATTTATTTTTTAGAATTTTGACAAATGAATTTCAGTGTCAACGTGGCAAACTCTCGAGGGAGTTTAGCAAACGCCGAGAGTGGCTGAAACATAAAAAACCAAAGTCCTAATTAAAACCCTAATCATAAAGACATTGTCCGAAATCCCTAGCTAGCATGTGTGCCAGCTATAAACTGGATTGACACTTTAATAATTTCTCTTAGCTGCGAAAATTGTCGGCCTTAATCAAGCTTAATTATCCTTAAACAAAAGTTTAATGGACAAGAAGACAAGAGATATATAAAGGAGATTCCTTAATCCTAAAACTAAACAGACAGATCAATACAAGTTAGAAGCAAAGGTTTTTCTGTTTTAACTAAACGAGTAAAGAACAGAACAGAAAAACACACGTCCTCATTCCACGCCTTCAATCAAATTTAATTAAGTAAGCTTTTTAATCCTTTTTCTTTTGTCTTCTCCATTGAAATCCTGGGTTTCTTCCATCATCCACAACCACAAAGCAAGAATCTTCGCAATCTATCTAGCGCTATTCTTTTTTCACATATGCATTATTCTACTAAAAGAGAAACATATGTACTATGTAGTGCGAATTCATGCTGATGTAAGAAGCAAAAGAAGAAGCGTAAAAAACATCTCAAATAACCCTCAAAATATTTATTCTTAAAATGGATGAATTGATGATAATATATATATATACATACACACGAGTAAGTGTGTATGATACAATGAAGAATTTTATTTGGGAGAAAAAATATAAAGATATTAAAATTCAAATTTTAAACTTGCAGAATTTTTACGTTTTAAAAATAAATATGTTTTTACGAGGTCTCAAGTTTAAATTTCATTAAGTATATTTTTATATATTTATAAGTTTAAATAATTTATTAATGTTAAATTTGATTATTGTTATGGGCAAAATAAGATAAAAAGGACAATATGACGTGTCGTTCAGATAAAACGCCACGTGTCACGCTGAAATCAAATACAGATGAAAATAGATTCTGTATCTATAGTTCAACTCCGGACAATTTTATCCCTAGATACCTACAGTCAATATTACTGGGTAAATACGTCATTGAAGATTAAATTATTCCCTATAAATGGGACTCAGGTATGACTTTTTGACCTAATTGAAATTTTACTGAAGAATACACTGAAACTCTGCCGACATCTTTTTCTGACTTAAGCATCGGAGTGCTAACGCAGGGAAGACCCTGCGCTCCTTTGACTATTTTGATCTTTGCAGAGGAGTGACGTGACTGGAAGATCGAGGCACTGACGTCAGCAATCCATCATTGTTGTGCTGTTCAACAACAATTGGCGCCGTCTGTGGGAAACGAAAGAAAAGCTGTGATTCTATAACGGTGGTGAAGACACGATCCACGGCAATCAGGGATGCGGAGAATGAAGACACGGCCAGTTCTCCCCTGGACCGTAGAGAAGAAGCTCGGGAGGAGAGTCAGATGATGACTATCCCTGTGGCAGAGTTCGAAGCGATGAGGAAACAGGGCGAGGAAACTGCCCGAGCCCTGCGCGAGATGGTAGACTTGTTCAAAGGTGCCTTTCCGCAGACAAATCTTTCACCGGCTATCCAGAACTGGGCTGAACCGGGGACGCAGAGAAGGAACGCTTCGGAGGATGGTGAGATTGGGGGCGAGACTGCGAAAGACTTAAGGCGTCAGGGTGCTGGAACTCCGGTGCGTGTGGCTGCGGAAGACCTGTTGTACGAGGTCGCAGAAGACCTTATACATGAAGCCGCGGAGCACCAAGAAGCGCAAGAATCTCTCCGCCAGGGTCCGCGTCGCCTCCAGGGTGCGAGAGAGTCGGACGGGAGGATGGTGCACCAGGATTCGCGAGACTCCGATGACAGGGTGGCGCACCAGAGGGCGCGAGATTCGGTATTGGCATTAATGTGCCAGAGTGCGCGAGAGACCGTAGCCATTGTGCGTCAAGGTCCGCCAGCAGTGGGGCACCAGGGTGCGCCAGCGGTCTGGCGACAGGGTGCGCCAGTGGTTGGACGACGGGATGCGCCAACGTTCGGGCACCAGGGTGCGCCAGAGTCCGGGCACCAGGGTGCGCCAGAGTCCGGGCACCAGGGTGCGCCAGCGGTCTGGTGCCAGGGTGCGCCAGGGTTCGAACACCAGGGTCCGCCAGCAGTTGGGCATCAGGGTGCGCCAGTGGTTGGACGACGGGGTGCGCCAGAGTTCGAGCACCAGGGTTCGCCAGTGGTCGGGCACCAGGGTGCGCCAGCGTTCGAGCACCAGGGTTCGCCAGTGGTCGGGCACCAGGGTGCGCCAGCGTTCGAGCACCAGGGTTCGCCAGCGGTCGGGCACCAGGGTGCGCCAGCGTTCGGGCACCAGGGTGCGCCAGCGTTCGGGCCCCAGGGTGCGCCAGAGTCCGAGCACCAGGGTGCGCCAGAGTCCGAGCACCAGGGTCCGCCAGCAGTCAGGCACCAGGGTGCGCCAGAGGCTGGGCGCCAGGGTGCACCAGAGGTCTGGCGCCAGGATGTGCGAGAGCCGAGTGGTGATCTGATGCGCCAGGGTACACGAGGGCGAGACCGCAGTGAATTGCAGGGCATTGAGGAAGCTACCAGAGGAATGGGTTGCCCGAGTATACAGGACCCGCACGTATGGAGAACCCCTCACAAGAAACCGGAGAAGGTTCAAGGCGTCCAAGGGCAAGAGGCGCGGCACGGGAGATTGTTAGGGGTCTCAGACGTCCAAATGTTGAAAATTTCGCTATGAATGGTGTAGGAGGTGCTGGGATGATGGGGTCTCATATGAATAGGAGAGGCTCAGAGGTAGATCCGACATGGAACCCCCCTACTGAAGTAGCAAACTTTTTATCTCGAACCGAGAGGAATCAAGCCCCTAATCTACACAACAAGGGGAAAGAGACTGTTGATTGTGATCAAGCTGATTCATGTAATGTCGGAAAGATCCAAGATGCTATGGACATGAAGAGAATAGTTGAACAAATTTTAGAAGAAAAGAGATTGGTTCCAACTGAAGAGAACCAAAGACGGAAGGTCCCATTCAGCGCAGCAATCATGGGGAAACCACTACCCCCAAAGTTTAAAATGCCGCAAATAGCAGCGTATGCAGGAAAAACAGACCCTTCCGATCATGTAGAAAGCTATGAGTCATTGATGCTACTACATGGATGGGAGGATGAGATAATGTGCAGGGCGTTCTCTCTAACCTTGACAGGTCATGCATTGAAATGGTTCAACAATTTGCCAGAAGGGTCTATTTCTTCCTTCAACCAGCTAAGAAGAGAATTTTTGAGAGCCTTTGGGATAAATAGTCAGAGAAGAAAGGAGGTCACCTATTTGCTTACCCTAAAGCAAGGAGACAAAGAATCACTGAAGAGCTATGTAGACCGATTTCGAGATGCTACTCTGGAGGTGCGTGATCTGCAAGTGGGGATAGCAGTGACAGCCATGCTCCAGGGAACACGGTCTGGAAAACTCCAAGAATCATTGTCCTTGGATCAGCCAACGACAGTCTCAGACTTGTTCTCTCGAGCCAACAAGTACATTACCCAAGAGGAGGTGATGAAATCAATTCTGAGGGGAGATTCCAAGGAAGGAAAGAAGCGGGAGAGAGACCTCGACGAGAGGAATATGGGGAGATCAGACAGATCCGGCAAAGCCCCAAAGTTGAAATATGCAAGCTATACACGACTTTCTGAACCACGCGCTTCGATCCTAGCAGCGATCGAGAGAACTGGGATGCTCCAATTCCCTAGAAGAGGTGAGGGAAACCTGGGAGGAGATCTCAGATCCTATTGTAGTTTTCACTCCGCCTTTGGTCATTCAACGGAAAGGTGCCACGATCTTATAAACCAACTTGAAAAGTTAGCTAGAGAAGGGCTTGAAGCGAAAAATGCGCGAGGTAAGCCATGAAGAAAACGTGCAAGGGCTTGAAGCGAAAAATGCGCGAGGTAAGCCACGCACTCAAGATAAAGGGCTTGAAGTGAAAAATGCGCGAGGTAAGCCATGAAGAAAACGTGCAAGGGCTTGAAGCGAAAAATGCGCGAGGTAAGCCACGCACTCAAGATAAAGGGCTTGAAGCGAAAAATGCGCGAGGTAAGCCATGAAGAAAATGTGCAAGGGCTTGAAGCGAAAAATGCGCGAGGTAAGCCACGCACTCAAGATAAAGGGCTTGAAGCGAAAAATGCGCGAGGTAAGCCATGAAGAAAACGTGCAAGGGCTTGAATCGAAAAATGCGCGAGGTAAGCCACGCACTCAAGATAAAGGGCTTGAAGCGAAAAATGCGCGAGGTAAGCCATGAAGAAAACGTGCAAGGGCTTGAAGCGAAAAATGCGCGAGGTAAGCCACGCACTCAAGATAAAGAGCTTGAAGCGAAAAATGCGCTAGGTAAGCCACCCAATATAAAAAGAGAATATGCAACAAATAAGCAATAACGAGAATTTAGAACATAATACTATAAAGCAAATTGATTTATTAAATTTGGTAAAAACTTTATACATGAGAAGCTATCAAAGTCTCCAATACAAAGAACACTAACAACAAAAGAAAAAAGAAAAATAACTAAAACTATTCATCAGCTGGTGGAGGATTGCCTTCGCCCGATGCGTCGGATTCATCGCCTTCTAAATCACCCAGAGCATCAATCACTCCTGATTGCGGGCGAGGCTCCCAAGGGCCCGACAGGTTGGAGAGATCGTCATGGGCTCCCTTCTCAAGGTAGGTTTCGAAGTCCTCCTTGTCAGGCTCATACTCTGCCCAACCACGGAACTCGCCAGTATAATCCTCCAACCGCGTCGACCACTGCAGCTCGGGAAAGGTCTCTCCTGATCTCTCCTTCTCTAGCCAAGAACGCGCTATATAAAAATCGTACTTCGCAAAACCAGTGGCAAATAACATCTTTCTGCCGTAACAGTCTTGCGATAAACGGTACTCCCGTACAGCTTCGGAACGAATCTCGTTCCTCGCGTCCTGGCTAACTGAAGAAGATGAAGGTCCTCTACGTAAACTCGAGACCTCCTCTTTCAACTGCGTGTTGTCAGATTTCAGTTCATCATAACCAGTCTGGAGGTCTTGGAGCTTTTGTAGAACTGAGTCCAACTCCTCTTGAGTTGCAGTTAAGGACTCCTGGTACTCCTTGGACCTCTCTTGCTCCTTGACAAAATCCTCTTGAAGGCGGACATGGCTGAGGTTTAGGTCCTCGTTTTCCCTCTTCAGCCGGTCAAGTTGCTCGGGAAGCCTCCTATACTGATTCTTCTCGGTTATCCACTCAGCCTTCTCACTCCTCAACTGCTGAAGATCGGCATCAGCCCGAGTCCTATAAGCTCGGTATCGTGTGTTGCACGCGATCACCTGCTGAGCTGTCTGAAAATACAAAGAAAAGCAAAGGATCAGTCAAGGAAACACCGCAAAGAATAAAAAGAGAAAAGCAGAAAGGGAAAACGGGTTAAGCAGATACCCTCATTGCTAAGTATTCGGCTTGATCCTCGGATTGAGGAAAACTCTTGAACAACTCCGCCTCGTCTCTAGGGAGTATGATTGACCAACCCAACCGGGCTGCTACGCCAGGGTCGTGGATGGAGTCGTTGTCATTAACGCCCGGATACACTATAAAGTTTTGCCCGTGAACCGCCACACCCCCGTCAACCACGTATCTGGAAGTGTTAAGGTCTGCAACGGGGGGAAACGCCGGGGTATCTCTCATGGATGACTCAATATACAAGCATCGTCTCCCAATTCGAGACGGACGAGTCGTGTTGCACTCGGCCCGATTCGCCCGGTGATGATCCTCTATCTCAAGGTCTGGAAGCGGTGGATCCACGGCTGCTTGTTTCCCCCTATTTCGATCACGAGAACCAGATCCCTCAGGAGGAGTGGGAAGGGAAGCTGGAGGAGGCCTCGACCTCTCGCCTCGAGAATCAGAGTCCGAAACGTGAGCATGGCTTCGGGACTCACGAGTTTGATCCCGTTCACGCCTACGCTTGGAAGGACGGGTAACTCTAGTAACATCCTCATCACCTCCGCGTCGCCTAAAAGCGCCTCTAAGATGTTCCATCCCTGGAAAAGAAACAGAAAAAAACAAAAGTTAAAACAAACAAAAGGAAGATGGACAAATATTTATGCAATGAAATGCAGTATGAAATCACCCGGATTCAAATAGTCATCAAGCGAATGTATGTTAGCTAAGCTCTCATCCGAGGGCAACTCTAGAAAAGGGCTGCCAAACGCCTCGCCCTGGCCCCAATCTACATCTTCCTCCGACTCTACCTCCGAAGGATCAGTGGGACTACCCACACCATGACCTCCCTCGGGAAAGGCAGATGGAGAAGGCTCAGGTGTCACAGCTGAGGCGCATCCCCAACCCGCAGCAGTTATGCTCTCCGGAGTTAATACCGACAACAAGGCACCCTCATCCTCTACTTGAAGCTGAGAAATGAGGGGGCCATATGCATCTCTTAAATTAATAATCGGGCTAAGATTATTGGGTCCACAATGACTCCACCGAGTAGGAATATTCAAAGATGAGGGAACCTCGACAACAAACCAATCGGATGCATAATTGTGAAGCTTAGAGGGAGGCTTTCCGAAAAGCTTAGTACTCTGACCCCTTCCAGAGACTTTTTGAATACAAAAACGGGTCGAATTGCGTACACTACGAACTCTGAAGAAAGAATTGAATAGTGGGACAGTAGGCCTGACGCTAAGCCTATGGCATACGACCGTAAACCCTACCACTTGGGCCCACCCGTTGGGATGAAGTTGAGCGGGAACTATGCCATAATGGCGAAGAAAAGCAACTCCAAATTCAGGAAGAGGAAAGCGAAATCCAAATTCCAACGAACCCCGATGTACAGGAACACCGCTGCTAACGGATTGGGGAGCGCGCTCAGTTGCCGTAGGAAGCCTATAAACATAACCCTCCGGAAGAGGAAAGTTACTCCTAAACTGTTCAAGATCAGACTCTCTAAGCCTAGAATGGGGATCCAGAACTATTTCTTTTCCGCGACCGTGCCAGGCCATTAGGAAATACCTAAACGACGTGAGGGTCCTAGAGGCCGCGAGGGTCCTAATGCCGTGAGGGTGCTAGTGCCGTGAGGGTGCTAGTGCCGCCAGGGTGCTATGCCGCCAGGGTGCTAGTGCCGTGAGGGTGCTAGTGCCGCCAGGGTGCTAGGGCCGTGAGGGTGCTAGTGCCGTGAGGGTGCTATGCCGCCAGGGTGCTATGCCGCCAGGGTGCTATGCCGTGAGGGTGCTAGTGCCGTGAGGGTGCTATGCCGCCAGGGTGCTATGCCGTGAGGGTGCTAGTGCCGTAAGGGTGCTAGTGCCGTGAGGGTGCTAGTGCCGTGAGGGTGCTATTACCGTGAGGGTGCTAGTGCCGTGAGGGTGCTATTGCCGTGAGGGTACTATGCCGTGAGGGTGCTAGTGCCGTGAGGGTGCTATTGCCGTGAGGGTGCTATTGCCGTGAGGGTACTATGCCGTGAGGGTCCTAAATGCCGTGAGAATCTAATGCCGCGAGAGTCACTTGCCGTGAGAATACAGTGTCGTAAGGATTGCCGCAGGAGTTCGCCGCAAGGGTCTGCCGCAAGGGTTCGCCGCGAGAGTAGAACGAGAGAATTTGCTGTCAAGAGCCGCCGAATTCAAGAGAAAGATGAAATCTGAGCCTCCACTCTCACGCTATATATATGTGCCGCCAGTGACGACGATAAAACAGTTACTCTTCCGCGTTTAATAATCCGCAAAAGAGTGGGGAGCAATTGTTATGGGCAAAATAAGATAAAAAGGACAATATGACATGTCGTTCAGATAAAACGCCACGTGTCACGCTGAAATCAAATACAGATGAAAATAGATTCTGTATCTACAGTTCAACTCCGGACAATTTTATCCCTAGATACCTACAGTCAATATTACTGGGTAAATACGTCATTGAAGATTAAATTATTCCCTATAAATGGGACTCAGGTATAACTTTTTGACCTAATTGAAATTTTACTGAAGAATACACTGAAACTCTGCCGACATCTTTTTCTGACTTAAGCATCGGAGTGCTAACGCAGGGAAGACCCTGCGCTCCTTTGACTATTTTGATCTTTGCAGAGGAGTGACGTGACTGGAAGATCGAGGCACTGACGTCAGCAATCCATCATTGTTGTGCTGTTCAACAACAATTATAATTATAATCTTTTTTATAATTGTAAGATCCAAAGACATAATTATTTAAATTAACATTCAAAGTTATAAATTATTAAAATTATTATGGTCTATATTGAAATATTATATGCTTTGATCCAAAATTTTACGATTTTACATTTCACAAAAAATATATCATTCAATCATTTGAATATATGTTATAATAAATTTTTGCAATATCCATTCGTGAGAATTAAAACGTTAAAAAAAATGTTTTAAAAGTAATGCGACAGTTTTATGGTTAAGATTTGGGTGCGAGTAGAATACGCACAAGCTTTTTTACCTGTAAGATTACGGTAGCCGGTACGACCAGGAGAGGGGGGCCGGGAGCTAAAGCCGTGGGATCCGTGAGGCCCGTGACACGTTTCAGTACAACGAAGCGGCCACGAACTTAGACGCCAACTTTTCCTAAAAGTACGCCCAAGTCCTCAACTGGTTTCCTTTTCTTTCCATTCTCGCCACATAAAATATAAGCTTAAAGGCCCATTTGGGATGGCGGTTGGTCCACTCCCGCTCCAGCCACCCGCTCTCCCGTGGCTTCCGAGACTTAATGACGGTGCCACGACAGCATTCTGACACTGACGTGGGATAACGGTATTCCTCGATTGTTGCGTTTCGTTTGCAACCCGATTTAAGGTTGCCCTCCACATCATCACCTATCAGATTCCAAGATTATTACGTGTCTCAAATTCCTTGGCTGTTACTGTTACCTCTTAATTTTTGAGTTATTCCTAATTTCAAGAAAAACTATTTAATGAATTGTAAGAATTTCACCGACCAAATTAAAATTTACGTAATTTTTTCAGAATGTTTAACTAAATTAATAAATTATTATAATAAAAATTTAAATCGATAAAATAAAAGATAATAATCTCATTTTTTTAGTTAGTTTGAATTAAATTGCTTTAACTATAACATTTTGTCATATTTTTATTTATAATAGTTTAAAAGATATAGTGAGAAATATGATACTTATTGGAAAAAATTGATATTTATTTTAAATTATAATTTAATTGACCATTTTAAAAATTTTACATATACAATGATCGAGTTTCAAAATTTGTATTTCCTCCTTCTCAAACCAAAATCAATGTTAATTTTTTGGAAACAATTACACTATTGTCAACAAAATAACAAGGAAAAAAAGAATCTAAAACTATACATATTCCCCAAATCTTCCAATATTTTTGTCCAAATTAAAACAAAAGGAAAAGCATATTAAAATGGGGAAGAAAACAAGTAAAATTATTGTTTTTCATTATTTTCTTAATACTGTCTCTACAATGTTTAGGGATGTATTTGGTTAAAAATTCCAAGACATTGCAACAAAACGAAATAAATGATGTGATCCTTAAAACCTAGCAAGTGGGGTTCTTAGCGTGCAATAGTATGACGTTTGGGGGATGAACCCTACCCTCCCATAACATGCACGTGGACCCATGAATCCATAGCCCCATCTTGACCATTCAAGGAGAATTTCATAAACCCTTTTATCAAAAACTATATATATATATATATTATAAAAGGATTTTATAATCACTTAAATCAATTAAATAAATTAATATATAATTGAATATAAAATTCACATACAACAAGACTTAAACTTGAAATATTTTTGTTTCATTAAGATTTTAAGACTTCCTTTTTATTACTAAATTAAGATCTCGCTGAAACAAACCTTGTTATTATATTAAGCAAAAAAAATGAAAATCATTGATAGTTGATAGTCAATTTAAAAAGGCTTTTATGTTGATAATTAGAAGAGAAGTTGGGTTTCATTGGGTTGAATGAGTGATTAGGAGGGGAGGAGAGAGGGAGTTTTTGGCAGCTTGTTTTGGGAAATTAAAGAAAGGGAGAGATGGGGCAGCCTTGCACATGGGGGCATGGTCAGATATGGAGAATACAAAATCGTTGCTTTAGAGAAAGCTGATTTTTTTATGTTTTAGGAAACAAAAGCATCTTCAATTCACTCAACCACTTCCAGAGACACAACCTTTTTCCCTGACTTTTGCATGTGGTGGGTTTTTTTATAGCCTAGCTACCTTCATTTTGTTTTCGACTTCGTGCGTTAAACAAAAGTACAAAACCCTTTGTTTAAGTGCATGCCCTCTCTCTTTCGCTCGGTGGTTGTCGTAGGAGAAATTACAAGTCGTTTAACCCAAATTAAAGCAAGAATAAACCTTCTAAAACCTTTTCTGTTTACGTAAAAGTGTGAGGATGAAAGCTTAAGTTTTTTATAAGAATTTCTGCAAGATTGGTTTGGCCTTTAATGGTGGATAAGAAATTAAGAACTTATTTGCAGAAGCCACCTGCAGTACGCAAAGTGACTGAATATTATTGTCTATAAATACTACCAGTAGTTAGTTTTTTATTATTTTTCACTGACAGTTTGAGTAAGAAATTACTTGGAAAAATTAACTCTTACTGCTATTTAACTATCTGTTTAGATAATTAAAATTAACAGACCTCAACCTCAGTCAATGTTATTAGCCAAAAGAAAAGTCAGTCAATGTTTTGTTTACGTAGTTATTAACATGAAAGACCAATTGTACTGGAATTAACAAACAAGATTGGCTTAACTTTGAAAATAAAGAATTAAATTTTAAATTTAATCCTTTTTAAGTATAAATAATAATAGTTAAGATCACTATATGTTTTGTAATTTTAATTTTTATAGAATTTCATATTTTACAAACAAGGGTTTATCGGAGAATATCAAAACTAGTTGAGTCGCATAATTCCTTAGCAGATTCCATAACCAGGGAAAGGAAAGGTTAAACCATATATTAAGCTTGGCATGGCCCTCCAAAAAGTTTTCCATATTCCTTCATTTTCAAATCGATGGCAAAGACTAAATTCAAAAAGTTATAATGTTGTCCCCAACCCCACCAAAATTATTAGCATTGGAATGGTAACCCTTTCATTAATTTATGAATTCCTTTTTTGGGGTCAAAATTAGAGGTAAATCCCTTTTGATTATCATTTTTTAAATTGTTTGAAATGCCTTTGTTCATGGAGTCTGAGTGGATGGGAGAGTTCTTTAAAAATTGATTGATAGTGATGTAATAATCATCTTGCAATTCATTAATGATCACATATACCACACGAAATTTAACATTTAATTGTTAATTTTGTTAATCGCTGTCATTAAAGAGGCTAAAACTTGATTAATCAAAGTTTAATTTTATCTTTTTTTTTATTTTTTCATAATAAAATTTTATGTATCTTTATATTATATTAGATATAAATTTATCTCCGCTCACTTTGCATAATTGACACTGATCTAAAATAATTTAATTTAGTGAGAATTTGAATACAAAATTTAATTTTTCTTAAAAAAATAATAATTATTAAATCAAATCTTAACCGTTTATTTTTTGTATTCTTTGATGTATTGTTTTATATAAATCTTTGTAGTAATTAAACTCTTTCTTTTTCATGACACAACCATATTCATTTAACAAAAAAGAAAAAGCCTATATCTTTATATATTCTCCTAGGTATCAAACTTTTCAAGTCACATTGATTAATTTTTTTTTTTTTTTTAAGTTTACCAATTAATCCTTTCCTACTTACTAGTTATCTTCTCACATGACATAGTCTATTATATACTATTTATAGTGTTCAATGTATCAAAAACAAAAGACCTTTCTTTAAAATTTTCATGTCATCTGTCATACAAAATTTCGATTTGCATCATTTACTTTGTCTATTGTATTTGTTTCAATATTATGCTACAAAATTATTACTATCCATTGTAAAATCCATATAGTCTGCCAAAAGACAATTGGGCCTTTTAATTGCATCATCAACAGCAGACAGAGGCTTGTAATTATCTTAAACTTTTAGGGTACTTTACTAAGCATCCTTTTATAAAGTCATCCTCCCTCCCCAACTCTTAATCCCCTCTCCCCAAAGGTCTATTTTTTCTCATCGGGTAACTCTCAATTCTCAAAGCAAAGTCCAAAACTAAACAAAGACTTCTGTTTTTGTCTGTCAATAATTTTCCGGGAGAATGTCGGCGGGGCTTGGAAAATGCAGCAAAATCCGCCACATTGTGAGGCTTCGGCAAATGCTGCGGCGGTGGAGGAGCAAGGCTCGCATGTCGGCCAGCCGCACCCCTTCCGATGTGCCGGCGGGACACGTGGCGGTCTGCGTGGGGACGAGTAGCAGGAGATTCGTGGTGCGTGCGACGTACCTCAACCATCCCGTCTTTAAGAAACTCCTTATCCAAGCCGAAGAAGAGTACGGCTTCAATAATCAAGGACCATTGGCGATCCCCTGCGACGAATCCGTTTTCGAAGAAGTAATCCGGTTTATTGCCCGGTCGGAGTCGGGCCACTCCGATAAGTTCGCTAACATCGAGGACTTTAAAGGGAACTGCCACGTGGGAATCAGGAGTCAGCTTGATTTGTGGACGGAATCTCGACCGTTACTTCATGGGTTCGCTGAGAAAACAATCTGGTAATTAAAGAAACAGTGGAAAGAGAGGGGAAAGGCTTTGATTCTTATCCTGGGTTTGTGACTCAGTTCCGAGTTATCTCGAGTAAACAATTAATTACACGCTGCAAAAACCAGTTGAGTTGGCCGAGCTGAGGCGGTTACTAAATTCTTGGTTTTTTACTTACCATAATAACAAGGTAAGTTGGTGGGAGTTTTTGCAATTTTTTTCCTTTTTCCTCTTCCAAAATCGTTTGTGATCGGTTAAATTGAGGGGTAAAATGAGCTGAGTCAATGTATGATAGCTCCAGAGAATGCATGGAGATGGCAAAAATGGCGGGTGAGTTATCCGCCGAGTCGTCCCGGGTTCGAATCCGAGTGGAGGCAGCAGAATAAGGTCGAGACTTTCAGACTATCAAATTGATGAAAGAAAGAAAGAAAAAAGAAAAAAAAAAAATGAAGTGAATGTTATGTAAAAATCACTGTTGTAAATTCTGTGATTTATTGAATATTGACGAAGGGAAAATTGTAGAGATATTCCATCAATGATATTTATATAAATTACTTGGACTTTTCACTTAATCAGTGCTCTTGAAATTTGCAAATTTAAAATGTATTTGTATTGATCTTGAAAAATAAAATTATTATTAAAAATATTATATTAAAATTAAAAAATAAAATGAGGGATGAGCGAATTTGGAATGCATTAATGCAATCGGGTAAAACCAAACTTACCTTTCGTCTCACTTGGATAGATAAATTGTATTATTTTTTTGTATGAAGTATTGTAACAAAAAAAATTATAATATTTTTTAATTATGGAATTTTATTTAAATTTATTTTTATATGAAAAAAAACTCCGAAAAAGTGCATTCTCTTGCAACAGTGATTTTTGTTTTTTTTTTTAAATAAAAAAATTGGATAATTACGAACAAATCTTCTGGGCAAAATTTAATATTACATGGTATTGAATTTCTTATAGTTGGAATTTTTAATAATTTTGAGTAGACGCAACTGCAACAGCATAAATGGATAAATCTGTTTTATTGAGATTTTCTTTAGCAGGAGATGGAACTAACTGTGCTGTTAAATCTTTTTCATTTAACTAACTTAGGTAGGTAAAATGTAAGTCTTTTGACAATGTAAATGTAAAGCAACAGTTTTCTACCTACAATTACAAGGCTCTATGTTTAACTATATGTGCACCATGGTACGTCTTTTAACCTCAACCAACATTGTCTAGTAAAGTTGTGGTAACCGTTTTCACTCTCTTCTCCATTGTAGTAGCTTAGGAAAGGGGGTTGAAGATGAAGTAGACTTTGAGAATTTTGGACACAATAAAAAAAAAATAATACAAATAAAATATATAAAAATGATACGAGTTAAAATTAAATTTTATGTTTGATATATTACTACAAATTTTTTATATTTTACACTATACAAATCTGATTTTATATGAGATAAATACAAATTAAATATATGAATTACTAAATTTAAGCCGTAGAGATTGAAGTTGAATCTACCAAACCTAGACAATATTCTCTTTTGATTTTTAAAGGTTTGTCAGTCAGTAGGTAGATTAATATTCTTGTAGATTCATAATTCTGCTGGTAGCAACCATCTTCAGAGGTTACTGATAAAACAATAATGGCGAAGCCAATGATGGAGCTTTGACTTGATAATGAGCTTTGGCTTATTTGATGCCCAAGATTTAGACTAGAATTAATCATTATTCCAATTCCAAAGCTGGCCATTGTTGTATATAACATCTTACAAATCAGTGGCTCAGGCTGAAGTCTGAGCAAAATCTGACCTAGATATTAGCCAGACATTTAGTCAAAATCCTCACTCAAACTGGAAAAAAAAAAAAAAATCCCAGTTAAGTCGATGGTCTGCAGGATTTTGCCGGTGAGGGAGCGTGGAGAGAGGCCCTATGGCCTAGAGTTGCTTAAAATCTTGCTTCTTATCGACCCACCGCGTATAAAAGCCAATCTTCGTTGAAAAGGACAAGCTTAGTGTCTTTAAAGTTAATTTAGAAACACAAAAACATGTGAAGATTTTGACTTGTGATGCCAATGCTGCTAAAGGAAAATGGATGTCCTAGTCAATGTTGTTTATCGATGACCCTATAATTAAAAGGGGTGGTCGAAACTGGGAAGGAATGGTTTAGAAATAGGAATAAAAAGAATTGTACAAGAAGCAGACTCTGTAGTGGAGCATTATCACTTTCTTGGGGAAAGAATATCCAATGGAATGGAGTTATATTTCCAAAGATGGTGTCTTTTCAACATGGGATGAGGATCAGGTTTGGCTAAGCTTGGCTTTTTTTCATTTCATACAAACTCGATTGTTAAAAAGTTGGAGGGTATTTGTGATGTGGTTTTGATTTGAGTGAAGATTTTTAAGTCAGTTAAAGTGCTGCTGCCAGTATTCCATCATGAGAAAGGCTAAAATCTATCATTCTCCATTTCAATAATAAGCCTTATGGTTTTTGACTCTTTAGCTCTCTTTTATGGGTCAAACTAAACTGTTTACATTTGCTTGAATGTAATGTAATAGTTGATGAGTTCTTAACTAACAAATGTTTCCGGTTCTGCAGTCTTCTTAATTAAATGATTAAAAAATTATAACATATATTAACCTCAACTCAATCCTTAGGAGAGCCCAATAAATATAAGTACAACCCAAGCCTACTTCTTTGTAGATAGGCCTAAAAGCTGGCTATGGGCATAACATAGATGGACTGGGCTGCCTACACAGTTGATCCTTCGCGTTTTTCAATGGATTAGTCTGACCCAAGTTGCAAAAGAACGTTACCATTTTGGGTTTATATCAATCCGCAAAGAGGAAGAGGAATTGCGGGTTGGCTTTAGGAATACTCCCTTGTTTTCCTTTCTAGGAGAAGAGAATCTATACATTTTTCATGGTCACAACTGCCGGTGGTTGAAATGAAGAAGATTAAATGAAAAATCTTGAATCTGATATTTCAGGTTAGTCAGAAACCTAATACTATCAGAAACCCGGAAAGTATGTAGTTTGAACCGGTGAAGTGAGACAAATTCAAAGGGGAAGCATGTGAATGGTGAGCCAACCAAAATGAACATCCTCCTCAAAGTGTCTAAAGAATTCTAGAGTCTGGCCTTTGGATGACAAAACCCACTAACTTATCTAACCTCCACGCTACAAAACAAAAACAAGCGAAATGGTTGCAGTAACGAGGGCATGCCCATTCAAGACAGTGTGAATTGGACGAGCTTGGATTCTGCCATCTGCAGTTTTGGAAATACAAGACAGTACGAGTGGACCACGCATTACCTTTTACCGCTTATGGATAAGAAATCTTTTCATTTTTCATTTTTCTTTATAGATAAAAGACTCAAAGAGTGAAGTACTCTACAATTCAAGGCTAAATTCCAAGTGAAAATGATTGCAATTGCCAAATCCGGCAATGGCAAAAACAACACTCCAGCATGGTGATAACCCTTTTGCACAATCTCTTTGAGCTCCCCAATGCAGCCTCAATCAACTACAAAATGGGATTTCTAGTCTAATAGATTGGCTGTTTGGGCCACTTCTATTGGCCCAAAGCTGATCTTAAAGTTCTTGAGTCTGCTTCTCGGCTCTGTTTTGAATCTAATATTAATACAAGAGAACAAAGTTTTAGGATCTGTAGCGTTGCCCGAAGGGTGATGCAATCTCTCTGTTACATTAACCAGAAGAATAATGTTGTAATCTCATATTCAGTCCCTCAACAACCAAATCTCACAAAGTATGGAAATATTTAATAAAGTTTGTACTTTTTCTTCAAACATTTGCTAGCTTGATTGTGTTCCTTGCTTTCAATCCTTGATTTGTCCTTTCCTTTGGCATGTTTGGTATCTAAAGAGCAAGGATTAGTTTAAGTAATCCTCAAATAAATTTAATATATATATATATATATAGTACTAGTCTTTTTTTTTTTTAATGGATGATTTCCCATTATGATTATGATCTTTCAATGTCAATATCAAGATTTCACTTTAACTCTTTTGCGCCTAAAGCAAAGAGGAGGTGTTAAAATCATGATTATGATGTTATTAACATTTGATATCACTAATAGGCAGTTCAACTATTACTATTAGTGTATTAGTTCCGTAGTCAAGATCATATTCTCGTTCAAATCAAATCAAATTGAAAGTTAAATTAAGTTGAACTTTGATCTTTTGATTTTGAAAATTTAAGATATTTCATCAATTTTTAAATATTTTTATTTTTATATTTAAAACTATTCAATCTTAATCATGTAAGACCCGATATTTTCGAGTGCATTTAAAAATGCAAAAGGACTTAAATGGTATTCCCGAATACGTGCAAGGGCAAAATGGTCAAAAGACCAAAATTCGGTATTAATCGGGATAAGAAAATTTAATTAAAAATATGAGAATGAGAAATCTTGATCAATAACGAAGAAATAATTAAATTTCGGGTTAAATTGATCAAGATATGAATTTATTGGAATAAACTGGGATTTTTGTATTAAAAAAAAATAATCCCGAAAATAATCGAAAAATATACCGAAAAGGTAAAATCGGACTGAGAAAATTATTTACAGATTAAATGAATTAAATATAATTTTTAAGGATATTTATGCATTTTAATATTATTTTATTGAATAAAATAATATTAAAAGTTAATTATAAAAAAAAATAAAAAAAATAAAAAAAAAACAAAAAAAAAAAAAAACAAAAAAAAACAAAACAGAAACGAAATCTGAAGAAACAGAGAAAACGCGAAGCAAATGGGGCGAAAGGCGAACCCGAAGAGGAATCCACCGGCGAGCCACCACCGGCGGGATCTAGGGGCCGGTGAGGACCGGCGAGCGCAGCCCAGCACCGGGCGAACCTCCAGCAGCCCAGACGCGCGGCGAGGTGGCCGGAAAACGTCGGAAACGGAGGAGAAGACCGCGGGGAAGAGAACCCCGATTCGCCGGCGATGGGGCTGATTCGACCCCAGCTGAGGCCCGATTTAGGGAGCCCAGACGATTGCGCGCCGATTGGCACCGAAATCATGCCGGGAACCGGCCGGACGGCGCCGGCACGACCAAAGGGAGATTGGACCGGCCGAACCGGACAGAACCGGCCGAACCGGACCAGACCGGACCGGCGGTCCGAACCGGGTTGAACCGGACCGGACCGGTTCAGCCAAAAAGAGAGGAAAAAAAAAGGAAGAAAAAGGGAAAAAGAAAAAGAGAAAAAATTGGGGAAAATTCCAGTGATGCAATCGAGCTTTGGGTAAGTCGGTAAGCGGTCAAATTGACCGATTTAAATTTTAGAATATTTAATTTAATTAATTCCGACTGGAAATTTACCCGGAAAAATATATTTAATTGTGTAGCTCGACGATTGGCATCCACCGAGAGCTCGAGATAGCCTCAATTTTTGTATTATCATGGAATAACGGGTAAGTGACCCTTATTTACGACAATTTTATATCGTTATGCGTGATTGATATTTAACGCATAAATTACAGATTTAATTTTCGCATAAATGAATTAAATTCTGGAAAATTAGATAAATTGTCGTAAATATTAAATTGAGATATCAGAGAATTTAGAACGAGGCTAAATAAATTACTGATGGGCCCAATGAGCCCAATAGGCCTCGATAAAGTGTGGTAAACGGGCTTAAGGCCGATTAAGGCCCATTAAGGTACAATAGGGCCCAATATGAGAAACGGGCCCAATGATTTAAAATTAAGCCCAGAAAATTATGAAATACATTAAATTGTATTGTATTTGACCTGATGAATGTGTATCCGCAGTTCCGGAGATTTGATTTGGATTCGGAGCAAATCGGACTGCGTGACAAGACATCAGTGGGAAAGGTCAGACTGTACAGAAAAATGAGGTAAGGGAATTGTGTGAGTAGCTAGAGGTAGCTACGCATATTTTAATAGTTTTTCTGTACACTGAGTATGTATGTATACATGGATATTGTATAATGATCCTAAAAATGGTTTGAATGATTTTAAGGATCGAAATAGGTGAAATGTCTATTTTACCCCTATTGAGGGAAGTTCACCTAAGGATGGTGAAAGCATGACATGCATGAAATGCATGATTTAAGGATTTTTGATGATTAAGGAATTTTATTGGTTTTAATCAAAGCAAAGCGATAGATTGGCCAGAAATTGTTTAATTTCACAAAATAACACTACGTAGGTGTTATTAATAATTAAATGGAAATTTCTTTGGAAAACGGCCAACTATCAAGTTTATATGGAAACAGATAGTGCCGACACGTAGTTCGCACTATATCTGCGTTTGTGAATGTGCATAAATGTGCTTGAGCAATTGCTCGCACCGACTTGTGACATCATATGCATGAAATGTGCTAGAGCATGGTGCTCGCACTGATTTTTAATATTGTGAAATGAGAGCTGCTGGAGCCTAGCTCGCACTCTGTTTTGACATGTTTTGACATGTTTTGATTTGTTTTGACGTGGTATGCATAAAATAGTGCTGGAGCGATTACTCGCACTACTTTTAATGATTTGACATGCATGAGAGATGCTGGAGCTTAGCTCGCATCCTGTTTTGATTTAATATTGTATAAAGCCGTGCTGGAGTGTAACTCGCACGAGATTTGATTTAGTTATGCATAAAGCCGTGCTGGAGTATAACTCGCACGAGATTTGATTTACTTGAGCATTCATTTGTGCTGGAGCGTTGCTCGCACAAAGTTTTATATGGTTTTCATAATTCATTTGAATGCTGTGCTGGAGTTTTTCTCGTACGAAGTTTTCACTGAATTTATATACATATCCGTACTAGAGCGTTGCTCGTACGTGGAATTTACATGAAATTATAATCAGTTTAAGTCGTACTGGAGCGCTGCTCGTACGCAGATTTCACTGATTTTTATGAAACCGTGCTAGAGCTTCGCTCGCACGAGGTTTTCAGATATCATGAATATGCATGGAGCCGTGCTTGAGCTTCGCTCGCACAGGGATTTATATTACATGCATATAGCCGTGTTGGAGCCTCCTGTAGACTGTGTGTCACAGTGAGATGATATGCTCACACGTGCATCCTGAGACAGAGATGTTATGGGTGGATAAGACCTATTACAGGCACCCCTGATTGAGCTTGGGTTCACGGAGTACTTTGTACCGTGTATGTCACGCGGAGTACGCTGTACCGTGGGGATTGTTGGAGTGGAGTGGCATTAGCCACGAGGCAGCAAGCCTTGCCCTCGCAATCCTGGTGTTATGCTGTTCTGGCGGGTAGGACGACCCACCTCCCGTTTCAGGTGTGATACCCCGCACACTAGGTACCGTGTTGCCAGGGATCACTAGGATATGGCCATAGTCCTCGATGTTACTGTTAATTACCTGATTGTCTCACATGATATAACTTGTGGTCTGTTAGACCAGGGTAGACCCGAAGGAGGGGTCAGGCCCCCGATTTAATGAATTTATGATTTCATATGATTTTATGATATGTGACCCTGAAAGAAGGGTGGTTTTATAACCGGACTTTTATAATGAATTTTATTGAATTGTTTTATGAGATGGACCTGGAAGGGTTAGTTTTAACTGCAGTTTTAATGTTTTGATTTAAATGCAGTAGCATGTGAAGTTTTCCATGCTTTCATTTGAAAACCTTGAATTGTCTTACATGACATGAAAGACTGCATGATCTTGATTAAATTCATGCTTAATATGATTTAATGATGTCACATAAAATGCTTTGAATGCATGAGTTACATGATTTATATATGCACAAATAGTTTTGGATAAACTATGGCATTGAATATGCATGACTTTGTGCGTGTAATTTTAAATGAAAAGAAATGGATTTAAGGGCATGGCATTATGAGCATGTAGATAGTGGAGCTATCTACTTACTTGCATAATTGCCTTACTGAGCGTGTGGTTTGCTCACCCCCCTTATTTTCCCATCTTTTCAGAGCACTTGTAATAATTATTGAGCGGCTGAGGACTTGCATGCTTAATATCCGCTGCTTGCTGCTTCCCATCGAGAGACAGGTATACACATTTGTATAGTTTTGTATCTAAATATGTAATGCACAGTACTGTAAATGGATATGATGTCGGGGATGTAGAGTCATGTAATTACCATTGAGTATGTATTTATTTAAAGTCAAAGATGGTAAACTCTGATATGTGAATATGATTATGGAAATGAAATGGTAATAGGTGTGAGGTGACTAACACCGAATCATAGCCCAACTGTGTTGTAGGATGGTCACGACGAGAGAAATGTAAGAATTAAATAATAATAAATGAAAAAGCGAAAAATTTACTCTGATTTTTAGGTAATTCGGGTCGTGACAGGTTTAATGGTATCAGAGCTTGAGTTGGCCTGATATGAGTCGGTGTTAGTGGTTAAGGAAGTTTACATCCCCATGTACTGTGCATTATTTAGATACAATTGTGTATATCGAGATGGAAGTGCTGCTAAGAATTTGGTTTTTGAATGCAAGAATAGACTCATGGACTGATAGCCGCTATGGTTGAGAGGCGAGTACACGAGCTCAAGGCCGTTGAGGTAGGCCCATGAGTTGTACTGAGTCGCCACATGAGACTTGAGATGAGATTGACGTGGAGGCTGGTTGAGCATGCCCCACAGAGTCCGATAGAGAGATCGGATAGAGTCTGACAGAGAGATCAGACAGTATTGAGATACGCTTCGCGAGGTTGGAGCGGAGTGTGGAGAATATTTTGCGAGCTAATTGCTCAGAGTATGTTTGTGATTTGAGGGTGAGTTGGAGCATTAATTGAAGTTCGCTCAACCCATCTTAAGAGCTAGACGTCCAGAATGGACATGGAAAAGTAATTCTAGATGTATTCCGGTGACAGAATATCCCGGACACTGTTTAAAGGAAATTACAGATGATATTATTTACTCTGACCCAGAGGAATTGGTTAATTAATGAGTATGAAACTCAGATTATATTCCTGGGCAGATATGACTCGAACACTGAACTGTGAGAGTCGAGATATCTGAAAGTTCATGGAAGGGCTCAGATTGTCAATTAGAGTCCGATTAGCCCGTTTGATATCACTACCTATACCGAGGCAGTGCGCAGACTATAGTTGTATGAATAAGATCACGAGTTGCATGCCTCTGAGATTGAGAAAGGTAGTGAGGGCCGAAATTGAGACAAAAAGAGAAAAGAGAATGACAAAGATGTCAGAACAAGAAAAGATAGTTTGGTAAAAGCTTAGAGTTGATAAATCACGGGGTAAGTTGATTGATAAACCCCAGTGTATCCAATTTCAATACTTTTGAGGGGTATTGTGATTTGAGGACCCCGACCTGCTACGTAACAGTATGACAGAGTAGCAGTGTGAACAGTGTAAGATGCGTGGTAGTTACCACGAAAATAAGATGTTGGACGAGGGCGAGTGTATGCCTTGGACCAGGACACTACTGATGTTTCATAGGATGTGGTGGAAGATACCACACTGGTTAAGAATAATGAAATAATTATTTTAATTGATCCTGGTGCCACGCATTTATTCATACCGCCTTCAGTTGCTTATAAGTTAGTGAAAAATGTGAAGCCTATACCTTTAAGCATGAAGAGGATGATAGTTAGTTGATTTTCACTAACTGAATATGGGTATAGGGATTGTAAGTTGACAATAGGGGTGAAAATATCACTGAAAAGTGTATTGTAACTTGACAAGTAAGGAAAGAGTTTGCCATAAGTGATATATGAAAGGAGATAAGATTGGAGATGTGATAGATCCTACATACGAGGTATATTGGAATAAAAGGCATATGCAAGGTAAGGATATCATTGATATGCAAAGTAATTTGGATTAAGCAATATGTAGTGTATATGGATTGCGACCAAGATAAGGGGTAGATATATCTACACCCAGTCGATGTGGTTAAATCTGAGGGTTAATAAAGGTATTTCAAAATATCTCCCTGCCTGAAGATTTGACAGCGTCTGGAAGCGCACGCATAATCTATAGATTGAATTCGACGGTCATAATATATACATTAAAATTTGGGTACCTTTGCTGGTACGATAAAGAAATATAGAACTTGATTAATCATGAAAGTTTAAAAATTAAAATTTTATAAAAAAAAAGCCGTCAATATAAGAGGAAAGAAATGACGTGAGCTAGTATCTTGAACGAAAGCTATTTCGAAATGACATTGTACGTTTATGCGTACATAGGTCAAGTATATGAAAAATTGAAATATTGAGTGGAACTCAACTACGTTAAGGTATTTAAACCTTACCTGGACCGATTGGTTGTCATCTACAGCGATGATATTATGATGTATTCGAAGTCCAGGGATGAGTATGAGTAGCAACAGGAAACTGTCTTACAGACGAGGTGTTGAGAGTTTCTTGAAATTGGCTGCTCAATTGACACGTCTCGTTTGGAAAAAGATTTCATACGAGTGTTATGATAAGTATGAAAATAGCTTCAATGAGTTTTGGTATATTGGAGTAATGAACTGACCACCGTAAGTATTCTCACTATAACCAACAGCTCAAGAGGTTTCAGTGTGTATGGATACCTCCAAATAAGGATTGAGCTATGTATTGATGTAAAATGGGAAGATAGTCGTTTATGGATCCAGATATATTCAAGGACCATAAGAGAAACTATCCGACCCATGATTTAGAGTAGGCAGCCGTAGCGATTACACGGAAAGTATGGCGCCACCACTTAAATGGTAAGAAATTTTGGGTATGCACTAATCGTAAAAACCCCCGAGTATCTGTTTTCACAGAAAGAGTCGGATGAGATAACCATGAGGGTTAGAGCTTCTAAGGATTATGATTGTGAACATTGTACCACCCAGGAAAGGCTAATATTATGGCTAATGCCTTGAACAGAAAGAGCCTCGAGATGGTATCACATATGATGGTCAGGGAGCGTGAGCTGCAAGAACAGTTGTGAACCTCAGTAGTGATGTGATCCTTCTGATGATGACGGTGGTTTTGTGACAGCTAGCCTGAGGTTAGAACCGGATTTGTGTGACCGGATTTGCCAGGCTTAGCGTGATGATCGGCATGGTGTCGATAGTGTGGGTTAGATTCAGAAGGGTGTAGTGACAGAGTTCACAGTGTATGATGATGACTTACAGAGGTTCAGAGAAAGTATAAGTGCTCCCCATGACCACAGTTGATGAGATAGTAGTATTGTCAGAAGCTCACTCTTCGAGATATACAGTGTATCCGAGAAATAATAAATATATCGAGATCTCTGAAAATGGTATTGGTGGTCAGGTTTGAAAAGTGATATTGTAGAGATTGTATAGCAAGTGTCTCGTATGTCAGCAGAGTAAGGTAGAGTAAAAGAAGTTGCAGGGTTATTGCAGCCTCTACCTATAGTGACACAAAAAAAAAAAAATGGGAACAAGTTACCATGAATTGCGTGATGGGTTACAGAGGACCCTAATGAATCACGAGGCTATCTAGGTGATAGTTGATAGATTGATTTAGTTACCCATCTTCTGGTTATGAAAATCCCTAGATACTCTAAGTGTATAGGCGGATTTATGTGTGTGGAATATTGTGAAACATTGTGTAGCGTTTCAGTGAGCATGGTATCAGATAGGGATTCCCGCTTCACTTTCCACTTCTGGGAATATGTTTTTGGAAGCTATGGGACCCTGATTGTGTGTTAGCACAGCTTCCACCCTCAGACAGATAGTCAGTCAGAGAGGACTGTACAGGTTCTGGAGGATGTGATGAGAGCGTGTGCAATTGATTTTATGAGCTCCTGGGATGATCAGTTGCTACTAATCAAATTCGCCAGTGATGACAGTTGTCACTTGAGTATCGGGATGAGATTATATGTGGCATTGTATGACAGTAGGGAGTTATTCCCTGACTTTGATAAGAGAAGTGGGTGACAGATAGAAAATTGTTCCCGAATTAGTAAGACAAACCTCTGAGTATGTTCAGTTGATTTGAGAGAGATTAAGAACACCTCAGAGCAGATAGAAAAGACTATGCTGACAAGAGACAGGAAATCATTGGAATTCACCGAGGGTGAATCATTATGTTGGCAGTTACTTGTCTTAAGGACATGACGACATTCGGATAGAGATTGGACAAAGTGGAAGGTAAGACCTGTAGGTTGGTATTACCACATGAATTGGCAGGCATCCACAGTGTCCTATCTTTTGATGTTTAAGAAATACTATCCGGATCCAGTATATGTGATCAGATATGAGCTTCAATGGTTTAGCTCAATGAAAATATAACGTATGATTGGAGAAATTGATTCGGGCACTAAACGGAAAGAGAAAGTGTTTAGGGTTAAGATGATCTCCCTAGTTAAGTATGATGGTAGTATTACACTCCGGAGAAGGTCACTTGAGGATGACAGTATATGATGCGATAGACATACCCGGAGTTGTTATGGACTCATATTACTTGGTTCTAATTTGGAGGATCAAATTTCTTAAGTGGGGGAGATTGTAAGACCCGATATTTTCGAGTGCATTTAAAAATGCAAAAGGACTTAAATGGTATTCCCGAATACGTGCAAGGGCAAAATGGTCAAAAGACCAAAATTCGGTATTAATCGGGATAAGAAAATTTAATTAAAAATATGAGAATGAGAAATCTTGATCAATAACGAAGAAATAATTAAATTTCGGGTTAAATTGATCAAGATATGAATTTATTGGAATAAACTGGGATTTTTGTATTGAAAAATAATCCCGAAAATAATCGAAAAATATACCGAAAAGGTAAAATCGGACTGAGAAAATTATTTACAGATTAAATGAATTAAATATAATTTTTAAGGATATTTATGCATTTTAATATTATTTTATTGAATAAAATAATATTAAAAGTTAATTATAAAAAAAAATAAAAAAAATAAAAAAAACAAAAAAAAAAAACAAAAAAAAACAAAACAGAAACGAAATCTGAAGAAACAGAGAAAACGCGAAGCAAATGGGGCGAAAGGCGAACCCGAAGAGGAATCCACCGGCGAGCCACCACCGGCGGGATCTAGGGGCCGGTGAGGACCGGCGAGCGCAGCCCAGCACCGGGCGAACCTCCAGCAGCCCAGACGCGCGGCGAGGTGGCCGGAAAACGTCGGAAACGGAGGAGAAGACCGCGGGGGAGAGAACCCCGATTCGCCGGCGATGGGGCTGATTCGACCCCAGCTGAGGCCCGATTTAGGGAGCCCAGACGATTGCGCGCCGATTGGCACCGAAATCATGCCGGGAACCGGCCGGACGGCGCCGGCACGACCAAAGGGAGATTGGACCGGCCGAACCGGACAGAACCGGCCGAACCGGACCAGACCGGACCGGCGGTCCGAACCGGGTTGAACCGGACCGGACCGGTTCAGCCAAAAAGAGAGGAAAAAAAAGGAAGAAAAAGGGAAAAAGAAAAAGAGAAAAAATTGGGGAAAATTCCAGTGATGCAATCGAGCTTTGGGTAAGTCGGTAAGCGGTCAAATTGACCGATTTAAATTTTAGAATATTTAATTTAATTAATTCCGACTGGAAATTTACCCGGAAAAATATATTTAATTGTGTAGCTCGACGATTGGCATCCACCGAGAGCTCGAGATAGCCTCAATTTTTGTATTATCATGGAATAACGGGTAAGTGACCCTTATTTACGACAATTTTATATCGTTATGCGTGATTGATATTTAACGCATAAATTACAGATTTAATTTTCGCATAAATGAATTAAATTCTGGAAAATTAGATAAATTGTCGTAAATATTAAATTGAGATATCAGAGAATTTAGAACGAGGCTAAATAAATTACTGATGGGCCCAGTGAGCCCAATAGGCCTCGATAAAGTGTGGTAAACGGGCTTAAGGCCGATTAAGGCCCATTAAGGTACAATAGGGCCCAATATGAGAAACGGGCCCAATGATTTAAAATTAAGCCCAGAAAATTATGAAATACATTAAATTGTATTGTATTTGACCTGATGAATGTGTATCCGCAGTTCCGGAGATTTGATTTGGATTCGGAGCAAATCGGACTGCGTGACAAGACATCAGTGGGAAAGGTCAGACTGTACAGAAAAATGAGGTAAGGGAATTGTGTGAGTAGCTAGAGGTAGCTACGCATATTTTAATAGTTTTTCTGTACACTGAGTATGTATGTATACATGGATATTGTATAATGATCCTAAAAATGGTTTGAATGATTTTAAGGATCGAAATAGGTGAAATGTCTATTTTACCCCTATTGAGGGAAGTTCACCTAAGGATGGTGAAAGCATGACATGCATGAAATGCATGATTTAAGGATTTTTGATGATTAAGGAATTTTATTGGTTTTAATCAAAGCAAAGCGATAGATTGGCCAGAAATTGTTTAATTTCACAAAATAACACTACGTAGGTGTTATTAATAATTAAATGGAAATTTCTTTGGAAAACGGCCAACTATCAAGTTTATATGGAAACAGATAGTGCCGACACGTAGTTCGCACTATATCTGCGTTTGTGAATGTGCATAAATGTGCTTGAGCAATTGCTCGCACCGACTTGTGACATCATATGCATGAAATATGCTAGAGTATGGTGCTCGCACTGATTTTTAATATTGTGAAATGAGAGCTGCTGGAGCCTAGCTCGCACTCTGTTTTGACATGTTTTGACATGTTTTGATTTGTTTTGACGTGGTATGCATAAAATAGTGCTGGAGCGATTACTCGCACTACTTTTAATGATTTGACATGCATGAGAGATGCTGGAGCTTAGCTCGCATCCTGTTTTGATTTAATATTGTATAAAGCCGTGCTGGAGTGTAACTCGCACGAGATTTGATTTAGTTATGCATAAAGCCGTGCTGGAGTATAACTCGCACGAGATTTGATTTACTTGAGCATTCATTTGTGCTGGAGCGTTGCTCGCACAAAGTTTTATATGGTTTTCATAATTCATTTGAATGCTGTGCTGGAGTTTTTCTCGTACGAAGTTTTCACTGAATTTATATACATATC
The DNA here is from genome assembly GCA_033439115.1 of Firmiana major. Classification (NCBI taxonomy): domain Eukaryota; kingdom Viridiplantae; phylum Streptophyta; class Magnoliopsida; order Malvales; family Malvaceae; genus Firmiana; species Firmiana major. The sequence continues at coordinate 808,514 of CM065907.1, read as the reverse complement.
CGTACTAGAGCGTTGCTCGTACGTGGAATTTACATGAAATTATAATCAGTTTAAGTCGTACTGGAGCGCTGCTCGTACGCAGATTTCACTGATTTTTATGAAACCGTGCTAGAGCTTCGCTCGCACGAGGTTTTCAGATATCATGAATATGCATGGAGCCGTGCTTGAGCTTCGCTCGCACAGGGATTTATATTACATGCATATAGCCGTGTTGGAGCCTCCTGTAGACTGTGTGTCACAGTGAGATGATATGCTCACACGTGCATCCTGAGACAGAGATGTTATGGGTGGATAAGACCTATTACAGGCACCCCTGATTGAGCTTGGGTTCACGGAGTACTTTGTACCGTGTATGTCACGCGGAGTACGCTGTACCGTGGGGATTGTTGGAGTGGAGTGGCATTAGCCACGAGGCAGCAAGCCTTGCCCTCGCAATCCTGGTGTTATGCTGTTCTGGCGGGTAGGACGACCCACCTCCCGTTTCAGGTGTGATACCCCGCACACTAGGTACCGTGTTGCCAGGGATCACTAGGATATGGCCATAGTCCTCGATGTTACTGTTAATTACCTGATTGTCTCACATGATATAACTTGTGGTCTGTTAGACCAGGGTAGACCCGAAGGAGGGGTCAGGCCCCCGATTTGATGAATTTATGATTTCATATGATTTTATGATATGTGACCCTGAAAGAAGGGTGGTTTTATAACCGGACTTTTATAATGAATTTTATTGAATTGTTTTATGAGATGGACCTGGAAGGGTTAGTTTTAACTGCAGTTTTAATGTTTTGATTTAAATGCAGTAGCATGTGAAGTTTTCCATGCTTTCATTTGAAAACCTTGAATTGTCTTACATGACATGAAAGACTGCATGATCTTGATTAAATTCATGCTTAATATGATTTAATGATGTCACATAAAATGCTTTGAATGCATGAGTTACATGATTTATATATGCACAAATAGTTTTGGATAAACTATGGCATTGAATATGCATGACTTTGTGCGTGTAATTTTAAATGAAAAGAAATGGATTTAAGGGCATGGCATTATGAGCATGTAGATAGTGGAGCTATCTACTTACTTGCATAATTGCCTTACTGAGCGTGTGGTTTGCTCACCCCCCTTATTTTCCCATCTTTTCAGAGCACTTGTAATAATTATTGAGCGGCTGAGGACTTGCATGCTTAATATCCGCTGCTTGCTGCTTCCCATCGAGAGACAGGTATACACATTTGTATGGTTTTGTATCTAAATATGTAATGCACAGTACTGTAAATGGATATGATGTCGGGGATGTAGAGTCATGTAATTACCATTGAGTATGTATTTATTTAAAGTCAAAGATGGTAAACTCTGATATATGATTATGGGAATGAAATGTTAAATAGTGTGAGGTGACTAACACCGAATCATAGCCCAACTGTGTTGTAGGATGGTCACGACGAGAGAAAGTTAAGAATTAAATAATAAATGAAAAAAACGAAAAATTTACTCTGATTTTTAGGTAATTCGGGTCGTGACAAATCACTTTTTCATCGTTAGTCATTTTTTTATTAATTTCAACAATCTTCTTGCTTTCGAGCATAATTTAACGAAATTAAAATATAAATAATAATTATTTAATATTTTAATGTGTCGATAACTAATCAAACAAAATCTTTGTTTGGAGTTTTATGATTCCAAAAATCAACCCAATTCAAATGTTGAGTAAAAAAACATTAAAAGAATTAGGAAAGAAAGATGGGAAAACGAAGTGATATAATTGCTTTGATTAACAATGATAAAGGCGAGACCCACCTCTATAATTTGCATTAAAGTGTTGTTTTTGGTTGGTTTTTATTAAAGTGCCGTTTTTGGTCCAAAAGGAAATGATTCTCTATTCTCTAGCCATGCATGGGCATGGCTCTATTTCAATGCCACAGCCAAAGCATGATGTCTTCTCACAACTACATTGCGTACGGATTGTTTTTGTTCTCGAAAACTCACAAACGACCTTTTTGTCTTTGTGTTTTACAAAAAGCTTTGAAATCCAATTCAATGCCGAAAACTGTGCTCATTGCCAATTTTGTTTGTACTCAAACAGGCACCGATTTGGCAATTTCCCATTAAAAAAAAAAAGCATAAAAACTACATTATGAAGAAAAAAATGCCTAAAATGTTCGAATAGGCAACATTTGTGAAGAACCCTTGCTAGTTCTTACTCTACTCCACCTCTGTGTTCGAAATCAAACCTCCTATTAATTTTATATTTTAAGTATCAATTAGAATGATCAAATTCTATGTTAAAATAATAATATCTCATATCTATTAAATATATATATTTTTAATTTTATATACAAATTGGATCTCTTTATTATTGTCAATTACTTTTATGGTAGATACTAGACATGGTATTTGAACCCAAATTCTATTATATGATTCTTGTCTTTTATTTTTTCTAATATAAGATTTTATGTCTTTACCTTCCTTGAATCTCTCCATCTACTACTAATTAATTTTGGATTAGATGTTTAATATTTTCACTTTTAATATACTGAGAGTTTTGCAATGTTAAGATTCCAAACTCAACATCAGTATTTCTTTTACTTGGATCAAAAGCTTTCTTTGCATCAAAAGCTAAAAGATTGATCAATTCCAAACATTAATATATTAAATCAGTTTGACTACTTTTCATAATTGCTAATTCTAATTCATCTACATTCCTTGGACGTAAAATCTCATTGTGTCAGGCTTGCATTATTGATATATTTTTCCTTCAAATGGCAACTAAGCTTAAGACAAAATATGAGGATAATTTGGAGAAATACTAAAGAGAAAACCTTATTCATTGGGGCAATAGCTAGAACAGGTATGGGGGAGAAGGTGGGCTAAAGCTGTCATATATGATCAAAGACGTGGGTCCCCAAATGGTATGATTTAGTTCCATTTTTTCAGCTTATTCCATGGCCATAAATATTTTTCGTACCCACAAAGCAAAGGGTTGAAACTTGAAAATTCCCACCCAAGCTAAAATAATAATTCCAGTTTTTTATAGCTTAGGATTGTCAAGTTGAGGCTACATCTTTGGCAATCATTCCCATCCACCATCATCCTCTGGCTGCCAAACGACTCTAATATCACTATCCTTCTCATCCCCCCTTATTCAGTTAAGCATGGAGATCCCACTTGCTTGCAAGAGCCATGAGCTTTTTCATCATGGTCAAATGTTAAGTTTGATATAACATTGTGTGTATATTTTATGTTCATATGATGTTATTTTGTATTCATTCAGGTCAAAATTTATATAGATATATAAAATAATAATTTTCTTTTGTCAAATTTTTATATTATTTTTACAAAATTTTAACTTTTATCATCCTTTTCATATTTAAAATTATATGTTTCGTCAAATGATTTCTTTCTTTTACCAACCAAATTTATTCTTCTGACAATTATCCCCAACTTCAATATTCTTTTGTATTTCTTATCTATATTATGCAAACTGATAAATATATAAACAAAAACTCGTTTGATTACGCAACTAAAGGCGACGACTTACATAGGAAACCAAAATTTAATGACAAAATTAAGTAAAATAAAGCATATAAACTATGCTTAAGAGTAAGATCAATAGGAAATAAACTAGAGGAGAAAAGTACATCTCTACTTCTTTTTTTTAAGCAACCGTCGCTATATATATAGGAGACCCAGCTATCGTCCGAGCTGGCAGCAGAATTTTCTTTACGAGGAGGACCCAACCCCCCTTCCTTCATCCTTTTTCATTTTACAATTTAGATAATTCAATCAATCCAGTATTAATCTTATTCGTCGCTAAAAACAAGATAAGTTTGTTATGTACAAATTAATAATCCGATCAAAGAAAACGACTTTGGGCCTAATTGTGGAAGGCAGCGGCAAGGGGGGTGGGTGGGTCAGAAGATTAACGACAAACGATCCAGGCATGACATGATCGGTTTTGCTCAAATGTTTGGCAGACATGACAGTTATGTTTGTACCTCTTTTTGCATGAAAGAAAGAGCTTTCAGATAAACATAAGATTATATATTTACGTTGAATTTTCTTTTTCATTTCTTTGGGATATTTTGCTTAATTGATTATATCCAAGTAGTTAGCTTGTTATTTCAGTGACTCTTGTTTTAAAAAGATGCCATTCAAGTGGGCGCTGGCTACCAATTTCTCGGAATCGATTGAGATTTAAACCTGAACAATCTCAGGATTCTGTTTCACTTGCATGCATGCATGCATTGCAAACGTAGTCTATATTTAAATTTTAAAAAATTATATAAGTAAATGGAAGTAAACTTTGAATCGATTTTTTTAATTTTTTTTTTACTTTTAAATTGAAGTGTAATTTAATGTCTTTTCTTATTAATTACAACATTTTAAAATCATAATATTTTTTTAATCCAAAGAAAGAGAGCTAAATCTCGTCCCTCCATTAATATGAGCTACGCTTGAACATAAACAAGCTTAATATCAATGTTGTTGTGAACTACAAATATGTCGGTAGTGGCTCCTAAAATCTAACTGTATATATTAATGTCTTGTCAAACTGCATCTTCAATCTTGTCAGACAATTCCATTGAAGCCATAATATACCCCACATTCCATGATGTGGGACCAACCATGTCCTATTAGTGAGGTTATTGGTGATATGGTATCTTAACAAAAGACTTTGAAAACAAAACCCAATTTGTGGTTATTTGTGGTTAATTTTAAAATTAATTTAAATAATTCAGACAATTGTTTTTAAAAAAATGACGTAAAATTAATTAAAGTTAAAGAGTTGTAATTTTTTATATCAAAATATGATTGATTATTTTGTATGAAATAAAAAAAATTAATGAAATAATTATTTCAAGTTTGTGTATATTTTTATTTAAATTATATCAAATAATTAAAAACATTGATTAAGAATTATGTCAATAAATAATTAATTTTTCATAATATAATTTTGTAATATAATTTAAATAAAAATAATAAATATTATTATAGATAAATATTTTAATTTTTTTGAAAATACAGATTAAGAAAGACAGATAAACAACCTCCACCTTTGCACCATTAATATCGATGTGATTTCTTGATTGCCTGACAACAACCATTTAATATTACCAGTACACCTATTGAAAATTGTTGAAATGTAGGTGTAGTGGAATGAAGATTGCCAAAAGTGGCACAAGTCAATTCATATTTATTATTTTGTCATTTTTATAACCAAGTTTAGTGCAATTCGGATTTTATTCTTTCATATTAATTCTCTTTTTTATTCAATTTTGGCAACTAATTGTGTGTATATATATATATATATATATATATATATATATATATATATATATATATGTAAAAAGTTATGGAGGAATCGATTCTTTGCTAATCACATGGAAAAAAAGTGAACTAAAATGTTAAAATGACCACTAAGATTTTGTGTTAGCATATTAAGGACAAGATATTGAAATTTTGAAAATTTCATTTTAAATTTTATTAAGTATTAGATTGAATTTAATTTATTGTTATTATTTATATTTATAAATTTATTAAATTATTGGTTATAGAATATAATATGTTAATTATATTAAAATGAAACTGGAATGCCAGCTGTCTGTGCAACACTAGATTCTCTCCTACCCAAAGCATATCAAGGACTTTAAAGGAATTTCAATGAATATAGGCTCAAAGTTTTTCCAAGAAAAAATAATTTTTATTTTTCATGAAAAGAAAATAAATGAATAATTTTATAAATTTATTGTAGAATAATTTGCGATAGTAAAACCTTTGGCTCAAATGAAATAAAATTATAAGAGAAATATCAATAAATTTTTATCTAATAATTAAAAAAATCATGACATGAAATAAAATTTAAATTCATATTCGAACAACTTCAGTTATCTAAATAATAATAGGAAAAATTTAAGATTATATAGAATTATTCGACTCCTCGTTCAGAGGTGATTAATTTTCTTCTATTTTCACTTGACTTTCTCTCCGCCGACGCTGTCCGTTCGTAATTGAGGCCCAAGCGCCCGGCTGATTCGAAACGTGGTTCCTTACCTGTTTTTCTTCCTTATTTCCTCGTGGCCCCCACGTGGTTAAAAGATTATGATGACACAGAAACTTGTGGCAGTGCACACCACGTGTCTTTTCCGTGCCCAAATTGTTTCTGCTCCAATATTAAGGATCTCTCGCTTGGGCCCCACTCTCATTGGGCTTAGATGCGCTTCGATCTGTAGTAGGACCCACTCGCCCTGCCATCGGGCCTCGCATTGGATGAAGAGATATGTTAAAACCCAGTTAAGAAAATTTAATACTAAATTGAAATCCGTTTCACTTTAAAAATTTAAACTTTTAAATTCAATTCAAACTAAATTCAAGATTAATAAGATATTCAAATTTTATGAATTGAATCTAATAAATTTGAATTAAATTGATACATTTAATTTTTTATTAAATTTATAATAAAATATAAAAAATAAATATAAAAAATTAAAATTTATAAATTAAATATTAAAATATTTAAATTTAATTACTCATAAAGTGCTATGTGGTAAACAATCTCTACTTCGTTAATAAAATAGTAAAAATTTGATTTTTTGAAAACATATTTATTATAAAAATTTTAAATTTTCATACTCTCCATACAAAAATTTTAATTTTTAATTACAATAAAAAAATATTTAAATATATCATTAAAATAATTTAAACTCAAACTTATTAAAAAAATAAATTATACTTAATAATTATCTATAATAAATAATGAGTGACCTTTTATTTATTTATTTACATCGCGAGTAACTTAGCTTTGTTATTTTATTTTCTCTCCCAGTTTTGACTCATCAGACAAAAAAATAATAATAATACACGGCACAAATTCCCAACTAAAGAAAGCTAAGAGTCTAGAGTGAGAAGGAATCGTAGCCGTCAAATGGAATTAGTGAAAGATCGGAGGGATGTGGAATGGGGGCGGTAAGAATTGGGAAAGCAAGTTGCCACGCTGTGGTTGGCAGAGTTAGCAGTAGCTGCTACCGTCAGAGTCAGATGAACCGAACAGTTTTTCAGCTTTTTGACTTTTGGCTTTCGGCAACCTATGAAATGTGGGTTTGCAGACAACTCATAGATCACAATTCACAACTCAGCTTAACCATGTCCTTTCACCCCATGCAGCTATGAATGGCTTACATTTTTCTATTCTTTCTACCCAGAACAGATAGCTTAGTTATCGAAGGAAAGCTTTGTTTCAACGCAGGCCCAGCAGAAGCAGAAGATGCTACTGAATTGTAGAAAACGACGACTATTTCCCTTCCTCTTATATCCTGAATCCAACATTCGTATTCCAAAATAATCATGCTTTAGGTCTTGGTTTAATAAAAGCGAGGTATAAATTACCAGCAAAATATTTTTTGTGTCTATAAATTTCTATTTCTCTTTAGCCTCTTTCTGCTTTTATTCTTCTGTTTTTGGAAACGAAAACGATATCTTACCATACATCTTCAAGGTCAATCTTAGTTCATTTCCACCAAGAAATTATTATGTAACCATATGCTTGAAAATCTTCTTCCGGTTCACACCTTTATATATATATATATATATCACATTATTTGTTAAAGAACAATATTACTATTGATAAAAACATGGAAATTATAAATTAATAATTAATAGATAGTGTTTTTAGAACTAGTTTATCCATTGGACACATTCTTAAGTTTCAACCGATATATCTTGTTTTTGTATTCATAAGAATTATTTTTTATAATCTAATATTAAAATTAAATTTAAAAAATACACTCGCTAATAACACGTAGTCAACATCTGTTAATATAATTTGTTTATTTATTTTGACTCGATATCCAATGAAATTAATTGAACTAATGATCTTCAAGAGGGGTTCATTTGATAGCATATTAAATGCATTAATTACTTTTGTTTCTAGGTGCAACAACTTACACTTAGCATAATAGTAGTTAGCCTTTCTTGAGAGAGTTGAGTTCTAACAAGTCTCTCTTGCCTTTCGAACCTTTTTATATATATCATAAAGGAAAAAAAAAAAAAAGTTATCCAATTACTTCTATAAAAATAGAAGAGAAAATTATGTGACAACTTCCCTCATTTTGTACCCTTAAAATGAATTGCCTGATTGAATAGAAAAAGCCGTGATTGCGCATGCAGAGACTGACATACTACCATCGACACAAAGAAAAACTAGGGTTTGCTTTTATTTGAAGTTGTAATACAACACAAGATTTCCCATCGTAAAAGTTGTGATGTAATTTTCTGTACGTATACTGAAAACAATTACGACAGAGAAATCTCAAAAGAAAAGTTTCGCAGCAGATCTGCATGTGTATTTGGGGTCGTATTCGTACGTGACTCGCTTTCTTTTCGTATCCAGAAACAGAGGAAAGGGGAGCATAGAAGACTGCAAAACCTTCGTGTCCTGTCTTACTTCCCAATTATTGTATGCGGTTTATAGGGTTAACTCCATAGGGGGCCCAGCCGCGAGTCTTCTACTAGTCTCGGTTTTATTCGCTCACGTACATTTCGCTGCCGCTGCCTTCTTTTTCCATTTTAGTAATGATAATTACACAATTACCTTATCATTACCGAGCTGTATACCAAATTATATTATTTCCCACTGTTAAACGGGGTGAAATTTTTAAATTTTAAATTCAAATTCTACGTATACATTAATATTTAATACATTGTAAAGATAATCAAATTAAGATGATAATGTATATTATTTAAAAATATTAAAAATAAAAAATAAATAAAATGAAACATATGTCATTATTTTAATTTTATTTGTAAAATAAAAATCTTTATTAATTTTATATTAGATAATAATTCTTTTACGTATTAATGCAAAATATAATATTTGATTATTATCATAATTTTTCATTAATAATATTATAGAAAACGAATAGTTTGGATGTCTTGATCCGAGTGATCAATCTTTTAAATTTTTGTGTTTAAATTTTGAATCTAAATTTAGTAATTTATGTGTATAGTTTATGTTTGTATTGTATAAACTGTGAAAATTTAGTATAAAAATTAGTTGGACACATTAAACATAAAATGTTTTTAAATTTTTATCAAGTTTATATATATTTTTTAAATTTATGTCACTTTTATATTTTTTTATATCGTATTTTGAATTATTAAATTTATTTGAATTAATTTAATTTTCAAAATAACATGATATGTAAATCACTAAATGAACCTCCATAGTCTTGTGAGTACCAATATCTAAATAATGGCTAAACTCGAACTCAAATCTTGTCAGGTGCAAATTATTGTGTTCCCCTACAACAAGGAAAAGAGTTGTAGAGGGCAGCATTAATCGACCTAAGATCTCTGGATCAAATCAAAGACATCAACATTAAATTACGAATTTAGAAATTAAGATATTAACAATCTCAATTATGGATAATATTTTGATTTAATAATTAAATAAAAATATTAATCTGTTATTAAATTTAAATTTAAATTTAATTCGAGTATTATAAAAAAGTACTAAGTAAAAGACCGACTAGATGTGACGATCCATGGGGGCAAAATGCAGCCGCGGAGCATGGTAGCAGACAAGAGGTATTAAACTTATGAGCTGTAGTGAGTAGTGACGGTGGTCCAAAGTCGTAACACATACATAACACAGAAACAGAAACAAAGATTTCCAAAAATGCCGCATACAGCTCAGCTGTTGCTCATAGCAAAAGAGTACGGGATTCCCTTGTCATTCTTTACTTTCTCAAGGGCAATTTCGTCCAATTACTCAATTTTATAGCTTTATCTTATTTTCTCTCCTTCATTCAGGAAAATACAGTAGTAATAATAATAATAATAATTTAAAAGGTGATTAGTTTTAGGAGCTTTTGCAAACGACTTGCCTTTTAAGTGACACCTAACTCCAGATTATTTTCCACCTTACCCAACTCCACTACCACTTCCCTGGCGTTCCCACCATATCCTCTTCCTCCTCCTCCGCCTTTTCTTCCACCGCCATTGCTACTGTTGCTTTTCTCCTTCTCCAAACCTGAACATTAACTAAAAAAGTCACAAATTCGGATCTTAATCTTTAAATCTTAAACAACTCTTTGTTCATATTCAAACTCCCTGTAGAAAGCTACATTTCTGAAGGTAAGTTCAAGTTTATGTAAGAATGTGACCTTTAAAAATTTTGTATCTTTTATTGATTCCTTTAGTTTTTGCTTAACTTTGAATGTTGTTGGTGAGTGTGCGGTAGGAGTGAGTGAAATGGAAAACAGATTATGCTTTTGTTCTTGTTTCTGCACTTAGTTTGTTTCTGTTGTTCTTTTTTTGATTGGAAGACAGGTGTCCGGTTATCTACGGAGTAAAATGTTTCCTTTTTCTCGAAGGTTTTCTTAAGATTTTTTTTTTTTGGTCGGTGAGGTATCTTGTTTTCGGATTTCTTCCACTTCAAGCCTTTTATATTCTGTTTCTCTCCGGTTTTTATTTTCTAATTCTACTTTAATGTCAGCTTTGCTTCTTTAAATCTCATTGCCTTAAGTAAATTCCTTTTCTTTTCCCTTTTTTTTTTTCCTGTTTGCTTTTACATTTTCAATCGAAATCTATCTCCTTTAATGGATATGAAATGAGCTTTTGGTTCTAAGATCTTTGGCCTTTGCTTAGATCTTTTGCGTTTGAAGTGGAGCCATTGATGAACTTGGTTGGCTTGAAAATGCAAGCTCACCTGATTCAATTGCAACACTTGAAACAGTGACGATCTTGTTTCATTCTAAAGCATTGGATTTATATTTATATAGTTAAGATAATGTATGTGACTCGTAGCCGCTTGTTTTTCTTCTCTTCTCCATACCAAATTGACGGCTTGTCTTTATTCTATCACATTTACTGTTCTTTTTTTTACTGAGCTCCTGCTTGGTCTTCATTGTCAGTAGTACAATCTGCTTTGCACTTTTTCAAGCTTGCAACTTTTTTACGTTCTGTTCTGTTTGGTAGCTGAGAAAATGTAGGATGAATGAGAAGAGGATTTCATTTTCTGACAGCTTTTTTATTACTTGACTTGGTCAAAGTGAATTCTAGTCCACAGACGATCTAAACCAGATAAAAAATGTCCAAGAAGGAAACAAGACTTTGCTATTAGGCTTCTTGGTGACAATAAATAAGAGAAAATTAATAGCTTGGTGTATGTGCACCTTAACATCATTCCATCATGCAGTGTTAAAGAAATGTTACCTAACCTTATGATTAGTTGGCAAATTTCTGTTTAACATCTCAACAGCCTCCGAATCTTAATTAATGTTTTTTTTTTCTTGATTCTGATACTCTCTGTGAATTTGGGAAGGTTGCTTCAAAGTCCCTAAAGACATTTGGTTTATTTGAACTGTGTTTTACAGACCGAACATGAGGTTATTAGCTGTCACTAGACGTTGTCTCTGTTTATGGTCTTTGGATATGCTTTAAAGAAATTCACTTTGGTTTGGCAATTGCTTTCATCTCAATTAGAAATAGATTGGAAACCTATCTGAGAGTAATATTCCTAATATGACCTCAATCAGGTGGCTGCAAGGTTAGCCTTATACAATTTTTTTTTGGTTGGAGGGAGGCTGTTATGTCTTTGCTTACTAGATCTAGCTGCTTAACTTGGTGTTTGAAATGTAGTAGTTGTTTCGGTTTTCTTATTTTCTTTGTTTATTTTCTTAACAAATTATATGGTCTTCTTGACTTAGGTGATAAAGGGGATTCAAGTGATGGACCGCCGTTGGCCGTGGAAGAAAAAATCATCTGATAAAACTGATAAAGCAGGTGCTGCAGCAGATGCAGCGGCCACAACTTTGGCTTCAGCTGCACCTCAGGGCGATCAGGTGCATTTTTTCTTCGAAATGTTGCTTAACTAAGACTAAAGCACATCAAACATGCTTGCTTGGAGAAATATTTTATTTATTCATCTATGTTATTTAGTTATTTTATCTGATATCGGTTTTATGGTTATTTTTGTTGAACAGGATACCTACAAAAAACCAAAGTATGTTCAAATTTCAGTGGAATCATATTCAAATCTCACTGGTTTGGAGAATCAAGTGAAAATATATGAGGAACAAGTTCAGATGTTAGAGGATGAGATTAAGGACTTGAATGAAAAGCTCTCTGCAGCCAACTCAGAGATTTCTACCAAGGAAGACCTGGTGAAACAGCACAGTAAAGTTGCAGAAGAGGCAGTCTCAGGTTAGTGTATGCTGATGTAAGACTAAAGGCCCTCCAATTAATCTTGGCTTGAACTTTTCTCAAACTATGCTGTTGGTCTTGCTGTAGGTTGGGAAAAGGCTGAAGCAGAGGCCTTGGCATTGAAAAATCACCTGGAATCTACTACGCTTTTGAAGCTCACTGCTGAAGATAAGGCATCACATTTGGATGGTGCTCTTAAAGAGTGCATGAGGCAAATCCGGAATCTGAAGGAAGAACACGAACAGAAGCTGCAAGATGTGATAACTAGCAAAAACAAGCAATGTGAAAAGATTAAGTTTGAGCTTGAAGCTAAGATAGCTAATTTAGAACAAGAGCTCCGTAAGTCTGAAGCTGAAAATGCTGCAATTTCTAGGTCTTTGCTAGAACGTTCTAACATGCTGGTCAAGATTAGTGAAGAAAAATCGCAAGCTGAGGCTGAGATTGAGCTTCTGAAGGGTAACATTGAATCATGTGAAAGGGAAATAAATTCGATGAAGTATGAAATCCATGTAGTTTCCAAAGAGCTAGAAATTCGTAATGAAGAAAAGAATATGAGCATGAGATCTGCAGAAGCAGCTAACAAGCAACAAATGGAGGGTGTCAAAAAGATAGCAAAGCTAGAAGCAGAGTGCCAGAGACTGCGTGGTCTTGTGCGGAAAAAGCTACCAGGGCCTGCTGCGCTTGCCCAAATGAAGCTAGAGGTCGAGAGTTTAGGAAGGGATTATGGAGATACTCGACTAAAGAGGTCTCCTGTTCAGCCTTCTAGTCCACACCTCTCCACAGTGACTGACTTTTCCCTTGACAATGCACAGAAATTCCATAAAGAGAATGAGTTTCTTGCAGAACGTTTATTGGCAATGGAAGAAGAAACAAAGATGCTGAAAGAAGCTTTGGCAAATCGTAACAGTGAACTGCTGGCTTCTAGGAATCTATGTGCTAAGACGTCAAGCAAGCTTCAAAATTTAGAAGCTCAACTTGCCATCATCTATCAGCAGAGAAGTCCCTCAAAAGCGATTGCTCAGATTCCTGCAGAAGTTTACTCAAGTCAAAATGCTAGCAATCCACCAAGTGTAACTTCGGTTTCTGAAGATGGAAATGATGATGACAGAAGCTGCGCCGAGTCATGGGCAACAGCTTTGATCTCTGAGCTCTCTCAATTCAAGAAGGAAAAGAACACTGAGAAGTCAAACAGAACTGAAAATTCAAAGCACTTGGACCTTATGGATGACTTTCTTGAGATGGAGAGGTTGGCTTGTTCTTCAAATGATTCAACCGCAAATGGTGCAATCTCCATTTCAGACTGTACAAACAATAAGATATCTGAAACTGTTAATGGTGATGCTTCAGGAGAGATTTCTTGCAGGGAACTCCAGTCTGGAAAGCAGCATGATTTGTCCCCATCAGCAAATCATGAATCTCCTAATATGGATTTGTCAGTTGTGTATCCAGAATCTGATGCAGACCAAATTCCTGCGATGAAGCTTAGAAAAAAGCTCTCTATGGTGCTCAAATCAATGTCTAAGGATGCTGATGTGCAGAAAATTCTGGAGGACATAAAAAATGCTGTGCGGGATGCACATGACAGCCTGAGCCAGCACTCTGTAAATGGTGTCTCTGAGGACGTGCACGGCTCTAATGGAACATGCTACGGGCAGGCTCATCCTGGAGACGGTAGTTTACCTACAGAGAAGGAAATGGCTATGTCCCCGGGTGATAAGGTTACTTCAGAAACTGTGCAAATTATAAGTCAAGAATTAGCAGCTGCAATTTCTCAGATTCATGACTTTGTATTATCCCTGGGAAAAGAAACAAGGGCAGTTGATGACATATGCTCTGATGGCAACGGATTATGCCATAAAATTGAGGAGTTCTCTTTCACCTACAATAAAGTCTTAACCGGCATTATGAGTTTGAATGATTTCATTTTTGATCTTTCTACTGTTTTAGCGAAAGACAACAAATTAAGATTCAGTGTGCTCAGCTACAAGGGTGATGAAGTGGAAATCAACAGTCCTCATTGCATAGATAAGGTTGCTTTACCAGAGAATAAGGTAACTCAAAAGGATTCATCAGGAGGAAGATATAAAAATGGCTGTGCCAACATTTTGAATCCCTCTTCCAATCCTGAGGTTCCTGATGACAGTAACGTGGTCTCAGACCATGAATCTAAACAATCAAGCAATTTCTCTTCGGAAGAGTTTGAAGAATTGAAGTTGGAGAAAGAAAATATGGCAACCGATCTTGCTCGATGTACTGAAAATCTGGAGATGACCAAGTCTCAATTATATGAAACCGAGCAACTTTTAGCTGAAGCTAAATCTCTATTGGCTTCTGCTCAAAAGTCAAACAGCTTGGCAGAGACACAGCTCAAGTGCATGACAGAGTCATATAGATCACTTGAAACACGTGCAGAAGAGTTGGAGACTGAGTTGAACCATGTCCGTGGAAAAATAGGAACTCTGGAAAATGAGCTTCACGATGAAAAGAGGAATCATCATGATGCTTTAGCTAGATGTAAGGAACTAGAAGAGCAATTGCAAAGGTGAGCATTAAGCACTTGTCATACAGAATGGAGTTGCTGTGAAATAATTGTCGTGGTTCAATTTTCTATATGCCCGTGTATTAACTTATAATTATCTCTAACATAATTGTTTTCCATCACTTTTAGGAATGAGAACTGTTCTGTTTGTTCTTCAGCAGCTGATAATGACCTCAAGAACAAGCAGGTGAGGCTATATTTTATCTTGTGTTTCTTAAAATTGGTTTTTCCAAACCCATTCTGAAATCTAATATTAAAATTCCATATATCCATGCATCAACAAGCAGCAAAATGCTTTGACATTGTCCCATTTTACTGAAATACGAATCTACAGTGAACAAAGTCCATATGGTAGTTTCCAAAAGCATTTACAGATAGTTAAAGTATTGCCTTCAAAAATTCCACGCATCCATTGTTTTTAAAGTTGATACTACAGAGTAAGATTTTCTAACACTTTTAAGTCAATTCGCATGAGTTTCGAATTTTAGATAAAGATATCTATTTAGTACGAATTTGCTACTTTCACTTTTATTTAGTCGTGTAGTCTTGCATTACATATTTGTTATATTTTTTGCTCATTTCTACATTGTTTTTGCTGCTTTAATCTGTTCTGAGAAGCATAGCATAATTCTTATTAACAACCATGACACAGTTCAGTTTTGTATGTCATTCTTCCACCTTTAAGGTTCTAATTTTGCTTCTACAATTGCCCTTCGTGATTCTTGCTGGCTGTAGTTTGTTGATAGGCTTAATCAAATTTAAAGCACCTGATTTAAGATTGGTTCTGTCGATCACAGGAGAAGGAATTAGCAGCTGCAGCAGAGAAACTAGCAGAGTGTCAAGAAACCATATTCCTTCTTGGCAAGCAATTGAAATCTTTGCGACCTCAGACGGATATGACAGGATCACCATACAATGAGAGGAGCCAAAAGAGTGAAGGTTTCCGTGAGACTGAACCCACAACCAGCGGCGTGAACTTGCAAGACTTAGAGCAGGCAGAGATAGACACTGCTGCTTCTGGCTACGGAAGCAGAACAGGTGCAGACTCCCCCATGGAGTCATTCAACACTCCAAGCAGCCCATGTGATGCTGAAGCAAACCTTTTGAGATCGCCAATCAACTCGAACAATTTAAAACACAGGTCTACCATGTCAAGCTCTTCATCTTCCTCCCCTAACGCAACGCCAGAGAGACAATCGCGAGGCTTCAGCAGATTCTTCTCCTCCAAAGCGAAGAATGGCCATTAAACCTGCCAGCTCGTGGGCATAAAAGCTTATGATTGAGTAGGCCACTTAATAATAGTCAGAAGAACGGCCAACAAACAATCATTTAATCGAGTGATTAAGAAAGCAGCCAAGCCTTTTCTCGGGTTTCGAAGTGATGCTTTGGACATCAAAGTGATTTTGTAACTAATAACTGTATATGGCATCCATATCTGTTATATTTGTTTTTCCTCCCTTCATAAATTGCCCAAATGAATGTGAAATAGTTCTAAGTGGTTCAATATAATCTGAATATTATTGTATGTGGCAATTCTATTAAACAATTATACTCTTCATTTATTCGTTTCAGGCAACCGAAAAGAAGATAAGAATTTGACAGACGACTGTTTCTCCATGATCTTATCCCCAACAAATTCAAGAACAGCTTCCGAAACAGGTTTTGACAGATTATTTGCAGGTTTAATGGGCTTCACTGTAAACCCAAACGAGCTCGGGCCTGGGAGAGATGATAAGAGTATCTTTAGCCTGTTTTCAGTTTAGCTCCATTTACTCTTATGTATTGCAAATTGAAATTTGCATTACAGTTTTTGGTCCCCTCTGTCTGTCCTCTTGGGCTCACACTTCAAGATTCCATCGTTTGAAACATTGATATCTCAAACTGAGGTTAGCCATTCTATACTATTCAGACTTCTCATTCCTGAGACTTGTTGGGTAAAATCTCAGGATATCTGCCACTTTTTGGATAATTCTTTCAAGCATTTAATACTGGATAGAAAAAAAAAAAAAAAACATGTTTCCAGAATTCCTCCAGCTCATATAGTATTCAAACTCATTTAAACTGGTCAGAGGCTGCTTCTCTCTGCTCCATTATTTTGACAGCAAAAGCAGGCCCCTTGGCCACTTGCCTTGACCCCCAGAAAAGAAAAGCATGCATCAAATATTAATCAAATTTATTTTGGTTGCTACTTTACTTCTGATTAATGGATTATTAATTATGAAGAACTTGATCCACCCTAGCATCTATTTATTTGTTTATTTATTTATTTTTTTACAAATGAGGTTGAAGTCTGAAAATAGAGAAAAGGGTTGCTGGTGCAATCATATGAATCCCAGTAGATTTAAGAATAATTGAACAAACCATTTGAGTTAAGCTTCCTATTTTTTCCGTGCATATTTTGTCACACATTTTAAGACTAATCGCTTATGGATATGTAGTTATCAAAGTCAAGCTGCCGAAGCTGGAAGAAATTTCACGCTGTCAAGTGCATGCTGAAATTATGGATCTTTGTCTGCTTATCAATGTTTGAGCTCTTGGAAAGTAAGAACAATCCAATCCCAACTTTTCATCCTATGAATATGTGATTGAATTTCTAGGTATTATGTACTTATAGCAGTCGTCTTTGATGTTTCAAATGGAGATAAAAATGCTGGTAGAATTCTCCAGGGGGAGCATTTTGGATTTCCTATAATTACCCATAGATGTGTAAAATTCATTCCAAGATATTTAGAGATATGTTTGAGTAATAGTACTCATGAGAGCTAGGATATTTCAACCATCCTTCATGGAAGGAATGAAAGATCTTAGTTGCTTTTCCATTTTGTATGGCTGGAAAGCTTTACCAGAAAATAACAAAGTTTAGCTGATTAAAAAACTTGGAGCATGCTATGGCTGAATCTCAAGAAATAAATAAGAAAACACCCACAGATTGTTGAACTAGGCCCTACTGCACAGCCCACCTTCCAACATGAGTGGTTTTCCTTGTCCCGATACCTAAAATTCTGACTTCAAATTTGACAAATATTGTTAGAACAGTGAATGAAATACAACATCTAGTGGAGCTGCTGGGAGCAGGCAAAATCAAACAACGTGGCAGATCAGATGAATAATATCAGCCATGCAAACTTCAGTTATATCAATACAAATTTTAACATATTTTTTGAGTTTTACACTATTTTACATATCACAAACCTAAGTTATATCCTAATTCCCACCATTAAAGCAGAGATTTGGTTTCCTAATCAAGATTTAGGCTAAAGCATGCCCTTCAATCATGCATTAATATTAGTTAGAATGTTAAAACATAGATAATGCGACTCTGTAACCACTTTGATTTGATGCAATCACGTGGAGTTCTACTGATTATGTATAAACCAAACCCTCCTTAATCCCTATTATCAGCTTTAACAATGTACTTTTATTTTATTATATCATATCATGAATATGGATCACACACTCTTGACATTTATACTTGGTTTTGTCTCAATCACAGTACCATAGTTGCCCTTTGCTGTTAATCAATTGGCTTTAAAAGCATTTTATCCACCAATCACGTACCTTTTGTCCTTGAATCAAATGACAGCCGCATACTTAACAATATTAATTAGGATCAACTCTAAGATTATACTGTAAGATCTTTTGAAGAATTTTCCTGACTTTCCATAGACGGCATGAATTTGGACGTTTTATGTAAGAACAATTATCTTAAATTTTCAAGGTTTTTCAATAAATCTGTCATTTCATGTAAATAAAATCACTTTGGTATCGAGTAAAACATGAAAAAATCATATCTACATTTCAAAATATATATTTTTTAATTTTTATTGTATTTATATATTAATTTTATTAACTTTTAATTAATGTCAATTTTATATTTTTTATTCGTATTATGTCTAAAATTACAAAGACAAAAAGAGATGATTAGGAGATATACATGACAGATATATAATTCATCAAAGATAAACCCTACTTTTTGGAAGGAACTAAAGGAGACGAGATTAAGCATGAATGTATTAACAAGGGAAAAACACCCATTGAAAGGCATGGAAGAATAAAGAACTTAGAAAAAGAACAAAATTCACCAACTGTAATTGATTAATCAAAAGATTTGAATCCCACCTTTTCTTGCTAAAACAGATATGAAAGGTCATCAGAGCATACTATTATACATGTGAACTTTGTCTCAATTTTCATGAATTTGATTGATGGTGGTCCCTTGATCATATAGGAGAATCTATAGAGTATAAATATTTTGATGTTTTAGGGAGAATTTTTGAGTCCATTTTAACCCATCACACTCAAGATCATAAACACCATTACTTAATTAATGTACTGACTAAAGATGAAGAAAAATGAGGCTGAAACTATGAGTATGATTGGTATGTTTAACTTCTAAGTTTGACTTTATTGTAAATCTGATTTATGGTGTCCAGAAAACTTAAAATTACACAGTTTGGTTGCTTTCTTTTACTATAAAAGATTTTATTTAGGTATGGAGAAGACAAAGTTGTAATGGCTTCAGTAGAACAAAATCAGCAGGTCAGGTGAGACTTGAGGGCTAGCTAGGTTTAATCGTACGGTATATTAGTATGACTGGAGAACCGAGATTTGCATGTCAGTTCATGATTGGATTTTAAAAAAACCAACTTAAACTTGATCCTGTATTGTGATCGACTTGCCTACTTAGAGCTAATTCTAAAACGATAGTCTTGGGTGGGATGTAATAATTTATATATATAATTTACGTTTATATTATACAAAATTAAAATTTATGTTTACAAATAAAGCATAATTTTTTTGCATTTATTATTTTTTATTAAATTTTAATTCGCATTTATTTTTATAATTTTTTATTAAATTTTTAACAATATATTTATAATTAAAAATAATAATGGAGAGAGATAGTGAGAGAGCACTGTGTGGACTTATGGTCAAAGATTACAACAAATTTTCCGAAGAAAAATCTTGTCTACACTAAGAGTTTTTCTCTTTTTAAAAGGATTTTGAAATTTGGGACTCCAAAGAGTGAGAAATCAGCCATGCTTACGCAGCTTGGCAAGGAGTGCTAATGCTTTAATTATAATTTAATAAAGGAATCAAACACAGCACCGCACACTACATAAATAGCCTAGTCCCCCAGGCAAAACCTATCTACATCGATCAACTACCAACGGTTAAACCCCTACGGATCATTTATAGAAGCATTTAAACAAACACTAAATCTACCAATCTTCTTCTTTTTCAACAACTTTTAGCATTTTTATACCTAAACAAAGCATGATTGATGCAAGCAATCCTCCATTGCTGTCTAGGTTTTCATAAGTGTCCTGTCAGTACGGTATAGTAATTTTTTTTGTTTTGGTTGGAGTGGTCCAACAAACAAAATAAAAGAGCTTGAAATTTTAAGTATATTTAGATTAAATTAGAATAGATATTGATGGACTACGAAATGAAGCAGTGAAGCTTAAAAGCATGATCCTTTAATGGCTGCACCACCGAGAGCCTGTGTGGAGGACAATATTAGTGTGTTATAGCTATCAAAATTTTGGTGCAAAGTTGGTCTGCAATCTGAGCCGTCCAGTTTGTGGGTCATCAGCACTTACTGATCAGGTCATTGCTGCTGATGATCGTCTCTATCAATGCGAGATTTCTTCTTTGTGGGTCCCCATCACATGGCAATCCTAGATGGATGTTGATTGATCAATGTGGTTTAAATATTTTTGACTTTGAAATTGAAGGGAAAAGATTAAATAGTACTGGGAACCCAATGGTGAAGGTGGTGAATTTAGTGATCAGTAAAAATAGTGTAAAAAACTGAGTTTTTATTAATGTAAATCCGCATGTATAATTTTTATTTTATAAATTTATGTTGGCATAATGTAAAATATAATCATTTTATATTAAAATTTATACCAATATGTTAAAAGTAATTTTTTTTAATTTTTTATAAATATATATACAATATTTATTAAATTTTATCTCACATGCTGGTTAAGATTATAAATAAAAAACTTAGTAGCTAAATGCAATTTTAATTTTTTATATAAAATAATAAAATTAAATTTAAATTAATTATAAATTTTACAGTAAAATAAAAAAAATTAATAAATTATAAGATATTGTTTCTCTATATATATTTTTTAATAATGATATTTTGAAATATTAATGGATTTATTTATATAAATTTTGCTTAGAAATTCGAGGGTGTATTTGACTTTTACTTGGATAAAATTATATTTTACAGAGTCCAATGAGAAGATGCTGCTGCTGAGAAGACACTGCACATGTTGTGGAAAAGAACTGAAACTTGCATGGGATTGGAAGATGGAAATGACCAATGGAAAGAGCTTTCTAGCTTTTTGCTTGCAAATGTACAAACATTGTAAGGAAAAAAACAATCCGTTGTTTCAGATAAACCAGAAACAAAATCAAACAAAGTTGCTAATGAAAGATTTTGGTAGCGAGATAAAAGCAAATTATTAACCTCTTCCCTTTGTTTGATGAGTTTTGCTTTTGCCTTCATCTCTGGCAAAACATTCCAATGAGCTGTCTGTTACATATCGTTTTTAACGGCTTAACTCCTGGTTTAACCATAAACAGTACAAGACCCTGAAAACTGGTTCTCGTGCGTGCAAGAGACAGGTTGAGAGACCATGCGAGAACAAAGATGCGGAGCAAATAAAATAAAGATCCTTGATATCAGTTCTCTCACAGGGTACATTTGACACACCACGGTGAGGGAAATGTTCGAACTTTCTCAGATTTACAAATCTAAAACCCAGATAAATTAAATAATATTCATGGGTTTTGGGTCAGAGTTACTTAAACAACTGGGAAAAAAAAAAAGGGAAAAAAAAGAAGGAGAAATATAATCAGAGAAGCAAAGCAGCAGCTTCATCTTAATCATCTTCTCAAAAATAGTTTTTCATCAGGCCTAACCATTAACCAGCCTTATCTTCTATCATGCTTATTTTGTTCTTGTTTTTCATCTGAGCATGGATGTGAGAGACTGGAAAACAACTTCTTCACAAGGAATGGTGAGCCCCATGTCGTGATCAAAGCCGAACTCTTCTTCAGCTTGATGAAGCAAGCTTTGGAACTCCGGTCGGGTCAAGAAAGAGATGGGAACAATGTATCTACTTCTGTTTTCGCCGACATATACAACAAAATGACCTTTTGGGACATCCAAAGGGAGTCCTTGTTCATCGTAGCTTTGTTTCTTGCCTAAGCTGGAGCATCTTTTCAGGATTTGCTTGATAACTGCTGTTTGAGGCAATCTGTTTGATTTCCTGATAGCCATTTTCTTTCTTTCAAAGTGTAGAACTTGTGATGGGGCGAAGTGGCGAGAAAAGAGCAAGAGAGAAGGGTTTAGAGAGGTGGTTTGAATGGGTGAAGGGTGTAGGGGTATATATGGTGAGCCAATGGAATTTGAAAGAAAGAGAAGCAAAGTCATGTGGGGTTGTGGGGACAAAGGACAAACCATGGGTGTTTTTGGGGTCTGTGTGAACTCACAGGACATGCCCGAACCCACCCCATTGGGATTACACCCCCTTGTTGCCCTCCCAAAGGACATCATGGACCCTCTCTCTCTCCCCCCCTTTTTATGATTTAAAATTTATAAAACTTATATATAAATTTAATAAAATATAAAAAATTAATATTTTATATTTAACATATTAATATAAACTTTAACAAAAACTTTTATATTTTACCTCACATAAATATAATTTTACAATATCTTTGAGTCTATTCCCTATACCCTATACTAATATACTTTATTGCTTGAGAAGTAGCCGACCCCTTCAGTTTCCTATGTTGCCTGATCGTACATTTATTTTTCAACTCTTTTCTGATTAATCATAGCCTTTGCCCTGGAGAAAAATAGTAAGTTCTTGACATTAGGTGCTCCTGCTACAGTAATATGTAATTACTGAGTTTTGAACAAGTCACATCAGTTTACTTTCTTGCTATCCATTAATCGAAATTTTCCTGTTTGGGATGCTAATTTTCAAGATTTAAAGTAAAAATGATACCCTTCCATTTTCTTGTTCAAAGCTTTGAAAATCCCATTCGTGAAAGTTAATTGCATTTTCTCTTCTATTCATTCTTTTTGACACAAAGGGTGATAGAATTTGAACTACTAATCTGCTTCAATCATTCGGATTGTATATACTAATAATTTTGATGATAGTAAAATACTCCATTACAAGATATAAGAAAAAAGAGAAAAAGTTTATAAAACAGTTATTTCACATATGTATATATCTTTTTTATTCAAATCATATCACTTAATACATTATTATAAAAAATTAAATATTTATTAGACATCACATGTAATAATTAAAGAGAAAACTTATTTCAAAAAACTCATTAATGATTTTAGTAATAAATATTTAATTTTTTACAATAATATAATTATATGATATGATTTGAATAAAAAGATATATACTTACGTGAAATTACTGTTTCTTATAATACTTTCTATAAGAAACAACGAGTTACCTAAACATGGACATTTGGTGAATCTCCCAAGGCCAATTCTTCCCCCTTCTCTTCTTTTTTTTTTCGTTTTTTTTACTGTTTGGTTTAGAATTCAGAGGTCAGCAATAACTATACCGAAGGTGCAACGCCAAGTTGCCGCTGTGGGTTTTTGTGAGCTTGTGATTCTGAGAAACGATTGGCAGATGAAACATCAGTGATTCACGTGCATGTACGTGTACTATAGCTGCATGCATGCTTCGTTTTTGCAGGTTTTTGATGCCTTTATCGACCGAAATCATTACATCATTCAATTCAGAAGCCTTATAATTGGTTATTGCCTAGCTATCCATGGTTCTGTCTCATCTGCAAATCGTTCGCTTGTCTCCAATTAGCTTCCAGGGTTCAAATAACCTCACAAAATTAACAGCAAAGCTTTCCTTTTTTTTTTCTTTCGTTTACATAACATTGTTGTAAAACAAGAAGGCTATATCTTAAAAGCATCATGAAAGTTCTGAGAATAATCCGATATTCGAGTTTCGATATCTTTTTTTTCACTTCTCTTAAATCAAAAACCTTCTTTGTATAAAAAAATAATAATAATTAATAAATAAACAATACTAGTAACAAGATTAGAACTAGTCAAAGTTGGTGCCTCTAAAAACAACCATTTTCATCACGGTTCAAGGATATAATTACACTCTCAATCAACTACTCTAATTAAGTTATCCTAACCGAAGTTTTCTTATGTTTATGTTTGGCAATAAGTGTTTGGAGCTAATTCCATAGGCATTAGGTGGCAATGGCATATATATTTATATATCCAAACCCTTAGCTGCCATACCATACCAGTATGTACAACAAAATGAAGAATCTTTCATGCATTCTTCAAAACATCTTAGGAAAAAAAGAATGGAGAGATTGGGAGAAGAACATAAAATTGTCCCACGGGACCACAGTGTTGAAAAAAAAGTAATGGCAGAAGAGATCGAGAACTTTGCCTCTTTTAAAGATATCCTCGTTCTCACTTCACCTACTATTTCAATAGCACATGTAATCATTTGATTTAAGATTAGTTTGGATAAACAGTAAAATTGATTTCAATAAGATTGAAAACAATGAAAAGATTCTTAAAAATATATATTTTTATTAAAATAATAAAAAAATTAAAATTTAACAGCAAGAAGATATTTTTACTTTGCTGTTATTTTGTCTCTTTTCCTCCAAATGCACTTTATTGGAGTCTGCTGGGCTCCCAAACTCCCCCTCAATTTCATCTACGTATATAAGTGACTCTTGGACCGACTTTCTCTGATCATTCATCCAAGATTAGGGTAGAAACTAGGTGAATTAATTTACTTTTAAGTTAATCAAATAGTATGGTCCTAACTCTCCATTGCCAAAGGACTAAAGAGGATCTTTCCTTGAAGATCTCTTGGTATACAAATATTAATGGACTTTGCTATGTGGTCCTCGAGCTAGGCTAGCAAAAGAACGACCAAATTTGAGAATAGTCATAATCAGAAATAAATTTGAAATTAAATGAGAGCCACTTGTGTCTCTTCTGTATCTTTCCCTCCTTATGATCAAGGCCAGCAGCTTCTTTCTCTCTCTCTCCTCCCCTTGTTCTAAGGTCCAGAAAGAGGCAGAACTGATACTTAATGCTTTGTTACGGCTATGTACGTACTGGCCATGTCGTGTCCTTCCTGCAACTCTTCTCCCTGCTTTAATCATATAGTTATTTAGATATATAACACATTAATTAACTACATATTTGTACGTTAACAATGGTACATATCCCTTGTTTTAATATTTGAGAGCATACTATGTTTTTTATTTACATTAGAGATTTTTAGTTTTGAGGAATGAAAAATGTATGTGATAGTCTCGAGCAGTAAAGGAGTTGATGGTACACAAATTCTTTATGTAATTAATGTTACATGCACCTTGTTTTAATGTTTGACAGCATACGTGTTTTTTTTTTTATTAGAAGTTTCTAGTTTCGAAGAATGAAAAATGTATGTATTAATCTCAAACTTTAAAGTAGATGATGGTACATAAATTCTTTAAGTAATTAATGTTACATGCACCTTTGTTTTAACGTTTAAGAACATGTGTTTTTTAAAAAAAAAATTACGTTAGAGGTTTCTAGTTTCGAAGAACGAAGAATGTATGTATTAGTCTCAAATTTTAAAGTAGATGATGGTACACAAATTCTTTATGTAATCAATATTAAAGGCTCTTTATTTTAATGTTTGACAACATACGTGTTTTTTATTTACGTTAGAGGTTTCTAGTTTCAAAAAATGCAAAATGCATGCATTAATCTCAAACTTTAAAGTAGATTATGATATGCAAATTCTTTATGTAATTAATGTTACATGTACCTTGTTTTAACGTTTGAGAGCATATGTGTTTTTTTAAATTTACATTAGAGAATATATGTATTAGTCTCAAATTTTAAAGTAGATGATGGTATGCAAATTCTTTATGTCATTAATGTCATGTGCACTTTGTTTTAATGCTTGAGTGCATATGTATTTTTTTTTTACAATGAAATTTTTAATTAAAAAAATGTAAGTATTGAAAATCAAATATTAAATTTATAGAATTTTTACATCTTTAAGATGAAAATTAAACTATTTGAATTAATACTCAAAATTAAGAGCAAAATGCTTGGATTCAAGAGAAAAACATGTATTTATTTAAAATTTTCTCCTATTTCGAACGTGATTAGTTTTAAATGATTGAGGGCTCGAACAGAAGGCTGAACTGATCATGGGCCAAAGGGTCGCAGTTTTTCAAAGGAAGCGGCACCATGTTCTGTGATTGAAATTTGTTTAAGGATTGGAAGATGAATGCTTGAAAACAGATACATATACCGAGGGTGGGTCCAAAATAATCACCGGAAGCCGAGAGGCAGTGACTATTTATCTCATAGTGGTTTGAGAATGAGAGCTATGGCAAAGTCTAGGAATGGAAACTAAACGACCTCATGTTAAAGGTACGCACGTGAAGGCCATGTTACCTTTGCCCCCCAAGACTTCTTCGCAAGACAAAACAGTAAGGTAAGGTCCATCAATCAACCTAGTGTAAAGATATTCGACTACGCTCGTTTTTAAGGGTCTGACGGTCTGTCTGCCCTCGTGATTTTACTGATATTAATCCTTACAAGTGATCAAGAATTCTAAATGAAGTTGACCTTGTTTTGTCAATCGTGAATGGCAAGGAGTTGAGCTAAACCTAATAAACGTACATAAGCCAATGGTTCACGTAACTAAAGATGGGGAAAGATCTTGAGGGTATGCAAATTGCATGGAAAAGGATTGATCCTCGAACAGAAATATATATATATATATATATATATATATATATAGACAGCAATAAACATGTTCCAAACCCCCAGAAAAATGCTTAGACACCGACTTTACAAATCTATAAAGTAGAAGGAATACTTGACAAACCAGAGGCAAGTAGCTATGGAGGACTTGACCAGATATACTCATGGGATTTCAAATGTGAAGACAATCTATCAAAACAACACATAACCAAGGAGATTGAAGGCATAAACTATTTGAAAAGCCAATCTTGAAACGAAATGAAAACGGGAAGGCCCCAGTTTACAGCTAAGGCCATGAATCCGGAACACCCGGACTTACGGATGTACCTTAAACAGTGATGGAAGCACATGTACCGTGTAAGATGAAGGAAACAATAAATGTAATGTTTCGGATGATGGTCTACTACACAACTGTATTATTATCTGTTAGTGTTGTCCATCCCATTTCAGGGAGCAACATTCTATAGAAAGGGGTCCAAGCCAGCTGGCTGGATGATTTGTTGTGTATGGGTCAGGGAAGAGGACGTCCTAACCATGAACGTTGAAGTTTCGATGAACTTTGGGTAGCCTTTATGCCATTGGCAGACCTACAAGTCGGACGTTTTGCCAGCTGAAAATTATGACAATGACCAGAATTTATAACCCCATATATGAGAACTTGGCGCATGAAAGTTCTTGGAAAGGTTTACCATTTCAACGTCCGTCGGTTTGATGAAAATGACATACTTTCTGGACAGTGGCTGCCATAGGAAAAGGGAAAAAAAACAAAAAAAAAAAAAAGGCTAGACGTGAATTCAAGCCCTCCTTGTAAGGATTCTTTGGAGTGTGAATCCTACCCCTTTATCAACTGTTAAAAAAGAACAAAAATAATTAGTACCATAAAATTGTACATAAGAGACCTCGGATGAAGGCTTGAAGACCAGGCCTGAAGCCCTTCAATGTCAGGGTTAGAGCGGGAGATTAGGCCAGCATCCCGCACCCTTTGTAGGCCGAAAATTAGTTCGGTTTGGTGTTATTGTTAGGATGGGCGAGCCCAGGATGAGTAGGCAGGCGTTCATCATCAAACCTCATTGACCTGGATGATTTGAGTTGACGTTTGAAAGGAAATTTGACAATTCGGTATAATTTGTATTTTTTAAGTTAAAATTAGTGTATATAATTTTTATTTAAAATTTGTAACATATATTAAAAATAAAGGTTTAATTTTTATCATATTAATATATATAATATTTTATTAAATTTTAATATGTATTATTTTGTGTCACTATATTATCATATCTAAGATAATTAAAAGGTCTACCTGAAGGTCCCTGGCAAGACAGGAAAGGATGATATTATTAGGCAGAAAATAAAACTTGAGAATTGGAGGGGAAGATACATTTGTGATAGTGTTCGGAAGTAGTGCAACAAAATACCGAATGTGTTATAGCAGCCTTAAAACAATGTGAAATCAGAAGCACAGTCAACTCGAGTAGATAAAAGAATTAGTACTCTGACAAATTCAGACTTCAATCCAGCACAAGCCTTCAGAGGTTGTGACCTCTGTTGAGTATCAAATCCCGTGAAGAACGAATCTTAAACAATAATACCCTTAAAAACAGAAAGCCGGTCACTAGGAGTTGAACAAAGGTATAAAGGAGACTTCGGAATGCTGACTTCACAACTCTGAAATAAGGCTGAAGTCTGAATGCTGCTCAACTTGAAACCATAGGCCACTCTTTCGTCATTTGCTGTAATAAACTAGCTGCAAAATCTAACCTTAAATTATTCATCTATGAAGATAGAACGGCTGGTTACTGTGTTTCCTCCCCTGCTTGCAAACTCTCATAATGTTTGACAACAACTTCCCATCCTCCAGGGCACATAACCGTCAGGAGGGTTCTCACCAGTTCTTGCATAAGTTCGCATCTGCGGCAATACATATTGGAGTCAGCAACTTCGAAATTACATACAACTTGAAAATGCCGGTGAGAGTAAGTTCAACAACTTTTCAAACAGTGATGGAAAATTTCAAGGATAATATAAGCGGAAGCTTTTCTAGTAGCCATGAACATCCAATCCAAGTCAGAATTTCTATAAATGCTGGAACATGCTTCAAGGATAAACCTATAATTTTTTTCAACTGAAGTGTAATGAATCGTTCCAATCCAGTTTGTAACATTCTTTTGTACCCTAACACAAATTAAAGAATGAAAGTTAAATCTATTAAGTTTCTGAGCAGGCCCTGTTTCCCTTAGTAACCTGCAAACGCAGAATCTTAAAAGTAATATATGAAGGTATACTAGAGCACCAAGTGAGAACTGAGACTAATTGACTCAACAACGAGCATCAAATTTAGTTTAATATGTAATTCTGCACAAGATTTAAGATTGTCCTAATAAGATGAAGACTGAAACACCATCAAAATCTAGAAAATCCAGCTCTTACTTTGGTTCCAGAGATGAACAGGAAATCTTTGGCACGTGAAGGATCAAAAAATGCCATCTTCTTTGCCACTGTGTCATAAGCTGCCACCTGCAGACCCACAATTCTGGGAAATTGAGTGCAAAAGGGAAAGAAAAGGCACCAACTTAGCAAAATGCATTCCTGGTTGAGTGCTAAAAGTTTTTCTTTGAATCAGTGAGTGGCTAATTTGTATTGCTGGATCAGTCTTTATTGAGATTATGGTGCTGCTTACCAGCATCTGTTATGATTAATTAAGCTGAGAGTTTCTAGAAAGGACCAGATTGCATATTCTGCAAAAATTTGAGTCATTATGTGATAATACACTCGCTGGGGATTAACTTTCAAAAAACATTGAAGATGTAGCAGAAGGAAGGCGTAAGCATACGAAATATCATTTGAGAATACTAAGTAGATTTTTTATATGATAAATGTATATACACTATAACCCTTCTAAATTAATAATTTTTCTAAATTAATAAAAAATTATGATTCTGACTTAGATCAATAGAAAAACTTAATAAACCTCACTATTGTAATAATTAATAATTTTATTTTAAAACTTATTATAAAATTTTAATTTCCATTATCGCATAAAATAATTTCATCAAAATACAAGAGATATTATATAATATTCAAAAACTAAAAAAATACTTTAGGATATTAATTTACAAAATATCACTACCTTTAAGATTCTGATCTAATCCTTCATCTTGAAAGTTATTCTCAAAAAATTATTATGATCATTTTCTTATTGTAACTTGAAGATTTCAACTAAATTTAACATTTTAAGAGATTTTAAAGAAAATTAAATGATGTGAACAATAAATAGATTTATTTCTTAAATTAAAATAATAATTTAGAAGATAAAACTCTTTAAATTAATAACTCTTTTAAATTAATACTCAATAAAAAGTTACAAGAACATTAATTTATAGGGAAATTACTGTGGTATCTACAAGTAAGGTTAAACCAGCGTATATGTGACTTACCCGAAATGGCTAAATATTAAGCTTTTCCAAGCCAGCTGGAGCCATGCTAAGCACTTTGTTCCCATGATCAGGTAATAACGTCAACCTCGCCTTCGGCATTGACTCAGCCTCAACCGTCTTCGCTACCCTTTCACTCTCTGGCACAACCAGATCGACGAGGACTCCGCCATCCGGCTCGATCAACGAGCTCTTGATCACGGGAGTCGATAACTGAACCAGAGCTTGCATTTTTCTCGGTCTGTAACAAGTTGATGTTAAAAGGTTAGAATGGTAAATCGATTTTGGTCGGATTTTGGTGTTGTAATCCGTGAAGGTACAGGGTTTTGCTGCTGAAATTAAGGTAAGTGGTGGAAGTGAACTGTACTTTAATTGTTAGGGACATGATCGTAGGGAATTGTGAGAGTATGTTCGAAGAATAAGTTGTTAGATAAATACAATGAGATCCTGAAAAACTGGGGAACAGAAGTTGAGGCTTCAAAACTGGCGAAGAAAGAGCTTAGGCCTAGAAAAGAGATCCACACATTTGCCTCACTCGTTTCGAGTATGTGGACGGCAGTTGGGGGCCGGTCTACAGAGGCTTAGCGTTGGGGGACCAGACCATATCAGACCAATGGCTTTAGATTCTGGAGTGAAAAAAGAGTATGATATATGGGCCAAAATGCCAACTAAAAAAAGGTAGAAGATAACTCGTAGCCCATTCCTGACCCAAGAATTCTCCACTCCATCTTTTTAAAAGGGGTAAAGTGTTTGTATTACAAGGAACCAAAGTATTCATGTATCCAAAAAAAAAAAACACCCAAAGTATTCCAACAACCATCTATAATCTAGATATAATATTTAATTATTTAACAATTAAACTAACTAAATGTATCTTCAATATTTGGCATAAAATAGATATAAATTCTCGACATTTTATCGCTGAAAATTAGTTCATAAATTTTTATACTATTGTAAATAAACTCTCAACATTCTAAAATCACGCAATTAAATTCAGATCTATTAAATAACACTAACTATTGTTTGGATATTTTATATAGAAATTGATGTGGATAATATAATTGGTTGCCATGTGACATGCAATACTAATAGAAATTAGTGTCATTTAACATATTTAGACTTAATTATATGCTTTTGAAATATTAAGTTTTTTTAATAGTGAAATAAAAGTTTTATGAATTGATTTTTATACAATAAAATGTTAAGAGCATTTTGAACAAAACGTTAAAAATATATTTAATTATTAAACTTAATAATTAAATGCATTTTAATAGCGCTAATGCTAAAAAGAGATGAAATAATAGAAGCATCCAAGAAAGTGAATCCGAATACTTGAAAATGAAATTTAATTTTCATTGAATTTAATAAAATTTAATAATTTTTTTCCACGTAATTCAATTTGTTGAAGAATATGAATGTTTGAAAATGGAATTAAATTTTTATTAATCAATATCCATGATTAAAAAAAAATCTAAAATGAGTGCTTAGGCTGGCGATCCAATTAACTTTGAAAATCAATATAATGTTTGAATAATTTAAATAAAATATTAAATTTATCAAATAAATTTTAACATAAATCAATTTATAATACCTTATTACTCTATTTAAAATCAAGTAAAATATAATTCGATCTAATCTACGACAACTCCAAGTAAGATTTTGAAAATTTGAATAATTTGAGTTAAGTATTTACTTAATTTAAGTAAACTCCAGTCATTTAATAAAGTAAATAAATTAAATTATTTATAAATAATTGAATTCAATTAAGTAATTTTAATACTGGACCCAAACTGGATTACACGCCACTAATGCCAACTACCAGTGAACCACGATTACAATTAGGAGTGTAAATGATACAGTAGTACTTGCAAGCTACTCGAACTCGACTCGAGTAAAACTCGAATTCGATTCGATTTTAATAGAGTCGAGCTCGAACTACTCGAGCTATAGAACGAGTCGAATTCGAGTACTTGATACCCGGCTCGAATAGCTCGCGAGCCTAATCGAGTCTCTAGCTTTATATATATTTTAATAATATATTATTATATAATAATATTTATATAATAAGTGTAAGAGCGAGTTCGAGTTGAGCCTTAGAATCGAACTCGAGTTCGAATAAAAAATCGAACTTATATAATCGAACCTAATCGAACGAGTTCGAATCAAGTATTAGAATCGAATTCGAGTTCAAAAAAAATCGAATTTATATAATCAAACAAACTTAAATAACTCGAATCGACCACGAATTTAAAAAATAAAATTCAATCAAATTCAAATCAAATATTAAACACTAAATTTTTAAATCATAATTAAAATCAAATACTTTACTATATCGATTCGATTAGACGCTACTATCAACTAAGATACGGGGATACTTACTTTCGTTTTATTCGGATAAAGAATCATGGGCCCTACGTCGGAATCAACAATTCGACGACGTATCTATCCCTAGATATTTTGGTCTGTTTTCACACAGCCACCGAAGTCCTCACAGTCACTGCCCAGCGAAGAGTGCATAATCCCCAAAAAAAGAAATAAAATAAAATAAAATAAAAAACCCATTCGCAACAAAGTCCAAACCGGCTTTCCTAATGTATAAAGGCAAAAACACCCCTAACCCTCTTAAAATCTCCCGCTACTTCATATCCTAGTCTTCTCCAATTCTTGTAAGGGCATTATTGTCCCATCACTTTATTCCTTTACCCTAATTCGCCGTTTCGCCGTGTTTCACTGAAGAGCAGAAGCTATAAACAAAATGCGAAGCTAGCCGAGGTTTTATTTCCTTATTTCGCATATTTCTCGATTTAGGGTTTGGATTTCGTCATTGTGGTCGATTTTATTAGAGATTTAGGAGAGATTTGAATTGGGAGCTATTTGCAATGGGAGTGCCAGCCTTCTACAAATGGTTAGCGGAGAAGTATCCGCTTGTTGTGGTGGACGTTATAGAGGAAGAGGCGGTGGTTATCGACGGCGTCTCGATTCCCGTGGATACGAGTAAACCTAACCCTAATAAAGTCGAATTCGATAATCTTTATCTCGACATGAACGGGATCATTCATCCTTGTTTCCACCCCGAAGACAGAGTAACCCTCTCGGCACATTAAGATTTCTAGCTTATTTTCCGGTATTATGTTTCTTTGAATTGCTACAATGAATTGATTAATTTGATTTCGTCTCATGCAGCCTTCGCCAACAACTTTTGATGAAGTATTTCAGTGCGTCTTTGATTACATTGATAGATTGTTTGTTATGGTCCGTCCTCGAAAGCTTTTATATATGGCTATTGGTGAGTAACACTTATCTTAGGTTGAAAGATATGTTAATATTTTTGACTTGCAGATGAAGTGTAGTTATATTTGTCTGATGGTACTAACTTTTTATATGGAAACATACGGTAGATGGCGTTGCCCCCCGGGCTAAAATGAATCAACAGCGATCTAGGCGTTTTAGAGCAGCGAAAGATGCTGCTGAGGCGGTATGTTATCTTATCATTGCTGGGTAGAATTTTTTATTATGTTGTTTCCTATGCTAATTTGCATACTGGATGAAACAAGATTTAGTTGGTATTAGTATTTCATATTCTCGCACTTTTTAATAAAAGAAATTTTCGCAACAACAGAAGCTGATTTGGTTATAATTTTGTTCTTGTAAACTTTGTAGGCAGCTGAAGAAGCGCGACTCAGGGAGGAGTTTGAGAGGGAGGGCAGAAGGCTTCCTCCTAAAGAGGAATCACAGCTTTTTGATTCAAATGTTATTACACCTGGCACTCCATTTATGGCTGTTCTGTCAATTGCTTTGCAGTACTATATCCACCTTAGATTAAATTATGACCCTGGATGGAAAAATATCAAGGTAGTATCAGTATTATGGTTCCTTTTTTGTTCTTTTCTTTTCAACTTTCTTTTATCGTGGTGGAGACTTTTTGGCTTTCCTCTTACTTTTATCTTTTTGAAGGTTATTCTATCTGATGCAAATGTTCCTGGTGAAGGAGAACATAAAATTATGTCATATATGCGGCTCCAAAGGAACCTTCGTGGTTTTGATCCAAACACACGCCATTGCCTTTATAGTTTGGTATATTTCTCTCTTCACTATTTCCATATTGGATTTCAACTTCTCTATTTAAATTTTATGAATGTCTTCTCTTTATTTTCTTTGGCCAACTTTACTGGACTAAAATCGATAGCTATTATTGACACTTGACAGGATGCTGATTTAATTATGTTGGCCTTGGCTACTCATGAAGTTCACTTTTCAATCCTTCGAGAGGTTTGTATTGTTTTCAATCTGTAGGTATCTGCTACTTTTTTTTTTTTCTGGTATAATTTGCTTGAAATCTCGTCTGAGTAGCTGTTTTTTCTTTCATTTTGTAACTTCTATCTGAGGTTGCTTATTTTACTCATTTATTGGAATAAGTGGATGTGCAAGTAAATGATTTTTTTTTTCGTGGAAGAATGTTTAATCATTCTTTATCATGTTCCTTCTCGGTCCAAAAGTAACAGGTTTTATGGAATACTTTCAGATTGTCTTCACCCCTGGACAAGATAAATGCTTCCTATGTGGTCAGATGGGCCATATAGCAGCCAATTGTGAAGGAAAGGCAAAGCGGAAGGCTGGAGAATTTGATGAGAAAGGTGATGGAAAAGCTGTGGCCAGAAAGCCATACCAGGTATCTTTTAAATTGAATTTACAGTTGAAATAATTATAATAAAATCTTTCAATAAATTGCCTCTTGTCATGTGCTTCATCTTTGCAGTTTCTGAACATATGGACACTTAGGGAGTATCTGGAATATGACATGAGAATCCCCAATCCTCCTCATGAAATTGACTTAGAACGCATTGTGGATGATTTTATATTTATGTGCTTCTTTGTTGGCAACGATTTCTTACCTCATATGCCTACACTGGAGATTCGTGAGGTTTGTACATGGTTGAAGTAATTTTTCTTCCATTGGTTTATAATTTTATAATGATTTTCTGAATGGAACTTGAGGTTTTGTATATGAAACTGAGATCTTAATAAGAAGCTCTCTCTTCTCCATTTGTTAATTTACAGGGTGCAATCAACTTGTTAATGGCGGTATACAAGAAGGAATTTAGATCATTGGGTGGTTATTTGACCAATGGAAGCAAGGTGCCTGTTACTCTTATTTGCGTCTACATATTATTCCAATCATCAAATTTCATCTAGTATACTAATGCTTTTGACTGCATGAGTTCTATTTCAGCCAAATTTGAGAAGGGTAGAGCATTTTATCCAGGCTGTAGGATCCTATGAAGATCAAATATTCCAGAAAAGAGCACGATTGCATCAGGTTTGTTGAGTCAGGATCAATACGATTCTCTTTAACTAAAAAAAAATGTTTATATTTAGGTTTGTCCTTGTTTCAAATTATTCTGTAAAACTTGCACATTGGTGTGTTTCATTTTTCATTAAAAAAAGGTTGGGATCTTGCCTTGTGGTTTGGTGGTCTCTTTTTATTTCATGTTGCATGTGGTATTCATTTCGGTGGTCATGCAAGATATGAGTCAAGGTTACCTTCTGCTGTTTGCTCTCTTAGCTGTTTTTTAGTTTTAAAACTCGAGTGTAGGTCAATGTTCCTTCAATGTGTCTATGGACATATATGCACTTTAAATGAATCATCTTATTTGAGGATTCTTGGAATGAATGTATTTTGTATGAACTCGACTTTTTTACTCATCCTTTTAGCCAGTAAAACAGTTCAGTAGTAATTTGTTATTTGATGGTATCTTACAGCATCAGGCAGAAAGAATCAAGCGCGAAAAAGCACAAGTTAGAAGAGGAGATGATGCAGAACCTCAACATCAACCTGATTCTCTGGTTCCAGTTGCTAGGTTTCATGGTTCCCGTCTTGCCTCTGGCCCTTCATCTGCACTGTTTCAGGAAGCAATGGAGTGTGATGATAATGGATCCTCTGGTCGGCCACACAAAGTGCGACGTTTATCTTTAGGGGCCACTATTGGTGTTGCTATTGTTGAAGCAGAGGATAGTATTGAAACAGATGTATGTTTTCCTGCTTCAGGAGAGGCACTTTAATGTAATTCTGACTCCTTCAGCCATTTTTTAGGACTCATATTCCATGGGCTAACCTATGATTTGGTATGAGCCTTGCTGGCGAGGAGTTAAGAGAGTATTAATTATCCTGATATATATTTTACTGGACTGTTGTATGTTAAAGTAATGGAACTTATTATGTTGTTTCTTTCTTCCCATTGCTATCAGCTACATGAGAACAAGGAAGAATTGAATGCAAAACTTAAGGAGTTGATCCGTGACAAAGCTGATGTTTTTAACTCCAAAAATCACGAGGAAGACAAGGTTTGATTATGATGATATCTTTTCATAAGTAATTTATGATTTTTTTCTTATCCAGTTTCTACTAATATTTTGTGTTTAGGCAGTAGTGAGACTAGAAATTTTCAAAATGTATGCTGCCCCTGCACCTCTTACCTCTACCAAGTGGAAAATAATTCATATTGATTTGTAATTGTATGTAAAATTCAATGGGCTTGACCTAGTATCTACTTTCAAGTTTTTGGCTGTGGAGACATGCATGATTGGATGCAGCATGTAGGCTTAATATAAAAGAACTGTTGTTTCTCTCATTTCCTACTAGAATATCTTAGCTGCTTATATGGCTGTTTGCTCTTATCAGATTAAACTGGGAGAACCAGGGTGGAGAGAAAGGTATTATCAAGAAAAGTTTTCGGCAAAAACTCCAGAAGAAATGGAAGCAATACGAAAAGATGTTGTGCGTTCATGAATTTTTTTTAAGCTGTTGTATATTATCTTTTTGAATTATTTCTCTGATAATCTTATATTCTGGAGCTTTGTTTGTTTAGGTTTTGAAGTTCACAGAAGGTCTATGTTGGGTCATGCACTATTACTATGAAGGGGTTTGTTCTTGGAGGTGGTGAGTTTCTTTTACATTTACTCTTTTTCTTGCACTGGTTTTAAAGGGAAGTTTGACGAGGTTTTTTTGTGTTTATTTTCTACTCTGGAACGGTTTATGTGGATACTTCTGTTGGATTTGGTTCCTCGCTGTTTCCTTGTCCTTGCCTGCGCCCCCGCGCCCCCCCTCCCCTTTTAGCCTGGGTCAATGATGTTGATATTTTATAAGTTTTTATTTGTTTTGTTGGGCATTTAGTGATAGACATCACATGCTCTCATTTGTGGTCTATTTTGAATCATTCTGAGTGAATATTCTAATTTTGTGCTTAGAATCAGTCATCTAATTCCTTTTTGGATCATTGAGTTGAATTATTTTTTTTCAGCGTCATTGTGCTTTGTTTTGGTGAGAATGATTTATTGATCAGGATCTCATCTTACTTAAGTAGACTTCATTCTTTGAGTTGTCACTGAATTTTGTTGATTCAGGTTTTATCCTTATCATTATGCACCATTTGCATCTGATCTAAAGGATCTTGGTAAGCTAGATATTCGGTTTGAACTGGGTTCCCCCTTCAAACCATTCAATCAGTTATTGGGGGTTTTTCCTGCCGCAAGGTACTGTTACTTGTTTCAAGTTTTTTCTCCTTGTAAGTTTCTGAGCCGGTAGGATACTAGTAATATATTTCCTTTGCAGTTCCCATGCACTTCCTGAACAATATAGGAAATTGATGACTGATCCAAATTCTCCCATTATTGATTTTTATCCGACAGGTATGCAATTCTGCTAAACAAACGGGCATCATATGTATATCTTAATTTCTTTCGTAAGATCTGAAATTTGAACTTGCTCTTTTTATCAGATTTTGAAGTTGACATGAATGGAAAGCGGTATTCATGGCAGGTAGGTTTATCTTTTGCTTTCATTTGGTTTGGTTTTCATTTGCCAAGTGGTTTATTGAAAGTCTTTGGTTTACTGAAGTGGAAATTTGATCTATTTGCTGTTGCTTTCTGAAGGGTATTGCAAAATTGCCTTTCATTGATGAAGAGCGCCTTCTTGCAGAGGTTGCAAAAATAGAACATACTTTGACGGTATGGCTCTATAATCAAGTTCATCATTTCATGCATGTCTTCTACTCTTTCTCCTTTTTTTAAGAATCTATATGTTCTTGTAGAATTTTGTTTTAGTTGTGTCTTTTAAAAGATGCAATCTTATGCAGGAGGAAGAAGCACGGAGAAACAGTACAATGTGTGACATGCTTTTTGTTGCAGCATCACACCGTCTCGCAGAACAAATCTTTTCTCTTGACAATCGTTGCAAGAAATTGACAGAAAGGCAACGAATTGAAGTCAAGGAGGAAGTCAAACCTGATTTGAGGTGTGTCAGAAAGCTTTAATCTACATTCATATTGCTATGATTGAGCCCTCTTGTCCTTGTGTTTGTTGAGTGCTATTTTGGACTGTTGTTGAAAATCAAGGTAATCTTTTGAATTCTATCGTTCTATTTTTTTTTCCTTTGAAAACACTGCAATGCTGATAGGATTTAATGGGGGATTGTTCCCTTGTTTATGGTGGGAAAATTTTTATAGTTTATTCAGTACTCTCAATTGGCATTACGAAATATTTATATTGTTGGTTTCCTGTCGTTATGGGGATAGAAATACAGCTTCTGCTGGATACAATGCTGCTTGCATTTCACTGTCAATTATAGAGCTTTTGATGCTTTCTCATTTTGCCTTAAAGCTATATTAAGTTCTAAATTGTTGGTTTCTGGGGGTGATGCTCTATTGCAGTTATGTTGATTGCGTTCAATTCATCACATGATTCAAAATTCAAGTTTGCTTAGGGAAGCTGATATGTATTTCTTTTGTTGGTCATGACAGAAGCTATAAGCTTATTCACCATGTTGGTATTGTTGGGCTAGTTGTGCTTTATACTCTAGTATTATTCCTTTTAATTTTAATTCTGGTTGTATGCCTGCTTTTGCTGTCTATAAACACAACGCTGACTAGGATATGCTTGTGTGTCGCTGTGCGTTGAGACATTGATGTTCCTGAGATAGTTCAACATACTTGTTGGGAATGGTCTTGTGATATAATTTAGGATTCAAGCTGTCTTGACTACTTTGCAAGCTAACAGTGAAATTAAGATATGTCCCCCTTTTTTCTGATTTATTTAGGTCTGCATGCAGTGATGGGATGAATGGTTACATATCTCCTTGTGCTGGTGACACAAACCCTCCTATATTCAGGTCGCCAATCAAGGACATGGAAGATATATTGGCCAATGAAGTCATGTATGTTTCAATTATTGATCATATGCATGGGATTGGTTATTAAATAAAGATACATTAATGTTTTCTTGGATGCCTGCTTTCCAGATGTTGTCTATATAGACTTCCAAAAGCTCATACACATATCACCCGCCCTCCAGCTGGAGTTACATTGCCTCGTAAGGTATGTAGCCGTTGTAGTTCTCTGCTAAATGGTAGATGATTTTTTTTTTTTTAAAGTAATGCTGCATCACCTGTTATTTGATCTAGTTTTGCCTGTTCTGTATCATCTGAACTTACAATTGGTTGAATCAATCTGGATGTGTTAGCTGACCAAATTGCAGCTAATTTTCTAAATTTGTAAATATGTGATGACCAATTGAAACAGCTGACTTTTGTTGAACCGTGCTGACGAAAACATAATCCTCATGCACTTATCTTGCTGGGTGAACTTAGGAACTTCTGAATCGCTTATTGACTCCCTTTCTGGAAAATAGCATCCACATGCTTGTGTGCAATATCCTCAAAAAGTCATGCAAGAATCAGTAGTATAAAAACAATGTTAGGCTTGTTCTGTCCACAAAAG
Source organism: Firmiana major (assembly GCA_033439115.1). Classification (NCBI taxonomy): domain Eukaryota; kingdom Viridiplantae; phylum Streptophyta; class Magnoliopsida; order Malvales; family Malvaceae; genus Firmiana; species Firmiana major. The sequence goes on along the minus strand of CM065907.1, from coordinate 768,752 downwards.
CACACCTAAAAGGAGGAAAAACATTGTTAGGCTTACTTTAACAAATGAGAAAAATGCTTATCATGGTTGATTTAGTCATATTACTTTTATTGATATTTTTCAACATTGTGCTCCACAGATGGTCCAATTCAGTGATTTAAAACCCATAGCTGCATTATGGCATGAAGATTCTGGGAGGAGACCTTGGGCAAATGGAAGGTTGCATGCAGTTGGTCACCATCTATTGGAAAGGTTAATGCTCAAAAGATTGTATATATTATTGTTTCTGCACTTCTTGCCGTAGTGCATTGCTTTTATCTCTGAGAAAACATTTACTAACGGTTTACAGTATGGTTTGCTTTTCTTTTCAGAAACAACCCTCCCGGATCTGTTTCTGGCCGGAAGCTTGGGGAGGCATCACATAGACTTATAGCTCATAGCTTACAGTTGAAGGAAAACCGTAAGGGGCTCAGTAATGATAAGCAGGCTCCACCACCATCATATGCCACTGCTCCCTATATTCCACCGGTCAATTTACATGGGTTTCACAACCAGGGACAGCCTAGAATGGTTCCTCCTGGGCTGGATTGTTCTAGTGCAGGTCACCCCTTACCTCGGAATCCTCCTTTGCGTCCCCCCGGTTCCCAGCTTCCTCCTTTGCGTCCTCCCAGTTCCCAGCTTCCTCCTTTGCGTCCTGGCTACTATTTCTACAAAATAGATAGCCAAGCAGCTGCTAATAACTTGCACTACCTTCCGAAACATAATCAGAATGGTGGATCAAGCCACATGCCCAAGCCACAAGGTGGAGTTAACCAGGGTCTTCATAGAGGGCATGGCCATCAGCAACAAAGAGGTAACCAATTGCATCGTAATCATCAGAGAGATAATCAGCAAAGAGGGAGCCAGCGCCACAGGAACAAACAACAGCACGACAGCAATCAACAGCGAATGGGTAATCAACAACAGAGAGGACACCGTTACTGGTTGAGAAATACCGCTCAAAGATCCTCTTATCTGCTATCAGGTCTTGAATCTTAATGTTCGAATTGATGTACCATACTTGTTCGAGTGGCAAGGGGTGTCCTTTTGCTCGTTTTTGCTTATTGAAATTGACCAATCCAAGCGATAAGGGCCCAGTTTGTCATTACAAAGCCTGGAGTTCAGCCTTACTATTAAGAATTGAGATGGTAGTTCTGTAATGTGATTGGGGCTTGCCAATTTTAGCTTAGGCCCGTTTTGATTCTGGTTGATGACAATAACACTATATAATTCAATTTCGATACACAAGCCCTAATGACCATAATTGTACAGGATGAGCCCCATCATTGAAGGGGAGCACATATATCATTGCATTTCCCTTTTTTCGGTTAATATCATTTCATTTTTTTATTACTTTTTGAGTATCTCAGTTTTCATATTAATTTATCTGAGTGCTAATAGTAATTAAGCAAAGCTAGCTATGACTGGAAGTATTTAAATCAAAGCAAGTTTAAAGCTTACAAGGTATCTTAATTTACTTAAATAATTAATTAACAGAAAAACCTCAGATTATTATTTGTAAAATAAATGAAAGCATCAGTGACGGTGGCATTAGCTAATGTCTATACTTGTGCAGTTCCATGAATAATCACGCTGCCTACGTGTCTCATTTATATGCAAATCTTCATGAACATTGAAAACCCCCAATAGTTCTATTATGGGAATAGAAAATTGCGAATAAAATTTAGATGTGACATGTTATTTATCATTAATATATGTATTGTTGCATATGAAGCCAACCATGTATGGTATGTCTCTTCCTTTACAACATTTCATTTTAGGGCAGAATTAATGTCTGATAGGATGCATCCAAATGGCATATATTTATACTTCAAATTCGCAAGAAAATAGTATTAATGAAAGTAACTATATGTCATGCGTTGCAAATTTCAAACATTAGTTAGTGTCCAAAGCAATAATAGAACCTTTCCAACTGTGGCTGTATTTGCTGGCAAATTACAGACAAGAGATGTGCGATTAATTCAGCAAGTTGCTACAAGTTTCCATCATTAAAAGATAACGATAGCAACCATACCACTTGAATAAGATTTTAAATCTTTTATAAAAAAAAAAATACCGAGAATTTCAAAGAAAGTGATACGATATAAATTGTTATTGAATCAAATATTTAGAATTAATATTTTTATCATATTAAATGATAAATTATCTTACATATCATTATTACATCACGAGATAGCTTAGATAAAACGAACAGTAAAAACATTAAAAACTTTAATTTTTCAAAGATATTTTAGTAAAATTAATGAAATGAAACAACTTTGATTTGTTATCCGTGATACATGGTGAAGCTTTTACTCAGTCACTCAAATCAGCCATGGACAATGGTGTACTCTAATATTATAGCTGTCTGAAGAGATCTGACTTGCCAACCGAAAAATGCCATGAATCTTATTTAGAGGCAAAGAGGTCATACAAATTCCAAAATAACTTTGTCATTTGCTTGCCTCGGTCTCACCAACAATGCCCCTTTTAGCCGATATATAATTAATTCCGAAGGAATAAGCCATTTTTTCTTTAGGGGTGTCCCAATAGACTTAATTATAGTTTTTATACTTTAAGAAAATATAATAGGTACTTGAATTTTCAAATTGCGTGATATTTTGATTTATCAATTAACTTCATTAATCAATTAAACAAGACTCAAATGTGAAATAAAAAAATTGTAAGTAAATTTTTAATGTGCATTTGAATGCTTCATTGCAAAGTCAATCATTGATTAAAAAATATTAATATTTTTTTCTAATTTGTTTTTTTTTTTAATTATAAAAAAGGGAAGTGACTAGTTGTTTCCCTTTCCTTTTCTTCTCTGATTTCCACGCATAAACTTTTATAAACGCTGGTAATAAAAAATAATTTCATAAACATTATTGATTAAATTATAATCTTTTTATAATTTGATACGAATAAAATTAAAAAAAAAACAGCAAGAAATTAGGTAATAATTAATTCATTAGATAGTCTTGTGAAAAAGGGGTAAGAACTATTGAATTCAACAAAAAGATTTTAAAAATGTTTGGGGAAAAGAAGAGAAAAGAATTAAAATTGTTATCAAGTATCAACATGCACCCACTCTCCCACCTTTCTTTTTTTTTTTTTTTATATTTATTTTGTTCTGAAAAGTTGAATTTAGAAATATTAATGACTCCATTCATGGTAAGCCACGTAGCTATAATTCTTGCTTTACTTGAGAGATTATCTCACGTTCAAATTAAAAATGAATGATTATTTAAAACCCTTTTCACATTAATTATTTGAAAGAAAAAAAAAAAAACTAAAATAAAGTGTTGAATGAAGTCGATTGGATTTGCGTTTGTCTTTTGCATAACCATCAATATCCTATCTTGAAAGAAATTAACTTTTTTTTTTTTTTTAATTTTTAATTTCCTAATCTCTTTTTGATTTGATTGGGACAAATTAAAGAGAAAATGGTTTCACAAAGAAGAAACACGTTAAAGTCTATGTTTCATCTATTAAATCCACAGCAAACCAATTATTAAACGATTGATAGTTTGACAAATTAACAGCCAAACCACACAGCTCTTTGGATATTATTTGAAAGCCATTAGCAAGAAATTGACTTGATAATAACAGTAATTTCATATATATAGCTAGCCAGGGATTTTGTGTTTGGACATGTTACAGGGTTTAGACTACAGGTGTTAGAATTTTGATTACAAAAGGGTAAAGGTAACTTTTCATTGTTATCCCTACCCTAGTTTCAATCCCTTCTTTATGGATAAGTATAGAAACCTTTTCAGCTCAACCATGGTGGCTTAATCAAGCTGAAGCTGGGGAATCTAGTGCAATTATACTACCTCTGCTTACCCCATTGGGCAAAGTACAAGATTGGGAATAAGCAACAACAACTTGTGACCTTGGATGGGATGTATCATCCATGTTAAAACTGTATATATAATTAATTAATTATAATTTGCTGTTGTTAAATAATCTAATGACCTCCCATTTTGCATTGGAATCTTCCGGACGGGGTCCCTTGAGGTACATCTCAGCTGACTTTGTTCATAAATATATCAGAATTTTGTGGTTATTGAATGTGTGATGTGTCCAAATACTGCTCTTAGCTTATGCTGTTATTTAACAAATCATTTATTTTATTTACTGTTTGAGTTTTTCCAAATCACTAAATAATAATTAAAATCTTCGAATCCAACGTTAAGATGATCGTTTTATGGAAAAAATTATCCACGATTCTAGGAACTGAGAAGGGAGAAAAAGAAAAACTCTGAAAACAAATGATCATAACAAGTAATAAAGATGAAAAACCAGTTGAAGTGAAAGGCAAAGGCCCATTCTATGTCCAATCTGAGACAGCAGCATGGGAGACAACCACCAAATACAGCTGTTTCACACAACTGAACTTCCCAATGTCCCGGTGTCCCAACTTCGTACGAGAGAGACTGAGAACTTCACACCATCACAGATTCTGTAATTTACTTGTGACTGTGTTCTCTCTCTCTCTCTCTCTCTCTCTCTCTCTCTTCATGAATGTTTTCCTTTTGGATTAGATGAGTAGTTAGTACATTTGGAGATATACTTTTCATCAGAACCTTTCTTAGTTTCTTTCAGCTCAGATCATACAAATTCCCCAAGTGGGACAGATTAGAATTCATGGTATCACGTCTTCACCCCTTCGACATGTTGTTTAACATAGTCAAACCTGGTATCTTCTCCGTTCTCCAACTTCATCAATTTGCAATCTTTCTCTTTGTTGCATGCAACCTGTTTTCACTGTCAAACACGTAGATTCGTCTGAAAAGTCACCATGTTTTAGTGAGGGTTTGTTTAAGATTCGAGAGCCATCGCAAAACTCCACCGAGGGTTAGTTAACTTCCCAAGCTTACACCACCGGATGAGACCATATGCTAAAGTTGAACTGATTAATCTAAGATAATGTCGATTACCAGCTTGTTAATCCAAGATCCTCGGCCAAAGAATATGATTTTTAAAAGTAAGCGGTCGAGCTCTGATTTGTTAATCTCTTTCTGTATTGCATCTTGCTCTAAAGTGTTGTCACATCAATAATTTTTTGTTAATTTCAATTAAGACTAATTTGTTCAACTAGTGTTATCCGATCATTGAAACATAAATTACAAACAAATTTCTTACATAAAATTTAGCATGTGTCGGTGCAATCAAATTAAATAATATGGTAAATTAATATTTTAACTTGTGTGTAGAGTTATAAAATTTGATCATTATGACGTAATAAAAATAACAAAATTATTATTTTTACGTGTGTGACGTAACATGATTTTTTATAGACATTGCACGTACACTTATTCAATCATGTAAATGATACATTTAAAGTCATTTTATTTAGAAGTGAAGAACAAATATATTTGAGATTTAACATTCTCTTCCCCGGTAGTTAAAGTTGATCAGTTTAGATAAGTGTGCGAAAGCTAAACGGAGCCATGACAATCTTCCGTGAAGTAGAACTCGCAAATTGAGGCGTAGTTGAATCCACAAAACAAGGAGATTAGAATGATAGCTCAACCTCAGCTGCAACAGTAGTGAAGTTGGTTTGGCGAATACATCATGAGATGAGAGAAGCTGAGAGACGTGTTGTGTTGGATTGTGGGGGCAATGGAGGCATTGATTTGATATAAAAAGGGGCCAATGACGCCATTTTCATTCTCCCTTAGCTTTTGAGCTTCGGTTTTTCAACAGATTGCTGACTGTTCTTACACAACAAATACATTGCTTTTGAGTTCTTTTCTCATCACACCTTAAGAGAAAAGAAACGAAATCACTGTTTGAAGCAAAATCGTAGCGGTTCCAAGCCTTTCCCGTTATGGAAAATCAACAACTCCATCTCCAACACCCGCAACAACAGCAGCAGCAACGTCAACCTAGTTCCATGAAGTCAAGATTCAGACGTGTCTGTGTCTTTTGTGGTAGCAGTCCTGGCAAGAATCCGAGCTACCAGCTTGCTGCTATTCAGCTTGGCAAACAACTGGTACAACTACGATCACTTCTTTTTGCAATTGTCTTTTACTTTCATGTCTTCCTAGAATTGACCCGTAGGGTAGTTGGCATTCATGCAATTTATCCCAAGTATTTTTCGCCTTCTTTGCTGCCTAATGAATTTAGGCTTCATTAATTGTAATGATACTCATGGAAATAAATAGTTGCTTGAAAAGATAGCTGGAATTGAGCCTTCTTCATCTTTGAATTGACAGAAACCAAAGCTGTTTCATAAAGAACCTCAAAGATTAGGACAACCTGATGCTTTTGTTAGCTTAAGTTTGATATTTAGTTTACTTTTCTGATACCAATTCAAGAGTTTTATCAGTTTCAGCAAAGAAGAGATCAGATACCTCAGTTCAAAGTTATACTCTCTTTGCTCTGTTTCGTTGGATTCAAACTTGATCAGTTGGTGAAGAAAATTAATGGCTAAAACTGGAAAGACTGAAAAGAATAAAATAGTGTGATTATACTGTTTCTAATGGTAAATTGTGGGAATGTGTTTAAATTAAACACGTATGTTTAATAATAAAATAAAACCTGCAGGTTGAAAGGAACATTGACCTGGTTTACGGAGGAGGAAGCGTTGGCTTAATGGGGCTGGTCTCCCAAGCTGTCTTCAATGGCGGTCGCCACGTGTTGGGGTAAGTCATGTCACCATTACCTCCCTCTCTCTCTTCTCTCTTTTCGTTTCTCTCTCATTTTAACTCTTCGCTTCCATCTTCTTGTAGGGTAATTCCCAAGACTCTCATGCCAAGAGAGGTAAAAATCATTAAATCAACAATACTTGGCGTTTTTCTTGTTTAGTTGAAAATAAGGATAAGTTCAGATTCATGTGATGTGAGCGCTGCCATCACATGAAGAACTTGGGATGAGTTCTTCTCCAAGAACTTTGTAGTCTTATTCCCATATGCAGACAATTTTAAGATTCAAACAACTCCATGCTCAATCTCACTCAACTGGGGCCCCCATTTGATTATCAAATAAGAATTCTTAAGTGTTAAGTTTTGCAATTTGGATTCTTTATTTGAGAATTGAGATAATTAATACCTGGAAAACTAAATCTCACCTGTTGCAAGTTGCAGATTACAGGCGAGACAGTGGGAGAAGTAAGAGCTGTGTCAGGAATGCACCAACGTAAAGCTGAAATGGCTCGCCAAGCTGATGCCTTTATTGCCTTGCCAGGTTAGTTTTTCTACTGTTCTATCTGGATTCAATCTTACAGGACTTTTCTGATTTACAGTTTCCTAGGTAACTGTCAACCAACTTCTTTTATACCAGTTTTCTAACTATTATATCAGTTAGTTAGTTATTATAGTTAACAAGTTTCAACTAACAGGAGGCTATGGAACCTTGGAAGAACTCCTGGAAGTGATCACTTGGGCTCAGCTTGGAATCCATGACAAACCGGTAATATGCTTTCTTGATTCTAACTGTTCAAACTGGTATTATTTTTCATGTTTAGTTTGATTGAAAGCATAGAAATCTCAAACGCAGGGATTTAGAGATTTACTTGCAAAAAAGGTGCATACATATTTGAATTAGAAACCCCAAACTGCAGAAATAAAGGAGATTTTTTCTTTTTTTAATTTTATTTTGTTGGGGAAACAGGTGGGATTGTTGAATGTTGATGGGTACTACAACTCGCTGTTATCATTCATAGACAAGGCTGTTGATGAAGGTTTCATAGCACCAGCTGCCCGTGACATAATTGTCTCTGCCCAAACTGCCCAAGAACTCATGTGCAAGCTAGAGGTACATTTTTCAAATCTTCGCTGGCCAATGGAAACTCTCCACCTGGCACACATGCAACTCTGCTGATCCATAGTCAAATGAAGCCAAATGATCTGAACCGTCCATTCTTTTATTATTTTTTTTTTATGACTTTTGATCCAGGACTATGAACCTAAACATTCTGGGGTGGCCTCCAAGCTAAGCTGGGAAATGGAGCAACAATTGGGTTTCACAGCAAAATCAGACATTGCTCGTTGACCCTTCATCTCATTCATTTAGACATGATCGATAATTTATGACCAATAATTCTTGCACCAACACACAACAACAACCACCTTGTAGATGCCAGCTCCATAGACAAGTGCCATCCACAGTTTCTTTTATTCAGCTGTGAATCATGCTCTGAATTCTTTTTTGTTTTCCTTTTGTTTAATTTAGAACTGACCCTGGATAAACAATGTCAGTCATGGGTTGCTACTGCATGCTAATTCTGTATATTTTATTGTTGTTTTCCTTTCTTGAAATGATGGGTAGTTGCAAATCGCTTTCAACAAAAGAGGTTGATAATGATGGACATGGAAACAGGGAAGAACCAGCAGAAGAAAAAAGGGGAAATGCCCAGCAAAGAATACTGATATTTCTTTAGCTTAATCTAGCAATGTATGGCTGAGTAGTCAGATGCCTGTTCAAGGCATGGTACTTGCAATCAAGTACAAAGGTGAATTTTGCATGCCTGAAATGCTAATGATTATTGATAAGACTGGCGTGCAAGAGCAAAGATGTTAGGCTAATAATTGTTCATGATTGATTGTTTTCAAAGAGCGGCAGTTGGGAGCCAAAACAAGAAAACTTTGGATAGGGCATTTTGCCCTTTGCTTACGACTTGGGCTTTGGTTGAAAAAAGATACACATATATGAGGCTATCCCCTCCAAAATACACTAGAAAACTCAGTGCAGGCGAGCCATGTCTGAGTTCATCCGTGTAGAACACCGTGTAGAACAAACTCTTTAAACACTAAATTTTGCAGGAGAAAATGGTTTTGATACAGCTATGTATAGTACAAACAAATGTGTAATTGCTTACTGACTATGGCTACTTTTAGGTGAAGGATTTAACTGCAGACGATGTAGTCACCAAACTAGAGAGAAGGCCAACAATGAGGGCACTGTTATATGTGGTTGGCTCAGCTTGCATTGAGTTGTTCCGGGAATCAATGTATGTTTCATTTAGGAAAGGCCCACCCACAAGAGCTCCGACGGCTACATTCGGATTGGGTTTGATTGAATCAAGCCACTTGAAGCCATCAGTGCAACCAGTAGTTGCATCATCTGGAATTGAAGCTCCTCTGTGATGCACATATTGTGGATATTTATCCCCATACCCAACAAGAAAGCTCATTTTCAAGGGGTTACTGCCCAAGACATAATCAGCCTGGAAGCAAGGATTATTATAGTACAATTACTAACCGGGGATGACACTTCAAGGGGAATATTTCTAATCATTAGCCTGCATCATTTATGCATACCTGTGATTTGGCAAACTTTCTAAGATCTGATGGTTTGAATGAATCATCACCACAGGTTAGTTTTGGAGTCTGAGATGTAAGCATGTAATCACTGTAAACAGCAGCTAAAAATGCAGAAGCAACTGGATGCTGCAGAGCATTCCATTCACTGACCCATATAAGACCACCTGCACCAGAAAGACTACTGGTAAATAAAAAAGGTACCAAGAATCAGAATAGCAAAGTAATTTTGTAAGTGGTTTTAGTGACCTAAGAGCATATGTAATCCCCCTAAAATTATAAAGTCCAAATAAGCAATAAAGGTGTGACAGTAATATTTACAGTCCAAAATCAGGGCATACAATTGGTAAACTAGATGCACCGGGTATCTAATCTCAAGACAACTTTTATTTCTTAAATCTCTCCTGCTTCCCTTTCTGGCTTTGTGATTTGTGACTTGATCCACTATGATGCCTTATAAGGTACATGGTGGAGCATCAATTATTAATAAGTTGATTTCTTAGTCTAAAATCTTTTGATTTGATAAGGAACTTTGAATCTTTTGTTATTGTTGAATTCAAGATCTCCATAGCGCAAATGTGCATCCAAGTCACTTAGCTTTAAAGAAGACATTACCATCTGTTCTGCTGGTTGTGGCAGAGGGAGACTTTGGCAGAAGGGTGCACATAACATCCTCGGCAGTCTTCCTATAGTTTTCAAGGTCAGGATTCCCGGAAGCACTTTTGGCATCGAAGAAGCTTAACCTGGAAAGCAAAACCTGCATAGATGTAGCATAATCAGCCACTAATTTAAAAGGAAAAAGAAAAAGAAGAATAATACTATGCAAAATTCTGGTTCTGATGATATATATATTCAGAACAAATTAAAATGAAGCAGAGACAAGCCAATATCCAGAATCTGACAAGGTCAGATATCCTACAATATTTGCATTGAGGTTAGGCTGGTTAGCAAAAAAGAATCAAAACTGAAACAATCTAGTAATCCTGCCGCCTTGTCATAACACAACAAAACTATGCCTTAATAGGTGGAAAAAGTGAATTCATGAATATAACAATGTTTTCTGAGTTTCTCTTCGCCATGAGAGCTAGCATGGTTTACTCCACCATTACATTAAACATCAAGAAAAAGTGTGGACTAAATATAAAGCGAATTAATTTCCTTCAAATATTCCTCAATCTAAATGCTTCGAGGTTAAAGAAATGTTGACAAATAAACCAAAGAAGCTCTCTAATATTGCATCTTTACAGATGAACAAATGATCCATAGAGTTCAAACAATATGTGCCGAAGATTAACTCAAGTTAATGCTACCGGTTTTCCCAAAAACTCACTAAATCAGAACTTGGGCTTTCTTACATCATCACCATGCATCTTGCTTCAAATTCCTCTAAAAGAGAACCTTACCTGTGTTCCTGCAAGTTTGTTATCCCAGCTAAACCAAGTTGGACTTCCCCATTCAGCAAACTCGTTTCCATTTTCCCCAGTCACATATTGAAGGTATGATTTGTCACCTGTTGCATGATAGAGCCAGCTTGCAGCCCATAAGAGCTCATCTCCATATCCTGTTGAATTGTAATATGCTGCAACTTCTGGGATGTTCTCACTGTAAGAACCTTGATATTTGTCTGCAAAAGTAAAAAGTTGCTTGGCATGCCTAAGAAGCGTGCTTGAATATGTGGAGTCAGCCGTCTTAAACACCAGAGATGCTGAGGCCATAGCAGCAGCAGTTTCAGCCGCAACCTCTGTCCCTGGAACAGATGTGTTGACCTGTGTGAGAGGCCTCTTCTCTTTCATGTCCTCTGGCCTTTCCCAACATTTATGGTCTGCTACAGGGTCACCAACCTGCCTCAGTGTGGGAAGTAAAAAATAAATAAAATGTAAGACCGAATATATTTTTCAGAGGCTTCTTTTTAAAGATTGAGCAATTATCAGTTAGGCCACACCATCTTAGTTTCCAAAACAACTGTAGTTTGCAACATGACCACAGAAGTGCCACAAGGTTTCTCACTTTGTAAAATGAGACTATGAAGTATGAACAATAGCATGCCCATTATGACAATGTAATTCATATCATGTTTTCATTGCAACCCATCATGACAACATCAGAAATACCAAGCTTTAAGTTAGAGGCTTAGAACCAACTCCTAAACATCAAGAATTTCCCGACCTTTGATAATGTTACCTTTGGTCAAAGCCCCTTGCCATTTTAATATCTACGAATGTAAATTTGAATGCAAGATAAAAAATACAAAAAAAAAAAAAAAATGCACAAGCAGAATCACTCATGTATATATACACACAATAAGAAAAAAAAAAAATAGATGGCAGTTAAGGACAATGAGAACCTGAATATAGAGCACATTCTCTGAAGGATGAGCATTTATAAGGTAATCTGTTATCCACTTGAGAGATTCTTGAGCAGGTTCCAGTCGATTCACTGCCTCCATCTGATCTCCATACTCAAGGATAGCCCATGATAACACTGTAGCAGTAAATGCCAACGGAAAACCAAATTTCATGTTATCCCCTGCGTCATACATCCCCTTGGAAAGATCCAACTTCGCTTCACTTCCATCCTTAAGCCCCGAATCACCTCTCCATGAGATCTTATTATCCACCAACTTACCAGCTGCAAACAACCCCACCTCAAATAAATATTCATTGTAAAAAAAGAACCAAACTTACAGCGGTAGAAAAATTGCGGATAATATCATAACATTAAAATTTCATAATTTAAAATGCATAGTAAGAAGTTATCCCATTGAAAAAGATTCAATTAAGAAATTAGTTGTTTTAATTAATTAAAGTAAAACTAAACATCAATCTACTTGAAACCTGGGTGCATATGTCAAAGGGTATCCATAGAGGAAGCAAAGTTCGAACGAAGAGAACAAGTTTAAACGTAAACAGAGTAAAACATAAAGAGTGAATGAGAGTACATTTCTGAACGTCAAAGAATTGCATTGCGACTTTGAGAGCATCAGCGTACTTCTTGTCAATAGCACCAGGAGGACCAGGAACGGGAGAGGCCTTATCGTCATTTCCGCGATTCATTTTCCTCTTGACTGTATAAACAACGGCTCCAACAACCAGAGCCAATATTACTATCACCAAAAGCCAACCAAAGCATCCTCTCGACTTTGATTTTTTCCCCATTCCTTTGTAACTTCAAAATCCCCGAAAAAAACTAATGTTGAAGCTAAGATCTAGATCAGAACAAGCGCATTGGAAAATGGATATTTTAAGGAGAATGCAGGGCTTAAAACATGTTCGTTTTGCTAAGGAATATGGGATTTTCCAGGAAAAAGAATCTGTAGAGCTGAATGAGTCTGAAATTATTGCGAGGGAAATGTGGTTAGAAACAGGGATGATTAGTTAAAGAGAGGCTATTTAAGGAAAAGGGTAGCTGGATCTGGTGACGAATCAGCAAAATATTGGTCCCCATAAGATTTGTCAATTGGTTTAATTGATAAATTTCCTTACAGGACACGGAACACCGACAATGCTATTCCAAGACGATATCATAAAACAATTTTTTTCTCCGTTGCCTATTGTTTTCTTTATGTGTCAATGACGGATTTGCCCCTTAGTTTTGTCGGGCGAGATTCACGCAAGAAGAACCAGACTTTGAGACTTGGTAGAGTTTCAAGGGGAAAGATGTCTTATGATATGAACTGACTAACTCGACAACTGGTATACGAGACAGACTCGTTGATCTCGTTTTAACTGTGATTAGGTAAGCGGGTTAAACGTAAACTTTTATATTAAAATTCTTACAAATACATCAAATATAATTTTGTTTAATTTTTATTAAATTTTAATTCAGATTATTTTTATAATTTTTTTAATCATTTTTTATCGTTTTTAACTGTCAAATTTAATTAATTGGGAGTTTGACAAAATTTATAGGAAGAGAAAATTATTATTATGTTTTTATTAATATTTTTTTATTTTATTAAAAAAATAACTATTTAAACTAACCTTAAACGGTTTGACGGTGATTTGAGTGGGGCCTTTACATTAGTCAGTTGAAGTGTTGATGGCATCTTCTGGGCCTGAGGGACAGGGATCTCTTGGTCCAAAGATCCTTTCTATCTCTACTATAATCATTTGACATTCGGCAAAGTAAGAGGTATGAAAGACAAGGAATAAATTGATTGTTATTATATTATATGTATATATATATTTGTGTGATTAATGATAAGCAATAGTCATTAGATCATCACAATAATTTAAAGGATAATTGTTTACTTAAAAATAAGGTGTGATAGCCCCCTCAAAAAAAAAAAAAAAAACCTTATATTGTATGAGATGGAAATCATGGAAAAGCTCTCTCTTTAGATTCGTGCTAAACTTTTGACAAAACCCTGCTGCAAGAAGGAGAAGAGGAAGTCGGAAGCTGAGCATTTTTATTTTATCCCTGTGCAAAGTCGCATGCTTTCCGTAACCAACTTCACTTTTACAGGAATTAATTACCGACAGTGCCGCCATAAAGGCAATCTTGATCAGCTTTGGTGCAACTTAAATTCTTTTAATCAGGATATTATACCCAAAGCTGCGTAAGATAAAGCAACGTGGAATAAAGGAGGCCAATGCAGCAGCTGCACAGCTAAATAATTAGAACAAGTGGGTAGGAAAAGGCCCAAGTTAACGGTACCTGGAAAATCTCTCGAACATGGAAATTGAGGAGAGATGAACTTAAAATCATTCGTCCATTTGGAAGTACAATTCCCAGAATCCACGTTATCTGGATACGAGCTTTAGCCACGTTATCTGGATCCTAATCGAAAAACATCTTGTCTCACGAAATCTGAGGGTTGAATCAATTGGCCACAAAGGCCAGGATTTTGAAGCAACAAATGAAATGAAATGAAATGAAATGAACTAGAAGACAAAAATTTACATCAACGTCAACAACAATGATTCAACCATTATACACATTGATTTAAATGTTAGTTCTGTAAACTAAAATAATAAAGGAGCTAAAACAATTATTTTAACGGGCAGCAGAACGAGTTTTCCTCAATCTACCACGCGTAACTCGAACGCTTTCTTCCATGAGAGTCTCCTTTGGGGGTGGGTTTGTGCTTTCTTTCCCTGGAGGTGGCACCGGTTCAATTTGCATTGCTTCTGCATCAGATTCTGCTGGCTGGCTAGTATTTTCTGTTGTAGTAACCGCTTTTTGGCTATTTGAGGATGCTGAAGGGGTAGCAGGTTTAGCCACCTGTGAAGGCACCTTTGAAGTTCCCACTTCTTCAGCTACTTCTTTTTGGTGTTCAACTGAAGATGTGCTAGATGTCGGCGACGGTGGTTCTTCAGCCTCTGGTTGTGCTTTACTAGATGGTTGACGGTTTGGCACACTGGAGGGCATACGAGCCCTAGCACCTTGTGCCTGCAAATTCTGAAGTTATAGATAAAAGAGCAATAAAATTCAAGATAACTGAATCATGTATAGCAAAAGATAAACCCATACAAAAAGTTGAATTTAGCAAAGATTAATTACTTGTCAATTACTAGACATGTCCCCAACGTTACATCTGTACAGACAGTTTAATGCCTGATAGTGAGAGGCCATTTACTAACCTCCGGGGAAAACCATTTCAGATAACAACCAATTTCAAGTTTCACCAAACTAAGTTTGTTGTATACAACGCAAAAAGAAGAGGTAATGGCAGCACAAACTACAATTGATTGTGATTCAATAACTACCTGAGCATTGTGAGGTCTTGAGGTTGACTGTGAAGCAATATACTGAAGGATGTCAAAAATTCTTGTCTGACCATAGCTTGCAGCTCTTTGCCAGTAAAGAACTACCATATCTCCAGCTCTAGTCCTTAGTTCCAACAAGTTACGGTCAATTTCATTTTCGTGCTTTGCAACATATGGTCTAAAGAAGGAGTCATACACATATGAAGTTCCCTGACACGAGAAAACAGATGGCCAATTAGAACAAACATCAACATGTAAATGGACAAATTAAATATCCTTATTTCTTTAAAAGTAATACACCTACCCTTGTTTTAGGGTACCACAGATATATAAAGAATGCCAACTTAGCTTCACTGTACATTGGAACCCTTCACAAAGCAAAAACGGAGCACAATGAGAAAAGAAAAAACAGACATGAAACATCCTTACTGTTTTATGATTCCCTACCATGATATAAAAGCATCACCAATTCTCTCACAAACTGTCAAAACAGCCACCAATATCCTGAACCAGAAAGGAAAGTGGAGACAAAACAAAAGTTACAAAATAAATAATATTCACACAATCTTAAATGGAAAAAAAATAGCAATTCAAGACCTACCAATACTGGCACCAAAAGCGCAGTTGCTCAATCTCAGGCTTATTCATTTCAACAGTTTTATAGCATTCATAAGCTGGATAAGCATAGCCAAAGACCATCCTGCCAAAATATTTAAAAGCAAAGAAGATTAATTTCAAGTAAAAGAATAAATTAAAACTCAAAAGGGAAAAAGAATCAGTTGTAAGGCAAAACATACACGAGTCCTCTGGTAAGAAAGGATCCAATCATTTTGTTTACTTCTTGATGAAAGAAAATACTTCCTGAAATTAAAAAGCAGTTACAAAATCAGCATTATAAATCCAAGCAAATAAGAACAGTATATACTATAGTCAATTCAGCAAATTGCACACAAGACTATCTGACCATATGCATAGTAACATGGAATAACAAATCTGTTAATTAAAGCAGAATATCAGCGTCCGGGACAATATCTGCATTTAGCCCTGTCTTCAGCCTCTTTATCCTATCTGCATTCCTGAAGAGATTAAAAATCCCATTCCTCACAATACTCCGAATTTTAGCATAGCGATGATTTCTAATGAGAAATGTAACTTTTTAAGCTCAAAAAGGATAGACAATTAGTAATAGTTAATCCCATCTCCAAATCTCTTCAAAAGAAAACCTAAAGAGAAATTTTACCTGAAGTTCCTCCTCTTCTCAGTTTACTTCTTTCCTTAATGAACTACCAAAGAAGAGGAATTATTTCAGTTCTCTCAATCCAAATATGCTACAAATCCTAGTCAAACAAAGCCTAATCAAGTTGAAACTTAAACTTTCCTTGGTCATAAATCACCGGGTGGTAAAATGACACTAAAAGGATCTACCCTTATGATCCTCTATTTTACAACTTAAGATTAGAGATCCTCTAAACTGCTTAAGAAAACACTCTTAAACTTGGTTGAGCAAGAATTTTCAAATACTGGTAACGAAAGCAACACAAAACCTGCTAGGAATATCCATGTATCCTCAGTTTCCTGAGCAACCAAACAGGGGATTAAGGTAACGTAACGTTACAAGTTCAAAAATCATAATGATTCAGCTAATCAACCCCCAAACTTACCTTATTACGCAAGTTAGAACAAACAACATACTAAATATCAAACAGTAATTAGATACCAACAATATAAGTACTGTACGGAACTATAAGTGTTTAAAAACTATCAAACATGTCGCGCCGAGAAGCGGTGAAAACGAAGAAATCATCCGAGAGAAAACGCAAACATTATCGAGTTCAATAAACAAATAAATGACGTAAATCATATACAGGAAACCTGGAAACTGAGAATAAAAAACGGTTTACGAAAAAAATTCCCAGAAAATATCGTTATCAACAATGTAATGCCAAATAAAATCTAGATTCCGACGGTTGCGGAATCAATCACCAAAAAAAGAGGGAAAAATAGGAAAATAGAAGCAAATGGGAGAGCAATCGGTACCTTTTCAAGAGTATAGCTTCAATAAGACGAAGCAAACAAAAAGACAGCTCTATTAAAATCGGAAATGAGAAGCAATCCTAAGCACTGAAGCGAGAGATTGGAGGGCTTCGAGGAAATATCAAATGAGTATTAGTATAAGATCGCCGGTGAAAGGTAAAATCGGCGCCACCAAGATACGACGGCTAACCGTTACGAAGTCGGCGGTAGCGGTGAGAGTGAGATAGAGAGATAGACTTTTTGGGAGAAAAATCAAAAACAATTAAAGAGTGAGTGATAGCATCACAGTGCTTTGTGTCGTCCCTTTTCAAATTCCCCAACGTCCTGATTTATTTTAGGTTTTTCACCCGGATTTTTAATTTCCGTAATCTAACGAGAAAAGAAATATATCCTTCTGCGGTGGAGCGCAGTGGGATTTTCCCGTTATTGTTGGCTAATCACCGTACGATTCAAAGTGGACGGCTCAAGTGGTTCTGGGTTTAACAAGGGACCAAGACGTGGAATTTGTTGGTTTGTAGAGTATCGCTTCTCGGTTTGAACTTCGTAACAAGTGAATTTTCTGTTATACCCTTTGAAGATAGGGAGATGGATGGTTCTAAATTGGAAGGGTAATATTGTGAAGAAGATAAAGTAAGTGGTCGTTATGAAAATCATTGGCCATATTAAAATGTAAACTTATCATTTGCAGAAAAAGGCTATTGCTTGTAAATTCTTATTCATTGGAATTGGAATATTTTTTATTTGGACCTGCCCGAGTAAATTTATTTACGTTGAAATAGTTAGTTGATGAAAAATTATTTTTTTTTAATTTTCAATAAATAAAAATTCGAAATAACTATTGATAAACAAAAAATTTTACTATTAGTGAAGTTTAAAGTCTTTACTCTTTATCTAACATGGACAACACATAATTTAACGTTGCTAGCTTTATATCCGATTCTAAAAGATTGCTTTGCATCTAATTTCATCATTTATGCATAATTTATAATAATCTTTTTATTTTATTTTATTGGTTTATGCACTTGATAAAATCACGATCAATCTCAACTAATAAGTAATTATAAATGTGTTACAACGTGACAAATTTAATACGTTAATATGCTAGTTACTATCCAAAGATATAGAATCTAATAAAGTTCCATTTTACAAATGCAAATATCCGATCAAGATAGCTATTACAAAACATCTTTTGATTATTTCACTCATTGTTCAAATGCTAAAATACCAAATACTATATAGTTAAAATGGTCGCTAATTACTTGTTCTCATTGGCATTTCTACATACAATATTCCCCATGTAAGCAACAAAAATCAATCTTAAACCCTCTCTCAACTCCTCCAACATAACCAAGTAATTGATTTTTGAAGTTCTAATTATAGATAATTTGACCAAGTAATTATATATATATATATATATATATATGTATGTGTATGTGTATGTGTATGACGAAAAATGGATATCATGATTATATCTTAAAGAATATAGACATGATGATATGGATTATTGCTTTGAACGTGTCTCACGTAAAGGGCATGGATATATCCATTCTTCGCCTGCTATGTTTTGTGTAAATTAGAAGCAAACGAAAAGGGCCGGGGGGCCGAGAAGTTAAGAAAAGGAACAAGTCAGTAAACAAGGGTGCCAAAAGGGGATGATGGCAAAAGGGAAGGCATGTGGTGAGTGAGGGGAGAAGGTTTTTTTTCCCAAAGCCTTGGATTCTCAGTTTCACAATTGCAGCCGTAAGAGCAAAAACCAATACAAGCCAAGCGAAGATGAAAGAGAGAGAGAGAGGCAGCGGTGGTGAGTTATATCATGAGATTGTATTATAATTCAAATATGAATCAATATTTGTAAGTACTTTTTATATGATAAAACAGTTAAACTTTTCATCTAAAACGGATATTATTTTATAAGTTGAATACCGATAAATGTGTGACTCTGTGGCAAAGTGGTAGGAAGAATTGGTCATGGGCATCATGGGACAATGGGTCTCAATAGACTTCAACAACGTGGCCTAATTATGTCTGTTTGGTGGGCTGTCGCTCTCAAACTCACACTGAAAACACATGCAAAAGCACTTCTCTCTCACTTTCCCTCTCTTTTGGATATTGGTTCTCACTGTAGGAGAGCCGAAGCACATCCAAGAAGTCCCAAGCTTACACTGTTTTCTTCCTTTTGAACCGGCCAAGCCGAGTGTTACATCAATAGTGGTACAAAAGGATTATTGGATTATGTATTTCGTAATGAGTTTGTCATCATTAAGTTGATTTCAGTGCCTTTGTCAACCTTTGGGTTTACAATTGCCTTGTTCATTGCAAACCAAGGCAACCCCGTTGATTTCAACTCCAATCCAAAGGCAGATGGGTCTAATATTGTTCTCCGACGCCCTGAATTGTGGGCTTTGGAAGGAGACGGGTGAGGGTTCAACTGATTTTGAACCCAAAACAATCGAACCAGGCTCGAACTTAGGCCTCCCAAGTCTCAAGTCGAAACCAGCAGCGGACAGTGCCGCGTGGAGCATGCAAGATCTCCAACTGTCGGGTGGTTGACATTGATACCAACCCCACAAACAAACATATCCAAAATCCACTATTGCCAGTCACCATTCTTGGCGCTCAAATTCCACTCTCGGAACAAAGAAAAGAAAGAAGCAGAATGTCAATAGCTCCTTCGCTCTCTCGTCTTCACTCTCCATTTCTTTGCTGTCCACTGAAGCTCTCCTCTCCATCTTTGTCCTTCAAATTTGGAAGAAACCAACGCTCGTCAGCCTCTTATCCATGCGTCAGAGCAGTTGATCTTGACCAGAACACGGTTCTTCTTCTACCCTTGATTACTATTTCCTAATTATATGTACTTAATTCGGAATACTTCTATGAAAAGTAACATGGAAAAAGCTGTTTTCAGGTAGTAGCACTGTCAGTTGGGCTTCTCAGCGTGGCGGTTGGGATTGGGATTCCAGTCTTCTACGAGACTCAAATCGATAGCGCTGTAAGAATGAATATTTTAGCAACGTAGTAGCTTTCTTGGATGAAAAATTGAAAACAAAACATGAGGCCAATGTGTTTTGCAGGCAAAGCGAGAAAACACTCAACCCTGCTTCCCTTGTACTGGCACCGGTGCCCGTAAGTAATCGTTACATTCTCCACTGAAACAATTTAAGTAACAAAAATCAAAAGAAATTATTGGGAAAATTTCGAAGTTTGGAGTTTTGGGGTGTTTAATCTTCATTAGATTACTTCAAGATTGCTTGATTAATCGCAATTTGCAAATTTATCAATGGTTTTATTCATTATTCGACTATGCAGTTCTGAGGAAAGTAGAGTGTCAGTGTAGTGTTTATGAGTAATTCGAAATTCTCTGTAATGGTGCAGAGAGGTGTAGGTTTTGCATGGGAAGTGGGACGATCAGTGTAGAGCTTGTTGGAGATGAGAAAGAAGTGTCAAAATGCATTAACTGTGAAGGTGTTGGTTCTTTAACATGCACTACTTGCCAAGGTAGCGGGATTCAACCTCGGTATCTTGACCGCAGGTAACAATGATAAAAAGATGCTCGGGCATAGCTAAAACAGCTTCCACTTTTGCTTCAGAGTATTGTCTGAAAGATTTCTGAGTTTTTTTTTTTAAAAATATTTTTGGACAGGGAATTCAAAGATGACGACTGAGGTCAGTTGAAGAAGCAATGGCAATGATTTTGGACCTGACTCGCATGGTGATTAACATGAATTGGATGAATTCGGAGAAAGAACCTTATATTGTAAAATCCTTGTTCTATTTACCGTACAATTTCTTCCTTCTATTTTCTGTCAGATTATCTGGTTTAGTGGAACAACCTGCTAGTTTTGGATGAGGGCAGAGATCGTTCGTCAAATTCTTTTCTTCTTAGCAAGCAAAATCTTCTAAAACAAAATGATTGTCTCGTATTCTGAGCCTCTTGTAAGCCTATTATAGGGCCTTTAAATCCAATTCTCTTCCGGGCCTGTCCGTTTTGGTGGTAGGTAATTGCAAATATGCACACTCTTTTCATTCGAGGTGCTGGGATGTAGCAGAAGATTACAAGAAGAAACCTTTGGCTCAAGAATTAACAGTTTTATTAAAGGAGAAAGCTCTACCTAAGAAATTTACACCTATGAAAAGAATACCGGTAAAATCATGTTCAATGTAAACTACCTGCCTCTATTTACAATTGGAAGAGATGATTAAAATTTGCTGTTAATATCATATAGGTTAATATTTGCTGCATCACTGTTAGTGCATTCATCTTCAAGGAGATCCTCTAACATGGTGCAATCTCTTCTTCTGTTCTTCAGTTTAGTTATAGAGAAGTATAGATTAGTATCCACTGGTTTTGTCAGATTTGGATAGATCTTCAAACCATTATGAATGTAGTGAACCGTGGGTAATTAAAAGCTCCTAACTTCTATGAATTCCACAAGTCAGTGATGCTGACTCCAGGATCTGATCCGAACCAATAATCATCAGCGGTCTGCTAAAAATGGATAAAATTGAAGCAAGTAAGTCAAACTTCCTACAGCATGTTGCATGCGCATTTATGGCTACCAAGAAAGGAGTACTGCAGAGGTTTCATAGACTTACATCAAAGAGAGCAGGACTTATCTTCTGAAACCTGTATGACTCAGGGCAAAGCGAATTGGCCGTTTCAGAAGACTTCTTTTCAATAGCTTTGTCTGCTGAAGACAAATCTTGATCACCTTCATATTTGCTACAACCATCCACAACGTAACAGTTATAGCAAAAGGCCAAAAGCATGCAGCAGAAGAAGTGTGTGTGTATGTGTGTGTGGGAGGGGGGGGGGGGGGGGGGGGGGGGTGCAAAGAAGTCTAACAACCAAAAAAATTCAGATATTTGCAAGCATGTGATATTGCATAATAAACATACCTCAGGAGGTAGAGATCAATTGGTCCTTTAAGACTTCTGATAATCATTTTATACTGCCTTTGTGAATAAACAATATCCTGATTATGAATAAATGCAGCTAACCAATCAGATTTTAAAGCATTAAGGAAGTTTAAAACCCATTTCACAAGACAACTCACCTCATCAGGATCAGGAACTTCAATTAAAGTATTTGGAGGAGCTTTAATTGCAAAAATTATTTGATTCTGTAGGAATAATGCATAATCATATAATAAGTCCAAAATATTTTTATGACATAAGATTTTCCAAAGGAATTCCATTCTATGATAACTGACCTGGAAGCATGGAAGGCTCATTAAATCTTCCTCCATCAAAAAAAGATACCTTACAGTCCAGGTATGCAAGTAATATCAGAAAAAATAAATCACTACTTGAAAATAAGATCAAAATGTGGAGTAGAAGGGAGTATACTTTTGGCAATTTGCATCTTCTTCGAGAGACATCAGTCTCTCTCGCTTTTCTCTGTAGATATAACATAATAACAGCTTAAAGCACTGAATAGATTAAAAGAATATTAAGAAAAACCTCAACACCCTAGTTTTCCAAACCTTATGTAATCATCAAGCATGCATTCTTTAGCAGTTAAACTTTGATTCTCAGCCTGTAATGAAACCAATTAACAGTATACAGTTAGAAGAGCCAGGTAGAACCCCACTTGTATAATTCCATGTTAGCACCCATGACAATAAAATTATGCTGGTATATATACAAGGAACGAGACAAGAAACAGATGGGTATGATACAAATGCATCAATATAAAAGAAATTAACTACAAGGAGATCCAAAAGACAGTAATGTGGTATACACCTTTAACCTAGTAACTTGATCATCAAGCTCCTTTGACCCCATATCATCAGATCCCCTGTTTACAAGCTTAAAGGTTATTATCAATGCATAATTTTTAATAGAAGCACTCGAGAAAGATAATGCATGCTTACTTCCAACGAATGTGGTTTTTTGAAGTTTTCTCTATCAATCCAATTCCTTCAAGAACATTTGTGATATCATATATCCTTCTCTTTTGTACCTGTTAAAACCAAGAGACAAACAAGACATAAAGATGATATAAAGAATTTGTCAGCAATCAAGCATCAGTAAATCAATTTTATGCGACTACTATGGGCAGTAGATGTAAAGTTATAACAATTCATAAAAAAATTGCTTCGATAACAGTCATGATTCAATTAATGGATTGATGAATTATTCAATTGGAAACCCAAGCTTTCTGAAGTACAGCAACTAGTATCTTACAAAGGACATGATCTTTGAAAGAGATCTTACAAAGGAAACATATTTTTATACCTCTAACACTTCAGCAGTATGGTTCAAATCAAGGGTGCCATCCTTGGCCTCCTTGATCAAGTTCAAGAACTTCTTTGTCAACAAGCCTGCCAACAAATAAGAAGCCATCCAATCAACAAAGCATAAGGGCAATTGTTGTTATGAGCAAGGACATTGAAGGGGAGAAATAACAAAAATATAAACCAAACCTAATGAACTGTCATATCGACAGTTACCAGCTGCATTCAGTCCATTGGGAGACTCTGTAAGGAATATCAGTTGAAGGATAAATCAGGCATGGCAATCAAAATAACTCGACAGTAACGTCTGTTTATGTACCACTTGCAGTCATCAAATGACAATATACCAGCATTTGATTTCTGAGTTCCAGACTTGGCATTCTTCTTAGTCTTTGCTTTGCGATTATGCTTACCACCGTTGTGAAACTCAGGGTCAAGGGAAGGATGGTTAGCGACTCTTCCATGTCCAGGGACCTCTGCTCTTCCGCTTGTCTGAGCCTCACCATTCTCTCTTTCTTTCGTTTGCTGCCGACACCATTACAATGTTTCATGACTAAAGTACTTATCAAATAATAGTTTCAAATTCCACTTGAAACGCAACAAAACAAAATTTTTATTAAGCTTCATTGTCCCCAGTGGGCTTATCAATAACGAATACAATTCAACCCAAAATCCTCAATAGGAATTACAGTTCCCAAGCATAAATTTGAACATAAATTCCCTAAAAAGGATTTCAAGCGCAGATAACTAACATATTAATTCAACGTAATATAAAAACTCTCAAATAGTTCGACTTATAATACAAATTTTGCAAAAACAATGAGCTACAGCGTCAAAGTTTTAAAACAGAGATATGTAAGAAAAAAATTAAAAAAATCGAATATTTTGGGGAAGAAACTCACAGGAGGAGTGGCGAAAGCGGAATGCGATTGGTCGAGGCGAGTACTAGTGTGATCAGGAGAGGAGAAGAGGAGAGGCGGCCCCCTTAAATAAGGGCATATTCGTCGGCCATAAGACGACGGCTGGTTCTGATTTTGATCGCTTTCGGTGCTTAGAGACTGTGAATGAGAATGGCGTAGCTGAGACTGAAATTCTGAAGCATGGTGTGCAGGACTCGGATCTTCGCTCGAATTCGCCATCATCGCCAGCTTTTCTTTTTCTTTTTCCTGGAGAGAACGGGAAAAGAGAAGTAGGTGCGGATTCAACGAGGGGTTAGAACAAATTGGAAAATAAAAAGGAGGATAAATAGAGGCCGGGAGAGATTGAAATTGACAAGGAAAAGGAAAAGAAAGAGAGAGAAAATAGGAAGTGAGAAGCAAACAGCGGGAAGGAGGAAAAGAGCGAGAATTGAGAAAAGCGGAAAGTTCGAATCCTCACGGCCCGCCTTTCGTCTCCCCCGCAATTTGCCTATTAGGCTATATGGGCTTAGGGTTACCCAGTCCAACAAGGAACGCGAGTTCGGCCTATTCCTACAATGGAGTTCAGCAGCCATTGCCAGCGCATTTTTCCCCATCCAGTTTTTCTACGTTATAAAATGTGTGAGCTTTAATTTCTGGAAATTAGAATCGGAAACAAAATCGAAGCAGCAGTAAATCTGACAGTTTATATATAAAATTTATGTTTATTTCATATAAAATCATATTCGTATAGTATAAAATATAAAAATTTCGTATCAAATTAATATAAATACACTAAACATAAACTCTATCTAGATTTTTCTTATTTACATACAATTTTTTTTCAACTTTTAACCTGTGCCACTGTCATATCTTTTATGTATATTTATATCTATATCGTGTAATTAAGTCATGTCTAAGGTTATCAAGTTTAACTATAACGCTGTAACAAGAAAAAAACGAGAATCCTTGAGGATTGACTCAAATTAAAGTTCCTCGAGGCAGAAACTTCCATTGTACAAAAAAAGGGAGAGAGCACTAATAGTCTAATACACATGATGTTTATGAATGAAATAAATGATACATTTGATCAAGTTGGTTTCTGGATTGAACATAGCAACCAGCTTGAGTTACTAATACACATGATGTTTTTTCTTCTATTGAATTTTTAGGAACTAGGATCGACTTGTATATGTTCGAGTCCCGCTTAGGATGTAACCGCCGGTTCCACTCATCTGCATGCAGGGATGAGTTCTTGATGGAAGAACCTGCATGATGACAGTAAATTAATAAATGTTGTTATTACAAATAAAGCACCAGATGTTTTCCAAATGAAACTCTAATTGAGACTATTAATACTGTTATAATAGAAGAAAGAAAATCGTCTCATTCATTGCCGATGGAATTTAAAAACATCAACTGTGTATAGAAGAACATTTATAAGGTAGAAGAGACGAGAACCTGATATTCACGTAACCAAGGTTCCGAAATTTGTAACCCAATTGCCATTTTCTCAAGTTGCAGATTGTGCATGCATGTTGCAAGAGGCTGCATTTCAAACATATACTTTGATCAAGTTAGTTGTCTAAAGAGTGAACAATACCAACTAGACTCTTCATAAAGGAAATATTGTAACTATGTATTGAAGTCTAAATTTGGTTTCTATCAAGAAAGCAGTAATCAAAGAGGAAATTAAAGAAAATGACCTGCAGATACTGGTGATAGATTGCAAATGGAGCCGAGTATGATAGAAGGGGCAGCAGATCCTTAACTAAGTTCCAAGCATCCTGCTCCGGTGCAGCAATAATTAGGCTACACAAAGAAATGGAAAGTCAGAATGATGGAATTATACGATTCTTAGTTTAACAAAGCAATTTTTTAACTCCTATAGCAGTAGATACCTAGAGAAACCATTTTCTTTCCATAATTTAATAGCGTCTTTTGGAGCCTTGTCTCCAGCTTTTAGGGCTTTGCAAGTTTTGCTTGCTGTAGAAAGTTCCTTCTCAGGAACAAGATCCGCCACACCATTTTCGGAAGAAGGATGAACCTCTTCCTTGCTAACTGATAAGGACATTTGTTCCTAGAGAAAGCATTGTGATATATTTAGGGGGGCTTCACATAAAGAACAAACTTAATAAACAACGGAGCATGACTAACATCAGATTGGCTCTCCACAGTACAGACATCTTCATGTTGGTCAACTTGCTCATCGCTTCCATTTTGGGCTGAACAAAGGTCGTTAAGTGAACACCGCAAAGTTCTGAAATGAATAGTAAGCAAGAATACATTTTGAATAAGATATTTCATGAACATAATACTGTATTGGTATCTTTGCTGTGCCTGGGAGATAAAGTAAAAAAGAAAAGAGGACTGGCTGGTAAAGGAAAATTCTCTATGAAAATGAGACAACACTAACAAGCTTTTAGTTGGATTTATATAATAATATTTCAAAAAAATTTAGGAAAACTCAAAACTGGCGGTGTACCTCTTGCAAATTTCATTACTGAAGTTGAACATCCTTATTATCTCCATAGAATAGGGTTTTCCTCCAAGATAAGTATTGCAGACGCTACCTGTACCTGCAGACCAAAAGGTATCATTCAATAAGCAGACAATGGGCCCAACATTGCTCTCACATAGATGAAATAACCACAACAAAGAAAGTGCAGTCATGAAAAGCTTTAAAAGTGCATTTCAAAGACTGTATTGCTCATGATAGTTGAAAGCGTTTAAAAATTTTTAAGCATCATTGCTCATAATACAAAATGAAAGTAAAATACTACCATATTTTATTAGTGATAGCACACAGTCTTTTATCATAATGTAACTCTTGTGCTTCCAGTTACAATGTTCAAATGAATCTAGGAAATAAAACATGGTCCATACCTCCTAATCGCTCTGCCACAGCACCAGTAAGAAGTCCACCAACCATATCCACTACAAGGACATCTGAGTTTGCAGTAACGTTAGCCATTGAAAGCAACAAGGATAAAGCATCCACTCGCAGAAATCTGAATCATAGGCAAAGAAAAACAAATGAATTCTAATTGATTTGTTTGCGCAAATGATCAAAATATAGTTAACACCATAGGATAATTACCCAATTCTAGCTGGATATTTCTTTAAGTATGCCTCACATATACTGTGCAATAGTGGCAAAACGCAAGTCATCAAAAGAGATAAGATAAAAACTACATCTCAGAAAA
The DNA here is from genome assembly GCA_033439115.1 of Firmiana major. Lineage (NCBI taxonomy): Eukaryota > Viridiplantae > Streptophyta > Magnoliopsida > Malvales > Malvaceae > Firmiana > Firmiana major. Next base: position 741,385 of record CM065907.1, on the reverse strand, counting down.
GTCGCTCAAGTTAAGAATCAGACAATTACCTTCGAGAAAAAGGACGTCTTAGAAGAACTCTGGGTGCATATTTCTTTTGCTTCTTAAGCTTATATTTTTCCTGCAGAATAAACACAAAACACTAATGCTTCCCCTTCATTATCTTTTTCTTCTTTCCTAGTCTACCAAACCAACTTATATCCAAAATTGCTACTCATTGATAAATGTTTAAGCATGATGTGAACTAACCTGCGAGAACTGTGTTTTCTTTTCAAAAGTCGAACTGTTAGCAATGAGAGCCTCAACAATTTCATTCCCGGTTGCCCCCTGTCTGCATCATAAGGGAATAAGCAATCGCTGAAGATTCATGTACACAATAAGCCTACACCTAACCACAAAAAACAAAGTTTCTCACCTCCTCATTGCGTCTATATCTTCACCGGTGAGGCTTTGGGCTTTATTGTTATCAATTATTGCTCTATTGTCTCGGGATTCTTCCTGAAATTGACAACCTCCTTCATCTTGAAAGTTATTCTCTGCGAAATATATACAGCAAAAAATATCAAAATATTATCCTTGTAGAATGACCGTGAAATCAACTAAAGCAGTACAAATGAATAAACCTTCGATGGGGGGAATAAAGCGGGAAAGATACGCTCTTTCCTTTCCGCTTTCAACTTGAAACAGAGAGCCAAAGGGACATCCAATCAATGGTTGCAAAGAGCATGTCTTATTCCCAATTTTCAAGGTCCTGCATCAATTTCAAATAATCAAATTAACGAATTAAATTTAATACTAGTTTTTGATAATCAGTAAAGCCATTGTTAAGAATAAGGAGCCTACGAGCCAGCGGAGAGACGAGCGAAAACAAGGCGATCGCCGTCGTTGATGTCGAGCAATACACTGCAACCTTCCCAAGTTACTCTACGATTTTGAATCGCATCCGATTGAGGTTTATTTTCGGACATGTTGGATCCTTTATCGAGCAAAGATTCCCTCTTATTATGCTGGTGTTAAAGAAGAACAGGCTGGAGATTAAATTTACAAAACAGAATCAGAAAAAACTTCAGTTACAAAGGATTTATGTTTTGTAGAACTTGATCTAACTACGTAAGTATTTGGCATTCCAACTTCCCCTAGTATAAAACCTTAACGTCTAGGGTTTAAGCTAAAACTTTTAACAGCTGAACAGAACGACGAGGAATTACGAATTGACGATGATGTTCGTGTTTGGATCTGAATCCTTAAACAAGCCCAATTCGTAACAAAAGGAATGGCAGATTGGGCTCGGAAACAGGGACCATTTATCAATCTTTGGGCTAGTAATATCAATTGAAGCCCTACTCCTACCGGTTTCTCTGCAGCCCAATCTCCATAGCTGGTTGAAGATTTGGAAGAGCCAGAAGAAACACGTGTGACGTGACGTGAGATCAGCTGTTAGGTCAGCTTCTACTATACATATACATATACAAATGTATATGAACAGTGTCGAGTATATGTCCATAAAACATCACGACAAACACAAACCTTAACTTTAGTTTTAGTTTTATTTATGCATCGTTCTCCAAATGTGGTGATACCGGAACATGGTCGGCCAACTATTATGAGCCAAGCAAATCCCAAAGTTGCACATGCCTCTTCCATTATAGCCTTTGCTCAGCCAGCCATCACTATAGTTTGTGCAAGTGATTACAGTGATTTTGCATTAATTGTCTTGTAAAATTAAGTTTTAGTTCCAATAATATGTATATTGAACGTAGTTCTAAAAGTTTAGAATTTGAAAATTTTTTGAAAATAAAGTATATTAAATGTTGAAAATTTCGATGTAAATTAAAAATTTAAAAAGTGTAAAGTGTAAGAATAGGTAATTTAGTGGTAGCTTGTGTAATATCTTCGTTATGAAAGTTGAATAAGTTAAGGTTAAATTTAAGAGTTTTAATTTCAAGATAACTTAGTAATTAAAAAAAAAAATTGTAAGAACACATGTATAAACTTCTCATTGCTACCCAATAGAATTCTTGAGAGATTTGGTTCCGTACCATAATTGGCTATTAATTGTTTTGCATGTATAATAATGTTGTAAAAATGTTAAGTTGTACTTGCAAGGAATCATTCTTTTCTCTTGATTACTTTTATGCGGGATTTGTTAGCTTGTTTGGCGTTTGTTTTCTTTATTAGTGGTTCCATAATGGATCAGATGCGGAGCGATCTGGTTCCCTTACTAGCGAATAGTTGGCCAAATTTCTATCTGAGTTTCGACTACTCTCGAAAAAGATGCTTCATTAACTTTATTTTTTTTTTCATTAAAGATGAACAGATGCACTGCTAGCCTCGTCTGCTGGATCTTTGATTCCCGCTTTGTTTGGATGCTCACACCATTTTCTTATGGATGAAAATGGAGTCTTCAATTCATCTATCCATTAAGAAGGCACTTTCATTTCTAATCCGGCTGAGCCCTACATTACCTTCGCCGAGTATACTAGAGCAATTAGGCCACCTTTAAAATCAAAATAAATCCGATAACTATAAACATGACACAATAATATTATAAATGATATGAAAGTTATAAAAATTAAATTTTAATAAAAGTTATAAATGAATATTATAAAAAAATTGTATTTAATATGTCCATATGAATTTTAATATAAAATTTTTGAATATCATATGACACAAATACGAGTTATATATCTGAATTGCTAAATTTATCTAAAATCCTTCTAGCTGAAGTCTTTGAGTTCAACATTCTTCTTGCAGTCAATCTGTTGAGGCATGCATGTCTTGACTCTTGAGGCTGCCTAGTCGTGCTCGGGGGTCAAGTTGCCTAAGCCATATCTGGGATTGTTCGTTGACAATGGAAGAAAACATTAGACATAGTCAATAGTTAAAGCTCTCGGTGGAGATTATTGGGAGCAGGTTGTTGATTTTCTTGCATTGCACCGCAATGGATAGGGAGAGACATTGGAAGACGCAAATTGGCACAACTGCACAGGCAGTTTCCTATTCTTTCTTCGTGTCTTATATGATGTTCTCTTTGCCTCATGCCCTTTTTCTTTTGTTAGCTTTTGGAATCTGCAGACCCCATTTCCACATGATTATGCTTACTCTAAACAAGCTAATTGCCCACCTTTCTTTTCTCCTTTCTTTATTGACCAAGTTTAGTCCATGACTTCGACATTAGAAATCTAATTTTCTATTGGTTTATTTATCGAGACAACTACAATTACCCCAGCCAAGGCATCAGAGCCGTCCAAACTCGACATACAGCATGAAAATGGCCCGTCCATGCACTCAAAGAATGCTTAGCCGTCTGATAAAACTGCTTTTCCTACACACTCCACAATCAATGGATCAAGTCGGGAATTATAGGAGTGGTGGTCCAAAAGGTAAGCACACCGGCTGAGAAGAGGGTAAATGAGAAAGTAAAGAAACATAAATGCAATAAATTATTAAGCAGCGACCCCACTACCACCACCCCCTCTTTGCCTCCTTATTAGCCGTCTTGGATCCCTTTCCATTTGCCCACAAAAGATAATTCTCTTCAAGTCTTTCAAAAGCTCCTCACTTTTATGAAAGAGAGAGCTGAATCTGCTACACTTCTGTATTTTTTTACTGTTTTCTCTTTGCTTTGCTTTTCATGGCTCTGCTCACTTTCTTACCGGAGCCGGCGGCGGAGCCAATGAAACAACAACCGTCCAAACAGAGGAAAAAGCAGGTGAAAAAGCAAAAGGCGCAACCGTCTTCATGGGACCAAATCAAGAACTTGCTCACTTGCAAACAGATCGAAGGTTCGAAAGTTCACGACCCTTCAAAGAGTAACCCTCCTCCGTACTCAAAGCTCGGTTCCTCTTGCAACTCTATCTGCAGCTTCAGAGACGTTGTTCAAGGCAACACGTCGAGGGTTGTTCACAGGGCTGATAACTCACCTGAGAGTAGCACAGTGGGTCAAGAAACTGGGTTACTGCGACGCAAAGCTGCAACAACTAGCTCGTCAACTCGAACGTCGTTGTCAAGGTCAACTAGATCCAACAGCAGTGCAACGTCATCTTCGTCAAGAACTATGCAATTCAGGAAGCTTTCTGGGTGTTATGAGTGTCATATGATCGTTGACCCCGGAAGGTACATCACCATGTATACACGCACTAATCACCATTAATGACTGAATTAGATTTTGTTATTTTCCATCTAGTTTTGCTTCGTTATTTAAGTGAATATGAAATTATCAGGCATCCATACTCTAGAACGACTATCTGTGCCTGCTCACAGTGCGGAGAGGTCTTCCCAAAGATTGAAAGCTTGGAGCTTCATCAAGCTGTTCGCCATGCAGGTATGCGAGCTACTTTAACTTTTTTTTTTTTTACATTTACATTATTAATTTCTTACGAAAATTATTATTAGTTTAATCCCATTATTATCAAAAAATTCAATCTTGACATTAATTATTTTAAGATGTTTTTATTTAAATTATCCTCATTTATTGATTTTGTTAAATATCACAGCTGTCCCTATAAATGTAGGAAGGAAGGACTCTGACATATGACGTTGGACCTTTACATTAGTGCATATTACCCTTGCATGTAACGTTGAATTTGTATTCCCATTAATTTAAAGTATTTTTATAAAAAAAAAAAAAGAAAAGAAAATTGATTGGAGTCTTCTGTTGGCGTAGTTTCGGAGCTGGGCCCAGAAGATTCGGGCCGTAACATTGTGGAAATTATCTTCAAATCAAGCTGGCTAAAGAAGGACAATCCGATCTGTAAGATCGAACGGATATTAAAAGTCCACAACACCCAACGCACCATCCAACGGTTCGAGGACTGCCGTGACGCAGTCAAGACACGTGCTCTTAATAGCACCAGAAAGAACCCCAGGTGTGCGGCTGACGGCAACGAGTTGCTCCGTTTCCACTGCACCACATTGTCGTGCTCCCTCGGCGCTCGTGGCTCGTCCAGCTTGTGCGGCTCGATCCCGGCTTGCGGCGTCTGCACCGTAATTAGACAGGGGTTCCAAAACAAAGGTGGAGCCCCCACGGCCGCAGAATTCAAAGGGATCCGCACTACAGCCAGTAGCGGCAGGGCCCACGATTCACTTAAATGTACGGACGGGCGTAGGGCCATGCTGGTTTGCCGTGTGATCGCGGGAAGGGTGAAGCGAGTGACAGATGATGCGCCGTTGGAGGAGGAAAATGGCAGCGTATCGGCTGGCTCGTACGACTCTATAGCCGCATATGCCGGGGTATACTCCAATCTGGAGGAGTTGGTTGTCTTTAATCCAAGGGCTATCCTTCCTTGTTTCGTAGTCATCTACAAAGCGTTTGAATCTTGACTCATTTGAAGTCAACTCTCGTGATCTTCACAATTAAAATCAAACGATCCACGTTAACCATGTACATAAATTTTGATCTTACGGTGTTACACATGAGATCAAAACCTTTTTTGAAATTCGATTTTAATGTTTGCTATCTCAACTGCCCAACCGCAAGCATGCGTACCTGATAATCTACTAGGCGAAATTAAATATTGGATGGTTACATAAAAATTTAATTTTTTCGGTGTACTTTAAATTTGGCTCGATTTTTAAATTAAAGACATTGAAATCATTGATTGCTCTCATTTATGATGCAGGCTGAGTGTAATAAATAGGTAAACCAACGGAAATTGAATTTATTAAATAGGAAAAATTAAAATTATATTTAATCTATAATTTTTTATAAATATCATGAGAAAAAATAAATTTTATGAATGATGAAAAAGTTAAAATCAGAAAAAAACTGAAAAAAATTTGAAAATAAATCATTATAAAATTATGAAAATATAATAATTGAAATAGCATATTATATTAAATAAAAATAAATAACCAAAAAATATTCATACTGACAATTTAGCATAAGATTATATATTAACAATATTAAAATAAAAGCTCAAAAAAATAATAATTAGATCCTATTCAACATTTTTTATATAAAATAAAACAAAATTTTGGAATTGAAAAATAAATAAAATTATAAATATTAAGATTTAAATTTTAGACTTGTTAAATGTTGAAAATGATGGTATAAATCAATTGAATTAACATTTAACAAGCATTTTAATCAATTTGAATTTGTGGCCATTTTTTTTTTGTGAATAGAGTTCTTGTACTTGGAAACTGAGATTTTGCAGAAACGGGATGATACAATATTAAGTCCCACGTGAGATCATCCTGGAATAATTGCAAAAGGAACAAAAGTGGGATCCTCCGGTGGACTTTGACCATGCAACTAAACTAGGATTTGGCAAAGAGGACAAGGCCTGAGGGATTTGATGATGGATTCTTCAACAAAGTACAGTGGACAAATGATAATTGCAGACTCATGCTCGGGCATATGCATGTTCACTGCTTCTTTCCTGTTTCAAGTGCTTGGATTTTCAAAGCCATGGTCTTTATTAATTAATGCAATCTCTGTTGAGGTTGCTGAAAATCCTGCTAATTAGAACTATAGTTTATGTTTGGACCACCATGCTCATGTCACTGTGGGAATAGTGAGTATTGAGCGTTGACAAATGACAGGTTGATGTTGTTTGGCCATGGCTCCCAAGGAGAAAGTTTGTTGGTGAAAGCTACCATTACCTAATTAGTCATGTCTTAGCCTTAATTATAGATTTGGTTTTCCCTGCTGAGAACAGTTACATATTCACAGTCTATTCTTTAGTTTTGGTTGAAGAAGTTTTTATCTTTGATTATAAGGTACACAAGGGTTTAGAGATTTTGCATATAAATTTAATAATTCGTGTGTATATTTTGTATTATGTCGAATTATATTTGTATCATGTAAAATATAAAATATTATTGTGTTAAAATTTATATCTATACAAGGGTTTAATTGATGTCACATTTATATATATTTTTATTATTTTTTTTATTATATTATTTTATAGTATTTGAAACTGTCAGCTCAGCTCGGTTGCAAAGTATGTATGTCAATGTCATGATCAAGGGCTGTTCCCTTTACATAAGAGAAAAGGGTTGCTGCCTTTTCCCAACATACTGATGTTTGAGCGGGCATCCGAAGAGTAGAAAGTGGAGAAACAAGCACATTGGTTAAGTTTAAAGGCTACTGATGCCATACCATCAACACCACAGAATATCCTTTCTTTCATGCTGGGCCTACCTATCATGACCAGGGTCGAAATTATGTTCAAAGCTCAACCCATGAAACGTGAGCCCGTGTCCTTCAAAGGCAACCGGACACAAACCAAATAGCCAGGCCATGATTAGAGGTCCAAACCAATTAGCACGGCAATTCAGTTCTTTTCTTCTTTTGTCGTATTCAATCTTCAAATATCAATTAACAAGCTAATCATGTGGTAAACCTCATGATTGTTCCACTTCTTAACTAATTTAATGATGCAAGTACGAGACACAATCATGTCCGTCTTAACCAAATCATTATCCTAAGCCTCCAGTCTTAATGATGTCATCTGAACTCTTCCCACTCTTATCATGTTTCACTCTTTGCAAGTTTTTCACTCTTTCAAACATGGGGTTTTCTGCTTTTCTTTCCCTCCTGTTTCTTGGACTCAACTCATTTTTAATGGTCCATGTACGTACGGAGGACAAAAACTATGAATTTAGCTTGTTAGGACCACAAATTGTATGGCTTAGAATGGGCTGAAAATCTCAGCAACAGATTTAGTTGTTTAGCTTTAGGACAAACTTACCTAATCAATGAATGATCATGGCTTTTGTTAACACAGAACATGAAACATAGTAGGATTTTGGCATGTCTGGCGCCACCACTTTAGGTGGGAGAGATGAGAATTGCAAAAAGATTCTGATGTTTAGCTTGAAACTTTAATGGCGGACTTTCAAGTATTCATCAATGATCAAGACAGTAAAAGTGAATAATTACAATGGCAGAGACGGTATTATTCAAGTATGAGCTTTGATTCCTTCTATATAGGTCCCACAGATGTTCAAGTCATAGGTTAAAAGACTCCCTTCAAGGGTTTCTTTAAGGGACAATGAGGGTCACTCATCATTCACCAGCACTTGTTATCCTTTGCCTTTTTTACTTTCCAAGTGCATTATGCATGTATTGGCTGACTTCAGATCATTCATACTAGACAAGAAATTCTAATTTAACCAAATGCCCCATGAAAAAAATTGGGTAAAATTAACTTACCTTTTCCTTGTGGATTTATGGCTGAATGCAGACATTGGCATGCCTTGCCTACTATTGCACATGAAGTTTATTAATTGACCCAAAAATTTGCATATTTATATGATGTAAAATACGTGTTTGTTGATATGTATAAAATACAAAATATTATTTTTAACATTTATCAAATTTAATCAATCACATTTATAATTTTTTTTATTGTGTTTAAGATCATCAAATCTAGTTAATGCTTGTTGTTGAAGTGGAAGATAAATCAATGAAGGAACTAGAATAAACAAACTACATTGCCAGGACAAGTGAAGCCCGATACAAATGATTTAGGCACATGGTCTTTGGCAATGCGCTTTGAGCCTTCCAAAATAGAATAAACACATACTTTTGAAAACCTCGCCCTTTTCATATCTTCACAATCAAACGACACAACACATGATCGCAATTACACTTCCCGGAGGGTATCTGGCAAAGCAAAAGCAGAGAGAGAGAGAGAGAGAGAGAGAGAGGGGGTGGGGGGGTGGTAACACCACTACTACAAATTTACAATGCACAGGCCTCAAAGAGACCCTTCAGCAAGACCAACCCCTCGAGCCAGTTCTCCCTCTCCCAAGTTAAGCTTCTCTGTAATGAAGCTCTTTGACCGTTTCCGCAAGATTCTCATGCGGCTTTTGTTTTTTCTTCCTTCTGGTGGATCTTCTGGCACGTCAAGCATGGCTACCAAGGAAAAGAACTGCGACAGGTTTGATCCACCGAAGACTTCATGCAGCTCGTATTACTCTTCCCACTCGCATTACACTGAGGCCATTGCTGACTGCATTGAGTTCTTCAACAAGTCATCACAAGAGGGGATTTTGCATGGTCGAAAATCTGATGTTATGGTCTGATCATATTCGTATCATATGCCTAGTTAATCGAAACGTAAAACTATAATCTTGGGTGCTACTCTTCTTCATTATATTTTCTTGTCTTTTCCTTTGGAAGTTTCATTTATTAGCACAGAGCTGTTTTTTGAAAGCATTCGATTAGTCTCATCCTTCGTCGGTTACGAATCTACCAGAGAAAGTGACGTTGGAAAACTTGCAATAATTTTTATATGAAAAATGTTTTTTTTTGTTTGTTTCGATTTCCATCGGGTTTGTTGAGGCCCCAAGCAGAGCTTAAGAGTTTAATCACTTCTTGGACCCAAGCATTTGAATGGGCTAACTGGGCTACTTGAAGGTCCAGCAAGCTCCTTCTCCGCTCTCATTACCTCCTTTCCTTAATTTTTCCCAATAGGAAAAATCAATGAAATGAATAAACATCAGCAGTTCGCTTTGAATTCTCAAATATATTCTTTTTCTTCAAGCTGATAAGATTATTAGTCATTTGTTATTTAAGACTCTGATTTTTAACAAGTAAATGACAGAGTTTACCAACGGGAAAAGAAAATGGTATGCAAAGCATCAAAGATGGTGGCCACTGGAAACATGTCTAGACAGTAAAGCCTGAAGTATCATACACTGAGAATACAGACATAACAGCTGAAATTCGGATCAAATTTGACACAAGGTAGACAATGAAGTGATTTCTGTGAACTTTATTCTATGACTCTCTGGTAAAACACCACAGCCTGCTTATGCCTTATGCTACTAGAAGTGTATACAGAAAGAAACGTGAAACCTCGCAGAAGGAACAAGTTTAGTTGATTTGATAATTATTTTAGGAAGTGAAAGTGTTGTTCTCGAACTATGAATTTGTTCAGGGACTTCGTGGTGATGCAATCTCTAGGCTTCCTTTTTTCTTTGAAAATATCCCTCCAATCAGAGGAATCAATGGCTTCTTCTTCTTCTTTCTTAGTGAAGGGTGTCTCTCGAGTTTTTCAACACCTTCTGGAACAATAACTCGAGCCAAAGAAGGTGGATTTGCAAATGTCACGTATCTCTTCTTTTGAAATTCTGTTCCTTCTTCATTAGATGTTTGTGTTTTTCTGACTTCGAATTTTGTCGAGTCTGGGACAATCTTGACATCTTCGATCTCAAACTCCATCATCAGTTTCTCGGTTTCTCGTTCCTTCATTTTCTGCAACTCTCTCTTTGTTCGTTCAAGCTCTTCTTTTAGAGAACACAGGCAATTGGCCATTAGCATACTCTCTTCTCTTGCCTTTTGAAGGTTATGTTTTGTCTCCTCCAGCTCAGCTGTAACAGTTCCCAGCCTGGAAGGACCATGTCCACTTGCTTCACCATGAATCTGTCAGAAATTAACATGGTCAACTAGTTAGTGTAGATGATAAGATTATGATATATAAACAATTCGAGAATTCAATTGATGTATATAGAAAAATATGGATATTTTCCAAGGAAACTCTAGACCAAGACTGAGTAGATGCTTGCTTGCTTGGTGGATAATCCCCCCTTTCTAAAGTTTTTAACAATATATTCTAGAAAGGAATGGAGATATCTTCATCAAGAGTCAGAGATTGATTCCTTAATAAAGTTTACTTGATAAAGCTTAAGTAGTAAGTACCCTAATAATTATTATATTCTATACTTATTATAAGAGCAAACCTATTACACAAAACTCTAATATTACGAAGTATGAGAAGGGTCATATGGATGCAACATTCTCTCCGCATCTTGTATCAAGTCACAAAAAATTATTTTCATGCATGACTTTTAAATCAAACAAGAGTAACTTGTACTGTTGCTTCTTGCATTAGGGCTTACCTTATATTCGGTACTATTATATCTAAGTAATTTTATTTCTACACCTTTATTCCATCACATGATAAAGCCAAAAATTATAGGAATTGACCATAACACTTTCACTCAGCCACAAGCAAGCATATCCCAGACAATATATGTAAAAGATAGCACACATAACTCTTCTCGATTTTATTTCGGACACACAACGAAAAACAAATGAAGAAATCCGGAGTTGAAACACCACCACAAGGATCATTGGTCAGAAAATTTTCATATGAATTACTAACATATACATAATTTGAAGACTCAGTTGTTTGATAATAACCTGTATATGTACTTGGTTCTTCCCAGGATTACATCATTGTCAGATAAGATTAAATATTTTCAGTGTTGAAAAGTGGGAATCTCAAATCAAAGTACTCAAGCATGGCCACCAAACAAAGAAAGAGAAATTAGAAACAGGTTGAATTTACCTCCTTGAGCTTGGTGGCATAGAGTTCACCAGCTAAAACTTTCTCTCCGAACAAGGCCACGGCCTCTTTAACCGACCCGAATGGTGCCCTGGTATCGATTTCTGCTTTCTTGATCATCACCACTCCCCCTTCACTGTCCATACTCATGAAGTTCGGCAGAGAATGAAGATTGAAAGTTGGCTGCGAGTGAACCCTGTTAAACACAGGATATTTGAGAGAGGAAGAATGGGATGAGGAGATGGAGAGTTTGGTTACAAGTAGCTAAAAATATCGTGGGAAGGGAGCTTCGTTACTTCGCGTCCACTTCACTGGAATTCTGTTTATATTTGAAGGTGAAGCTGGTGGGGATGGTGGATGGGCTTTGGTCTTGTGAAATTTCGGCCGAAGACTATTTTATTAGGCTCGAGAGAGGGACTTTTTAACTGTATATCCAACGGATCAAAGGGCCCGCTATCCCACACTTTGAGGTTTGCGGGCCCTTCTCTACTTTGTTCCATTAGCAGTGCAAGATTTCATGTTGTCTTCTCACTAAAAAGATGTTAGCACAACTATAAAACAAGTTAGTTCATTAATTCTAGTAGTAACAATAACTCTTATCAATAGACAGAAAATCTTACACTTTCTTGATCTAAGCCTTTCCTTAATGAATCGAACTCAGTCGCTATCTGCGTGCTAGCTGGTATTGGAACAATGGGGATTCTCCAACTTGTAGAAGGCTATTCAGAAGACGTCATCTTTCGAAAACAAACTGCGTGGCAAAAACTTATAGAAGCTAACAGACAGAAACTCAAACAAAACTTGAGCTTTGAAATTTTATTACCATATTAATTAATAACCAATGGAGGCTTATATTTTGTAATGCAATTGCGATAGCCATGCATGGGTTGAGACCAACAAGAACCTTAAGAACAAAGTGTAAGTTCAGAAATTCAATCCAGATTGTGATTCTGTGGTGTATTTCATCCTGTAATAGTACTATATATATAAACTCTTTTGATTAATCTAAATCAAAAAAATAAATCAGTAATTCAGTAGCAAAAAATACCCGTAAACTTAACTTTGAAAGTAGAACATGTAAGCGATTGTGAACGCCGTTGAACAAAACATGCCATTGCAAGCTGGGTTCCATTACCGTCTTGTAAAACTTGCAGAATTTTTCTACCAACTGCGAAAATACCATTTTCAAGGCCTTGATTTTCGCTCTTTACCTGTTAACTCCTAGAAAATTCCTTGGTTTCCAACAATGGTACGTACTTTTATCTGTTGAACTCGCTTCCCTTTCTTGAAGCTGACGGAAAATCTGAGAACTTTTTGATGTTTTCGTTGTGTTTTTGATCGTGGCAAATCCGATTCATTTTGTTGCAAAACAGGCAAGGCAAGACTCGTCTAGCCAAATACTATGTTCCTCTCGAGGATTCCGAGAAGCACAAGGTCGAATACGAGGTATTACATTTTTCCTTCATATTGATTATTCGAAAATGTTGACCTTTTTTACTCCTTTCTTTATTTGAGTGAATTTCTTAGCTAGGGTTCTTGACAGGTTCATCGATTGGTGGTTAACAGAGATCCAAAATTTACTGATTTCGTTGAGGTTGGTGAATTCCCAATTCTCGTCTTCAATCTGTTTATAAAGTTCATACTTTTTGGTGATTTCCTTATTAGGAAAAAAATATAGCAAGACTAAGAAAAATTTTTGCTTTATCTTTTCGATTAATCATCGCTTTAGAGAAAAAAATGAATGCTTGATTGATTTTATGCTTATTTTTTGCAGTTCCGCACTTACAAGGTAATCTACAGGCGGTATGCTGGATTGTTCTTCTCTTTATGTGTTGACATAACCGATAATGAGTTGACATATTTGGTGTGCATCCATTTATTTGTGGAGATATTGGACCATTTTTTCAGCAATGTTTGTGAGCTCGACTTGGTTTTTAATTTTCACAAGGTATATAACTTCTTTGATAGTTTTCATTAGCTTGTGCATGAACACTACTTACTTGATTGAAATTTTCTCCCGGATTCATATGAAGCTGCCGCTTTCATAACCTTAGCAGATGTGTTTTTCTTAGATTTTGCTTTATTTCCATTTGAATTAGTGAAAGCGGTCTTTGGTCAAGTTTGTGATCTCAAGCTCAACGCTTGTAGAACTGCATTTTCAAAGTACTTTCTGTAATCTTTATCTTGTCTTGTGTGAAAATTAGTTATGCTGTCTGCTTTTATTTGTCCATTTTTTTAATAATTATGTGTTATCTTGATCATTAAGAAGTCTCCATGTAAGCTTCAGTGATTGTTGATACAAATTTGAGTGTATGCTCCACCCATAAGTTTTAATGTATGCATTGTGGTTGATTGTCATAGTACTCTGCAATACACTTTACCATTTTCCTTTGAAATTCTTGAAGGTTTATCTGATACTTGATGAATTCATTCTTGCTGGAGAGCTTCAAGAAACAAGCAAAAACGTTCGCATTTTCCTGTTATCCTTTAATTGCTGATGGTTTTATGGTTATCAAAATTGCAGCTTTTCTTCATCCTCCTCTTCCAGTCTTGTTAATTTTCATAGTTGTTTTGCATGTCTTTACCAAAATGTTCTTAGGCATGTAATCTTTGAAAATGATGGCAAGAAGACTTCTCTCAAGCAAAATGTTCCTTTTTTCTGTTATAAAGAGGCAAGGCAATGGTTGAAATCTTTGAAACCCTGAGGGTAATCTTGTTGCGTTTTCCAGCCTATCATAGAGAGAATGTGGGAGTTGGAGAAGCTAGAGTAAAGATGATTCTGCATGAAAGAGAGTTGGTGCAATTTGTTCATATTTTCTCAATCATTCCTTCTTTTTGGTGTTATCTGTTCACCTGTTTTGCATGACCAATTCTTCCTTGTATCATTAGAAAACTGAAATACATAGCGTCCCACTACTCATTTTCCCCATCAGCTGTTTGTGCAATGTTTAGCGGAGGCCTGGAAAAGATACTGTGTTAATAATGAAGCAGCTTTTATTGTTCTCATTTGATAGATGATTGATACATTGTTTGGGGGAACTAATTTGAATGTTATATCAGCATTCTACTTTAACAATCAGCTGAGTGACAATGTTAAACATTCAGTGTCAAAAGAAATGATTTTCCTTTCCGGTCCATGAGATTCTTGCTTTCCTAGAGTTTTCTGAGAAAGATGAGTAAATGAAAAAGAATTAAGGAAATAACTGTAGTTGGGAAATTTTTATGGAATAAAGATGCCTCTGGGAGTGAACAAGAAAAGAGAAGCACAGATAAGGTTATATTTAGACATAAACAAGAAGCCTTTTTGTTATCTTTCACTGCAAAGCGGGTGACAAACTCACAGCGGAGCAATGAGCATCGACATAAAGTCTTTACAAGGGAACTCTACAGGAATCTCCTTGCTAATTATGTTATATATGAAACAGAATCTCGGAGATTTCATTCAAACATCTGATTACCAGCAAGCTCTGTCATTAGTTCTCATGCCCGATTCCGGAGTGGTCAATTAAGTAACCCTCTCCCTGTTTGATCATGTCAAGGATGAGAACCAGATCTCACATGCTGTTGAAAGAATAAAATAATGTCACTGTGCATCATTACATGGAAGGAGCCTTCTGCTTGAAACTTCAGAGGCGCTCATTGCAGAGTAACTGCAACGGCGATGGCCCTGGGGCGCAAAATCCACCACTGCTTTCTTCATAAACGGATGGAAGATGGTCTGTCCTTTTCACTCTTGCAGAGGGCAATGATGAAGGGATGGCTGTTTGAGCACAGGGCATCAACGTAGAAGACTCGGGCTTCCCATTTTGCCAACTTGGGAATTGGCTCAAGACCGAATAAGTTCCACCGGGCCTGTACTGAGCAGCTAGGTGACTTGCCCAAGGTCGCTGTTGCTGCTGTTGCTGCTGTTGCTTTGCAACACCTGAATTACTTGCGTAAGGAGGGCCACAGAAAGGGTTACTGAGATATTGAGGTAGCTGCAGTTGTACCTACAGTGAAGTTTCAGAACATGATGTTAAAAGTCACATGGCAAGAAATGACCAGACAAGCAGAAAATGTATGAAGATAGCCCTAAACAGCAACGCGGAGACTTCAACTGAGTGCTTGGTAACTAATCAATATCAACGGTCGCATTAGCTGGTGCCTTAAAGTGCAGCAATTTCCATTTATGTGCTCAGTTATTGGATGCAATTATTGGTATAGCGATCCCACAAACTATGATTTCATTTATTATGGGGGCTGCAATGCTATTCACTTTAATGTTCTCATACGACTCCGTTAAATAAACCGATTTTTGCAAGATATGAATGAAAAAGAGAAAGAATAAAGAATAGAACCTGCTGTGCAGCTGTTGCTGTTGAAAGCTGGTCTTTGTAAGCAGAGGTATAACGAGATTGAGGTATTGAGAATGGCCTGAGTGACTGATGCTGTGGAAGTGACTGAAAGTAAGGAACTTGGTGTTGTGGCAATGACTCAATTGCATTTCCAACTTTATTAGAGCTATTATTAGCTTCCATACTAATGCCTCCAGCTGACAAGAAATCGAAACTCTGCCAGGAAACAGTGAGTGATCAGGATAGAGAGAAAGAAACAACCACGAGCAATTTGCAATCCCTATAGTTGACCTTACCTTCCCCTGTGAAGTGTACATCCCAGATGCTGAAGCAACCTGTCGCTGTTCCTGATGGAGCATTATATGCTGTAGAATACCACTTCTAGCTTCATATGAATTTCTATCAGTGGCAGAATTGCAAGAACAGGTACGAGTTATGGTGCCATTTATACCATGTGTCAAATTACTGCAATTGTTAGGATAAAAAAGAGCTGTTTGCTTTAACCCTACAAGGGGTTTCAACTGAAGAAGCTGTTGAGGATTGCTTTCTTTGCTCTCTTGCATCTTTAAATTACGAATGAGGCAACTGATGTAAACATGAGCGGCACACCCCTTCATTGACTTCCTATCCATGGTGACTTTCGAAAACTATACATCTCATCATCCACCGTACACTTGATTAGATGCATGCAATGACACAAAGCTGCTATGAACCTAGAGATAATGGGGATCAGACATGTATACCTTTTCGTTTGAATAACCGCTTTCTAGTGAACATGTCCTGGGTCCATACATTGCGGCATCCAACCAATTTGGAATTTTAGTGGCAGATGATCTGATATATAGTAAGAAGTATGAGGGATGTGATTAAGATAGTCATAAATAGACAGATATAACGATAAAAGAGAATTACTGTGAAGACACAGGGCTCCGAGCACCAAGGGGCACAGTAGGAGACAAGCCTGGCCACAGTGCAAGACCTATGGAACCAAAATTTTGTCGGTGTAAGGATACTGGTATGCAAATAGCCAAAAAAACAAAAAATCAAACAAACAAAGCTAAATATAGCAATGGAATTAGCTCCTACGCACGCTGGTATTTACCATTTTTTTTGGGCTCCTTTATCATATGTTGATGGCTTTCACTATCAGTAACCTACAAATAACCCAAAGCAACCAATGAGTTAGGGCTTGATCAATGAAAGTGATTTTTAATTTTGACTTGGATGTAAAGCTTACCCCAACTGCCATCTCTGGCGTTCTCTCAAAATGATTGGTCGCCTGTTGCTCGTGCTGCTTCAATCTGCATGAGCAGAAAAAATTGAAAGGGACAAGAAAAGGGCACGCTAGAAAAGAAAAGGGAGCGTAAGTTAAAGAAAAGAACTCACCCAGTTTCTAAGTTTTGTTCATAGAGAACATGAAAGCTGCCAGGAAAGCAAGATGACTTCTCAGCATCAGGTTCACTCTTAGCCAAGGAAGGGTTTGTAGCATTTGGGCTCATTCGAGAAATTGAACTATCTGGTTCTATATGGGACTTTTTGCTGCCTGGCAAGTAAGGATGATCTTGAATAGCAGGTTCATTCAAAGAATTAAGTCTAGCAGCTTCATTGGATAACTCATCTATAGTGGATGAAGGAACAGTCTCAGCAGCTTGTGGATGGCAAACAGAGTTTGTATCTTCTTTTTTAACTGCAGGATTAAATGACTTAATAAAACAGATAACAACAAACAAAAACTCTTACAAGTTGTTAGAAAAAGATGAATACCTTCAATTGCTGTGACAGGACTCTCCACTGTGTCTGGAGGAGCTGGAGGTTTTACTTTTATTGATTCACCACCCAATTTATTCTTATCCATTGAGTCACCATCAGGGAACATTCCCGCCAAAGCATACAGGGTCTCCACAACCTCTTCCTCATCCTTTGTGATTGGCCCAGAAACAGTTGCCTTCTGGGACCTGTCCGACTCTCCTTGTTTCTAAAAAACAATGCAATTTCAACAACATAAATTACAAATGCTTATCTCAAAAAGAATGACAATTGAACTAGACACCCTGAAAACTAATGACAATTGACCAACCAAATTCAGTTTGGGTTTCTTTGCACCATTCTTTTTGCGCAATTCATCACCATCAAGTGAATGGTTCAGTTTCTTTGAATCTGGAAAAGGAGGGGAGATAGATTCGCGACCGTGCTTCTTCATGGCTGTCAATAAAATTCCAAATATCCCAAAACATTAATCCCATCAAACCTTTCTTCTTTTTTTTTTCCTTTACATGAAAAAATGCCCGTGTCTCCTTTGAAAGTAAGCTTCGGTATGTAGAACTCAACATAGCATAATTACTTGAAAGAAAGTCACAGCATCAATAATATTGAATAGAATTAAAAAAGAAACAGCAAAAAAGAATCTTGCGTCCATAAAAAGAAAAGAAAAAGCAAAAAACCTTGGCTTTGCTTCAGTTCCAAACTTCTAATCCAAAAGCAAAAACAAAAATTGAGAAATTTCCCAGCAACTCCCCCATCAAATGCAAACATAATTTGAAAACGACAGGACAACAATTGTATACATATAAAAAAAAAAGGTCTCTCTACTTCTCGTTCACAAGTTACACACCTGACCGTAGCTTCCGTGGAACAGAGGCATGATCAACGACATTGCAGTCATAAAAAAACTGCAGAGAAAGATAAATAAAATTCAAAGCTTTAAACTTAAAGAAACATTTTCATTGTAGTTAAGAACGAAGAAAGAGGAGGATTACCTTCTTGGAAATGTTAAATCTCTTGATGGTAGAATTAGTGATAAGAGAAGAAGAGTGTTGTGAATGTGAAGGACACTGATTTTCCCTATTATCAGAAGAAAAATCACGGGAACAACAACTTCTCATTTCAGTTTCACAGTGTTGGTTGCTGTTGGGACTGGGACTGGGACTGGGACTTCCTCTATTACCATTGACGCTACTCAGTCTTCTTATTTTCTCTTTCTTCGCTTTCTCTAAACAAAGAAAGTCCCCACCAAGAGCATCAAAACCTTCAAAATCAATGGACATACAAAGCCAATTGTCTGTTTCTAAACTCTTCTTATCAACCAAAAAAAAAAAAAAGAAAGAACGAAGAATAGGAATGTGAAAGAAAATGAGGAGAGAAGGAAAAGGGAGGGGTTTAGAGTAAATTTACCAACGAAGAGGTTGGGTCGAGATTGCTGTGGCTTCTTAGTATTAATCAGTTGCCGCGAGAATCGACTCGTTCCACGCCTCACGTCTCGACTCTTGTCCATTTCTGTTGATATCATATTTTCATGATAACATTTCTAACATCTAGCTATCGCTTGGCGGCTCCGCCTCGGAAAACGGCCTTCACGGGGTTAAAAGAACGACCCAAGTTCCAACTTCACTCTGAGAAAAATCTTCAGATCAGATCTTTCTTCTTCTCCAATTTCAGAGCTTCTTCAATTACATCAATGAAAAAAGAAATTAAAACCTTCGCTTTAAATGCAATTCTGGGTAATTCAGTAATGAAGATACACAAGAAAGAAGAAAATGAAAGAGAATAAATAAATTGCTCCCTTTTGGAGAGGTGGGTTTACTTATTAGCTAAAAGGAAGCCGGAAAAAAAACCGAAGAAATGGCGTTTGGATTTTGTTTTTTGGAATTTGTTTTATCCAAGGAAAGAGAAAATAAAGCAAATTTCGTTGCCTTCCCTTACCTGATATCTCTCCGTTTCTCTCTCTTTTTCTCTGTTTGTGAGTTTAGCAAAAAACTTGAACGATCTCCTCTCAGCTGAGAAAGCAGAGGAAAAAAAGAAGAGCCATTTTTGTATGACAGAGAAGAGAGCAGAGAGAAGAAGAGAATACAAGGTTGAAACTTGAGAGACAAAGTATTTCTACAAAAAGAAAAATAAAAAAGGTAAAAGTAATTCGTTCCTCGTGTTCAGAGAATCAGGTTCTGCGTGGAACAAAGCACTGAGCGAGTAAGAAAGAGAGAGAAAGGCAGAAAAGAGAGTAAGTAATGGTAAGAGATAAAAATGGCATACAAAAGAATACTCACAAGAAAAGCAAATCCTAAGAAAAACTCTTACAAAAAAACTTGAATTACAGAGGAAAACTCCTTAATGCAACGAATCTCCTTTCTCAACAAAAGCAATAAACAAATAAAAAAAAATCATCACACTTTTCACTTTCCCTTTAGTCCTTTCACTTCCTTCTATAGATCAAAACCGAAACCACCACTGAAGCTTTAACTAAGCATTCAAGAAAGAAAAGGAAATCGCAGCTGAAAACATGAAAGAAACGAAGAGAAGAAGAAGGAAATGAATGCGGCTATCAGCAACCTTTGTTCGAGAGATTCACATCAGAATTTCCCGGTGCAGAGCTCTTTTGCCTCACTTCACACAAACTCCCAAAAGACGGAAAATCCAAAGCTCTCTTTCGCTCGCTGCCTTTTGAATGCATCGTCGAAGAGAAACGGCCTTTTAAATCCAAATCCCATCTCACGCCATTCCTATTTAATCCGCGCCTTTTAATTTCTGCCTCTCCTTTAGCCGTTCGATCTTAACCTTTCCCCCAACAGGCCATTTGTCCTACGTGTCCGCCACGTCGGATTGAGTTGCCTCGAACACCATCGCAGCCCCAACCCGGCAAAATCCACGGTTTAAAGTGTTCGGTGATTTATCCGACGGCTGTAATTACAGTTCTCGTTGATGACCTCCACGTGGCATTCTCAAATGAATATGACGATCACGCGCCATTAAGAGGGAGTGATGGTGAATTTTAGCTGGGCTCCAACGCAAGGGAGAACCTGGTGGAGGGCCGTAAGAGCAGAGTGAAGTGGCCCACACTCGTTCGGTATTGTTAGTCCATTCTGGCTCACAGTTTGTTCGGGTTTGTCCAGGTTTTATAGCAGATGGCTCAGCCCAATTTAGCCCAATTGGACTGTGATCAATAGTAAGTAGGTAATCCATAAGAGGACTTAGATTAACTGTCGTTATCTTATTATTTATTTCAATAATGGAATTTGAAATTAACAAATTATTTACTAAGCACCATTCTTTGAGAATTTTAAAATTTATTTTTACTTGATCAACGATTTTATTATATAAAAAATTCCAATCGGAGACAAATAAATTAAACACAAAAAGATTGCTCCATAATGAAAAATACACTAATTAATGATAATATAAATTTTTATGTATTTATCTTACGGGAAAGTTTTTATATATACGCATAACAATTACAAAAATCTCATATACATACACAAAATTTGATAATATAAAAATTAAATTGAAAAAATAATATAAATACATACAATCTATATGTATAAAATATATGGGGTAGCATTGTCGTCGTTTTATTCCACATTTAACTTTGATACTCGGAAGGCTGATGAAGAACAGGTATACATAAAGAAAATTCCGCCTGTCTACGGGCATTTGTGTCGGCCACCATGGGTGGTCATGTCACGGTAGCACGGACACACGTCATAGTTACCGGAGGTGCCCGGAGGAACGCAGTTGCATCGAGCACAGCATGTTCCACATGCCCTCGTGCAGAGATTGGGCCTCGACGATTCCTTGCATCTCACGTCACAAGCTCCATCACAATCTATTTTCTCATCAGTGAGAGAATTCTCCAGTACCATATTCGTGATCATCTGTGAAACATGAACATGAGCAAAGTCTTACATATGATAGTTGTAAGAAGAAAAAACAAACATTATTCTTTAGAAATGGGAGTTTACCATTGGGTCAGACGACTCAGCAAACCGAAGCATAAAGAGAGAAATTAGAAGGCAAGCCAAAAGAGTCTTGGAGATGGCCATTACTTGTAAAACCTAGGACTTGTTGAGCAGTAGATCGACAGGGCCTGGTCTTGGGTATTTATAGCGGAGTAAGGAGAGGCTTGTAATAAGTAGCCTTGAAGTTGGGTTGACCATGTTTAAAGCGAAAGGTATCAGACTAATGATCGGTCAATGGGGCTTGGGTAGGTTGGCATGTCAATTGTCATGTGTACACTTCTGGTAGGGTAATGATGGGATACCGCAGTATTATCCTAATTTTCATGTTTTCAACTAGTCATTGTTGTCATTGTTCGAAAACTAAATGCATGAAAGTGATCCATTGAGAATGATTTGCAAATTTCAAGAACAAAAAAGGTTAGGTTAACATATTCTAGTACGGACAAGAACATCGATCCAACTTGTTTTTTGCCTTTAAATTTCTTCCCCATGATGCATTCCGGGGTTGATTTCAAGTCACGCAACATTTTTTCAAATAATATCTACAGCCATGCGGAGTTGTAAATGGATTTTGGTTATTTCTTGATGGATGTTGTTTAATCTTCATGAAGATACATTAAGGATAAGATCCAACAGAAAATATTAAAGGAAAGTAGGATTATTGTTGCAGCAGTGCATTGGTCCCACCCTCCCCATCCTTGTTTCATGTTTAATTCTGATGGGGTTTTCGAAGGAAAATGGAAAAGGAGGTGTTGCCGTGGTGGTGAGAGACTGAAATGGCGCTTAATAGATGGCAAAAGAGCAATTCGTCCTGGTGAATTGCGCATTTCAAGTTGAACTGTTGAAGTGATGGCTCTGAAAGCTGCAGCAGAATTGGCAATTCAAGGTAGTATACTCTTTAAGGAATTGTTTGCATCTGTTACAGTCTTACAGGTAATAAGAAGATGATAGGAAGTGAAACCCATTATACAGGATTTCAAGGATCTTATTTCTTGTCTGAAACATAAGCAATTACTTCCAAGCATCGATCAGCCAACTTGGCAGCAAACCAGGTAGCTATCCACTGAAATGTTGGAAACAATTCCTTCTACTTGGAATAAGATTAGAGAGTAGGAGGAAAGGAGATGGATGTTAGTATAGGCTTTCCAGGTTGAATTTTGCTTTGCTTTCGCGGCTGCTTAAAGCAGCTGTGAATGTGATACGTGAGAGTCTCCTGAAATTAACATGGCAGAAGCATATAGCTAGTCTAGAAGGTGTCATGTCTCTCGGCACCTTTGAAAGATTTCCCGCTGCTAAGTTGTAATCATAGTTTTGCTTCTACTCCCCGCAAATTCCCAGGATTTGTCTCGTTAATGGCCTCCTTCAAATCTCGACCCTTCACGAATGAACTACCTTACCAGCCGAGTCTGCCCAGCCCAAGAGTTCATAGGAGACAGGCCTGATAACGGGGCATTTGGGCCACCAGGCTAAGTCTTAACTCTTAAGAACCAGGCTTGATTTCAGCTCCCATGATACCATCCAGTTTCCCCTTTGTTTTCCCTTTCTTTTAGCATGGATCATGTCATGCAACCTCTTCTGACTCATTTCAAATGCATCTTGTGGCAATGGTTAAATTATTTTGTAGAGAAAGATCTAATTAATCATAAAAGTGTTTCATCTTTATAACTTTGTAAACCTAAGCTATTACTGGAAATAAGCCATGGGTTACACTCTTAAGAGACTGTTGCCTTCTGTCTGCTTGCCTATAAGAAAATTCAATGTCTCCCTCTTGTTTTTTTTTTTTTTGGTTCAAAAACAAAGTTCCCATAAAACTTACCAGAGATTACAAAAGAGCAAGTAGAGCATTTGGTGGACAAGCAAACCAGTCAATAGGGCATTCTCCTTGCCTGGTTTTCTTAGCAAGCGAATCGGCTAGTTGGTTAGCATTTCGACTTACAACATTAAAAGATAAACAGGAAACAGAGTTTTTCATTTCGCGAATGTCCTCCACTGCCATCGTTTGCGAACAACTTGGCTGGGATGAACCATTCAGTCGCAAAATCAGCTTCTCACAATCCGATTCAACGATAGCCCTGCTCCAACCCATTCTCACCACCGTAGCACACCCGAGTCTGACTGCAAGAGCTTCTGCAACCAGCGCAGAACTTGACGAGATGATAGCATTTGCCCCTTCCACAACAGCCCCTTGGTCATCCCTCACAATAGCTGCTATTCCAGCTATATTCGCCGATGCGTCATATGAAGCATCACAATTAACTTTAACCCAGTTTCTAGGGGGTTTTTGCCATGAAGGGATCACCCCTTCCCAGTTCGTCCGGTTTCTTTGTGTTTGTTCCACTTGGAAATATACGTTGAAATTCGTGAGTGCAGTTCTGTAGGCTTCAATCGGGTTCCCTATCCTCCCTTCAAAAACCAGATCATTTCTATCTTTCCACAGCCGCCAACAAATGTATCGTATGAGGCCCTTTGGATTTTAGGAACCACAGGCATTGTCCTTACTGCACCTGCCCACCAACTCTGGAAATCACCAAAACCTTCTCTGTTTGGGCAGTAGTTGAAGTTAAAGGCTCTCCAGACAGCCAAAGCATAGGAGCAAAAAAACATAATATGTTCCACCGTTTCATTCTCCTGGTCACATCGTGGGCATCCCATAATCCTGTCTTAACCTCCTGGCAATATTCTCGTTAGTAGCTATAGCATTGTGGCAAGCTTTCCACATAAACGACTTGACCCGAGAGATGCACGGCAAGTCCCAAATACTCTTCCAAAAACTAGGGCCACCCCTGATCCCATTGCTGGTAGATGGGCCAATCGGATCACCTTGTAATGACACAAAAAGATTGAAGCCCGATTTAACACTAAATCTGCCATCTCTGGTCAAATGCCATATCAGGGAGTCTCCCTTATTCGGGTTACCAATAGGAATCATAGAGATAGCCTTGCCTCATCCCCTGTAAACGTCCTCCTTAGCAAATCCATTTTCCACATACTCCTCTCCTGGTCAATCAAATGGGACACTAATGTAGGACCCTCTCCATGCGGCCTTTGAGAATCACTCTGGAAGAATGTGAGCGTGGGAATCCACCTATCCTCCCAAATGAGAATGTCACGCCCACTCCCCACATTCCAACGTGTGCCCATTTTAATCACTTCAATTCCCTAATCAAGCTCTTCCATCCCCAAGACGATTGTCTCCCTTTCTCAGCCCTCAACAAGGATGAATGATGAAAATAAAGGGCTTTCAGAACCCTTGACCACAACGCTTCTGGGTTTTGGAGCATTCTCCATGCTTATTTAGCTAGTAGGGCCTTATTGAAAAGGATGAAATCCCGAAAACCCAAACCTCCTTTCATCTTTGGTTCTGTCAGCTTAGACCAGGACAACCAATGAATAGATTTGTTAACACCATCCGAATTCTCCCACCAGAACTTGGAAAGTAAATTATTAATTTCTTGACAAAACGAAACAGGAAGCTTAAAGCAGTTCATGACATAAACTGAAAGAGCCGAGGCTACAGATTTGAGCAGAGTTTCCTTGCCCGCTTGGGAAAGAAGCTTCCCTTTCCATGTCTGGACCTTGGCCTTAACCTTCTCAATAATAAAACTCAGAGCTTGCCTCTTGCTTTTTCCCCTCATCGATGGATCTTGAGCAGAGTCTCCCTTTTGTTTTTGTTATGCAAAAATGCTCATCTGTTTATGACAATGGATTGAAAGTAGCCACCTGTCGTAAAAGTAACTCCGAATTTACATGGCTTAACCAATCAAAGTCTAACATTTGGATTGGACCAGGGGAACAGTCACGAGTTACGAAGAATGCCAAAACAATCAAAATTTGAGTAAACCGTTATACCTTATTAAATTCAATGCTCAATTTCTTTTTTCTTAATTTTTTTTTAAAAATAAAAAAAAATTAAACTCAAAGCAAATTTATCAATTAAGTATCTTTTATGTATATAGTTATATATTACAACTCATATTGTAAAATCAAATCTAAATATATTGTCGCGACCCAAATTTACAAAAATCACTACAAATTTTTCGCGAACTTACCACATTTTAATTGTTGGGCTGTGAGTCAATATCCCTCACTCAGTTTCATATATTATATATATATGCATAACAGGCAATGCTTTCGTCCCAGGCACAAATATTGCGGAAGCTTATAAAATTATTATTTTAGAATTTAAAATTCGTTTACATTGCCTAACATATACATCCCCCATATAACATGACTACATCACTGTACACTATTATTCAGATACAAAAGTACATGTGTGCATACCTCGATGCTGCTGGATAGCTGTGTGTAAAAGATCGCAGGACGGACGCAGCTTATACACTCTACTCTGTGGAGGTGGGAAAAATAATGGGATGAGCATAACGCGCTCAGTAAGAAATATATGAAAGCAGGTAGATAACCACACTATCTACGATGCTCATAATGCATGTTTTATCAACTCGTAAAACAAATGCATTTACTTTTCAAAACACTCTCCTTAATTTATAAAGCAAGTAGATAATCAAACTATCCACGATACTCATGATGCATGGTTTATGCCGAAAAACTCATGGCATTCACAAAACCATCATAGTAAAACACATAGCAATTTACTGCCAAAAACCGAATATCAAAACTCATTCAGAGTAAAATCTTTCTGTGTTCAGTATTGAAACTCACTTTAAAAATCATATTCTCGTTTCAAACGGTTTCATCACAGAAATCAAATCAAAATTAGTTTCATCACCGAAACCAATAAAAACATGTGAGACTAGGCAGGGATTTCAACACAAATCCAAGGGAACATTTGGCCAAAGTCCGAGACCCACAAGCTATCACGGATCAGGTGTGCCATGGTGTCTCTGAGTCCGAGGAGGGGATTAGTCTATCCATCGGCTCCTATCTAAGGACTATCACAAAACAGAGCAATGACAAAGCATGCCCGAGTCCAAAGACGCAATCCTCACATCCCATAGTTGCACGGTACAGTGTACTCCATGTTGTCTACACGGTACAGCGTACTCCATGAACCACAGTACAATTACCACATAGTTGTAGGTGCCTGAGTCAAAAGCTCACCACCCCAACCAAATAAGTTATCAACCATAGCCTGTCGTCTCAGATCTAGTGCGAGCAAGTCAGTGTGTGAGGTCCTGCCTACCACAGGCGACCTCTTTGGGCCCCTGCTGCGACAGCCTCCTACTCAACTCGAGGGCTCCAGCACGATCTCAATCACAAATCACAACAGAATCCAGTGCGAGCAGTGCTCCAACACGGTCTGTACAGATGAAATACCCAAAATCAAGTGGGAGCGGATCTGGATAAATTCACAGATCTCATCATAGCTCCAGCACGATTTCACACACATAAAATAGACATCTGGCTCTATTTCCCACCACAGTGGTACTCAAAACCGAGTGCAATATGCAAAACGGTACAAAACAAAATGAGAGGGAAACATCCCATCAAATCACTTGTCAATCAAATCATTTTTTAGAAAAACGTGCAAGTTAATGCATACAGTCAAGTCATGAGCCAGTCTATCATTTTAGCTTCACAAAAATCTATTTTTCACAGAGAAAACATGGATTGCATGCACTTTATGCATTTCTAAATTCCTGAGTCTAAGGGTATTTTCGTAATTTTCTCATATTTGGGTACTATCCAGAAATTTCATATCTATACGCTATACGAAATTTAATTGACTGTAAACGACGATGAAAATACGTAAAGCTATCTCTAATAGCTCCCATAGATCCCTTACCTCGGATCACGTAGTGTGACCTCTCTTCCCCTGTGCTGTCCAAATCTCGCAGTCCGGTCAACTCTCAATATGACTCTGGAGCTGCATTTAACCATTCACTGGATTAATTATACGTTTCCTACTGTATTACACATTTAATACAGTTCATTTCACTTAATTGGGCCCGTTTACTCTAAATGGGCCTAAATACTTTAATCGGGCCTTAATCCGTATTAAGCCCGTTTTCACGTATTATTTCCCTTCATCAGGGTCTATCGGCTCATTGGGCCTATCAATACCCATTGGGCTTCATTCCAAACTCTTTGGATAGCCCGAATATCATTTACGACAGTTTATTCGAATTTTCGACTATAATTCACTAAATCCGAAATTTAATCCGAAATGCGTAAATTAAATCTTAAATACGCGTTAATCACATAAATTGTCGTAAATGAGCTTTACTTACCCAATATTGTGCGATGGTGCGCGAATCGGAGTTCGATCTGGCTTCCGTTCGGAATTAAATCGTCGAACTGCACAATTTCGTATTTTTCATTTCCGGGCCAATTTTCGATTAAATATAATTTAAATAAATTTATCGAAAATTAAATCGGCCACTTTTGACCTCGTATCGACTTACCCGAAGTCCGATGAAAAAAAAAAAATTTCTTTTTTTCTCTCTCTTCTTTCTCTCTCCTCCTGAACCGGTTCGGACCGGTTCAGTCCCTTTTCACACTGAACCGGTCCGAACCGGTTCAGTGGCCATTTCGCCGTTGCCGGCGCTGCCGGCCGGTTCCCGACCCGATTCCACCGCCGTTCGACTGGGCTCGGGCTGGGGATGCTTCGGCTGACTTGGCTCGGGCCAAATCGGAGCCAACGCCGGCGAATCTCCCTTCTCCCCTTTCGGTCACTCCGCCGGCGATCTCCTCACCGCCGGCGATCTACGGCGCGTGATGGTTCTGGAGGGGTCCCTCGGTGCCGGTCGTGGCTTCGCCCAGCACCCCTCACGCCGTCGGCCTCTGTGTCGCCGCCGGTGAGAAACCAGGGGAATTCGGTTTGGGTGCTCCCCTGTTTCGCGATTTCGGTTCCCGCTTCCCTTTTTTTTTTTTTCAATTCGTTTTCTGTTTTTTTTTTTTTTTTTTTTTTTTTTAACAGATTTTTTTTTATATTATATTTTTATTATTATTTTATTCTTAAAATAATAATAAAAATCTTAAAATATCCAAAAAATTCATATTAAATTCATTTAGTCCGTAAATGAATTTATCAGTCCGATTTTACCTTTTCGGTATATTTTTCACTATTTTTGGGCTCGTTTTTCGAGACAAAAATTTTGATAAATTCTGATAATTTATATCTTGATCAATTGGACTCGAAATTAAATTATTTCTTCGATTTTTGATCAAGATTACAGTAATCCATATTTTTAATATCAATTTCTTAAAAATGACACCGAATTTTCGGGTCTTACATATATGAGTCTAATTGATCCCTTTCAAAATTCATTAAAAACATACATTCTAATAAACTTATTCATTCTTTTACTATACATAATATTCAAACTCAAAGCAACAAATCATTAATCATATTAATAACACTATCTTGCCAAACAGATAATAATAATAATAATAAAAAAAAAAAAAACAAGTCATTACCTAAATGACCTTTTCTTTACAGAGGACATTGTTTATTTAATCTTACACCATTATTAAATTATTGCAAAAGACCACACAACTCATTAATTATCATCATCAAGGGAGATTGAGATTCATTTCAAGTTCAACGTTTCAAGGACACTTGCGTCTGCCACCGTGGGTGGTCAAGCTAGCATAGCAGGGGCACATTTCTTGGTTACCGGCAGTTCCTGGAGGAACGCAGTTGCAGCGTGCACAACATGTCCCGCATGCCCTCTTGCATAGGCGTGGCCTAGACGATAATCGGCACCTGGCCGCACAAGCTCCATCACAGTCTGAAAACCAAACACAAATCTATATATCAAGAAGGATATATGATTGAAGATTGAGGATTGATCATATTTAATGTGTTAAAAGATTTACCAATTTTATCTGGGGCACCGGCTCCATTGCTGGCACTCGTAACCTGTATTTCACAAGAACATCATGTAGCTTAAACTTACTAGCAACAACAGAATATGTTCATCGCGTAAATTATTCAAAAAAAGCAAGGAAACGGAAACAAAGTGATGATCAGGAGTTATCAAGCTTTACCAGTTGATCAGCTTCAACCAGTTGGATAAGGAGAAGAGAGATGAGAAGTGAGGCAATCAAAGCCTTAGATATGGCCATGACCAAAACCTTGATTATCAGAAATTGAGCCTTTTTTTGGTTTCTAGTGTGTCTATCTCAGTGTTCTGTGTGGAAAATAAGAGAAGTTGGTCGTACTTATAGCAAAGATGTTAGCTAGGGGAGAGAGAAAAGTAGTCGTGGTAGTGCAGTAATTGAAAGGGGTTAGGTTTGCATGCTACATCCGAAGCAATCCGATGGCAAGCAAGTACGAGGAAAAGCGGAGAAAAAAAAAGTGGGTTCAATGGTAACTTTTCAGGGAATATCTGGTAAAGGAAAAGCCCCCGGAATGATCTGGAGTAAAGCAATTTTCTCATTGTTTATGAATCATGACACTTGGTGTTTTATTATTACGTATTGGCTCTGCCAAGCAAGTGGTTTTTGCTTTTCTTGGTATCGTTTTCTGTGGGGTTAAGACCTGAAAACTTGGATTCTTCTGATTAGCTAAGAGAGTACTAAGGTTCATGTTTTACTTTGTACTAATGCTGACTTAACTGGATATCTGTATGCTTACTGGCATTGAAGATTTGGATCCCATCCTTGGCCTGAAGATGAGAAATCAATACCATGAACTTGTATCTGTAAGACCCGAATATTCGGTGTCATTTTAAGAAATTGATATTTAAAAAAATATGGATTAGTGTAATCTTGATCAAAAATCGAGGAAATAATTTAATTTCGAGTCCAATTGATCAAGATATAAATTATCAGAATTTATCAGAATTTTTGTCTCGAAAAACGAGCCCAAAAATAGTAGAAAAATATACCGAAAAAGTAAAATCGGACTGATAAATTCATTTACGGACTAAATGAATTTAATATGAATTTTTGGGATATTTTGGGATATTTTAAGATTTTTATTATTATTTTAAGAATAAAATAATAATAAAAATATATAATAAAAAAAAAAATCTGAAAAAAAAAAAAAAAGAAAAAAAACAGAAAACGAAAAAAAAAAAAAAAGAGAAAACGAAATCTGAAGAGGAGAATATCGGGGAGAGAGAAAGAGGAAACCGAAGGTTTCGGTTTCCTCTCACCGGCGAGCCACCGGCGAGGCTGAGGAGCCGACGAGGGCCGGCGAAGGCTGCCCAGCACCGGGCGACTCGCCACCGGCCAAGACGCGCCGTGAATAGCCGCCGGCGAGGAGATCCGAAGAGGGGAAGGCCGCGGGGAAGAGAAGGAAATCGGACGGCCACCGGCGGTGCTTGGCTCCGATCAAGCCCAGCCGAGAGATCCCCAGCCCGAGCCCAACCGAACGGCGGCGGAATCGCGCCGGGAACCGGCCAGCAGCGCCGGCAACGGCGAAATGCCCACTGAACCGGTTCGGACCGGTTCAGTGTGAAAAGGGACTGAACCGGTCCGAACCGGTTCAGGAGGAGAGAGAAAGAAGAGAGAGAAAAAAAAAAAAAAAAATTTCATCGGACTTCGGGTAAGTCGATACGAGGTCAAAAGTGGTCGATTTAATTTTCGATAAATTTATTTGAATTATATTTAATCGAAAATTGGCCCGAAAATGAAAAATACGAAATTGTGCAGTTCGACGATTAATTCCGAACGGAAGCCCGATCGAACTTCGATTCGCGCACCATCGCACAATATTGGGTAAGTAAAGCTCATTTACGACAATTTATGTGATTAACGCGTATTTAAGATTTAATTTACGCATTTCGGATTAAATTTCGGATTTAGTGAATTATAGTCGAAAATTCGAATAAACTGTCGTAAATGATATTCGGGCTATCCAAAGAGTTTGGA
Source organism: Firmiana major (assembly GCA_033439115.1). Taxonomy (NCBI): domain Eukaryota; kingdom Viridiplantae; phylum Streptophyta; class Magnoliopsida; order Malvales; family Malvaceae; genus Firmiana; species Firmiana major. The sequence goes on along the minus strand of CM065907.1, from coordinate 710,245 downwards.
ACGAAGCCCAATGGGTATTGATAGACCCAAAGAGTCGATAGACCCTGATGAAGGGAAATAATACGTGAAAAACGGGCTTAATACGGATTAAGGCTCGATTAAAGTAATTAGGCCCATTTAGAGTAAACGGGCCCAATTAAGTGAAATGAACTGTATTAAATGTGTAATACAGTAGGAAACGTGTAATTAATCCAGTGAATGGTTAAATGCAGCTCCAGAGTCATATTGAGAGTTGACCGGACTGCGAGATTTGGACAGCACAGAGGAAGAGAGGTCACACTACGTGATCCGAGGTAAGGGATCTATGGAAGCTATTAGAGATAGCTGTACGTATTTTCATCGTTGTTTACAGTCAATTAAATTTCGTATAGCGTATAGATATGAAATTTTTGGATAATACCCGAATATGGAAAAATTACGAAAATACCCTTAGACTCGGGAATTTTTGTAAATGCATAAAGTGCATGCAATCCATGTTTTCTCTGTGAAAAAGAGATTTTTGTGAAGCTAAAATGATAGACTGGCTTATGATTTGACTGTATGCATTAACTTGCACGTTTTTCTAAAAAGTGATTTGATTGACGAGTGATTTAATGGGATGTTTCCCTCTCACTTTGTTTTGTACCGTTTTGCATATTGCACTCGGTTTTGAGTACCACTGTGGTGGGAAATAGAGCCAGCTGTCTATTTTGTGTGTGTGAAATCGTGCTGGAGCTATGATGAGATCTGTGAATTTATCCAGATCCGCTCCCACTTGATTTTGGTATTACATCTGTACAGACCGTGCTGGAGCACTGCTCGCACTGGATTCTGTTGTGATTTGTGATTGAGATCGTGCTGGAGCCTTGTGTTGACTGTGTGTCACACTGACTTGCTCGCACTAGATTTGAGACGACAGGCTATGGTTGATAATTTATTTGGTTGGGGTGATGAGCTATTGACTCAGGCACCTACAACTGTGTGGTAATTGTACCTGGTTCACGGAGTACGCTGTACCGTGTAGACAACATGGAGTACACTGTACCGTGCAACTATGGGGTGTGAGGATTGCGTCTTTGGACTCGGGCATGCTTTGTCATTGCTCTGTTTTGTGATAGTCCTTAGATAGGAGCCGATGGATAGACTAATCCCCTCCTCGGACTCAGAGACACCCTGGCACACCTGATCAGTGATAGCTAGTGGGTCTCGGACTTTGGCCAAATGTTCCATTGGATTTGTGTTGAAATCCCTGCCTAGTCTCACCTGGTTTTATTGGTTTCGGTGATGAAACTAATTTTGATTTGATTTCTGTGTTGAAGCCGTTTGAAATGAGATTATGAATTTAAAGTGAGTTTCAATACTGAACACAGAAAGATTTTACTCTGAATGAGTTTTGATATTCGGTTTTGGGCATTAAATTGCTATGTGTTTTACTATGATGGTTTTGTAAATGCCATGAGTTTTTTGGCATAAACCATGCATCATGAGCATCGTGGATAGTTTGATTATCTACTTGCTTTATAAATTAATGAGTGTTTTGAAAAGTAAATGCATTTGTTTTACGAGTTGATAAAACATGCATTATGAGCATCGTAGATAGTGTGGTTATCTACCTGCTTTCATATATTTCTTACTGAGCGCGTTATGCTCATCCCATTATTTTTCCACCTCTACAGAGCATTTCAGTAGAGTGTATAAGCTGCATCCATCCTACGATCTTTTACACACAGCTATCCAGCAGCATCGAGGTATGCACACATGTACTTTTGTATCTGAATAATAGTGTACAGTGATGTAGTCATGTTATATGGGGGATGTATATGTTAGGCAATGTAAACGAATTTTAAATTCTAAAATGATAATTTTATAAGCTTCCGCAATATTTGTGCCTGGGACGAAAGCATTGCCTGTTATGCATATATATATATAATATATGAAAACTGAGTGAGGGATATTGACTCACAGCCCAACAATTGAAATGTGGTAAGTTCGCGAAAAATTTGTAGTGATTTTTGTAAATTTGGGTCGCGACAGGAGTGGTATCAGAGCAGTGTTGGTCTGATGTGAGTCAGTGTCAGTAGTTAAAAAGTATACATCCCCATGTCACTGTACATTATTAGATACAATTGTGTGTACTAAGCTGTGGTTAAACTGAGAAATTAACTGTGTATGCGGGACGATTGAGATGTCTGACAGACATCGCAGCAGAGGAGAGAGTTCGCGTTCTCGGGGCCATAGAGAGTAGGTCCGAGAGACGCTGTGATAGGTTTGAGAGACCTTGTGAATCGTCATGTGATCATATTCCATCAGGTCCAGTTGAGACTATTGATGTTCGTGTTACGAGATTAGAGCGGAGTTGGAACACATTTATGAAGTTGTTCACTCAGGCTAACTTGACTATGGCTAGGTTAGAGAGTAGGCAAGGTCCGGCTGCTCAGACGACTCATACTGAGCCGGCAGTTGCTCCTGAGACACTTGCGCCTACATAACCTGCACCTATGCCACGTGTTGGTCAGACCCCTGTACCACCTGTAGTTCCATGACAAACTGGAGAGGATTCAGGGTTTGATTGTGAGTTTGACCGATTGAGGCAGTTTCGAAGCTCAAGCCTCCATCGTTCAGTGGGGTCAAGAATCCTTTAGTAGCAGAGGATTAGATTAACCGGTTATAGAAGTTATATGACTTTTGCTGATGTTCGACTACTGAGAGAGTGGCCTTTGCTACGTTCGTGTTAGAAGGCGAAGTAGAGTATTGGTGAAAATTCACCTGACCCATCATGAAAGCTATGTATATCAGTTGATTGACTGTGAGATCTTTTTGGATGCCTTCAGGAGGCAGTACATCCCAGCCACTGCTCAACGAAGATTACAGATGAAATTTCTTGGTCTGATTCAGGGGAATAGATCGGTAGATGAGTATGAGTCTCGATTTACATTTTTGGGAAGATATGACTTGAATACCATGAGCAGTGAGATGCGAAAAGTTCACAAGTTTATGGAAGGATTGAGACCTTCCATCAGAGTCAGATTTGCCCTATTTGATATCACGACTTACGAGGAGATCGTGCTTAGAGCTTAGTTGTGTGAGTAAGACTAAGAGATGCACGTCCTTGAGTTTGGTAAAGTCGTGAAGGGCAAGAATAGAGATCAGAAGAGATCAACATAGGACTGTAGTGTCCGAGTGGAAAGAGGTCGTTTGTTAGACGACTGAGAGTCGATGAGTCACGGGGTAGGATGATTAAGCCCCCGGTGTATCAGGTCTCGACTCTAGTTAGGGGTATAATGATTGGAGGACCCCTACTGATTACAGAACAATGTAGAGCATGTGGTAGATACCACGGTAGTAGGTCATGCCACGTATTAATTAGAACATATTTTAGATATGGCAAGACGGGGCATATGATAAAGGATTACCTAGAGTTGGCTGAGATAGCCCCACAGAAGGGCAAAGAGTCAGAGAAGGATATAGCTAGTACTTCTGCCCCGAAGAGTAGGGCTACAGCTGAAAAGAAGGATGAAAGCCTCCGACAGTGAATAGATTATCGGTTGTTGAATAAGGCGATCATTAAGAACAAGTACCTCATACCACGTATTGATAATCTATTAGATCAGTTTCGAGGAGCACAGATATTTTCAAGATCGATCTGAGGTCTGGGTACCATCAATTGAGAATCCGGAGTGGAGATGTACCTAAGACAGTTTTTCATACCCGTTATGGATATTATGAGTTCTTTGTTATACCTTTCGGGCTAACGAATGTTCCTACAGATTTTATGGTATTGATGAATGGAGTGTTCAATCCATACTTGGATCGGTTTGTCATAGTGTTTATAGATGACATTCTGGTGTATTGAAGTCTAGGGAAGAGCATGACTAGCATCTAAGCAGTGTGCTACAAACCCTCAGAGAGAGAAAGCTATATGCGAAGCTCAGTAAGTGTGATTTCTGGTTGGAACTGATATCATTTTTGGGTTTGGCTGGATGTTACCGCCAATTTGTAGAAATTTCTCGAAATTAGCTACTTCATTGACACGTCTCACTCGAAAGAATGTTGCATTTAAGTGAGACAATGCATGTGAGAATAGTTTTCAGAAACTAAAGTAGTGATTGACCACTACGTCGATTTTCACTATTCTGACCAGCTCAGAAGGTTTCTCTGTATATACAGACACCTCGGAACAAGGACTGGGCTATGTATTGATGCAAATGGGAAGATAGTTGCTTATGGATCCAGACAACTTAAGGATCATGAGAAGAACTATCTGACCCATGATTTAGAGTTGGCAGTCGTAGTGTTTGCACTGAAGATATGGTGCCACTATTTGTACGGTGAGAAATTTCAGGTATTCACTAATCATAAGAGCCCAAGTATCTATTTTTTAACAGAAAGAATTGAATATGAGGCAGAGACGATGAGTAGAGCTTCTGAAAGACGATGATTGTGAGATACTTTATCATCCGGGTAAAGCGAGTATAGTCGCTGATGCCTTGAGCAGAAAGAGCCTCAGGATGGTATCGTACATGATGGTCAGGGAACATGAACTGTTAGAGCAGTTTATTAGCCTCAGTCTAGATATAGACCCTTCTGACACTGATGCATATTGTGTGATAGCTAGTCTGAGATTTGAAACTGGATTTGATAGACCGGATCAGACAAGCTCAGCGTATTGATCGCTTTTGTGTTGATATGCATAGTCAGAAATAGATGGGTAGAGTGACTGAGTGCACAGTTGCCTGCTGAGATTCAGAGGTCGAATTTGCGTTCCCGATGACCCACAGCTAAAGAAATTGATTTGACAGAAGCTCATTCATCGAAGTATGCAATGCATACGGGGAGTAATAGATGTATTAGAATCTTCGAAAAGCATATTAGTGGTCAGACATGAAGAAAGATGCTGCAGAGTTTGTGGCTAAGTGCCTTACATGTCAACAGGTTAAGGTAGAGCATCAGAAACTTGCAGAATTATTGCAACCTCTACCTATATCGACATGACAATGAGAGCACATCACCATGGATTTCATCATGAGTTACCGAGGACCCAACGGAACCATGATGCCATTTGGGTAATTGTGAATCGATTGACGAAGTCAGCTCACTTCTTAGCCGTGAAGGCTACGGATACTCTGAGTGCGTTGGCGAATCTGTGTGTACGGGAAATTGTGAGGCTACATGGTGATCCAGTGAGTATTGTGTCTGACAGGGATTCCCGCTTCACTTTCCACTTTTGGAAACATTTTCAGGAAGCTATGAGAACCCTATTGAGTGTCAGTACAGCTTTCCATTCTCAGTCCGATGGTCAGTGAGAGAACCATCCAGACTTTGGAGGATATGTTGAGAGCTTGTGTGTGGATTTCAGAGACTCCTGGGATGACCATTTGCCATTAGCTGAATTCGCCTATAACAACAGTTATCACTCGAGTATTGGGATGGCACCGTATGAGGTGTTATATGGTCTTAAGTATCGATCTTCGATTTGGATGGGAAGAAGTGAGTGACCGAAAGATGTTTGCTCGTGATTTAGTGAAGCAAGCCTTTGAGGATGTCCAATTTATATGTGAGAAATTGAGGTAAGCTCAGAGTAGACAGAAAAGCTACGTTGAGATGAGGCGTAAACCTTTGAAATTCACTGTAGGTGAATTGGTATTCTTGAAAGTTTCTCCCTCGAAAGGGATAATGAGATACTGATGCGAGTGAGAAATAAGGCCTGTAGGCTAGCCTTGACACCTGAGCTAGCAGGCATTCATAACGTCTTCCACACGTTGATGCTTCGGAAGTATCATCTAGATCAAACACATGTGATTCAAGATGAGCCATTGAAGCTCGAAGAGGATATATCGTATGTGAGACGTCAATTTGATATTGAATAGGAAAGAGAAAGTGTTACGGACCAGAACGATCACTCTGGTTAAGGTTTTTGGGCAGTACCACACTTCAGAGGAAGTTATGTGGGAATTAGAGAGCTTCATGCGAGAGAAATATTTGCAGTTATTCGAGAATTGACTTGGTTCTAATTTGGAGGACCAAATTTTTTAAGGTGGGGAGGAATGTAAGACCCGAATATTCGGTGTCATTTTAAGAAATTGATATTTAAAAAAATATGGATTAGTGTAATCTTGATCAAAAATCGAGGAAATAATTTAATTTCGAGTCCAATTGATCAAGATATAAATTATCAGAATTTATCAGAATTTTTGTCTCGAAAAACGAGCCCAAAAATAGTAGAAAAATATACCGAAAAAGTAAAATCGGACTGATAAATTCATTTACGGACTAAATGAATTTAATATGAATTTTTGGGATATTTTGGGATATTTTAAGATTTTTATTATTATTTTAAGAATAAAATAATAATAAAAATATATAATAAAAAAAAAAATCTGAAAAAAAAAAAAAAAGAAAAAAAACAGAAAACGAAAAAAAAAAAAAAAGAGAAAACGAAATCTGAAGAGGAGAATATCGGGGAGAGAGAAAGAGGAAACCGAAGGTTTCGGTTTCCTCTCACCGGCGAGCCACCGGCGAGGCTGAGGAGCCGACGAGGGCCGGCGAAGGCTGCCCAGCACCGGGCGACTCGCCACCGGCCAAGACGCGCCGTGAATAGCCGCCGGCGAGGAGATCCGAAGAGGGGAAGGCCGCGGGGAAGAGAAGGAAATCGGACGGCCACCGGCGGTGCTTGGCTCCGATCAAGCCCAGCCGAGAGATCCCCAGCCCGAGCCCAACCGAACGGCGGCGGAATCGCGCCGGGAACCGGCCAGCAGCGCCGGCAACGGCGAAATGCCCACTGAACCGGTTCGGACCGGTTCAGTGTGAAAAGGGACTGAACCGGTCCGAACCGGTTCAGGAGGAGAGAGAAAGAAGAGAGAGAAAAAAAAAAAAAAAAAAATTTCATCGAACTTCGGGTAAGTCGATACGAGGTCAAAAGTGGCCGATTTAATTTTCGATAAATTTATTTGAATTATATTTAATCGAAAATTGGCCCGAAAATGAAAAATACGAAATTGTGCAGTTCGACGATTAATTCCGAACGGAAGCCCGATCGAACTTCGATTCGCGCACCATCGCACAATATTGGGTAAGTAAAGCTCATTTACGACAATTTATGTGATTAACGCGTATTTAAGATTTAATTTACGCATTTCGGATTAAATTTCGGATTTAGTGAATTATAGTCGAAAATTCGAATAAACTGTCGTAAATGATATTCGGGCTATCCAAAGAGTTTGGAACGAAGCCCAATGGGTATTGATAGACCCAAAGAGTCGATAGACCCTGATGAAGGGAAATAATACGTGAAAAACGGGCTTAATACGGATTAAGGCTCGATTAAAGTAATTAGGCCCATTTAGAGTAAACGGGCCCAATTAAGTGAAATGAACTGTATTAAATGTGTAATACAGTAGGAAACGTGTAATTAATCCAGTGAATGGTTAAATGCAGCTCCAGAGTCATATTGAGAGTTGACCGGACTGCGAGATTTGGACAGCACAGAGGAAGAGAGGTCACACTACGTGATCCGAGGTAAGGGATCTATGGAAGCTATTAGAGATAGCTGTACGTATTTTCATCGTTGTTTACAGTCAATTAAATTTCGTATAGCGTATAGATATGAAATTTTTGGATAATACCCGAATATGGAAAAATTACGAAAATACCCTTAGACTCGGGAATTTTTGTAAATGCATAAAGTGCATGCAATCCATGTTTTCTCTGTGAAAAAGAGATTTTTGTGAAGCTAAAATGATAGACTGGCTTATGATTTGACTGTATGCATTAACTTGCACGTTTTTCTAAAAAGTGATTTGATTGACGAGTGATTTAATGGGATGTTTCCCTCTCACTTTGTTTTGTACCGTTTTGCATATTGCACTCGGTTTTGAGTACCACTGTGGTGGGAAATAGAGCCAGCTGTCTATTTTGTGTGTGTGAAATCGTGCTGGAGCTATGATGAGATCTGTGAATTTATCCAGATCCGCTCCCACTTGATTTTGGTATTACATCTGTACAGACCGTGCTGGAGCACTGCTCGCACTGGATTCTGTTGTGATTTGTGATTGAGATCGTGCTGGAGCCTTGTGTTGACTGTGTGTCACACTGACTTGCTCGCACTAGATTTGAGACGACAGGCTATGGTTGATAATTTATTTGGTTGGGGTGATGAGCTATTGACTCAGGCACCTACAACTGTGTGGTAATTGTACCTGGTTCACGGAGTACGCTGTACCGTGTAGACAACATGGAGTACACTGTACCGTGCAACTATGGGGTGTGAGGATTGCGTCTTTGGACTCGGGCATGCTTTGTCATTGCTCTGTTTTGTGATAGTCCTTAGATAGGAGCCGATGGATAGACTAATCCCCTCCTCGGACTCAGAGACACCCTGGCACACCTGATCAGTGATAGCTAGTGGGTCTCGGACTTTGGCCAAATGTTCCATTGGATTTGTGTTGAAATCCCTGCCTAGTCTCACCTGGTTTTATTGGTTTCGGTGATGAAACTAATTTTGATTTGATTTCTGTGTTGAAGCCGTTTGAAATGAGATTATGAATTTAAAGTGAGTTTCAATACTGAACACAGAAAGATTTTACTCTGAATGAGTTTTGATATTCGGTTTTGGGCATTAAATTGCTATGTGTTTTACTATGATGGTTTTGTAAATGCCATGAGTTTTTCGGCATAAACCATGCATCATGAGCATCGTGGATAGTTTGATTATCTACTTGCTTTATAAATTAATGAGTGTTTTGAAAAGTAAATGCATTTGTTTTACGAGTTGATAAAACATGCATTATGAGCATCGTAGATAGTGTGGTTATCTACCTGCTTTCATATATTTCTTACTGAGCGCGTTATGCTCATCCCATTATTTTTCCACCTCTACAGAGCATTTCAGTAGAGTGTATAAGCTGCATCCATCCTACGATCTTTTACACACAGCTATCCAGCAGCATCGAGGTATGCACACATGTACTTTTGTATCTGAATAATAGTGTACAGTGATGTAGTCATGTTATATGGGGGATGTATATGTTAGGCAATGTAAACGAATTTTAAATTCTAAAATGATAATTTTATAAGCTTCCGCAATATTTGTGCCTGGGACGAAAGCATTGCCTGTTATGCATATATATATATAATATATGAAAACTGAGTGAGGGATATTGACTCACAGCCCAACAATTGAAATGTGGTAAGTTCGCGAAAAATTTGTAGTGATTTTTGTAAATTTGGGTCGCGACAGTATCTGATCAATGTTCATGATGGAGACATGAGAGTGCCCTGTCAGGCATTATACAATATACAGAACATTTAATTAATCAGCTTACCATTTCCCATAGAAGTATAGATGTATGCATTTTATCTTTAATTATTCAAGTCGGTAAGGTTAATCAACCCTTATCTCTCTGAATTGGACAAGATTTCCAGTAAACCAAACTTTATGAAATCCCGTCTTATTGGCAAACTTCTTTTTCATTAACCTAATTTTCACTAACCTAAAACTTTGCTTCTTTGAAAAAGAAGTTTCTCCTTTCAGCATAAGCATGCAATTGTCTCTAAAACTATAAGACTGGTTTAGCCTGATTATGAGCAGGTAACTTTCTTTAAGCAAAGTTTTATGGACTCTTCGGATTGTAATATTGGGAGGAATTAATAAGCACCTCTAATGTCATCCTCAACTATCTTGGCAGCAGTTCTTGGAATATGCTTTACCCTTGTATCTGAAACGACAGTCACTGTGTATCTGGTGCAAAAGAACTGCATTTTCCTGGTGATTTTAGGCATAAGTGAAACCAATGTTTCCTCTATCTTTGTCTTTCATTCAACTGGGTCCAATATAAAGAAATCAAGGAGTTCGATATCTCACATTAATGGTAGAAACAAATGAAAGTGAAACTGAAAAAGAGTGACAACATCAACTAGCTTATTACAATTCTCTCGAATTCCCACTCTTGCAAATGAATGTGGAAGTGCTAGATTTGGAGGCATCGTAAATCATAGCAACCGAGTCGTTGCCTTATTGGCAAGTGCAGTAGGAAAAAGATGGGAATCTTGTCACTTGCGTAAATGTTCAAGCCTCAAAGTAGCCAGCCTAATCAACTTGACAGCTAATTTGAAGTCTTCTTCACTCAACAGCTGTATCCTGCTCATGCATCAATTATCAATCGTTTCAGCAGCTTTCAAAGGCTTGAAAGTGTTTGAATTCACTGAATTTTTGCACAAGAAAGTAGGCTTTCAAGGCTCTAGAGTTGTTTTAGCAGTATTAAAGTTGGTCTTATCTTCAAGCATTTAGCATTGTTTAACTACTACCAGCACCTAATAATTTCGATTCCTGTACCCCCTATCCCACTGCCCGATTTGAAAAGCAATCTGGGAACGAAAGTCAATTATACAAAACCATTCTATCAGCATTAGAGGCTATAACTAAGCTGAGGCCCTGGCGGCCTGGCCCCTCGTATGCAATGAAGTAACAGTAGAAAGTCAGCCAGATCATCGTAATGTCATAAAGTACTGAATGAATGTACGGAAAGAGCTTAACCGAGGAGACTGGAGTGGGTAAGCCTTGGGCCCTAGGCTTCAAAATACGCACGAGTGAAATCATTGTCGTCTTTGTTGGACCGACACTGGACTTGGAGTAGCAAACTTGAGGATTCAGCTGAGGACAAACGCCCCGTTGGGACCAGGCAAGGGTTCAATTGTTCAAGGATAAGAAAATCCGACAGCTGGCTTCTCGACCAATCTTGAACGTATATGCGTTCCAGCTGCACAAGATGATTATTTTCTATCCCTTTTTTTTTTTGGCCAATAGATGATTATTTTCTTATTTAACTACAGAATGGGAATATCATGATTTCCTACCAGGCCCGGAGGAAAGAACAAACAATGCTTCGGCTCTCTGTTCTTTGTGCCCAACCGAAGAAATGTGTAGGAAAAATATCTTAAAGACTCAAAATTTATTTAATTGTACATATAATATAAAAAATCCAGATTTACCTTCTTGTATATAAAGAATTAGAGAACCAAATTTGTTTGTATATATATATATATATATATATATATATATATATATATATATAACGAGTCTGGGGTCCAAATTTGATTATATGTTGTTTGAATCTGCCTCAACAGATTAATGCTTTCTATCCCAATTCCCACCCGACAATGCACCGTTTATGCAGAGGGTGCTTAAACTGAAATGCCCTTTCTAGAGACTACATTAAAAGCACAGGGGCTCGAATCCCTTCAATGCTCAACACTCGGTTTCGTTTTAAGATGAAAAGGCAGAATAATGCTGCGCGCATCCTCAGCATCCACACGAATGCTCGGAAAATGGGTACATCATCAGATGTTACAAACAAGCAAGGCTACCGAGATATTTAGCATTTAGCACATAGAATGAATGGACTTTATTCAATGTTATAAAGAGAAGTTTAACAGAGTCATTTGAAGGGAAAAAGGCTGTTGCTGTTTAACAACGTACTCATCATTAAGACTAAATGCTTGAAGTAAGCTTGAGTCATGATAAAGCAAAAAACGATCTGCCAATGCCCTCAATTGCCTAGCTGCACGGTTAACCTCTAAGTTCACACCACACCAGAGGGGAGTCGCACAACAAGTTGTCCACCAACGAGACTGTAAAAATGGGGGGGAAATAACCTTTTTAATAAATATCTAGAGATTTAACATCTAAGGCATATTGCAAAACTTATGCACAGCACCCACCTCTTGACATAGTAGTAGCAAAAATCTGCCAAAATGAACGTCTGGACAATCTCAGAAAGAAGGACCAGACAAGGCCATAATCCATAGCCCAAAGCTGTCAGTAAGTGTCCTCGGGTGTCGAATACCTAGGTAAAGGAATGCATACATTTAGATGATACATAAAATCCAATCAATCTAGATCCATTGTTTAACACTAGAATAAAACCAAACAGAATGTAACCTAAAATACATTTATGTCAAGATATCAATCATAAATTTAATGTTTGCGTATATAAAATATGACAGGTAGCAAAACAAGTACCTTCTACATGAAATCAATGACCATGAATCAATAAGAATTCTATACATGCAGTGTCACGGAGAAGAGGTGAGCCAGGTATCAAATCCTCTAAAAAGTTTCCTGGCAATACTTACTGTTAGTACCTGGATAACCCAATGTGCACAACTGAAGAATCTTGCAACTCCTAGTGCAAACACATAATGTGCAGTATATGGTTCAATGATCTGCAAAGGGACAAAAATAAAGGCGATATATTCTATACAAGCATTGCTTCTATGTGAAAGTGCTTCACATCTCAGTTTAAGCTAAGGGTAAACTATTCAATTAATATAATAGACAGGTGTCTATCACTTGCTGCCTTACCTCAATGTTCTGCATGACTCTTAGCTGAGGCAGGACTGAAATAGCTTCAAGGTAAACACAGAATGCCCAACAAATCCTGTTGAATGAATGATGACTTGTTGATGGATGAACAAACAATGACACAACAGCGCAAGGTATCACCTATATCAAGGAAAGAACCAAAACTGTTGGTGACAATAAGTGTTCAAAGTACATCGTGGGAAAGCTCAGGAAAAAAAAAAAAAAACCCAAAGATGCATGTATCAGTGCATCTGCTCAAAAGTATATACATCTAAGATATTGTTAGCACCGGCTTAACAATAGCCTTGAGAAACAGTAAACACCAAAGCAGAGAAAAAGTTTAAAGCTCATTGACTCTACCCTTTCTTTTTATGATCGCATCTCTACTCATTGGCTCAGTTCTTTCACTTGTTTAATGAAACATTTTAGAAAAATCTTTGAAATTTTTTGTGCGGCAAACTAAAAAACAGAGAACTTATCAATCATTTGGCAGAGTAAAATGTTTTCTATGAGACATAGATTATTGTACTTTGAGTTAGATCAACAGAAAATGTACAGCTAAAATCTTTATGGCCTATTCCCAGAATTAGGGTGCAAGGTCTTAAATATAATTAAGGTAAACATCAATGACTCAAGTGGGAAAAGGACAAAAAAACTTTGCCATGATCAATTTACCGACAGGTTCCTAAATGGTAAACCAAGGGCATAAAAAGTCTCTATAAGAAGCAAATCCCTCTCAAAACGAAGTCCAAAAGTTCTGCGGCAGTGTTGACAGACTTGTCGCAACATTCACCATATGAAGAAATAAAATGAGTATGGTGCATGGTGTGTTGTGAAAGGACACATCTGAAACTATGGAGCAATAACACAGAACTAAAATAACATATATTAATAATCATAGTCCACAAGTTCGATATTAAGGCTTACCACATAATGGATTCCAAAATTGTCTTTGTCTTCCATGTAACTTGACCTTAGTTTAAAACGAATCATATAAATAACCCAAAGGGTTGTCCCTAATGTTGCTGTGTCAAGTAGAGTATGTATGTCATATTCCATGACAAAACTGCAATACAATCTAACAGCTAAAAATATAGCTGTTAGTTCCTGAGATTTAAGAGAAAGTCCTGCAAAGAAATATAACATCAGGGAACTGAACAGCAAGACAAAGTCAAAGCCAGTAACTGATGTTAAGGGGACTATGAACAAAATAAACACATTTCCCTTTATGGAACCAAATAATTAAATTTCTTCACTAAAGTTCCTACCAAGAACTATTCATATCAGGAAACAAATAAAGATAGAAACAGGATTAAGGTGGAAAGATTCCATTTTTTGCCGTCACGATTAACCAAGTGCATTGGTATTAATAATAGTGGAGGCAAACACAGCTATTTACAAATAATTGTGCAGGATGAAAGTAAATATTCCAAAAAAGAATCTCAAGCAACATTAATCAAAAAAATCAAATTGAATAAAAAGTTAAAAAATAGAAATTTAAAAGGAGAAAACAAATGGTACCAGCACAAGTTTTCTCTTTGCTAAGCTTGTAGATTAGGACACAAGTGCCCAGAGCATGAACGGCCTCGGCAGCAATAAAGAGGTTGTCGTGATCTTCTACGACCATCCTCAGAAACAGAAGAGCCGCCATCCCTGACACAACCGCTAAAAAGGCCTTCATCTTCGGTGGTTGTCGCCGGATCCATGTAGCCACCGCGCGGATAGGACTCTTGGTTGCCTTCATTTCTCTCCCCCAAACTTCTATGATCTATCTTGCTCCAGTCAAGTCGGTCTTTTTGAGGTAGTTTCAGTTAGAAAAAGAGAGAAAAAGTGAAAGCTTTTATTACGGGAAAGAAAGCATAAGAAAGTCTTCCTAGTTACTTTGCCTGGAGAAAACAGGTAGAGGTACGCAAGAGAAAGAGCAAATCGAGTCAGCATCCGACAATCTGACACCTTTTCAATTATTGTAGTTATGATAAGGCGGGTGATTACAGGAGTTGCATCTAGGGATGTAAATGGGTAGTGTGTAAACGGGTATCCGGTATTATCCGTCCCGTTTAAGTCGGATTCGGGTATCGATAAACGGGTTTTAATCGGGTTCGGGTAGTAATTTCACTACCCGTGACGGGTTCGGGTAGAGTTCGGGTAGTACCCCTCGGATACCCGGTATCCGAACCCGATTAATGTAATCGGGTTATTAATCGGGTTCGGGTACCCGAACCCGGTACCCGAACCCGTTTATTTTTTACTTACAAAATATAATTTTTAAGGTTGTGGGGATTTGAACATTTATCTTTTAAACTTTATACAATGAACTTGTCAAGTAAATCATAACTTATATTTGACATAATGTGTTTTAAAAAATATTTATACAATAAAATTATGTGTCTAAAAAAAATTAGTAATTAGCATAATAAAAATAATTATGAAATTAAAATAATTGATTATACTTAAAATAATAAGTTTTAAAATTTTAAATATAATGTACTAAAATTAAATTTAAAAAAATTCATAATTAGTTAAAATGCAATTCTTACACATTAATGATTAGTCATTTGCATATATGATATCAATTTATAGTATATTTATATGATACAAATTGTATTTAAAATTGTAATTTTTAATTTTAATAAAACATTGTTGACTAAAAAAATTAATAAAAAATAATAATAAAATAAATAATTGTGAAATTAAATTGAGTTAATTATGCTTAAGATAATATGTCTTAAAATTTTAAATACGAGGTACTGAAATTGAAATAATAAAAGTTTCATATTTAGTTAAAATCAAATTCTTATATATATATATACACACACACACACACACTACTATAATATTTGTATATGATATAAATTATACTTAAAATTGAAATTATCAATTATAGTAAAACATTTTTTAGTTAAAAAATTAATGAAACATTATAATAAAATAATTATGAAATTAAATTAGTAAATTATGTTTAAGATAATAAGTATTTAAATTTTAAATATAAACTACTGAAATTAAAATGATAAAAATTTCAAATTTGATTAAGATGCAATTCTTGCAAATTGACCATTTACATGTATTATGTATGATACTAATATAGTACATGTATATGATACAAATTGTATTTAAAATTGAAATTATTAATTATAATAAAACATTGTTTACTCAAAAAAATCAATGATTCAAATTAAAATTTTAAGTATATGATAAATTGATAATTTCATATTATAGTATATGATATTATAGTATAATTATAATATATGATATTATAATATATGATCATTTTACATATATGATACTATAGTATATGTATATGATACAAATTGTAATGAAAATATTAATTATCAATTTAAGGTCTATATCTTTTTAATCATTTAATATTATTATCATTGATTAAATTAATTTACATTACATAAATATATCATAACTTCATAAGAAATCAAATGTATCAAATTAGAAATACTATGGTTTATATTATGCACTCATAATGGTTTCAAGTTACTTGTTGAACTATTAAAATTTGTTTAATTATGATGGAACATGTATGTTTTTATTTAATTTTATGTTTTTTAT
This sequence comes from Firmiana major, assembly GCA_033439115.1. Classification (NCBI taxonomy): domain Eukaryota; kingdom Viridiplantae; phylum Streptophyta; class Magnoliopsida; order Malvales; family Malvaceae; genus Firmiana; species Firmiana major. The sequence goes on along the minus strand of CM065907.1, from coordinate 694,347 downwards.
TTTTGATGTTAGAATAATTTTTTTCATAGTCTTGTTTCGGGTTCGGGTTATTAAACGGGTTGTCAAAATATAAATTGAATAATCGAGTAATTACACGGGTTCGGGTATTTAACGGATAGTGCAAAATTTATTAGGGTAGGGTTCGGGTAATTGTTTCAAAAATTAATCGGGTAATTATAGGGTTCGGGGTCAGGTAGTCCAAAATTAACGAGTACCCGTCCCGTTTACATCCCTAGTGAGTAGTCATCGAAGACGGCTTAATCCGAACACTTTGGAGGCATTGATGTGTTGCCAAAATTGGTTAAGGAGTGACATAGGAGGTAAATAATTTATTTGTTATAACTCTTTTTATTTTATTTGTTTCTTTTTCAAAAGTAGTCTATTATTATATTTTAGTTCAAGACTAATATTTTATTTATTTTGTTTGTAGGAGCATCTACAACAATGGATTCAAGTGACATTTTTAATAATGATGAAGAATGAAGATTTATCATGATTCCAATAAACTTCAAATATGTTTTTTAATTTTTACTTAAATTATGTTTGTTTGTAGTTTCATAAATATATTTTTATGATTTGTTTATTTGCTATGGTTTCAAGTGGTTTGTTGAATTATTAAAATTTGTTTAATTATGATAGAATATGTATGTTGTTGTTTAATTTTTATTTTTGATTTATACAAAATTAGATGACTTTTTTCGGGTTTCGGGTTCGGGTTACTAAACGGGTTGTAAATTATGGGTTGAATAATCGGGTAATTAATCGGGTTCGGGTAGTTAACGGGTAGTATAAAATTTATTCGGGTAGGGTTCGGGTAGTATCTTAAAAAAATAATTGGGTTTTAATCGGGTTCGGGTTTTATAATTGTTAATCGGGTTCGGGTTCGGGTACCTCAAAATTAACGGGTACCCGCCCCGTTGACATCCCTAGTTGCATCTAAGAATGCACTATGCATTATTGCAAGGATAAGATTAGGAGCTGACGTCAGTTTAACCAGGATGTTTGTCTGTATCCAGACACAGTGACCATGGCCCCCTCTTTCATGTCCGTTTAACTCTTTAGTAACTTGATTAATATAGTTGTTTATTTAACATAGAAATCACAAATTCATGAACTTTTAGTAACTTGGGTAATGTTGAAACATCGTAAAAATGATAGTGAACAACAAAATACAGGTATCAACAAGACCAGGAAGTAGATCTTTTCATGAGGGGCTTCATTTGTTTGTCCTCCTCCAGTGATATCATACCCAGATGAGATGGGTCTTCCAGCATCATTTTGGCTACCAAGTACCCTGCAATGGACCAAGTCTGGAACTTGCGAGCCTGCTTCCCAATGTATCGGCCAAGCTTTCCATCATAGTACTCTGGCCAATGGTCTTTTGACAACCGGCTTTCAGCAAGTTCTATGGCACGTCTGGCAATATGTGGGCGCCCGGTCTTGATACAAGCAGCTGTGAGGAGCCATAGAAGCACTGCAATAGAAGGTTTTCGGCAAATATAGAGCAATTTAAATACTACTTTGACAAGCATAATTGTGGTAAATGAGAAACTTAATTACCAGGCCAAGATCCTCCATTGTGATAACTCCACCTAGTATTCTTCGGGTCACAACCCGTTACAATTCGCCAGTCATGGCTCTCCAGAGCTGGATAACATATTTTTAATGGCATTTCTCCAACCAATTCTTCCCAACGTGATTCAATAAGATCCATTATTGCTGCAGCTTGCTCTGGAGTCGCCAAAGATGACAAAATCGCCACACAATTGCCTAAACAAAACCAACGGAAATCCAATCTTGCGGGGCTGACATTTCCAATGAAATAACCACCGCGAGTTGGCATGAAATCAAACACCCAGTCTGGTAGTGAATCTGGCATCACATTGAACTTGTTGACTGCAGTGTGAGAGTATTCCTCTGTTTTGTACCGGTAAATGTCATTTAGCTGCTTTAAATCCAGCCAAAAGTAACTCCTCATATGATAGCTTAAGGCATGGAGGCGTTTAACTATTAGTTCCATGAATTCTTTGCCCTCTTGGTCTTGTTTTAATAAAAGTGAAGCACATCTTAGCGCCATAAAGAACAGTGCTTGGATCTCAATAGGATAACCATATACGTCCTGGATTAGTACACAAACAACAGAAATTAACTTTCAACTTTGAAATACAATAAACCTTAGGTATTGGCAACTTTCATTCACTTTGTCTATGATTTTGGCCTTTAAACATGGGAAATTTTGTTTTTCAAAACCCATATTATCCTCATTCTTGCAGTCCTTTTCTTCAGCAATGTGAATTTGCCATGTATTAACACATACTATCAGCTAAATTGATCAAGGCATCCATTCCAGTTATATAAGCTGACAGGTTCAGCTAGAGCTCACAGGTCGCATGGTATGCCAGTTTGATCTTGAAGAGGAAGTCCAATCAAACTATGCCAATATGGTGATGCTTAAACAGAAGAAGATATAAACAAAGACAAGCTAACGACTAGGTGATTGAAAAGGCAAAATCATGAACAAATTAGCGAAAAAAGATGGAAACTACTTGTAAGAAACAAACCATTCTGCGATCAATCATGCAACATCCATCAGCACAGAGAAGAGTTGGGAATGTGTCGAAGCCTTCTGAAAGGCACAGGCTCAGAATAAGGCGGATTCCCCTTTGGCAATCAGGCATTTCGGCCAAGGAACAGTCTCCGGTATGCTTTGTATATGCACGAAGCAAAATAATCCACCAAAATCCAGAATCAACAGGAGCTACTCTCCCTATTGCACTCTCACCAAAGTCTGGAATTAAAATATCACTCTTCCTTACCGGACTGTGGATCACTTTGAAACTTGCTGGCATTACTCCCTCTCCTAGCTTGAACTGGTCTATCATTTTCTCCCATGACTGTAAGTGAAGAGTTTTCAAGATAAAATTCTTGACTATTTCTTCCTCCCCATTCATCAAAAAAGCCAAGGCACTTGGAACAAAATCTCTAACGAAAACCTGCAAAAGAGAGTAATGGTAGTTAACTACAAAGTTCTGCTTAATTTGCTAAAACAATCTAACAGCTCAAAGCCATAGAAAGGGGATTAACCTGATCATAATTAAGCTCTTCAACAGAATGGTCTAATGCGGCAATAGTACCAACTGGTTGACTGCGGTAGAAAACAATCGAGCGTCTCAAATTCTCCCACGCCTCAGCTACCACGGCATTTGTCTCGAAGCAAGTGTGTGATCTAGGCGTGTTAAATCCAGACCTTCTACCATGTGGAGAAAAACCTTCAAGAAGACTTTCCTCAATGTCAAAGGATCGATTCCTCTCTGCATTTATTGCTCTGGGTCTTTCCAAAATCCTGAGGATATCAGAATCTTCAATCTCAAATATGGTTCCCGCTGACTCCAGGGTTTTGACATTTCCCTTCTGAGAGACATCGATGCCAAGTGGACACATTCTTGATCCAAAAATTTAGAGAATTGAGGTCAGTACAAAATTCAGCAATTTGCATTCAATTATCAGAGAAACTTTGCATCAGAGCTAATTGTCCCTTCTCCCTGATGAGAAATGCAAACATTTGGCGAGGAGACAGAAGACAGCAATGCTCACCAATTGAGATCAAAGTATGAAACTTATGGGGGTGACAATTTAAAAAAGGTACACCCCAATGAAACGACCTTGAGATAGCTGAACATATATATAAGCAAATGTTAGACATCGTAAGTACAGGAACATTAGCCCCCACCACTTCGTATGCATCTAAGAAAGGAAAAAGAACATGCTTCGTATGCTATTAACTTGATGACAAGCAGCATTAGCTTGCCACAGCACCACCTGCTATTGCCAGTTATGAACTCTGATTGACTGGTTAAATTGGTGTATCTCTGCTGTAGGAGTTCAGAGAGGAGACCGACAGGTTGGAGCAGGCAAACATCTTGGAAGATCCGATGGAAGCTTGGGATATTCCCCCTTGAATCTTGTTTTATTAAAACTCTTAATTAACCTCAAAAAGAAGGTAAAAACAGGATAAACAGCAAGTTTTGCATGTGGGAAAATCGAGATAAAAAAGAAAGACTTTCCTTTGTTATAAACGACATTGTTGGCAGCATTTACATTAGATTACATTACATCAGATGGCACAAGGCATTTTATGGTCTCTTTCAGTCAAATCTTAGGAGTTTGAGAAAGTTAGTTGATCCAAAGGGAACCATGGTATTTGACAATCTTGTTGTTGCTGGGGCCCTGGTCAGTTCATTATTTGGCATTTTTGTTGTCAAGTAGACTCGAGGATTCAACCTGCACCCATTGTCACAGTTGGGTTGGACACATTTATGGGCGGATGCAACTTCTAGTTGTAAATTCTCATATTCCTTTTCTTAAAAATTTAACTGAAGTTTATTTTAACATATATTTGTGATTTGATTTGTATTATGCTTATTCGTGTCAAATCATATAAAATATGAAATAAATGGGTCACAATTTGTCTGTTGAAACTTCAAACATCAAATCCAACTTTCATTTTTTACTAAATTCATACGAATAATGCTGATATTTTTTTCGGAAACACCACCTTTTCTGAAGCTCCACAATTTTTCACTTCTACATTTAAAGTTCCCAGATTGAAAGCCTCCTCTCCCAAGACAAGATGACCTGTATCATCTTCTTGGCTTTGATATCATCCATACCAGCAGGATGGTCAACACTGCCATAGGTATGATAAAGAAAAGTAGCCAGCTTTGAGGACAGTCCGCAGAGTCTTGTGTTTGGGTTTCAGCTGAATTTTCATGGACACTGAGCATTTTATTTACTGGAACGGCGACGTTTAGATCCAGTAACGTGCCTTTGGCTAGGGCTTGAAGGGCCTAAAACTGTAGACCGGAGCGCAAGTCAGTTTTCACCCATTCTTTGAAGTTGCAAAACCACAACACCGAAAAAGCAGCTCACGGGGTTTTTCATTCTTTACCGAAACAGTTAAGAAATCACAATCCTTTTCTGAAAGAGTTAGGATGCCATCCGAGAATTCAAAGCCAGTGAAGAAAGAGGAGCCCGGAGATGATGAAGTGGACAGGAAAAGCTTGAGTTCGATGCTGGAGAACCGTAAGAAGAAACCCTCTAGTAATAGCAACAATGCTGATGTTTCTAATTCGAAATCGCGTCCCAAAGAAGGCAAAGTGAAGAAAGAAGAGCCCGTAGATGATGATGACTATGATAAAGATGAAAACTTTAAAGCACCCATTAAGGGTTCTTCATCTGGGTCACGCACCAAAGCAACCAAGCTCAAAAAGGAAGAGATTGATGATGAAGATGAAAAACCCATCCCCAAAAGAAGCTCTGCTACTAAAGCAGATAAGGTTTTTGATTTGTTTTAGGTTTCTCTTTGTCAAAAGGATAAATTTTCAAAAAATTAATGTGTTTGGTGTTTGTTTCCTTTGTGAATTTTCAAGGAAAAGGAGCTGAAGAAAAAGAAGAAAAAGGGGGAAGAAAAGAAACCGACAGCTGGGAAGGAAGGGAAGCGGGAGAAGAAGGTTTATGATTTGCCTGGTCAGAAGAGAGATCCTCCTGAGGAGGTAATTGGAATTCAACATTTTTTGGGTCTATTTTCCTATTTTTGAGTAATTTATCATTGTTGCATTGCACTCTTCATTTTCAGAGGGATCCACTGCGGATATTTTATGAGACAATGTACAAGCAAATTCCCCAGAGTGAAATGGCACAGTTCTGGTAAGACATTATTCCCCAACAATGGGTAGTGTAGTGCATTTGTATGTTTTCTTGTAGTTCTGTTTCTGCTTGTTTACTAGAATGTGTTCAAGATATGGAGAAGGATAATGTTAGAAGATGTCATTTTTATCAATCATCTGCACTATAATTTCATTCTTTTGAGAACTAAAAGGTACATTTGCTGCTTTGGATGTGAACTGAGGTGCTTGAATGCTGTAAAAGATTTGCTTTAGGAAGAAAGACCGGTGCAGTTGAAAATGGTAATAAACAAAATTGATGATAAACTTCTCGAGCACTTATGTATACCAAAATAAAGAAAGAATAGGACACCTCTGTGGTAAGACGAAAATGAAATGAGCTTTTCTTTCTTGAGTGGATTATCTTGACCAGCTGAGGTGGGTCAAGGCCTGTTACTTAGTTATTGTATCTCCCTCAGTTAGTCAGATTTATCCATAGATTAATGCAAACTATTACCCATAGGAAGTTAACTTATAAACTTTGGTTCCATTGATAGTTTTTCATCTTATTTTGTAACTCCTCATTCTGTATCAGAAGCAATGAATTTTCTTTTCTAATACTCAGAATTTTTCTTATTTGAAAGAAAATAAATTGGGTATTTGAAACAGCTGGTTTTATGCCAGATGGTCTTTAATTCCTGCTTTGTGCAATGCAAGAAAGTTGTTTTCCAAATCTCTTGCAGAGTGTCAGAATCCACTGATTTGCAACCCCATATTTTATTTTCCAATTCAATGCCTTGTTGAAACCCTGAGGTGATTTGAATCCTCTCCAACTCAGATTGGAAGTGTAATACTGTGATATGTTGCTACATTAATGATGATGATTTTTTGCTTCTCTTATCTAGTAATTTTATGCAGCATTGTTTCTGTACTCGGTGCATCGGTGTGGTACGAGTTGAATAAACTCATCCTACAGAAAAAATCTCTGTTTAATTCATCTTGGAACACATATTTTCTGCTGATTATTATTTTCTGGAATGTGCTTATAGAGAAGCATGTCTCTTCCTATGTAATTGCAGGATGATGGAGTCTGGTTTGCTCCCCATAGCCGAAGCAAAGAAAGTCTTCGAAAAGAAACAAAAGAAGATTCAGCAGCAAAAGCGGAGTTCCCCAATGAAAGTTGCTTCAGCTGTAAAGGGTAGCACAAAATCTGTCACTGTTAAGAAAGCATCTCCAATCTCCCCTGTTTCTTCAAATCAAAAGAAAACAGATTCCAAGGTTGCCCCAAAGCAGACCAAGAAACGCAAGACTGAAGAAAGCTCAGATGATGACTTTGAGAATGTTTCGGCTAGCAGAATGAAGAAACAAAGAGCAAACTAATCTTGTTTTCCACCATAACTGATTATTCTAGTTTGATCTGTGGTGTTACTTAACTCATTATATCTTCATTGATTACTTCTGCCAATACTGATTGAACTGATTTTATATGATTGTTGCATTGTTTAGTAAACATTCAATGGAAAGATTGGAATTGTTCAAAATCTCTTTTTTTTATTTCTTGTTTGGGTTGTATGTGCTTTGTTGTGAAGATGGCCGGGTGTCAGGATAACTTGTTAGGACTCTGGACCAAGAGTAAGGCATTATATCACGAAAGGCCCAAGTCAGGCCATATTATTTATTTATCATTTTACAGTTCTTGAATCATAACCATTCACAATGTAAAATTGAAATCTATTCTGAATAATATGTTTCGAACCTCATTAATCAAAATTGAAACAATTATGTTTTTTTTTTATTTTTCATTGATTGAATCAAATTTATGAATTTCATAATTTGATTAATTTCTAAATTAATTGAATAATAAAATACATTTATATAAATGAAATTGTAAATTTTCAGATTTAAGAATCTATTAAATAAATTATTTAAAAAATATTGAAATATCAAAATATTAAATTAAAAATCCTAACGTTAAACTCAAAACAAAATCCAAACTCCAAAAATTAAATATATCTATATATTTTCATTTTTATTTTTAAATTTTCTCTATTTCAATATCTGATAGATTAATTGAATAAAACTAATTTAATAAAATAATTCAATTAAAACCAAAATATGACTGTTATTACTTGCCAGCAAGATATCCCATCCCTACACAAATTAGACATTCTTCAGCGTCCCTTAGAAATTTAAGTCTATTATCATTCTACTATTGCCTTTAATTGAATGACAAAACTACCCTTGAAACTTGAACCACGCTCCTTGAAAGCGCTTTGAGTAAAGTGACACCCTGTCCAGATAACTGAAATAGAAAACACAAACCTACACACTCCCTACTTGATCTCAAGACTCTATCTCAGAACTCAAACCCGATTAAATAGCAAATTAAAAAAAAAAAAAGAGAGAGAGAGGGGAAAACCCCATAAACCCTAAACCAATCTTGACTCTTTTTGGTTACACGTGTTACTATCCACACCCTCACCATCGATTTCTTATTTATTTTCTTTTTAGGCTGAACCCCGTCTCCAGGCAATTCAATCTCTTCTTATGACCTTCTCCCTGTCGGATTCAATTCTTCAGCTCCTTTTCCTATAAATGGAGAAGATTTCGAGTTATTAAAATAACAGAGGCTTTTTTTTGTTTTGTTTCTTGTTTGACTACCGGAGGAAGAGAGATTCCGGGTAACAATGGAACAGAGCTGGGACTGCCCTCTCACTGCGGACGAGATTGAAGTCGCCAATATCATGTCGGAGCTTCCCAATCTAGTCTACGAGTATGAGTCACGCCGTCGCTTATGGGGCGCCAGGAAGAAGAGATCTCCTGTTCGAAAACGAATGGACGCCGCTAGACCTTTGTCCGCGCTGAAACTATCGCCATCACCACCGCCGTCACTTCCCTCTAACATCGTTGGCTCTGCCGATGAGACTGAGGCACCTGTGAAAAAGGCCTTGGAGTCAAGTCCTGCTACGCCTCTTTCCTTTTTTCCAAGTGAAACTGATGAGAAGCCTCTGCCTTCCAAGAAAAAAGCCTCTGTTAATAGCCTTAAAAGAGTACGTTATTTCTTGTTCTTGGGTCATCACTTGTCAATAAGTTTCTTTCTCTCTGCTTTCCTGTTTTCTCTTTACACGTGTGCTCTGTTTATTTATTTATTCATATCGTTCTGGGTTTTTCCGTAACAATTAAACAGAAGAAAGAACAATGGCTGGAGATGATGGAGGATTTGACTCGGCGGCATGAATTACTGAAAAGGGTGAGTTTTTTCTTTCTTTCTTTTTGACATTTATCTTAATCTTTTACTTAGTCTTTCGTTCAATTTTTTACTATATGATTTTCTTAAGCTGCGGCGTGTAATGTTAATCTTTGATTTTTCGGAATTCCAACAGGAAATAGAGAATAAGAAGCTGTTTTTCGATCAGCTGAAAGCTGAAAACTTGGAATTGAAAGCAAAGAAACAAAAGGTATTCTCTCTCTTCGGTGAAGATAAATCCTTTTTTCTTTTTTTTTTTCAGTTTGGTTTTTAATGAGGTGGGGTCGTTACTCGTTATTTTCCGATTTTATATAGATATATTTTTTAACAGTTACGTCAGAGTCTTTCCGAAGCAGCAGAGTCACACCTAGAAACAAGTCAAAGCTTGAATCTTGAGAAACAATTAACCCAAATTTCCATGGAAACTGGAAACACTTCTACAAATCAAGATCATCATCAACAGCGAATATCTACCAGCGTTTATCAGCAACCGTTCATAAATGATCAGGAGGTCTACAAATCAGAAATTAACCAGAACTCTCAATACCCAAAGATCTCCTGCTTACCATCAAACACTGGAGGATCAAGCAACGTTAATGAAAATGTGCGTGCATTTGCTTTTGATCTCAACGTTCCCGCAGAGGAGGCTTGCGACTTTAGCTCTTCAAGTTCGACTGATCTGGATAAGTTAAATAAGGCTAGAGCTGCTGAAGCAAGGTTAAACAGGATTCAGATTTGCAGGGCTAAGAGTTTCAATGCTGCATGTAAAGCTCGTTTATCTCTCAGATGACTTTGGGTTTTCTTTGCTTTTTTTTTTTTTTTTAAGCGGAAATAGGATGGGATATGAAAACTGTAAATTGGAATAGTTTTACTTTTAGGAGAGAGGTTTTTTCGGATTTTGGTATTATAGTCATAAATGCTAGATTATCTTTGATGATTATTCCGTGTATAATTTAGCTATGTTTTCGCTTTAGGTTTCGGTTTAAAGGCCAAAGGGACCCGAAAGAATCTAAAATCAGGGGTTGGGAACGGAGATTAGCGGATAGTGATTTAAGGAACGTGCGATTTGCCAAATCTGCTGCACGCGCCTGGCGCGAGATGGCGAGACTTGGATGGCAAGTTTGGAACCACTCTGATTATCTGATCAAAGTGCAAGTGGGCTCCTCAGACCTTTTTTATTTTTGGTAAAAACTATGGAGACTAACAGAAGATTTTAATGACTTTGACTAAAGTACATCTTACAATTCAGGTATATAGTTTTATGTTAAAATTTATAATTATAAGTCAAACATAATTATTTTTTAGCTTTTAGCTTTTGTTATAATTTTATATAATTTTTTTAAAATTTTAATGTGCAATTTTCAAATATTTTTTCTATTTTAAAGATTTCAACCTATGTCTAGGGTTTTTTTTTTTTTTTTTAAGTAAAATTGGCACTAGCCAGATGGCAACTTGATTTGTGGGATTATACTATTTTACGAGGAATTTAGGGAAACTAGAAATAAAGACTCGTCTGATTTCAAAGGGGAAAGATATTAATGAAGGCAAGAAGTTGGCATGGTCTGAAAATGCCAAGCCCATGCAGGAGCTCATTTAGCAGTTCTAGTTAGGAGGAGTTTTAAATGGTTAGACAATTTAGCCCTCGGAAAGAAGAGAGAAGAAAACAGAAAGGATCTTGCAGTCCAGTCGCCATTCCAACTAGCAAACCACATGGGCCTTCATCCTAGGTATAGATTTGGACCAAGAGTCCAAACCTCCAACAAACCAGGCTTTAGTAGCACCAAGTGGACTGCCGAACTCAATTGAAATTTGGTCCGTGGGCTGCTCTATACGCCAGGTGTATATGCTACAGGGTCAAGGCCCCATCCATTAAATTACAATTAAGCCCAATAAACTCCCTAATTGGATAGTATTGGCTGCAGATTTTAAGGTGAGTGGGTTCTGGAAAGGAAAGCTATCACCAAGAACAAATCCATTTGAGAAGCCCAATCTGAAAAACGGAAAACTTGACCGCTCATATATATTTAAACTTAGTTCTGCTCCCGGGTTTAGCCCTGGTTAAGTTAAGCCTTTCCAGGGTTCCAGCAACCCTAGAGAACCTTTGGTGTATAAAGCATGATTTACTTTTTGATCTATTGCTGCAGAGATGCAGGCTGGGAGCTATAGACGACGAGATCGTTGTCATTTCTCAGCCGAAGTAAAACAGATAATTCTTTATTTGAAATCCTGGAAAAAGCAAACAACAACATTTTGGGAAATACAAATGCAAAGCAGAAGAAATTAGACAAACACCGATAGCCACACACAATAGAATATAGGAAGGTAAAGGTTGCGCTATTCTCATTCTGGTTCACTGGTAATTGCCCACACATTTTAGGACTCGTAGTTCGCCTCCCCCTCGTCCTCGTACTCACCCTCATCCTCAACGGTTGCATCCTGGTATTGCTGATACTCTGCCACCAAGTCGTTCATGTTGCTTTCTGCTTCTGTAAACTCCATCTCGTCCATCCCCTCTCCGGTGTACCAATGCAAAAAGGCCTTGCGACGGAACATTGCCGTGAATTGCTCACTTACCCTCCTAAACATCTCCTGGATTGATGTCGAGTTCCCAACAAAAGTAGATGACATACTCAGACCCTTTGGTGGAATATCACAAACACTGGATTTCACATTATTGGGAATCCACTCCACGAAGTATGATGAATTCTTGTTCTGAACATTAATCATCTGTTCATCAACCTCTTTGGTGCTCATCTTGCCCCGGAACATAGCTGAGGCTGTTAGGTAGCGACCATGGCGAGGGTCAGCAGCACACATCATGTTCTTGGCATCCCACATCTGCTGTGTCAGCTCTGGGACAGTGAGAGAAATGTACTGCTGAGAGCCACGGGACGTGAGTGGTGCAAACCCAACCATGAAGAAGTGAAGACGTGGGAATGGGATCAGGTTCACAGCCAACTTCCGGAGATCAGAGTTCAGCTGTCCGGGGAACCTTAGGCAGCATGTTACACCACTCATAGTTGCAGAAATTAAGTGGTTCAGATCTCCAACTGCAAATTAAAAATGTAGTGTTAGCTTCAACATTTTAAATTGTTTCAGGATATAGCAAACCATCCATCAAGATGAATATCATATCGCTCACAGCTTGGAGTAGTGAGCTTTAAAGTCCGGAAGCAAATATCATAAAGTGCCTCATTGTCAAGAACCATGCACTCATCAGCATTCTCTACCAACTGGTGCACAGAGAGGGTGGCGTTATAAGGCTCCACAACTGTGTCAGAGACTTTAGGTGAAGGGAAAACAGAGAATGTCATCATCATCCTGTCTGGATATTCCTCCCTGATTTTTGATATAAGCAGAGTTCCCATTCCAGAGCCTGTGCCTCCTCCAAGTGAATGGCATACCTGGAAGCCTGGAACAGAAGTAACATAAACAATGGAGCTTCATCAGTCAATTCAAAATGACAATTGTCATTGTTTACCAACTAACCCTTCCATACAAGCAAAAGAATTCAGTGGCTAGACAAGATTATCATGCTTTAAAATTTACTAAATACCAGGAATTAATATCTATCTATCTATCTATCTATCTATTTATCTATCTATATATATATATATATATATATATATATATATATATATATATATATATATATAGATAGATATATCTTGTGCCAGATCCAACTGTGACAATTTACATTTTTTAGGTTCTGACAAATACCTTACATAGTTAGAAGATCACAACTACTCCAAACAGTTAGTATAAAAAAGCTTAAGCACTCAGAATCCCGATGGAAAAGTTCTCAGAATACTTGAGCCACCAACGACCTATTGAAAAGGATATCAAAATTAAGCAAGCCATTATCCTTCATTGTACTCAACATTATGGCACAAAATGTATCAGCCCGCCCATTTGGGGTTTTCTTAATGTGACAGTAGTTCAATAATCCACCAGTATTATTGTCTATAACATAGTGTTACAATAAATACAGCAGCAACAAACCAAATATTTCACAGCAGACATAACATTATCAGGTTATAACAGTGATTGTCCTTTTCAGATAGATCTGGATCCAGAGACATGGTTTTCTCTTTCCCCCTTTTTTTAGAAGGTTTATACGTACTATTGTTCAAAAAATGGATAAAACAAGATCTGATCCTCGTATCAATGTTATAATTTACCATGAATATCATTATTTTTAGACAGATACAATAGTCACATGGTTAAGCATTTATGCATGTTCTCCATGCTCATTTAGAGATCTTTCATTTTTTTTTTCCTCAAGATTCAGATATTAAAACGTGGCCAAGCAATAATAATGTAAAGACAGCATTCATATGATGATGAGCTGGTAAGGGCCCCCAAGGCTCCAGCAAATGGATTACAAAGTTCATCGAGTGGCCGAAGATCCAACTTTTATGTTAATTTTTGCGAAGAGAACTATTGTAGTAAAAAAGTTGTCGGTACATAAAGGACAAAACGACAGGCAGATGGGGAATCACAATCATAACAAGAAAAATCTTATGGAAAAACAGATTTGCATGTAGATAATATATGTATCGCAAAGATAAAGGTCCATGCCCTCCTTTCCTTTGTCTCGACACCAGACAAAAAGAAGCTTACTAATATCAGCTCAGTGTTATTGACAAAATATGACTGCTATTTAGAAAAATAAATGTAAATAGTTACCACTAGACAACTAAAGATAAAAAGCAGATAATTGAAGAAAGAAGCAGCCCTTCGATACCTTCCATATCATTTTCACAGTTAATTATTATCGATCATTTGATTCAGGGTCTTACTGTTCTTTACATTTTCTTTTGATAGGTAAAATATGATCATTTCCCCTTGATACGGTCATCTCATCGCCGAAAGACAGGAAATTAAAAAATCAACATCAAAAGCAGTTATAAATCGTTATCATGAAAGTGATAGCCGAAAGATAGGAAATTAAAAAAATCAACAGCAAAGGCAGTTCTATATCGTTATCATGAAAGTGATATGGTAACTCAAGTGGATAAGAGTTTCAAACTTTGAGGTGAAAAAGAAAAGATCAGAGCAGTTATGTAACGTTGGAATGGATCACGTGAAATGCAATTACAAAAATATATTATTAGAATCAATTCGACGAAAATCCACGCAAATTTGGCTTAGCCTAATCTAAATTTGTAACAGAAACATGAAAACTAAATTTCGATTGCTATGGAAATGTAAAGCGGAGGAAGAATATATACCTTGCAAGCAATCACAATTCTCAGCCTCTTTACGAACAACATCAAGAACAGAATCAATCAACTCGGCTCCTTCAGTGTAATGACCTTTGGCCCAGTTGTTCCCAGCACCTGATTGTCCAAACACGAAATTATCCGGCCTAAAGATCTGGCCATAAGGACCGGATCTGATACTATCCATGGTACCGGGTTCAAGATCCATGAGAACCGCACGAGGAACGTACCTTCCACCGGAAGCCTCATTGTAATACACATTGATCCGCTCTAGTTGGAGATCGGACGATTCATCTCCCTTATACCTTCCTGTAGGATCCACGCCGTGCTCATCGCAGATCACTTCCCAAAACTTGGACCCGATTTGGTTCCCGCATTGGCCTCCTTGAACGTGAAGGATTTCTCTCATGGTTATCTGCTAAACTTTCTTTGTTTGGGAAAGGAAACAAAAGGATTTTTCAAGCGGAAGAGGTTAAGAAGGGAATGCTAATAATATAGAGGGGCGGGGGATGATATTTTGGAAGGATTATCTGTCATGAGTAGGACAATTAACAAACTGGGAGGGAAAGAGAGTACGGACACCAAAGGAGTGAAGGGTGCGCACGTTAAGAGAGGGTGAGTGAACCGTGAGGCGCCATTTTGCGAATTCGGGTTTTAATTGAGCGAATGTTTCGGAATTACTGTTGCCATGATTTTATTACCCTCGTGAGTTAGATAGTTACGGTGCGGTTGAAGGGCGGCAAAATTAGATTAGACATGCCACGTGTTGCAATGTGAAATTGGTTTGGGTTACTACACTGGGCCGTTTTATGGCTTGGTTGGCCCAAAATTACTGGATCAAAAATAATGGGTCATAGCGGAGCCCTAGACCAAAACTGTTAAGGGGTAGAAACGTCAGAAAAAAGTATTGATTTGAAAGCCCTAATCTCGCCCTTTAAATATCCCGGGAAACCGCCACTCTTCTGCCTATGCTACATATGGAATCCATCCCCGACGGCTGTCAGCAATTCTTTCAGTGGCAATAGACTGTGTTCTTTACTTTACTTTACTTTGCTCTTCTCGTTTCTTTTGCGAGTGTCGCTCTTAGTTTCTGTTTTATGGTTTTCATTTTTCTATGAGAATAGCGGGGAAGTGAAAGAGAAATCAGATGATGAGATTGGATTAAAATTTCTCACGACGGTCGTCTGAGGCACCATAAAAGTGTCTGTCTGATGGATTGATCCAATGTTTCTGATGGTTTCCTTTCCTTCCATTTTCTTCTATCATTCGATTAATTGGATTGGCACGATGAGGATGTTTTTAACAACAAATTGAGATCGGTTGATCTTTGAAATTTCTATCATTTCTAAAGTCCTTTTCATTCTGAGTGCCTTTGTTCCGGTTCTTTTTCAGATTCGGCCAATCTCGGAGTTGTAGTTATTAAAAAGATAATCGTCCTTGGTAACTTGGCAATAAGCCCAAGCCTGTAACAGAAATCCAAATTGGAAGCAAGTGAGGACCAATGACATTTGTTCCCAATACCCCATCCATGTCCTAAGCCGAGGATGTAACCTTTGCATGTCTCCTCCTGCCCATTTGACTAGTTTTTCAGGCCTTAATATTTTTGGGCTTGATATTCTGCATTGCCCATGTCTAATTTGCAACCCAAAAATACAACAGTCGACTAATTCAATTTAGTTGGTTTTTTTTTTTTTTTTTTTTCTCTCATGTGTATTCTATGGCCGCTTAATTTAAACTTTACTTAGATTTTTTAACAAATTACACGTATTAAAGTAGGATTTCCATAAATATATATATTAAATTATATATATTACCGACACATGTAAAAATGATATATAATAAATGGTTAATATTCAATACAATTTTTTTACTGCACAAATAAGATGAAATATTTTTATTTTATTTATTTTTTTTAATATTTTTAAAAGATGTATATTATCATTTTATTTTAATTTATAAAGTGAAAATATAATATATAAATAATTATCTTATAATAAATTAGTGACAGATTGTCCATTTATATTATATAGTTATTAAAATACCACTAAAAAATATTGATTTAATAATAAAGAAAAAAGTGGGATTTCAAAAGTTTTAAGTTTAAAATTAGATTTTATGAACATAATATTTAATAAATTAATATTCAATATATTCTAAATACTTATTTTGGGAAAGCTGCTTTTTTTTTGTGGCTAAAGTTAAAAGAATTTAGAATCCAACAGATATTCTAAACACTTATTTTGGGGGGGTAAGCTCTCCACCTGTTAGCTAACAGCAATCAATGTTGGAAAATTCAATAGAAAAGGACATTTTTTTGATACTCAGATCCTATGTTACAAACTTGACAATGCCAGGTAGGACTAAATCAACCCTTTTTGATGAATAAATAAAATACTAGTGTAAAACGCATGGCAGATGGCTGCTGAAGATTGAAGTGACGTCAGCCATGTCCATGGCTTTTATCTTCTATCTTGTTGATATTTTTCAAAAGATGTTTTAGTCAAAGCGTTATTGGTTGAACTTGAATTGCTTCGCATGTCGCATGTTTCGGGCTAAACTTCTAATAGTCTATTTTCTCGTGAGAGAAGAGTGAGAATAGTCATACGCATCTCTTCGCGTCTTATTTGCTTCATTTCTGGAAACTCAATTCTCAGTCAGAGAAATCTCCCAATAACACCGCGAGAATTCTTTCCCTTTGCCTTAAAACTCATTCACGCGTATTTTCAATCGTAAGCAACAACTCTCGCCTTTGTTTCCATCTTCAAGGCTGTTTTTTTAATTCCCATATAAATTATCATATTCCATTCATCCTCCTCCGGCTCTGCAACTAACTTGACTCAGTCCATCTTCTTCTTCGTCTGATTGCTACACAAAATTTTCTTTGGTTTTTCTCCAATCTTCTGCAGTTCGTCCCCTGAATTCATCTGTTTTACAGGTTTGTTCTTGGTTTGGCTGTTGTGATTGTAGAATCATCTACTGGAAAAGAAAAAAAAAATTCTTTTTTCCATTTCTTTTTTCTTTTATTTTTTGGATTGATTTTACGCTTGGTTGGTAAAATAAAAACCAAAGAATCAGAATATTCGTTTTAGTTTTTATCAGGTTTTTATATGGAAAATCTTTGATTGCAGAGTTCTTTTTTCAAACAGAGTCTTGGCTGAAGCTGGTTCTGTTTTGCTTTTTTGCATTTTTATTTCAGTTAAATTCTTTGTTAGGTATATAAATTGGGTTATAGTCTGAGATAAAATTCAAAGTCTTGGTCAGAATAATGGGAGGTGTTTGCTCTGGTGGAACAAAAGAGCCGAATATAAAGCTTGAAGACAAGACTACTAAAAGATTTTCAGGGAAGCTCAAGTCAAAAAAGAGCTTAGTTAAGCAAAAAGGAAATCCCAATGCCAACGTCAATGGAGATGATTTCGACAAAGCGTCGCAAAGGAACGATTCTGGTGACTTGGCGTTGCAATTTTCCCGGGAACTGAAGCCATCAACACCCTCCAGGACAGTAGCTTCCAAGGTATTGCTCGCTTTAAACATATTGTTTGTAGTTGTAATGAACTTCAAGGTTGGAGCACATAGAAATTTGATCTCAAAATCAAGTGGAATTTCCCTGATGAAATTTTGATTGGAGGAGCAGTTGATGGGCAAAGGCACATTCTGAAAAAACAATGTTGATGTTAGAGAATCCAAATCCATGTCTATGCATAGAACAGAAATATTCCTGATGACGTCTAGCATATAAGTTCATATCAGCTACAAGTCAACTTTTTGCTCGTCTATTGGATTGTCATCTCTGAGAATGCCTGTTTTTCAAAGAACAATGGCATGAACGAAAATGTTAGGTTTATAAATTTGAATTCTGGAAATTGAATTCTTTTGGCTTTCACATGTCTAACTCTGCAATTTCTTGCTTCATGTTTATTTATTTTTCTCTGTAGATTTCCCGCAAGAGCTCATTTCTAGGAAGAGCCGGCATTATAGGCCTAGAGAGGGCAGTCGACGTCCTAGATACACTTGGAAGTAGCATGTCAAGTTTGAATGCCAGAAGTGGCTTTCTTACAGGCCCGGCTTCTAGTGGGAATTCAATATCTATAGTGGCATTTGAAGTGGCTAATACAATAGCTAAAGGAGCAAATCTGCTGCTGTCACTTTCGGAAGAAAACATCCAATTCCTAAAACAGGATATCTTACATTCAGAGGGAGTGCAAAAGCTAGTATCTAGTAACATGAGGGAGTTGCTAAGTATTGCTGCGGCTGACAAGAGGTAGGTTACTTGTTAGAGAAAATTTCTCTGTGCTTTGAAGTGTTCTTTCTATGAACATGATGTATTGGTTCTTGCACTTTAATCTCTTGTAACATTCTATCCTTTGGCATTTCTAGGGATGAATTAGATTCTTTTTTGCGTGAAGTAATTAGGTTCGGAGATCGATGTAAAGATCCACAATGCCACAACCTTGGTCGATACTTTTCAAAGTAAGTTAGATTGGTTGGTAGCATTCCTTTCAGCTTAAATTGCTGATGTTTAATGATTGAGAAATATATCTCTTGCTATTGTCTTAATCTGTCAGACTAGATACAGATGTTTCATTTCATAAACAAACTAGAGCTGAGGCAGAAATGACAATGCTAGAACTAACTACTCTCGCTCAGCATACCTCTGTAAGTTTCATATTCTGCCCGAGAAAATGCTTAATTATCTTGTTTGAATTAAAGCTTTGCCATTTTAATGAAATCTTGATTTGTATCTCGCCTTTAAGAAGCTTGTATGATGCTTTTGAGATTTTATCCTGCATTTTCTATGTGTCTGCATTGCGAGTTTGTTAAAGCTGTAACATCATAGTTTTCCATCTATGTGAAAGATTTGTTGCTGTATAATGGTTTTTGGTCATCAAAAGTTTTTAGTCTGACTGTTCTATTTTGAGATCTAAAGTATCTTACATGTGTAGGAATTGTACCATGAATTGAATGCACTGGACAGATTTAATCAAGATTATAGGCGACAGCTGGAAGAAGTGGAGTCCTTAAATCTCCCAAAAAGAGGTCAGGCATGGATGATCCTTTTCTCTTTCCAGAGCTTTCTTTACGTACCTATGGATTATGAAGAAATTTGATCCATTGTCGAATATGTAGCAAACATTTCTACTCCTCCTTATGTGATAAATTTTGGGTGATGTACCAGTGCATCAAGATGAAAATTACCAATCCGTAATGCTTTAAATATGCTAACTTCAAAATGAATATTGTTCTTGTTTTGATATTATGGGTTCATCTCTCATAGCACTTGCCATTGTTCTAGGTGCTAAAGCCTGTAGTCTGCTTTGGTGCTCTTTTTCCTTCTCACATTCAGGATGCTGTTTCTAAATTTTACAGCATCGACTCTGTTTATCACTAGAAATAGCTTATTGTGGTTGATTTTTTCTTATTAACGGCTTCTAGTTGTTCATCCCCTAATTATCATTTCAGTGTTTCTGATATTAGCTAGAGAGCTGCTAACCTGGACTGCAGCTACTCTATTAACAGCTAATTCTTTTCAATTGTAGGAGAGAATATCATGCTTTTACAAAGTGAGCTAAAACAACAAAGAAAGCTTGTAAGAAGTTTGAAAAAGAAATCTCTTTGGTCTAGAACTTTTGAAGAGGTATGTTAATGCGAGCTGCTTGTTATAATTTTTGAACTGATACTCTCAGAGGTGTTCTCAGTGGAACCCTTAAATATTCACTTCAATCAGTTCTCAATGTCACCGTGAAACTTTTAGCATTTTAATTTTAAAGAGTATTCTTTGCCTCGTACAACTCGTTCTGTACTGCTTTTCTTATGTTAGTGGTGGTTAATTTTTATGACTGTCAACACTAACAATGGTCTGAAATACTGCGGAATCTATTTTGCTCATGGAAAAAATGATCGGGATCGTTCAGTTTTGGCTTCTGCATAGCAATAAATGTTCTTGTTTCCGGACCCAACCATTATGCAACCTCTCTTGATTGTAATTTTGTTCCATTGTAGATCGTGGAGAAGCTTGTTGATATCGTTACTTATATGCATCAAGCAATATTTGAATCCTTTGGAGGTAATCATATATAGATTCAACTCCCATCAAATTCTTAGTGTGGGGAACATCATGTGTGTTATCTGATGTTTCAACATGTCTTAATAATATAATTTTCAACTCATGGCAGACTCAGCATCGGTTGGAAAGGAGACTCCTGAAAATCCTAAAAGACTAGGTGTTGCTGGACTTGCATTACACTATGCTAATGTAATTCATCAGATTGACAACATTGTAAGTCTATGTCCTTTTCCTCTGTTCTATTCGCTATTTGCATGTTTACCTTATTTCCACTAGCAGTGTAGGCTTGCCACATTGGTTTAAATTGAATTTATATGTTATAGACAGCTCGCCCAGCCTCTCTTCCTCCGAATATCAGAGACACATTATACCATGGATTGCCGCCAACTGTTAAGAAAGCTTTAAGGTCCCAAGTACAGTCCATTGATATCAAGGAAGAGGTAATTTTTTTTTTCTGTAATAGTTGAGTTGTGATCCATTCTCAAATAGACTTCAATTTTCATAATTTATTGTTTTCGTTTTGGTGGTTTGTTTTCATGTGCCTGTTCATCTTATTAAAATTATCACTTAATTGCTTTCTTTTTCTACAGTGCTCAATATCACAGGTCAAGGATGAGATGGAAAAGACACTACAGTGGCTTGTTCCAGTTGCCACGAACACAACCAAGTAGGTTAAACTAGTTTAGATTTAATTTTTCCCCTTTGCTAATTTATTTGATGCCATTACTAAGTAATATTTGTTTCTTTGCTTTCCTTGCTGCAATTTGCAAAAGAGCACATCAAGGTTTTGGATGGGTTGGAGAATGGGCAAACAATGGGTTAGTCAAGGCTTCTCTTTATCTTTCTGTTCACATGGTCACATGCAAGTCTATCTAAATGAGCTATTTTGATATTTCATCGTAACAATGAGGTTTCCTGGTGTTTGTTCTTCTTTGACAGAACCAAATTTGGAAAAACTGCAGCCACAACTACTACCCTCACGCGACTTCAGACACTTCATCATGCAGATAAACAGAAGACAGATGCATACATCCTTGAATTGGTAGCATGGCTTCATCATTTGATCAGTTTAGTAAAACAAAGAGATCACGGCTTCAAGCCTCAGCCAGTTCGTTCTCCTACTTGTAAAGGTTTGGCTTTCCGCTCTAAGATGCAGCAATTTCTATCCTTCAACGATAGCACTAAAGCCCACAGGATTGAACTTTCTCAAGAAGACAGAAACTTATTAAACAAGGCGACTGCCAGCAGATTGATTCCAGGAATTAGCAAAAGTCAAGAACTTCCTTTAGGAAAAAACAAAAGGATCAAAATTTGGGCATTAAGCAAGACTGCTGGGAACTCTCCTGATAGGAGTTCAAGGGAAGGAAAGATTTTGAAGCATCCACAAACAAGAATATTGGACGTCATGGATGGTTTAGATCTCCCAGTTTGAAAGTGACATTCAAAATTTCAGTGTATATAATAACCTTAGATATGGTGGTAATTGTATTTCAATGATGTTCAAATTATCTGTGAGTTCTTCACTGAGGTGGGTGGTTAGCCATTGTTGATATTATCCTCTGAAGAACTGCAGTTTCGACACATAGCTTTGATATATAATTGAACTATGCAGCAGGGTTCTGCCAATGAGGTGGGTGGTTAGCCATTGTTGATATATCCTCTTAAGAACTGCAGTTTCGACACATAGCTTCAATATATACTTGGAACTATGCAGCAGGGTTCTGCCAATGAGTCCTGGAATCTCTTTTACCAGTTGCTTCAATTTCCATAGATTGATATTAGGAACACTGCAAGAAATTTTTGTATCAAATAGTGAACAAGTTAACAACTTTTTTATTGGTTAGCCTACTACACAGCAACTTTTTCCATATTCTAATCCATTACCAGCAGCACCACAGGGTAAAATATGGAAAACATCTTGTTCATGTCCTTATTCATGTGTTTCTTTCATCTGCATTGCCACCTTGCATACCCGAAACGAAACTTCAATCTTATGCTGCATTGCTTTACCTATTCAAAAAGTTGTCTCCGTACGGTTGAATCTGTTATATTAAGATGTAAACTACCAAAGAGTCTCATACACCTGTTGTCCTCTGTATGCATTCATAGTTCCTACTGCTCCAATTTCAATTCTAAAAGTCTAAATAAACCAATTTCATTCTCTATATAAGGCATACTTCTGCATCAAAATTCATGACAGACAATTTTTCACAAGGATGGAGTTCTTCAAAACCCAAAAATCATGTCTCCTTTTCCTCCTTGTGCTGCTGTGTTCCTCAATTTGTCCAGGATAATCTCTACCTCAAGCCACAATGACTGAAACAACTACAGAAAAGAAGGAATTTCCCGCCGGCGTCCCCCAAAGTGAAGGGAACAATGCTCCATTGCTCGCTTCCTGCTCCAGTGATTCTCCTATTAACATTCCATTTACTAAACCTGTTGGCAACCAAGGGCAGCAATCTCAACTGGATTGCCAACAGCAGCAGAAACATTACTATCCACAGCAGAGCATTAACCAGCCTCTGTCAGGCTTTAATCAACCATATTCTACTATAAACCGGCCTAACTCCGGGTTCAATCAGCCTGTTGGGGCTACGAACCAAAACAGGGCTCACAGGAAAACGCTGCTTTTCATGGTGGGGTTCAAAGAACAATTCCATTCAAGGTGTTGTCTTGGCTTCTCTAATTGCTTTGATGCTTTCAGGTTTCTTGTTTTGAACTCCGTTGCCGAGTGATGACAGCAAATCAATAGCTATCTATCCTACACATTTAGTTATACAGACTCAGAAGCTATGATTAGTTCACTGAAAATTTAGGATTTATGAGCCCTACGAAGATTCATTATAAGGATTAGACTGGGCTTAGTTAGCTTTCCTTCAAGATTGGGATCAGGTGGTAGAGAGGAGGGTGCCCAGTTGTCGTAACCAGGCGTTGGGGCGGACACCCCTCTCGCATCGCTAGCGAGGAACGACCACTCATCATATCCCGTTTACTGCCTGAAGGATCATACTTGGTCAATGTTTCGCGCACCTATTTTATAGGAGATGTCAGCTCCTTGCTTGTCTCGCTAGGCGGTGTGGGATCTTTTTTTAAAGCTAGATTTGACTTTCACGGTTCTTTTAACCAATCAGAGAAGTAATCAACAGGTAATGCCTTGTTTTTCATTATTTGGCTATTTACTGTTAGATACAAACGAATTAGAAAAAGAAAGGAATGGATTTATGTTTATTTCTTCTTTGAACAATGAAATTACAAGCAAAGCCTACTTGGGAAACTTTCCATTTCCATCTGAGATTTCTCATAAACACATGTTAAACCTTAAAAAATTTCTGGGAAAGTTTTCTTATTCATATATGAAAAAATGAAACAATGACCTAGCTAAGCGTGTTAAAGTAAATGACAGTACCGTTCTAGCTAGTTAGCAGCTCTTCCACATTTGATGGCATTCTCAGGCATTGGAGCCTCGTCCACTTCATTCCCTACGCCTACAACTCTTAGGTACAGTTCTTGCCCAAGATACCATTTCCCTGCATCCTGTGACCTCAGATTCCAAATCCCCTGGTTGTCCATTTGCATCAATATTGCTGTCCATGACGATGGATAAACCTGCTTGTTCATAATTAACATACATCAATTAATAACTTGTAGAGAATTGTGACAAATAGTTCAAGCCAATGACTTTCTGTCACCAAAACCTGAATTGTTGATCGAGAAACAGCATCGATCTTGTTATATTCTGCTGTCTTGCTTTCATTCCACACGCCCTGGTCCATTCTGCAAATAGGATTGCGCCAGTTTTATTAAACGGATGTTTTGTAAAACTATGAATTTGCACAAGATTGAGGAAAGTGGCTTCGCCCAACGACAAAAAAGTTGTAGCCATCAATGTGCCATGTTTGCACTTCTGGCAGAGGATTCTGAAAGACAATATGGTAGAAATCATGGTATCGGACATCGATAACAGAAGTGCTCAGAGAAGATCGAGTAGCATTTGGTCTGTCATGAATGATATCAGGCTTGAGTTCATTATCAATCTGGAAGTAATCCAGTAGCTTTAAGGGTGTATCTGGGTGCACAAATGAGATTCCATTTATTGTAAATCTTGGTTTTCCTTCAGTGGACATCACATTATTTTCAAGAATAAGAGTGCGAGAGATATTAATGCTGCAATAGTGGTAGGAGCCCTGTGGATTTGGCCTGGCAGCTGCTGCTGTTAAATTCCACCTATTGAAAAAATGTATATTAGAAACAATGATTTGGCCAGTTTTGTAACCAAAATTGGGAGCAAGGCATGTATGACAAACCTCATCCAACGAGCCTACTGCAGAGAGAAACTGTAATCAGATAGGTCTGGTCCTGCGGGAAGAGGACCAAGAGGGTCTCCCATAGAATCTGGATAATGAATGATACCAATGCCAATATTTTCGGAAGTAGTGAAGTGAGAACTTGCAACCATGTAGTAAGACTTGCCATTGGTATGGTTCTTTGCTGTGACTAAGACTGAGTAAGATTGTCCAACATGGATGTCCAGGCTATCATAGTATTCCTGAACTACGTAGGAACCTTCAGTTTCCACCAACAGCATTGAATGATCCTGAATTCTAAAATTCAAGGATGTTTTGAAGCCTACGTTTGAAATTCTAAGCCTGTATGTTGCACCTGTAAGATTGAAGCACCAAAGAAACCAAAAATGCTTTTAACTTCAGAACTTGTTTATGCACAGCTGGAATTGCCCAAATTTTCCTCAAATCCTGAATTGATGGCTTAATATCACAATCATTGGCACCTTTCAACAACTGTTACATTAAAAACATTCCAGTTTTATCAGCTAAACTGATGAAAATTCTTGTCAATTGTGTTCTTGCTTGTGTCTCCCTACAAAAGCCAACAAGAAACAAGGCATCTCCTGCAAATGATAAACTGTTCTGGACAACTTCACTTCCATTTTTAAAAGCTCGAAAGTACTGTTCAGGCAGCTTATAATAAACATTTGGGCCTGTAAAGAAACTTTGGTCCGCCTGCTACCAACGCCAAAATACAGGCCCTCAAAGTCATATGATATAAGCATTTTCTTTAAAATGATTAAATATACAGTATTAGATGGCCACCATTGGAATATCCAATCATAATTTCTTGATTAGTAAGTAAACAAGTAATCATAAACAGTGTTCCAAAGTTGAACAGCAAGGTGATTTCACCTGGTTCAAACTCAAAACTTGATTGATTAGGCCCTAGCCCATTGATGAGAATCCCATCAGGTTGGGGCAGAAAGATCCCCTTTTCCAATGATTCTCTGATGTCCTACAAAAATTCATGAATTCAACGGTTCTACCAAAAAATACAAAACTGCAATGAAAAAAAAGATTTGTCCATTTAGACTACCCCGTAATTTGCATTGTACCAATCACCAATCAGCAAATCATATTCTTTATATGGTTGTGGGAATGGAATGGGAATAACAGGGCGATTATTCACACGAATAGCCCCATACCCACCAGCAGCTTTATGCAGGAGAAGTGAAGGAAAATAAAAGAAACTTCCTATCTGATCCTTAAGCTGAAAGCTGTACGTCCAGTTTTGGCCTGGCAGTATAGGGCAATTCGTCTCCTGCACTCCATCTTGCCATGAATTCTTCCTCATTTGAATCCCGTTCCTATATTAAAACCATTCAACAAACATTCAAAGATTAACCATTCATTAAACATCGATGTCTTGCTGTTATTATTGAAAGACTTTGGTTTGATTTTCCATGTATGTTTCAAACAGATTACCATGTCATGAGAAAGGGATCTGTCAAGTTGTTATGAATATTAATATTCACAATGTCATTTGTTGTTGCATTCAAGACTGGCCCTGGGAACATGTCATTGATCACTATCACCTGATGTCAGAATGAATATTAGGTAAATGAGAATCAAACAGATACCAAAGTTCCAAGTAAATTAAGCAAAAAGAAAGACCTGTTTGTCAACGCCAAGAGGGGCACGCTGAGAGTAAGAAACAGTCCAATCATAAAAAAGTTCTGACATGCCTCCATTAACTAAAACCACCACCAAACAAATGCAAAGACAAAGCTTCGACGATGTTAAGAAACTGATGTGGCTCATTGCTTAGACCTCAACAAACACGAAGCCAACTAGACAGGAGAACAGCGGAAGGTTTTGGTTTGGTTTTTGGCAGGAAAGAATTTCATGAACAGAGAATTATAAAGGAGGAAAAACGCGGGAACAAGGGAAATATAAGGTGTCTTCTTTTGAATTTTGAATTCTTATATATATATATATATATATATGTTTTTTATCCAAATTATGCTTTAAATTGCAAAAATTTAAATGATAAATTCTTGATGCGACCTCATTCTTACTTCACACAAACTTCAAAAATTGAAATATGAAATTTTTAACTTTATCTATAACTGTAAAAATAAATTATCGTGAAAATTTATTTCTCTAGACATTACAAATTCCATTGAAGGGACGTAAACGACGTCACTTAGCGGAAATTATTATCAGTGACTGATGATGAACGAATAGAAGCACTGATCACTTTCTTATTAGAAATTACCCGTAAAGTTTATTTTTTCACTTCTACGAGTACTTCAAACTTTCTCGTTGCCTGGTGGTGTTGGATGGGCGTGAAATGGGCTACTTCTAATTTAGGCTTCATTGCGAACCTATAAAATATGATACGGTCCAGCTTGCCGTTTCCCAGCCCAGACCCAACTCCAGCTAGAATCTTTGATGGCACCCTCACGTGGACGCTCAGTGTTTGACATCTGATCTTCCGCACTGCTTGCCTCCTCTGTTGCATTGTGTTGTGGGACCCCCACACCATTCTCTGAACTTCGAACATTGCTTAATATTTGAATTTACCGTTTATTTATATCTGTGGGCGACAACCATTCATTTCCTCATATCTGGACATGTGTCCGGTAAACAAGGGAATATGTAACTCAATCTTCACGTGCTCCTCACATGGCAATGATAAAATAATGGAATGATTTTTACATAAAAATTTGAATTTTAAATATATTTTTAAAATATGTATAATTTTATTAATTTTATAAACAAAATAAAAGAATTACACTGACAATTTTTTTTTACGTAAGCATAAATGACTAAGTTTGTGAAACAAGACTGGGGACCAAAACTGCGACGATGAAGACAGACCTCAAATTGGGAAACCATGGTCTGGTCTCAAATCACTGACAACAACATAAAAAGAACCTCGAACGTCACACACGGACATCTTGTCCGACAACCCACTTGTGAATACCAAGTGCATAGACCACAGATTTGACAAACCAAAGGCTTAAGCCTTACAGGCACAGCTCTCTCTCCCCTCCTTATCCATCCAAATTCAATGACCCAACATGGCCTTGAAAACAAGCCATGTTTGATGTTATAATATATTAATTTATAAAATTTAATTTTTAAATAAATATTATTAATTTTATTAGTTAATAAAATATTATTATATAATTTGATGATAGTGTATAAAATCTATATTTTTGGTTACAATATAAAATATATACCGACAATATATAAATATAAACTCTTATATAATTAAACCACTATTTTCTATTTGCACACCTTTTCTAATATATAAATTGTGGGCTGGTAACCCAGGACAAGATGCGACACTGACAAATATATACTAGAATTAATAATTCTAGCCCGCGGTTGCCATTTGTTTGATTTCATGTCAATTGGCATCTGAAGCCAATTGGCAATGTCATAATTACTCTTTCCGTTTTGTCTAGTTGCCCACTCATAAGTTCCCCTCAAATGATACTCTGAGCGCAGAAAATAAAATTTGACTTTATATATTTATGTTGGATTCATGCATTTACCTCTTCAAAATTTATTTTCCACCGATCATTAAAAAAATTTCGGTTTATTAATTTCTTCACCGTGACATCGGCATCAATTTTCTTTACTCTTTTTCTATGAATCGTTTGTTGCAAAATTTGAACTTTATTCTATTATTTTAAGTGTATAACCAGATTCTCTAAAGAAATCCTGATTTAAAGATAAAAAATAGATTTTTAATTTTTTAAAAAAATTAAATATATTTAATTTTATCGTATGTAAATTAAATATTGATTTGTTTGATTTATTTAATTAATTTATAAAATTAATACTAAATATTATAATGTATTATTTCTTATTAAAAAGACAATATTGTTGTTGTTGTTGTTGTTGTTGTTATTGTAGTTAAAAATTCTTGACGAGATTCCTTTCGAACAATTTGGAGAGTCTTAAATCATTTGTTAAAATATGCTCTTTAAGAAAATATTAATGTTAAGGATCCCGGAAAAATCTACTAAAATTTTGAGGGTATCTATCGTTCCAAGATCTTTTTCATACATGCTTATGTAGGGAAATCCAATATCTATAACCAGTGCATTGATTGATAAATTAATAAGGGTGCTAGGTTACTTTGTTTATTCAATTTAATTTAACTTATTAACAAGTTTATATCATTTTTTTATTCAAAGTTCAATCACTCAATGTCCTTTATCAAATATCATTGTAAAAAAAAAAAAAACTCGAATTCAAATATGTTAAATCCAAAAACCTGCAAAGCTCGTAAGAGGAAATTATTAGTCTTAGTCTCATTTAATCATGGGACGAATCATAGCACATTATGCTTAGTGCGAGACATGAATTGTACATGAGACATTTGATCTACACTCTGCCTAGTTTGGCTTTGTATATATATAATTAAGGAAAATGACTCGAGATATGATAATATTATTTTTTTATTTTATTTGATTTTTTTCATTATATAAATATATTTTATATGTTAAAATATATTTTAAAATCTTAATTTTGAGACCTTATAACCTATCAGCACTGAACCAAAGTGAAAATATTTAATTGTTTTAATCTTGAGTTAAACATTAATTAATGAAATAAGAACCAAGAACTAGCTAGGGATTAAGAACTTCCTAGGAAAAATGTACCCTTTCTATTTTATACACGAATTTCTAGAACGGTTAGTGACTCATTGCCAACTTGACAACCTGTGGTCGCGGGGTATAAGATTCTGAAACGCTGACGGTTCGCTGAGTCAGCATGTGCAAGAAGAAATCCAAATCTTCCAAATGGATAAGCAGGTAGAAAGTAATTCGCTAACCCAACTGATCTAACCCTGGTTAACCAACTCTATAAGTAACCTCACCCAACCGACTCGAAGCAAACAACGAACAATCAACGATAAGAAAGATGGCTTCCACGTCTTCCACACTCGCTTCTTTCAGCTCTTCCTCTGCACCTTTCATGGGTCCCACAGTTTCCATCAGGAAACCCAGTTCTGTGCCAACACGTGTCCAGTTCCGGCGACTCCGTGTCTACGCAACTTGTACATCGACGGTTGATCGCGGAACGTTTTCTCACATTGCTTCTCCATCATCACTATACGAGGTGTTGGGGATTCAGATGGGCGCCACGTGTCAGGAAATCAAGGCTGCTTACCGGAGATTGGCGCGAGCCCTGCATCCAGACGTCTCCGCTAACGGCCAAAACAATGCCACCGGCAACACACACGAGTTCATAAAAATACATGAAGCTTACTCTACGCTGTCTGATCCTGAGAAACGCGCCGATTATGATCGAACGTTGTTCTTCAGGCCAAGGCGGTCCTTTGCCGCATCAGCATCCGCCGCATCGATGTCCGGTTCAACTTCGGGATTTTCTGGTTATTCGAGGCGGACCTGGGAAACTGATCAATGTTGGTGACACTGCGGATTAATTGTGAAGCTCAGTATTGTATAGCATGACAGAGTGATGGGAAATTTCCCTACTTTCATTGTTTCTGGCCTTTGGGCTTTTGGGAAATTACTAATTTCTGCTAATACTTCCGTCTGTAAATGTGAAAATGTTTGAACTAAAGCAGGCGGTTTTTTTATAGCCTGAGTTTATAAAGATTGGATTTTTGTGTTCTGCTGTTAGTTTTCTGCTTCTTGTAGATAAGCTTCCAGTTGTATTTGGAAATATACAATGCCACAAATCTCTGGATTGAATAGTACTGGTAAATGCCTATCTTCTCTAAGCCTCAGTTACATAGATCCTGTTCGAACTAGAAATCAAGCAAAACCCAACTTTTAAAAGTGAAGTTGTTTGAATGCAGGATTCACAGTGGGATATCAGACTCGAATGAAGTTAGTAGGGATGGGAAATTTTTACTTAATTGTTTCATGGTGTATGGCATTTGTGTTAAGTGCAATTAAACTTTTTTTTTTGGTCCAAAACTAGTTAAAGGATTGAGAATTTATATATATATATATATATATATATATATATATATATATATATTTATAAAGACACAATTAATCTTTTTCTTTGCCACATCGAGACTACGGGGAGCCTTTTTTTTTTTTTTTTTTTGGAATCGAAAAACGGAAATACTGATAATTTCGGCTTTTAATACCAGTGTTGGTGTTACGTACTATAAGACTTTCTTATCCCAAAAATGACCTCAATGAGTTCCCAAAACCGATGTGAACCCCAACAACTTGCGGAATGGAATTATGAATAAAAGCGATGTATCGAGGCCATTATTGAACCTCACAAATGCTTCAATTTTTAGTATCTAGATTGCCATTATTGGACCGTAAATGGAAAAAAATTCAGGAATTGAGGAAGAAAGCACCAATTCTGTGTGCTCTGTCGTTTGGACATAATCAACTCTGTTTCGCCAGGGGAAATTAGCAAATAGCAAACTTTGGCAACTCCAATAACATTCATTGATGAATCAAATTGCAACATAAAGGGAATGTTACTCTTTTTCTGCCAATTGATTTATTAGAATCATAGCTGGAATGTGTTTGTTACTATTTCAATTGTCTAATATAAACGCAACAGCTCAGCAAAAAGCCGATAATGTCTCCAAAGAAACCTGAAATAAATAGCAATAACACAACTCAGTGCTTATCCAATTCATGATCCAACGTCAACACCTTTCAGGATCCAACGTCAACAGCTCTAGTTTTTAGGGCCTACACTTGCTGAGGAAGACTACGCGTTGTCAGCATTGTTAGAAAAAATTCAGATGATATATGACAATTTGGCTTTGAGGCGTGTAATATTACACTTTCTTGAGTGTAATATTGCTTCACACAGAAGCAAGTTACCCCAAGATACAACAAAGCCTTTAAAGATTTTTTTTGTGGATTATGAAAGATCAAGAGTAAGTAATTCTGGAAATCAACCAAGAGTTTTATAGGTTCTGAATAGTTGCAAATCAATGGTTGTAATTATCTGTTAATTAACAACCATTGATTTTCAACTGTTCCAAACATAACTGAAAAAATATGTCTGTTGGAACAGTTAAACAAATTTTAAAATTCAAAAATAAAAATAATAATAATAATAATAATAAAAAATAAAATAAAAATAAATATTGAATTTAAAATTGGAATATTTCAGAACCAAGAGCCCAAGTGCCCCAAGTGCCCAAGTGCCCATCTTTTGACTTTTAAAATTAGTCAAAGTTCCAAATAAGCCCACAAGCCTTTAGTAATTCAATTTACACTCTAAGTTTGATTTCCTCTTATAAACCCAACTATTACTTTATTTATAAACAATGTGAAATTCAATTACAAGCTATCCAACAAGCATATCATGAATGCATATTTAGAATTTCTTGATCTTCCAGAAACCTGAAAGATAATTCCCTTTCTGGTGAAATATCTCTCTCTGTATTTATACAAATCCTCGATCTTAAGGAGATGGGACTAAATGACGTAAACCTGACAAAGTCAATTCATTCATGAATATATTATATCATCAAGTAAATCTCTTAAATCTTTTAATAACTTTCAATAGGCAATTGCCCAAATTGCCCCATTGTAATCAGTCTCAAACCAACGCATGGAAGGTGGTTTTTTAGGCCTTGGGCCTTCCAGGGGCTCTTATACAGAAAATTCACCAATGGCAGGACATAAGTATCTGGCCTAAAAGCTACAGAGAAAGTTAATGGGCTTAACCCATTAAGTTTAATTAACGATCTTTATTTCTTTCATTATATTTTGAAATTAATACAACACTTAATCTGCTGCAGGTTTGTATACCAATAAGGGAGGCTACATATCGTAAGTTTCAATGGAATCTTAATTGAATTTATAAGTTGTGCATCAAGAAAAAAAAATTACCTACTCAGAGTTGAATCTGAGTAGTATATTACTTGACTTGTAAAAGAAGTTGAACAACCCAGACTCATACGTTTAATCCCAATCTGACATAGATTTTTGTAGGCATTGATCAGTTAAACTTCAATCAGGAATCAATGTTCGTTCGATTACATTTGCATTAAGTTGTCTCCATTAAAACACGATAATAGACGCCACACGTGTCACAAATTCAAAGATTTAGCACTTGGCGTTGTCTCGCTCAGGCAGCTTGCGCCTTGAAATGCTGGCAACTATTATCGGAGCTCGTGCGTTTCAAGGCAGAACGTTGGTTGGACAGAGCATGGCATGGCTAATACGGCGATGGCCCCAAATGCAGCAATACCACCACTGCTGCTTGCGAACAACACTCGGCCAGTTCCTTTACTCTGCCTTACCGCCAACAATATCTCCTAAAACTCCCTCCCATTGTTTCTCTTTCGCCACTTCGACTTCCTTCAGTGGAAACAATCGTCTCCGCCTACGCGGAGTCAGATTATCCAATTCTCCACCGCCACCTGATCTTCAAGAAGGCGAAACCAGCGACTCGGAATCCGATGTAAAGAAGAGCCGCAACCAGAAGAAGCGTGAGGCTCGACGCGCCGTCCGTTGGGGAATGGACCTGGCTTCCTTCTCCACCCCTCAAATCAAACGAATTCTCAGGTACAGTACAGTCCTAAAACATCTCTTCATTACGAAAATATGTTTAAACTTTTGTAATGGTATATATATTGAAGCTGACACTTTTATTTGTTTAATCTTTTGCTTTGGATGTTTAGAGCGGCTTCTCTTGAACAAGATGTGTTCGATGCTTTAATGTTAGTTAAGGTAGTTGGGAAAGTGAAAGTTTTATGCTCTGCCGTAGGTATTCTTCATTAGTATGCTATTGAAGACCATGTGTTTGCCTTTTGGTTGCAGAGACTAGGCCCTGATGTTAGAGAGGGAAAGCGAAGGCAGTTCAATTATATTGGTAAGTATGTTCGTCCGAATTGATTTAAATTCCTTTATTGATTTTCATATGATTTGGTGGTTAATGCTTTATGTTTATGCTATGTGACCTTAATTACAGACACTTTATGAATTGTGTGTTAGGGAAACTGCTGCGGGAAGTACAGCCTGCATTGATGGATACTTTGATTCAGGCTACAAAAGTAGGCGACCAGAAAACGCTGCAGGCTTTAGCTGGTTCAAAGACGCAAATCCTGGTAAAAGAAGAAGAGGAAGAAGAAGAAGAAGAAGATGATGATGATGACCAATTTGAATATAATGTAATTTTAAATTTGAATCATACCTTATGATCTGAAGACTCATAATGAGCTTAAGCTGATTACATGTAGTATTGTCTTACATGCTGAGCATTTTTCATGCAGAGGTCACCGGAGTTTGTCAATATTGCAAACAGGTGGTTTGATGGGTTGATCAGTAAGGACTTTGAAATTACAAATGAAGTATATTCATTTAACAGCATCGATTTTGATCGTCAGGTAAGCAAAATGTCATGTTCTCGATCTGATTTCAATTTAAAATGTTTCTCACTTGTTGCCAAAAGTTCTTTGAGTTAAGAATGTCGCCAAAAGTTCATATAGAAGCTAGAACAGGGCTGTCAAAACCCAGAAATGTTTGATCAACTCGTGCACATGGAGCTAGTTAGGCCGAATTCAGTTCATCTACATTTTACTTTAAATCGTTTGATTGGCCAACGTAAATAGCTTATATATCTCTTTTGAACTGTTACAGTGTTACATCACTTGAACTATCGTGCATTTTTCCTTTTGCTTTTAGGTTAATCTATCAAGTTTTTTGCTTTGACAGGAATTGCGTAAACTTGTTCGAAGAGTGCAAACGACCCAAGAACAAAGCCAAACTGTGACTGAAGAAGACAAGGCAAAATCAGAAGCAGCACTAAAGAGTGCAAGAAAGTCCCTCACCCGTTTTCTGCGTACCCTCGCCAAGCAAGTCCCCAGCGATTAGAGTTTTGATTAATTTGACATGTAACATCATCATTTTCTACGATAAATTAATTCATTTTCTGATGCTATTTATACTACATATGATGAGAATTAAGTGTTAGAAATTGCAAAATCCTTGAGACCACGAGGCATGTGCTACTAACTAATAAAACTCCATTCTTGCTAAACTTAAATCATGTTTCTGTGTCTTGTTTGTTTCATGTTAAACATGCGTAGAACACGAAACGTATTTATTTATCAAATTCATATAAGTTTTTGTCGTGCTTCAATCCAAAACAATAAGGTTTTTAACTTCTTTTTTAAGATTGGATTTTGTACCTTAGGCTTGGAACAAAAAGCTCAAACTGGACCAAGCAAGCCCAATGGTTCAATGCTTTCTCTAAAAGAATAAAATAGGGTAACAAGCTCAATTTTTATATATAGGGGGGGTTCAATAAGCTCTATTTTGGGCTTAATTGGGTTAAAAAGATTTGTCCTGCTACAAAGATTAATGGGCTCTGAGGATTTTACAAAGGTTTGCATATTGCGAGTCCGATCATCCAATCTCCGTAAAATTATTGTATTTATATTTCCTAATGTAATATATCACAGGGCTAATGGAAAATGTTGAGCAAATACCAATAGATGGCAACGCGACAATAACAGATTTGTCATGATAGAATCCAACAAAAGCTGCCTGTTAAATTAAGCAATCTTGATTCTCAATCAATAACTGCCGATTTAACTCCTCACCAGGCCTGCCTTTTGCATCAGCTGATGTTGATTTGAAAATTGCAAGCAAAAGCAACAAGATAATTGCTTAAAAATTCTCATCACCTCCCATCAGTGGATGGTTACGAATAGCATGATGGCATCTCGTTTGAGTGCTTCTAATCATCTAATGAGAAGATGATTTCAGCACTCCCGCAACTGGCAAAAAATCCCCTATGTTTGGGGTTTGCATAATGTGAATTCCTCGTTGTGGAATACAGATGATAATCCTTTTTCGTTTCTCTGACAAAGACATCAATGTTGCTTAAATTGTTGCTAACTATAAAAATCATGTTTCACATTCTGTCATTATCCATTAACCTTTCTCATGCTTCTACTCATGAAATTCTTCTTTGAATTTTTTGCACCTATGTTTCAACATCGTCGGCGATTCTTTTCATAACCCACTTCTTCTATTATCAGATTAAAGCTCATATATATTTAGGTGGGACAAAGATTCCCATGATGAATCCTAACACTAGTGGTTTTTATTCCAATGTGAGTCTCGTTTTAGCCCAGGCGTGAATCAGTGATTAGAATAATAGAGTCACTGATCTTCTGGCGGCAATGAAAATGTCATTTTCTTGCTGACCCATACATGTTATGTCCAAACGCCAGCTGTTGAACACCTTTTGACGTTGATAAAAAAGGTTGGTTGCTTCATGTATCAGAGAAAATTATATTCAAATACTTAATTTGTGGTCCCAAATCTCAATATTTACTAAGAAATTCTGTGCTAGAAGTTAATGATTCAACTAATTAATATCATGGTTGTCTAATTGTCAATGGTCTAACCATGGACGATAATATTCATTTTGGGATTTCTATCAAATTAACAAGAGCAGTGGCATTTGAATTCTACCTCTTTCCTAACTAATCACTTTCATTTAATTTAAGGCTGTTGTAACCAAAAAAAAAAAACAATTGTTCTCTTGTCTCATGACAGAAATTCATAAGAACATATTTTTCTTTGATCGATCAATTGATTTTTTAAGAAGCAGTAAATTACATGAAAATTTATAACCATAATAAATACAGTAAATTCCCTCTAAATTAATTTATTTTAAATTTATAACCTATCTAAATTAATAAAAAATCATAATCTCAACCCGGGCTTATATAAAAATTAATATACCACTTTATCGTAATAATTAATATTTGTTTTATATCCCGCACTAAATTTTCAAT
Source organism: Firmiana major (assembly GCA_033439115.1). Classification (NCBI taxonomy): domain Eukaryota; kingdom Viridiplantae; phylum Streptophyta; class Magnoliopsida; order Malvales; family Malvaceae; genus Firmiana; species Firmiana major. The sequence goes on along the minus strand of CM065907.1, from coordinate 658,071 downwards.
TCCAACTGTTGTAAAAATCAATAATTGATAAAAAAAATACAAAATATACAAAAACTAAAAGGCAACTTCATGATAAACCTGATCATGGATCGGACTCGATTCAAGCAAGGCCCAAGCTATATAATTATGGTTTATATATATACCTAAGTCCGATTCAGCTTGAAATTTGGACTTTTTTAATATAAGCTTGTTTTTTATTTTATAATAGAAGCTTCGCCTTGATCTGACATTTTTATTTTTTATTTTTTGCATTTTATTTTGTTGTTTATTTATTTATTCTTTTAATCATTTTAAAGTTTAATTTGATTTGTATAAATTTGTATATCAAATTATTTATTAAATATATATAATCATATTTATTAATCAATAATGTTTTTATATAATTATAATTACAATATACTTAATATAAAATATTAAAGAATTAATTTTAATTATTATTTCTGATTGAGTCGGGTTCGGATTTCGAAAAGTCAAGCTCAGACCTGAATTTTGATTTGGTCTAAAAATTTTGTCCAAACTTATTAATTACATCCGATAATTTTATTTAAACCCGACCAAATATAAAGCAGGTCTTTGGGTTTGGGCGGGTAGCCCTTCCCTTGGTCTCTATCCATAAGGTTAATTTGTAAAAAGACTATATTTATGATTAAAAAAAAAAACTTTACAAGTATAAAATGTATAAAATATAATACATAAATTATATTTGCATGAAAAATTTCATGAAAAATTAAAGGTTATAGAATTATTAAAAAAATTTAAAGAATGTAAAAATTAAACAAATATATTTTTAAGAGAAATACCAATTTACAAGGTAAAATTATTAGCGTAGAAACAATCCGCGGCCGAAAGGATCAGCCTGAAAAAGTAATTGAACTCTAACTGTTCATGGTTCCCCACAGCAATCATCAGCCATGGATTTGTTTGTTCTTAGAGAAATTAAAGTGCTGAGATCATTTGACCTCAGGCTTGGACAATATATGAAGTTAATCAAGCCAGGTAATAGGTAATCGTAACACACTTTAGGTTTAATTTTCGAAGCAAGCTTGAGTTTGGATTCTAAAAAGGCTTAAAATCAGTTCATTTTCCATAGTACAAGCTGCAATAGATCTGCCTGTCGTACGTCCTACCAAGCTTTGATTCCTACGAAGGTACCGACTACCTGGATAAGTTTCATCACATCCGGACAAGAGATTCATCGTACTCATCGTACCAGCAGGTTCGTTTCTTGTATCTATCGCAAATACCCTTTTGAAACCTGACGATTCTAGACGTGGAAAAAAAAAAGTAATCATATCAATATCATACCGGCCAGCAATGGACGAAATTTAATTAAACATGAATTTAAAATGGGATTTGTTTTCTTGGCGGCCGAAAATTGTTTGAATCGAGGAATGTCATGTCAATCATGACAGAGATTACAGTCACATGTTCAACTTCCAAGTTTCACACTTTACCTTTACATCATCCCATGCGACAGCATGCATGGATGCATGCATGACCCGTTGAAATTACTTCCTAAATTTTCTTCAAGTTGTCGCTGAACCTGACAAATTTTCTTCAAAGTGCTATTTTGTTACGGTTAATGATGGCGTTGTGGTAAGTAAATGAATTTCTTAATATTGCCATTTCGCAAGGGTGTTGAGTAGGTCAGAACCCAACTCAGAACTTCATAAGGTTTGTGATGAACTGATGATTTCTACCCAAGACACCACAGCAAAGTACAATAGGCTTGAAAAATGCCTATATAAATTCTTGTCACATCTTAATTTGCCCAATACAATGGAAAAACGGAAATTAATTAGGAATTTAGAAGTTGAAGCACTCTTAATTGCATTGCTTTCACAGTTGGTTTTGAACGGTCTTCGGCTGAGGGTGCATTGCTAGGAATCCCCGTAAGCGAGAACGACGTACGGCCAATAACATAAAAACTACGAATTCGGGGGCACCATCATAATCGTATCTCGATCTTCCAAGCTGGCGTGCGCAGATTGCTAAATGTGAAATTCACCACAAATTAAAACCCCGTTTTCTCTAGTCGTTTATGGCGGTGGCTGTGCGTCACATAATTCAAAACAAAACTTGTTTAGGTTTGCTTAATTTAAGGAATAAAATTCTCAGCATTTAAGATGAGAGTTGAGATATTTTAGTTATGGGGTGGACGATAAGCTATACACAACTCTGATATTTTCATCGGCAGATCCTGAAATCAAATATCTCCTCATGAGTGGTTATTTTCTACTTGTACCAGTTTTGCATTCTGAAACCGCGGTAATACTTGTATTTACCTCAGGCTGTTTTAGGGGTGTAAACGATACAGTGGTGCTCGCAAACTATTCAGGCTCAAAGTGGTGCTCGCAAATTATTCGGACTCAACTCGAGCAAAACTCGAATTTGGCTCGATTTTAGTCGAGTCGAGCTCGAGCTCGAGCTACTCGAGCTATCGAACGAGTCGAATTCGAGCACTTAGATACCTGATTCGAGTAGCTCGCGAGCCTAATCGAGCATCGAATTTTTATATATTTTAAAAATATAATAATATTTATATAATGATTCGAGCCTAATCGAGCCTAATCGAGCTTAATCGAGCCTAATCGAGCCTAATCGAGTTCGAGCAAAATATCGAACTTATATAATCGAGTCTAATCGAGTAGCTCGAATTCGATCTCGAGTCGAGCTTGAGCTTAAAAAATAAGGCTCGATCGAACTCGAGCCGAGTATCAAGCACCGAGTTTCGAGTCGAGTTCGAGCTCGAGCACCTCACTATATCGGTTCAGCTCGACTCGATTACATCTCTAGACTATTCAACCAATAAACAAGTCAATTTTGTAAAAGGAATATAGGGTGGCAATCTTAATTTTTCCTTGTTTTCCTGTATCATAAAAGCAACCATGATAAACATAAAAATAATACAGTTAGACAATATGAATAAAAAAAATATGAAAGCCATGCAAATTAAAATTTAATAAAAGTGATATAAATATAAATAAATTTAAAATATTTTAAAATTAATTTATCAATATAAATTTTAATATAAAATTTTTACGTATACTACATCTAATTTACATGAAAGTATATATAGGTAACATAAATAGCGGTTGCTCAAGCTACTTCAACCACATACTATCGCGCGCCGGGGGTAGAGAAGTATGGTTTAAGCTACCACTCACTTATAAAAATTGGCTAGTGATCATGAGGATTATATTTAGAAGGTTTTGACCTTCGAGCGAGACCCTTGCGAAAAGTTAAAAATAAAAAATAAAAAGAAAAAAAACGTGTCTTTAAGGAAAACGCTAACCAAGGGTGACTCGTATGATATCTCTTTTCCCCCTTCCTTGGTAGTTGTTTTGCGTTTTTCCTGCCTGTCATCGTTATCATATTAAAATTATATTAAAAACCAATCCAAAATGTATTCTGATGGGACCGAGTGAATGTATAAGGCCACCCGCGCTTGACTTTGGGTTTTCTGCATCATCACCGGCAATGAACTGTTTTTTCTCGAGGGGCGCAGTCAATCTCTGCGTGATTTTCACCAATCTTCTCTGTCTTGAAGATTTGACCTGTTTCTTTATTTTGACTATGAAGAAAGTGATTAAATGATCTTAATCTAGATTAATTAATGTATAACCTAATAAACAGTTGAAGATAAGGGAATGGCAGCTAGCTAGCATGGATTAGTATGACTTTGGCAAATGCTTAGAAAAACTCTAGAATTGTCGACCATATATTTCTTACCAACTAATTATTTTAAAATTAGAATATGTAATTTTATGTAATAAGAAGATATAATAACCTATAACCAAATCATTAAATCATATCAATAAACTCTTAACTTAACTAAAGAAACGACAAAATAAATGATTTTTCTTTAAACATGAATAAAAGAGATTTTTTATGTATGAGAATAGAAATTAAATAGCTTGTTGAAAATCTCATTATATTTTCATGATCTATCAATAGTTTTGTACAACCAAGAGATTATCAATTTGAAATCCCCTTTAATTATTGGCTTTAACCACAATTGAGAGAGCTTTAAAAACAGCCAACAGATTGGCTAAGTTCGAATCTTTAATGTCATATATTTAGATAGATTAATTCACCATAATTCGTTAAATGTGAAATGTCTATTATTGACAAATACAATTTCATAAACCTAACTTATAATCTAATGTAATGTTAGTGTTTATGTCTTAATCTTGTGTTTTCACCACTCCATTTTGTAATATTATAATTTCATCTACATTTAGCACCGTTTTGTCAATATCTTTGCCAAAGACTCTACATGAACAACGAAATTTAACTATAGAGAGAATGTCAGGTTGATTTAATTCACTGATAATTGAAGGGTTTTTTTTTTGGTACGTTGTAGAATCTTCAATTTGTAACAGATATTTGTATTATTCGCAAAATGTTACGAGCAAAAAGTCCAAGAGGAAGGAAATAAATTCTCAACTAAACGCTGCAACTCGTCTCAAAATCCGGTAGGTTAGACACAAATAGCAAGTTGGCAACTTCAACTTGGGCCCACATTTTTCTACCTGACTGTATCTGAAGTTGCTGTTTTAACCTCAGTTTCCCTTATAAATACCAATCTTTATGGCCATTTCAGAGTCTCACACTTTCCCAACCTCCATTGAAGAAGAAGAAGAAGAAGAAGAGCGTTGGATTTTGCCCATCCACCCCAACGCCCTCTTCCTCTTTCTCCTTATCATATAAAGAATTCTTCTTGCAAATTCTGAGCTTAATGGCCCAATTTACATTTATTGCTGCTATATGTGTTTTTGTTCTTTCGCATTCGTTCATACCAGGTACACATTGGGAGGCATTGAATATTTAAACGATGTTTAATCAGTTCTATATATAGTTAATAATCAGGATTTGGTTAATTTCAAGTTTGGTTTTTATTTAATTGAATTTCATTACATTGTAAACAGGACTGCAAGCTGCCACCTTTACCATGGTAAACAAATGCGATTATGTGGTGTGGCCTGGAATTCTTTCAAACGCAGGTGTTCCAACGCTTTCCACGACAGGCTTTGTTCTCCAAAGAGGTGAAACCAAAACCATTACCGCACCGACATCATGGGGTGGTCGCTTTTGGGGTAGAACCCATTGCTCCCAAGATTCCGCCGGAAAATTTTCATGTCTGACGGGTGATTGTGGCTCCGGGAAGCTAGAATGTTCAGGAAATGGCGCTTCGCCGCCTGCCACTTTGGCTGAATTTACTTTGGATGGTGCCGGTGGTCTTGATTTTTTTGATGTGAGTTTGGTGGACGGTTACAACATCCCTATGTTGGTAGTTCCTCAGGGTGGCACAGGGCAGAATTGTACCAACACCGGCTGCGTAGTGGACCTCAATGGCTCGTGTCCTTCAGAGCTAAAGGTTATGAGCACAGACGGCAGAGACGGCGTCGCTTGCAAGAGTGCTTGCGAGGCCTTCCGCCAGCCTCAGTACTGTTGCAGCGGCGAGTATGCCACACCTGATACTTGCAAGCCTTCTTCGTACTCAGAGGTCTTTAAGGCAGCGTGCCCACGCGCCTACAGCTATGCCTATGATGATGCGAGCAGCACCTTCACATGCGCTAATGCTGATTACACCATTACTTTCTGTCCTTCGCCTAACACAAGGTAATTTTACCTTTTGTTTAACACTTTTAACGTTCAAGGGTAATTTTGTCAATGACACGAACCTTTGTCGACAGAGGCTGTAAAAATTAAACATTGGCGTGAAGGGTCTGTCGACTTTGTCTCTTATTATTATGTCGGCTGTTGCACATTTTGACATTTTCGTGATGACACAGCTAATCGTTGAGTCACAGTCAAAGCCACTGGGGACCTAATTAATTAATTAGCCCATTGATTCTGAAGATTTGGTATATGGTTATATCTTCAATAAAGAAAAATGTTAAATTAGTTAACAGTCGCTGCCTCCTCAAAAGCTAGCTAGGGTGGCGGTGCAGCGGTCTTTCTAGACGTTCTGGCTGAAAATGATTAGCTGCGTAATTAATTAATGCTGCAAAGATTGTGGTAACAGTGAAATGATGTGTACTGAAATGAATCCGCAAATTGGGACCAAAGTTCTGTCATTGTACTTGTAGTTAACGGGCAGTTCATCCTATTTTACTGGTATGGTACGTTGGAATACTTTTGTTTCTTTGTTAACGGTTAGTTTTGGTACGTAAATTGCAGCCAGAAATCATCCCAGGGGCAGGACACGGAAACAACACCTCTTATCAACAGCACGATGGTGTACCAAGGTGCCTTGGATGAAAGCGCCGCATCACCGACCGCGTGCACAAACGTGTTCGGCTCACATTCCATTGCGGGAATTGTCGGCATCACAATGGCGATCTGGTGGTCGTGGCAACTCTACTAACTCGTCCACTAACTTTAGGGTAGGAGCCATATAGGGCCATAAGCTTACGAAAAATATTATAGCCTAGGCATACAGAATAGCTAAGCCCCATCTATATTTGGCCCATTGGGGTGGTTGAAGATGTCCGAATCATGCTTGGGTGGGCTTGACCCATGGTGACGTGGAATCGAGTCATGACAGTGCAAGCTCACCCATCGATTGGAGCCATTTGCTCTATATACTACAATCCAATTGACTACATGCAAAGGAGTGGTGGGATGGTGAAGGACCGAATGCACGAAATTGGAGGCTGTTAGGTTTAGAGAATTATTTTTCTATTTTTATTTTAGGGTGAATTTTTTTTTTTTTTATATATTATATATGAAGGGATAGGGTTGTTAGGAATCTGTTAGATTGCATAATGCAAATACTATCACAATTGCTGCCAATAAAAAAAAGAATTATTTTTATTACCAATTTTTGTCTCCATGTTATTGTTTTATGTCGAATTAATGTATTTAATGGGAATTTTTCACGTCGTGTGCTAATGCGAGTGACTAGTCATTAAAAAAAATTATAGCATATTATGGAACGGATAATTAGAGGACTTTTTAATTAGCGTTAAAAGCGACTGGGGCCAACTTTTTGTTGAATTTCATTGTCATTTGATTGGATATTCCATGCACAATTTCTATTATTAGGAAACCTTTTATCAACATAATGCAGCTAGCCACTTTCTTGTGATGGCAATAGCTGTGGAGGATAAGATGAACTTTTTCAGTAATATTAATTAGAAGAGCCTAATTTAGTGACTTATGTAAATGTGACGTTACATACAAGACGATGAGAGAGAGAGAGAGAGGTATATATATAAAAAAGTGTGTTTATATATATATATATATATATATATAGCTTGAATAAATGAGTGTAGCTGTATAGGCATATTAGTTTGGTCCACAGTTTACGGATTTTGATGTTTAAGTTTTCATTAGTTTGAAAGTTCAACGGATAAAAAAATTGCTCAGCCATTATGGACTATGGAGGTTACAATCATTTCATTGAATGCTGGCTGGCAGACACAGGCAATTTTAGTTGAATGGATAACTCATAACTGGTAACGATCCATATTGTCAGTGGTAAGGCAATGCATACAAAGAAACAGAAAACGAGCCATAAAATTTAGTCCAACCCCCACAATTACTTGCATAAACAACCAGGTACCAGTGTAAAACATATATAGTTGCAATTGAGGCAACCACGCATTTTCTCTTCATTGCCTATAATAATTCTCTCACAATTTCAATCATAGAAGCAACAACAATTCATTTGTGAAACCCTTTTCATACATATTCACAAGTAATCCTGTTTTAATTAGTCCAAATTTAACATTATTATAATTATTTGGACAAATAATTGAGGCTTATCAATAAATTAACTCTAATCTAATGTTGGACAAATTATTTCAATTTAGAATGCTCGACGGTTGCGTTATTATTAACCATTGCCCGGACAACAATGATAGCACTAATTAAGCAGACAGATGAAACGTCTTAATCTGCTGCAAAGCTGGTGAGTGGTGAGGCTATGGCCCCATTTTGCTAACAGCTAGCTCACGCGCAAAACTGTTCATGGCTGATGAGGCCGGGAATCTCCATTCATTAAGAGAGAATCAGGTCGTTCTCATAAGCTAGCTTTGGTAAAAACTACTCACGAGCCAAAACAAAGTTCACGGCCGCCATGCAAGCCATTCCAAAGAGCAAAGGGGTTAGTCAACAGAATATGGATGATTCGTTGGTTTTCATTTCCAACCGTCAAATTGAAGGGAGTCAATAAGCTCTATATTATTATATGCATGTTTTAACAAGGCAAAAACAAATAGTTGGATGTCTGCTTTTCTTATATTTCACCTGCCTAATACAAAGATTAGCCTATTGAATTTTTGACAATTGACTCGATATCCATACATGTCCAGGTTATGAAGAAAAAGACCTTTTATGTTTTGTTGCATTGAACCTTTGAATAAAAACTCAGTTTGTCAAAGTTAATGACTCCGTAATTGCGATGCAAAAGGTTTGGTAGTGTGGCGAGTTTCGTGATCAATCGACACAGAACATGTTGGTAGTCAAAGGGAAGCGTCAGTTTTGCTTGCAGGTGGGAAAACAATGCATCATTTGTTCATTTGTCTTGTCAAACTCAAGATTCTGATGTGTACTAATGGATATGGTTACTTTAGACAAATGATGTTACTGCCTGCTTTTATAATCCTTGTTTACTTTTAAGCATTGGAATAAAAGCTTCGCCTTTTTTGACTAAGCAAGGCAGCTATTAGTATTTGAGAAAGCTTACTCGAGATGACTTGAATGGCAACTACTGCAAGTGCATGACTCACATCACATGTTCTTCCTACGTGTATTATCGCTTTGGGTTTGAGTTTGGTCAAACCGAACCAGGTTGTCATATGATTTCTGAACTCAACTTAATGGGCCTAAACACTCGTCAGCTTTATCATTAATTGGGTTTGTGTTTGAGGAAACTTGGTGGAGATCTCTTAGGCCTTCTACATTCGCATACAACCCATTTCAAGGAATAAGACTTCTACCTAAAATTAATATTTTAATTGTAAGTTAGACAAAATGATAATTATTTAATATATTAAAATTTTTTTATCCATAATAAAAATTAAAATGATAATAAATATTTTATTTTATTTATTTTTATTTTTAATATTTTTAAATAATATGTGTAATCATCTTAACTCCGTTTATAAAAAAAAAATTTCATTAACGATATATCAGATATTAAAAATTCATGAAATTTATTATTATTATTATTATTATTATTATTATTATTATTATTATTATTATGTAAACTACTACCAAAGCAAGTTTAGAGCTAATCCCTTCACAGACATGTGTCATGAGTTTTTCCCAATTTAAGCATGTACATATGACTGGCTTCGTCAAAATCTTAAATCAAATACTAGTCTTCGTTGTTCTAATACCTATTTTCTTTTCAGTAAATATTAAATTGGGGGCAAGGGTAATAATACAATCGGATCAGACAATATCATTGTCTCCAACCTAACTACTCTTTTTGCATTTCTCCACGTCATATTGCTGGCCCTTTTGACCTCTTTTCCACATTTCTTCAACTAAACTCGTGCATTCCCTAAAACAAAAAGCTTTATTAAAGGCTCCGAGGCCGAAGCTGCTTAGCGCCCACGAATCTATGATATTTCTAAATGCATATATCAGGTTAGACGATTCAATAAATCGGATATTGTGGGGATCCCTTGATGATTTTGCCAGGAAAAAGTTGTGTTTCTTGGTTCCCGCCCCATCAAACATGAAGTATCATCAACATGGCGGCATGGCCCCGTTAACCTAATCTATTTCTTCTTGTGCGAACCAAAGGTAATTTTATCGAGCACTTATCAGAGATTTTATACGATTGATGTTGACTCTTCTAACAGATAATGTAGAGTCGAGAGACAAAGGCAAAAAAGCAAAACCTCTATTTGCTTTTGTGGCTCTTCAAAATCAAATATAGGCTTCTGTCGGTATGACGCAAATCTTTAGAGATGAAATGGAAAGGTGAGACTGAGGAAAAAGGAAGTGATGGGAAAAAAAAAATTATCCAAATGGGTACTTTACACGATGGATAACATGTCAAACGGCTCTCTCAAATGTTGAAACTTGAAAAAAGAACTTCGTTGCTACTTGCTAGATAGTTGAGAGTAGTATATATCTTCGCAGACAAGTTGACTTCCTATGAATTCTAACACGTCTGTTTTTTTCCTGTTTATGGTGATAAAAGAATTTAGTATTAGATTCGAATTTAATTCGATTGAAATATTTAAAATTTGATTCGTTATCGATTGAAACAGTTTTTAAAATTTATTTTCGATTCAATAAAATATTCAAATTATTTAAGTTCAATTCAATAAATTTGAATTTTACTTAATAAACTCGATTAAACTTATTATGAAAGTAAAATAGCTCAAATTCAATTAAAAAATAAATAAATTAAATTTAAATAATTATTGAATCAAATTCGAATATCTCACTGATGATTGAACTTGTTTTCATCTCTAAATTCCTGCCGACAGGCTTGACTACATATACGAAGCAAAATAAGGAAATAAATTAACTAATTTTGTCTACAGCAATTCAACATGCAGGCCACCCTACTTTTAATCTGTGATGTGCTTAAATTTATGACAAGTGCGTTAATTAGGTGATGATCATATAAAGTTGATGTGATATATATTATCCTTGGTAGTTAAGGGAACTTATCAGTGATACGTCGGATGAAAAGTAAAGGGCGTGAAGCTGTTGGTGACCTATCGATGGTGGAATTCTCTTTTCTACTTGGATAAGTTTGTCTAAAAGATGCAGCTACCGCCGGGCGATTGAAGAACTATACGCTGGTTATGAGCACATGGAAATTCAATTAGCTGCAGAAAATTTCAACATGAATTTTTTTTTATTATTTTACAGTTAACAATATAATAAGTGATAATCTAGTTTTGAAAAATAAAAATTCTAATTATAAATGCAAGAAAAGCGCGAGCCATGCTTGTTTTGATAATCGGTAGGCTAGCTTGCTATGGTTTCCTCCACAGACAAATATACAATTGGTATATTGTTATTCCCCGAGCAGCGAGCCTTGGAAACTTTTTAGCACATTTTTACGTGTGCATGTTACGTAGTTCTTATTCTCAGTGCATGTAGCGATGGTATTGGTACCTTTCCTTCTTTGCGATATATGAGAAGTAAAGACGTGATAAATTTGTCAAAACCTGTTTTTTAATTGGTTTGGTTCATTGCCAAAAACCGATCTTAATTAATTGACCATAATGAACTTATTTTGTGCTTTTTGTTGAAAGGCGAGGAGGAGGAGTTTTATTGAAGAGATTTATATATGAGGTTATAATAAATGCATATTAATCGCATATTATATATATACATTAATTTTTAAGGAAGTGCAAGAGAAGAAAAGAAATTGATTAGTAGTAGCCACGATCATAAGAAGCAGATTTGGATATTTGTTTTCTCTACATGAAAAAGGTATCACTTTTCCACATGCAACGTAGGCATTTTCACTTTAGCAAAGACATTGGCATGTGCTTGCAGACACCCCAACTTCCAAAGCTTTTTCTTTTAATGAAGTTTCTTAAAAGGAAAAGTAAAAAAGAAATCAAAATGTCAGAAGTGGGATTTGAACCCACGCTCTCTAACGAGAACCAGAACTTGAGTCTGGCGCCTTAGACCACTCGGCCATCCTGACCATTTGACTGTAAGCCAGTCAATAACACTAATGTAGCAGTAGTGTGGATGATGAACAACACTCGGCAGGGAAGAGCTAGCGATAGTCGCAAGTCGCAACGTGGCTTCCACGGTAACACATGTCCATTACGTGGATCAGCATTAGCGTCAGCAACGGCATCTCTTTTGCTGTTTTGCTAACGAAAAAGCAAAGCCTGCTGCTTCCTACTTTTCTGCCGTACGCCTTTTAATGGCTTCAATGCCAAGGCCCCATGCGCGTATCCTCGATTCCGGCTTCTCACCTTCCAATGAAAAATCCAGTTAGACTTTCAACAAGATCTCTATATATCTATATATATATGTAAATATCTTTTCTTTTAATATTTCCATTTCAAAGTCCAATAGGTACGCATGCAAGAACCACAATTAATGGCAACTGATTCAACTCAGATAAGATATGTTGACAAATGACTTAGATTTAGACGATATAGTATTTGAGTTACATGCATTCAACACTTCAAAGAATGGTTCATTGAAGTATAATTATATCTTCTTTTCCTTGACGAAACATTTTCGAGCTGGTATATTTTTTCTTACGATCCAAACAAAAAAGAGAAAATTAAAGAATCTCTCGAAGGTAAAAACAGGTTATATAGCTAGAAGTTGTGTTAATTCTCGTGCTAGCTTCTAATTGACGAAATAAGTGGATCCCTGGAAGAGTTTGCAGTTGACAAGAGTGTCAAATTGAGCTGGTCACATTTTAAAATATATATCACCGCCTGCTGAGGAGTAATGAACACGTAGCATAATTGAAACACAAAGCAATTATTGTCCCACCGACCACCGTCGTGTTTGGCACTCGTTTCTCGATCCATGCAACCCTGCGGTTCCGATAACCAGTTATACTGCAAACCTTTTTAATTTTTCAATATTCAGATTTCAGAAGAAATATAGAGCAAATTAAACCACCTAATTGGTCCAACGATGAAGAGAAAGTTCATAGCTATTTGACTGTGAGCAACTTTAATTTGTTAGCTAAAGATGTAGTATTATTTATTATTAATTAGTAGTCTGAATCAACTGTATTTCGTGATTCGAATCATCAAATAAATTCAGTTTTAGAACAGGCTTTCAATTTAAATGTCATGTCTGGTTGCTATACGGAATCTGATCCCTTTGAAAAATGTTGACAAGACCATAGCCAAGAGTGATAGCAACGTCCACCACAATTAAACCTTCAAAGCTGGGAATATAGTTGGCCATATTTCTCCTAACAAGTAGATATGTTAGGTGGATGAGTTGAATCTGATAACTAAATAAGATGCTTGGCCAATTCATTCCAGAAGATCCTATCCAAGAGGACCTCTCGATCCAAGACAGCCTCCAAACTGATCATTGATCAATTATTTAGTAATTAATTAGCTCTGAATCTTAGTTAATTAAGGGTTATATGTAAGTTAAGAAACACAATAGCTGTCATCCGTTGCTGTCGGAACAGCATAGATTTTTATCAGTTTAAACCGTGTTTGAGCAGCTGTTTTTCTGTTTCTCATGTCATGTTCTAGCCAAGTTACCCTAATTGAGCCCACCATAAGGGCACTGAAAAATGAGAGAAGATAAAAAGGTGAAGAAAAAGATGATTTTCACATTGCTAGCCTACAGAATTTCAGCATGTTTCTAACAAAGCTATCGATCGAGATCATGAGAAAAAGCAATAGCTAGCGATATGTTCTACACTTGATCGAGTACATCAACCAGATGATAAAGAAGAGATGACGATAACGATTCAAGCTTTTTTAATTAAACGAGCGACCCGAAGTCAACTTTAATTTTCTTTTTCTACAAACAGCAAAAAACAAATGAATAATCTGTTTCATATTTTCATTTACATTTATTAATTTCACCAATGTTACTGTGTGCTTGATACTTTCTTTTCATGATTTACAGTTTCTTTATTGCAACTTTTTGACTAATGTGGTAGTCTCGCTTTTGTCCTTATACAACAGTTGATTTGATTCCAAGTTAACCCTATATATTATAGTAACTAGTAAGTGCACACCAGCTGACATGAAGTTTCCCTATCAAATCGCCTGCTGCCATTTCCATTTCTCTCTTCTCTCTTCTCTCTCAGAAACTTACCAATTTCTTTGGTTGAAAAACCTCAAACACTCTTCCAATTCTTTAGCTGAGCACCCAACCATCACCATTAAACCGACCTTTTTCTTGTATTGATTATCATCACACTGGCAATGCAGCCTTTTTCTTCATAAGAGAAAGGTAAGTATAATATATCTTCTTCATCAGGATTCAGCATTCGCTAACCCAAAGTTTCATTCCAGATATGGATTTGATCTTCTCTACTTGTTTATTCGGTCTGCTATCCATCTTCCAAGGTGAGGGTTTCAAGAATTGTTTCAACGTTTTTAATGTTGATTTTTAGTAAATAAATAGCAGCGGTAGCATTAACAGAGCCTGCATTTATATATACACAGGGATTTCAGGGACTACATTTACGCTTGTGAATAAATGTGACCACACGGTTTGGCCTGGTATCCTTGGCAACGCCCAGTTAGATAGCACCGGATTCGAGCTGCCATCAGGTGGGTCCCGATCCTTGCTGGCACTGCCCAGTTGGTCAGGTAGATTCTGGGGCAGAACCGGATGCACATCAGACCCAAGTACAGGTCAACTCACCTGCCAAACCGGTGACTGTGGTTCCAGCCAAATCGAATGCAATGGCAAAGGTGCAAACCCTCCAGCTACCTTAGCTGAGTTCACGGTCGGATCAGGAACTCAGGATTTCTACGACGTCAGTTTAGTTGACGGATACAACTTGCAAATGATCGTGGAGCCAAGCGGTGGGTCAGGAACCTGCTTGTCAACAGGGTGCGTCAATGACTTGAACCGGCAGTGCCCGAATGAGTTACGGGTTGAGTCAGGTGAGGCCTGCAAGAGTGCATGCGAGGCTTTTGGGACTCCCGAGTATTGCTGCAGTGGCGCGTTCGCCACACCTGACACCTGCAAACCATCCGCTTATTCGGAGATGTTCAAAGCGGCGTGCCCAAGATCGTATAGTTACGCGTATGACGATGCTACGAGTACGTTTACATGTACAGGAGCTGATTATACGATTACATTCTGCCCTTCATCAACAAGGTAAGCACTAAGAATAGAAATATTCCATTAATTTAATTCTTTTTCTTTTTTCTTTTTAATAATACGGTTAATTCTCAGTTGAATCTGAAAATGTTCTCATCAAGTTTCCTTTTGTAAAGCATAAGTTAACATGTCATGAGTCATGAGTCATGATCATTAGCTTGTAGCATACATTAAGGATCTTGCTGTCAATTAATTATCAAATAATGAGGAAAACGAGTCATGTTTGTATATGTATAAACTTATTGCAAATGTCTTGTCTGATTGAGAGATTAGAATCCATAAAAGAAGTGCCAAATGAAACAACTTTGTTCTGTTTGTATCAGAAAAGAATCTACTTTTCAACCAGTAGTTTCTAAAAGGTACAATAGCTCCATTTAGGTTTAAATTCCATATACTGTTACCATTCTTGTTGCTGCAACATTGGTATTTTAATTAACCATGCATTGCTGTGATTTCATTTCAACAGTCAAAAATCTGCAAGTAATACGACCCCAACAGCGGCAGGCACAACAGGGACGACAAGCACAACATATGGATCTATTACAGGGTCAGGAGCTGTCCCAACGGACAACAGTAGTTCATGGTTTGGAGATTTTCTTACAGGAGAGTCTTCTAGGACTCTTTCTTCAGCTGTTTTCCACAGCGCAATGTTGGCTTCAGCCGCTTCCTTTCTCTTCCTCTCTAGATTCTATTCATAATATCAAATCTCTCTAAACTCAGAGCAGCTTATTAATTAACAGCTCAAGTGAAAATTAATTAGGGGGATTCTTCTGCCTTATGGGAAGTACTGCTGTTGAGGTCCAGATTGTAAAGCCTAATTTTCCTCAGGCCCTGTGTATATAAAAAAACAAGAGTTGTACACCAAAGGCAACAAATTAGAAAAAGGAAGAGCTTTAGTTTAGCCATCATTTTTAATTGATTAAGAGGGCATTGAAGAAAGTGTTACCTTACTGTGTGAATATGAGCAATCTGGTTGGTGTCTCTTGGTGGGTAGCTGATTCCAGCAAAGCCCCACTTTGCTGGAATTGCAAGCTTGGTAGATTAAATTGATGGATTATTTTAACCACAATGAGTCTTGCAATTATGGTGTCTATGACAAAGGCCGTTAAATTTCGTTTTTTCTTTCTTTTGTCCGTAATATGTACATTAAACATGTTATTAGCAACTTAGCATACATAATTAATTAATGGATCCCAACTCTAAGAATGACATTTTTGCATATAAATATAAGAGAATGAGATTGAAATATGCAAAGACTGCTTCCACACCAATGGTCTCATTATTATGAAGAGTTCAAGATCAACTAATCATATGTACTACTCAGTACCAGAAACTCCGAACAAACACCGAGTATTCTATTTGTCATGTTTCAGAAAATTTCAACCAATGTAGATATGAAACTTGAATTACTCTGTCACTGAAGCTTGAGATAGAAAGGTAAAGATTCCCAAAATTTCTTGGTAAAGCCCGAAAAAGCAACCGTTAAGATTCCATCTTCAGTGGGTTTTGAGCGGTGATAGAATTGCAAACATGCGTAGGGGACCCTTCGAAAGGAACAAAGCGACTCTTCATAAGGCGTTCTTTCTAATTTCTAAAGAACGTCCATTACCATTTCCCATTGTTCGAAAGGGGCGAGTGGTCCAAAACCGAAGCCCCCATTGTACCAAAAGGAAGGGAGAATGTCGCCCTTACATGTAGAGAATATAATTAAGCCGCAAAGAACGCTGGCGCCTGGCGCTAATGCTTACGTCGTCCAAGTTGTCCAGGGCCAACTATGTCAGAGCAATTGGGGCTTTTGACAAAGATTCTTCTAGAGTTTGGAGCTCTGAATAGCAATTCCCAAACCATATTTCAGAGTTTTCATTTAGTGCTGTTGTGTTGAATAGCATAAAAATTGGAGGAATCGGAATCAGTCTTTTGATTACAGATAAAATCTAAAGCAATGGCAGTTGGCCGAAGATTAAAATAAACCAAAGACAGAATAATAGTCTACTTAAAGAGACTAATCTCTAACGAATCAAATCTGCTTCTTTTAAAGAACACTTTTCTTAGTGCTTCTTTTGTTTATTCTTTGGACGGCTCCGATGGAAAGCCAACGCCCTCCAATGAGTAGATTTGCCTGATGCAGAAGCCTATTATTTCAAAAGTTCCGGTGCGCTTCGCTACGCTTAAAAAGGTTTTATTTCCTTTTAAAACTCAAAAATGATTAATTTCGATTGTTAAGCATGGGCTTTTGGATAGTGATCCAACAATGTTACTATTTGGGCCAGCTTTTTGGCTGTGGATGTTTACGACCAGCTTACTTGTATACGCCCAAAACAAAGTTGTTCTTCCACCCAATCCACATTGAGCTACTGTTTAACACCATGTTAAGATCATCACAAGGCCCCATGCCTTTTCCCCAAGGGATAAAAGTGAAGTGAAGGCCGGAAATACACCAATATTTATGTCAACCCATCATGTACGATTTTTTATATTTATATATAATTTTTATTTTTTATTTATATAATTGCATATCACTATAAAACATTTAAAATTATCAAATCTACCACAACCTTTCAACCCAACTGATATCAAACTCAGTTGATGGAGAACGAACCATCATCAATACGAGAAAACCTGAAAGGCATTGCCATTCATTTAACGAGGTAAAAAAAAAAAAAAATAGCGAGTTTAATTTCAGTGTCTCAACATTAAATTAGGTGCTGAAGACAAAATTCCTGGCATGGCAACTATGGTTACAATAACTCTACCATCTAATGTTTTTCCTTCATCGAAGTTTCAGGCTTAAAATACATCATGCACTTTCCTCGGGTTTATCGAGAGACCAGAGTACAGGGAAAAAACATGTTCCAAGGCTTCAGATCTACAATTCATCCTTGAGATCAGAAGAATCTGAATCTGCATCATCTTTGGCAGGTTCAGCTTCGGTCTTCGGAAAGCCTGCGCTTTCTTTTGTCTCGGATTCAGTCTCGGTCTCTGTCTCTTCTACATCATCGTCATCCTCAACTGTTGCATCAGGACTGATATTTAGGCTAGATTTTACTGAGTTGTAGATGCGTGAGGCAAAATCCTTGGGATCGGGTAGATTGAAACCACTCTCCATTAGAGCTGTCTGGTAAATAAGCTGAGCCGTTTGCTTCACATTCTCATCCTGAACATCCAACGAACGATTTAAATAACAATTCCTACACGTTAGATTCATTGAACATGCATGTTTACGAGCGTACCTCAGGGTCCGTAACAACTCTCTCACGAAGCTCCTTGATGATTGGGTGCCTTGGGTTGATCTCAAGGACTCTCTTGCCACGCATGTACGCTTGCTTGCTAGCATCTGATAGGGTTTGAGATTGCATGATTCTCTCCATATTAGCACTCCATCCAAACTTCGATGTAACAACCACACATGGAGTGTTGTCCAAACGGTTGCTTATCTTCACCTCATCAACATTCTCGCTGGCAAGTGCACCTTTCCACCATTTGGTTAGTTCCTTAAATGACTCCTTAAGTTCTTTGTTCTTCGAGTCTTTTCCAATTTTAAGGCCCTCCTTGGATACATTTTGGAACTGCTTTCCCTCGTAATCCATGAGGTATTGCATCAGGTATTCATCGACGGGATCTGTGAAGAAAATAACCTGAAAATAAAAAAGGCCATTAGAAACAAAAGAAAACAAGACAGACACAGATCAGAAGGAATAAAATAAGTAGAAGGAAAGATTTGAGAAGTATGATTTTGAATCAAACAAGTAATATCAAAAGTTAATAGCTAATGTTTTGCAGTACCTCATAATTTTTCTTCTTAAGCCTCTCTAAGAATGGAGATTTTTCCAATTGTTCCTTGCTGGTTCCTGTAAGGTAGAAAATATCTTTCTGTCCTGCTTTCATTCTCGATATGTACTGTTCTAGTGAAGTCAATTTCCCATCTGATTTGGTGCTGCATTGCAAATCACACGCGATTAGTCATTACCAGCAGAAAAAAGGAAACTCATGTCCGAAGAAAACAAAGACTGGCTTAAAACTAATATGTGAAGGGGGAAAACATAAATCAAGTCAAATACCTCTCAAATCGAAGGAGTTTCGCCAAACGATTTCTGTTGGTTGCATCCTCGATGATACCGAGTTTGATGGATTTTCCGAATTCATTCCAGAATTTAGTATATTGACCCTTTTTCTCATTATCATCACCAGAGTTTTCAACTTCTGCATCCCAATCAACATTCAGTATCAATCATTTGCCCATAAATAACAAGCAATTAAGGCCACAGTCTAGAATGAGGTATTTCTAAATTACATTCGAAGTAATTATAAACAAGCAATTATAACATGCCTTTCTCCTCTTTGCCACTGGACTCATCAGGATCCTCCTCGGCAATTTTACGAATCATATCAAGGGCTTTTCTGATGAGTTTCTTCTTGATTGTTTTCAAACTGCTGTGGGCTTGTAGCATCTCTCGTGACACATTGAGTGGTAGAGTATCAGAATCAACAAGACCCTGCACAACAGGTTATCCATTCAACAACCAATCAGATCACAAGGAAAAACATCTCAGAACGTCTTTATTGCAGATTCAAGTCAACTAAAATAATTTAGGATATCTTCAATTACCTTCAAAAAGCTTAGATACTTTGGCAAAAGCTCATCAAATTCATCAGAGATAAAAACACGTCTAACATACAACTTCAAGTTGGCTTTATTGGTGTTATAGTAACTTTCATACAGATCCTGAGGAGCCTTAGGAGGCACAAACAAGACGGCCTTGAACTCAACATCACCTTCTGCAGTGAAATGGCTCCAGGCCAAGGGCTTGTCATCACTGAAATCCTACAGAGCAACACAAAATATACAACAACAAAGGTTAGAAACTTCTCCACGGTGTTTTCAAAAGTCGGGAGCAAAATTTTTAAGGCAAATTACCTTTGCTAGAGAGTGATAGAATTTCGTGTATTCTTCTTCTGTCACCTCTTTTGGACTGCGCAACCATATAGCCTTAACATCATTCAGAAGCTCCCATTCATAAGTAGTTTCCTTCACCTTCTTTGTCTTTGGTTTCTTTTCAGTGTCTTCATCCTCACTTTTATCAGCATCTTCATCTTCTCCTTCCTCAGAAGAGCTGCTGCTATCAGCTGTTTGTAGCAATAAAAACCAAAAACTATGATCAGAACAAGCATACTCTAACAACATTTAAGGAAAAATGGCATCAAAAGTCTTAAATATATATTAAGAGGCTAGCTTTCACTGATGCATACTGGTTTCCTCCTCATCACTTGACTCATCTTCATCTGCTGGAACCTCAACATCAACCTCTTTGCTTGCCCAGATATAAATAGGGAAGTTGATAAATTCAGAATATTTCTTCACCAACTCCTGCAGATGCGAACCACAATGTTTTGTTAGCATATTTTCAAAAGCCCAATCATATTACAGGTTCATGAAGATAACAATACAAAGGATGGCAACATGATGAATCAAATAAATGCCAAATAAAATCAGTATACTAATGTTAACAAACAAGACTTAGGCTATACTAACCTTCAATTTGCTCTCCTCCAAGTACTCCTGAGCTTCATCCCTAAGATGCAATCTAATCTCAGTTCCACGTCCCAATGGTTCATTCCAAGTATCCTCAGAAATCGCAAATGCCCCATCAGCCTTTGATTCCCAAACATACCTGAAAAGCAAAACATATTCAATAAATAATTATTCATCAATCAGTAAAACAAATCTATAACAACTAATTAATGTAGGAAACTCACTGTTTGTCATCATTGTGTTTACTAATGACTTCGACATAGTCAGCTACAAGATATACAGAGTAGAACCCAACGCCAAACTGCCCAATCAGGTTAAGGTCACCACTGGACTGCATTTTCTCAACAAATGCTGCACACAAATAAAAACAATAATTTCAATTTGCATAATTAATACTAAATCAAACTTAATTCTAGTTTAACAATAACACTTGCATAAAATAAATCTAAAGATTTAATTACCAGAAGTTCCAGATTTCGCAATTGTTCCCAAGTTCTTGATTAAATCTTCCTTGGTCATTCCTATACCTCTGTCACGAAGTGAAAGAATTTTCTTCTCTTTGTCCAACTTAATCTGCAATTGAATTGCATTTGAAGGCTCAAAAAGGAGTTTTACATGCACCAAAGATTCAAAATTAACACAGATATTCTATATTTACATACATGCTCATTTTAAAGCATTTCAAGTCATTACATGAATAGAGTTTTCTGCATTATATTTCTACAAAATGAAGGTCTAATGTGCATAACTAACCTGGATCTCTAGCTTGGAAGTGTCACCTTCACCCAAAACCTCTTTGTCTGTGAGTGCAAGGAACCTAATCTTGTCCAACGCCTACAATTATTAAAAAAAAAAAAAAAGTTCCAATTCAAAATTTGAGTTCAAAAACAGTAACCGAAAACAGTTCATAAAATAAAGACAGAAACCTTACATCAGAAGCATTGGATATCAACTCCCTGAGGAAAATATCCTTGTTGCTATAAAGAGAATTGATAATAATATCCATAAGCCGAGACACCTCAGCTTGGAACTCAAATTTCTCCGCATTATTGCGAAGCGATCTCGAAGAGATGGATTCCGATTCCCTAAAAACAAAAGAAGATACGACAAAACGTTTCCGGATTCAAAATCTAAGAAATAAAGCTAAAAGGTAATGGAAAAGTATATTCTGAAACAAAATTATACCAACCTTTTAACAACATCAGAATCAGTTTGTAAGCCATTAGGCACGGCACCGATCTTTTCCTCAACTTTTGGAGGATCTACGGCTCCTTCCTCGGCATTTGCTTGTACTTTTCTCCCTGAAACAACCGTAGATCCAGATTCGGCATTCCAACGCTAATAAAATCAATAAAATATCCGAAAAATTAAAAAAAAATGGCGTAAGCGTACCTTGATCAGAGAGGAGACTGAGAAGGCAAAGAAGAATCAAAGCGGAATGGATCGCCCACTTCCTCATTGTTTGCTTTAAGGCTTTTTTCTCTACTCGTAGCTTACGATCAGTTAAGATTGGTTATTTTTCGAAATGTTAAGTTGCTTAGCGAGGTTTTTAAATAGCGGAGGTTTTAGCAATGAGAGGCTTTCGATCTTGCGTAGATTGGACTCCTAGGAAGTGAACTGTTAGGATTATTTCGATTGGTTATTGGTGCCAGCGTGGAGGATCTAACGGTTAAGGGTTTGGATTAATGGACGTGGCGGATTTCTATTGGTTTCTCTTTGTTTCTTCGACGTGGAGAGCCGTGTGTTAAGGCCGGCCCCACACAAGACAACTTCAAACACTTAAATCTACTTGACCGATCAATCGTCCACGGTGGATGATCGATCAAGCGGCTTTGGTTTTGAAAACGTGGCGGATAGCGATTGGATTCTAGTTCCCTGATTGACGTGGACGAAATATGATTTCTAGATAGTTCTATGGACTATGATTATGTTGGGTAAGGCCACTTGTGGAAACATAATGATAGCCCATAACACCGAAGTCAGGAGATCGATGGATGGCCTGCTCCGGTGCTAATCTCCTGGACAAAGGAGAACCCCGCTTTAGCATCGGGTTTACGGCCCAAGGTTTTATCATTATTGCAATTTGTACGTAATTTGTCATATCATGATTTTGTTCTCCCAAAAGCATTTTCCGAATATGAGTACTGTACGTACGGTATAGCATGATAGGTTTTCAATTTTTTTTTAATTAAATATATTTATTAAACTCATCATAAAATAAAAATAAAAATATATTAAATAATGAAAATTTAAACATGATTTTCATCCTATAACACTTAATTTTTACGATGTAACACTTATTTTCTTTGTTTCAGTTACAAATTTTATCCTTTACAAAAACGTGTAGGTTGATCTGATTTGATCAGGATTGATGACATGGAGTCGTCGAACACATGACTTTGGCACTACGAAAAATAGTAGAAAAGTGGGAGGCTGGCATGTCCAAACTACATATCAAAGTCTTCTCGCGATTGCCATCTATTCTAATGACACTCGCTTTCAAAGTCTCCGTGTTTATTACCAGGGCAGTTTTGCTTTTGCATCCATTTCCTGGTAATTTCTGGATGCTATGACAGTTTCAAAAGACCCATTTTCTTGAAAATGGAAAATATCTTAGTTTCTTTCCCTCTTTGCACAAACTAGTTTTCCTAGACCAGCTATTTCTGAACAACTACAAGGAAAATGTGTGCTTGTTGTAATCATCTCGTTCCTGTTGCCTTGTATTTTACTGCTGGCCTGGCAACGTCCAATTGCACACATGGTACTGTAGATTTGGTTCATTAGTGTGTGATTTTGTTTAATTTTGCCTTTGGGCTTTACCGTTTTTGTCGGTTCCTGTGAAAACTATAGCGGTTGATAACCATGTTTCTTGTTCTAGCAGCTTCCACCGCTTTAGGTTAAATAAATGCGGTAATTCAGACAGGGACAACAAAAATTGCCAATCTTGAATGTGATAACAGAAAATTGTATAAAAGGAGTTGAATTTGAATAAAAACAATATGTGCTAACATGAATATCCTTTTTCAAAGTGACAATTCGAAGGAATACACCAATTTCTAGCTGTCAATAACTGAAAGTAAGTCATATGTTCAACAACCAAAATTGTTCTTGCCAAAAAGAGAGAGAAATGGTAGAAGAGCTCAATTTCTTTAACTTTCTTTGGCATATATGGAAAATAAGTTACAACTACATTTACCAAGCCTTCTATGGTTGCAATGGCCTTCTATGGAACACAGAAAAGGAAAGCAAGAAAATAAAAGCCAAAACTAAAACAATTAAAACCTAAATTTCCCCACTTCGGCAACCAATCTCATGAATCATATTTCGTTCCTGTTTTATTCGCTTCAAACTCCCTCTCATGAAAGCCAATGGGCTCTTGATTTTCCAGGTGTCTTTGGCGACACAAGCATCAATTAGCTTGGATTTATGAACTGATCCCAAGAGAGGAAGGAGCAGCATAAATATGAACTTACTGTTTCCATGGAAATTGCTGCTGTCTGTAGTGAAATGGGTATGGCTCCCAACCACTGTCTGGTTCTTTCCTTTTTCCGCCAACTCCAGAACTGGAGGAGGGTTGTGGGTTTGCCCTCAAATGATCTTCTATTGACCTGCCTTGACCAGACACGAATGGCTGCCTTAAACCCACGGAATCTCTATTTCCTCCCTCAATTGCTAAACCAGAATTCAGATCAAAGCTAGGCCGTGAGAGGACTGAACCATTTAAACTAATAGGTGCATTGCTCATGCTCATAATGAACTGTGGTTGAGAGTAAGCTGGAGGAACAGATGTAGAGCCCATCATTTGAGGCACAACAGACGCTCTTGAATCAACCATATAGGGGATCGAGCCACTAGCCCCATAAATGGCAGAAGAGAATGACATAGTTGGCGCCATAGCCAGTCCATTATAACTAAAAGCAGGAGAATGTGTATATGCCATAGTGGGACCCAACCCTGGAAAACCTCCGGTTCTTGTCATGCTTGCATCTGTTGCAGGCTCAAGAGCCTTGCCATTCGGTAAGGATACAACCTGAGGAACAAAATCCTTCCTATTGACTTCCACTCTAGTACCCATTATAGAAATAACGGGATCATTTAGTTTAGGCCCTCCGAATGCATTTACATTTTGAGAAGATCTACCATGATAAGTTCCTTGTTCTGAAGCATCATTCTGACTATATGGTCTGTCATTCAAATCAATGTTCCTCAGAGAAGGCTGCATTGATGAAGATGACGAGGCAGGTGATGGGCTACGATGCCCGTTCCTGTTGTAAAAGGGTCGTCCCTCTACTCTTGAATCTAATGCTGGAGCATCAGCATCATCACTCATACGATTTAAATCCAGCTTAAGTCTCTCTGATTTTTTTGGACTCACTTCCAATGAAGATTCTGCAGAGTGGAGACCTGATGAGGCTGTAACCTGTTTGCCAGACATTAGTTCAGCACCTTTTTCATCACCAGCTTCAGCAACATTAAGATCGAAACCAAGGCAATCCAGCCTTTGCTTTGAGCTACTGTTTGTTCCCCCAAGGGATAGAGTCTTCTCACCATCAGAGTTTCGGCGAGGCGATGCTGGGCGAAAAGCACTTGTAGCAGCAGATCCTTTCCATCCAAGAACCCCCTCAAACTGTAGAGGAGCTTCAGGCAAGCAAGGAGCTGCCGCTGCCCTTGAAGCAGAAACTACCGAAATGGGGGTGGAGATGGAATTAACTGCACGTTCCATATCATCAGAGCAGACTTCCTCGTTCAGGTCAAAATCACATAGGCTTTTCTCAGTGTTAGGTTCAGGTTCTTGAGCCACAGTTACTTGAGAGGACTCCATGTCATGCAAGTCATTTTCCGGTTCATTGTCCGCATTATCTGAATTATTTACATGCCCTTCCCTCTCATTGCATGCTTCAGCAGACTGATTGGGTCCAGTTGACATCTCCATTGGTATGAGCAGAGAAGGTGGGTCTTGCTTTCCATTTATGGAGTCCGGGGTATGGGGTTGCCTAATTCCACTTCCTGAAATCTTCTCTGAAGAGCTGCATGAAGGCTCCTTGTCATCAACTACTTCTCGCTCCACTTCTTGGGCAACTTTTCTGGCAACTTCTAGAGCATCGACTAAGCCGTACTCAAGCTCAATATCAGACATTCTCCTATCAATCACATCAGGACTACGGGTAAAATTGGTACCATCCATCAAATGCTCGACTCCGCGATTCTCCTTATCATCATCTGCTGTTCCAATGTCTTCCATCCTAGAGAAGGTAGTCTTCAGATCCCCAGGCTTTCCATATATAAAATCATTCTCGGAGGAGCTCCGCAACATGCCCAAATGGGACTCACTGTCTTGACCTGCAGTCTTGAATAGTTGTGAACTATTGCCCAAATGATTCATAACCCCAGCATCACCCATTGCCTTCTTGAGCTCAGATGCAGGTGTACTATCATCAATAAGAGCAACAGATTTTAGAACATCATTCTTATTGGATTCAGAATCATTTTGCAAATTGGGTTCTGTAATAGCCTCCTGAGCACTTCCAACACCAGCACCAGAAGAAACCTGTACATGTTCCAAGGTACTGGAGGAAAAAACTGTCAAATCCAAGTTCTTCTTTTCATCACTTGATAACCCATTCAACTTCTGAGCATCTGAAACTTCAACATGTTCTTGCATTGAGTCCGGTAAATTGCAGGCATCTAGGGAAGCAGTTTCTTCCACAGTTTTTTCTGGGAGCTCTTCCTTCATGGACGACTTTTCTTGTACAGGATTTGCAACAAAAGAGGAGACCATATGATTTGGAGATCTGTTTTCCATGTTTGCACAGTCTGAGTTTATGTGAGACTCGAGCTTATCATTAGTAGTTTCAATGTGTAAATCTTTAGCACTTTCTGGATGAACACCATCTAGGTTTGAAGGAAGGTTTTCATTCTTTGCAGCATCTGCTCCATTTTCTTCATGGGCACTTGTTCCAGAAACGGGACCATCGTTGGCAGAACATTCTGTACCACTCTTTTCTCCAGTAATGGTTGCCTTGTCTGAAACCCCAGGGTCATGTCCACCACTATCATCATCTTCAGTAACTCTACCCTGTTTCCGGCTATCAAAGAGCAATCTAGCTCTCTCCTGAACTCGAGGGCTGTTGTGGCCAAGAAGATTCTTAACCGTATTCCAGATCTCAGAAGTAATAGACTTCTCATTATTTCTATGCAACTTTTCAAGTGCTCGTAAGAGTGCGGTAATTGATTCTTCCACAAAACTGTCACTTGAGTCATTACCAAAACCTTGAGTATCCTTGAGCCATCTGTCAAGAAACCAGAGGCCATCTAGTTGAATAAAAAGATCGAGACAATCTTTATTCTCTGTGGCAGCAATTGTGCTTGCAACAGCAGACCACTGCCTGGTTGCATCACTGACATTTTTCACAGCAGAATCTTTATCCTTTTTCATTACAGTTAGCAGCTCCTCAACTCGCGATCGGGATGTCAGCCCATCTTTCATCTCAGTCAGGGTAAAAAAATCTTCCAGCGTCATGGTGCTTCAGATGCAAAACCACCAAACACAGAAGACTCTGTAACATGATGACAATTTTTGTTCCATCTAGAACACGAGTGAAGCTTCAAGACAATGCTAAGATGATACCTGTAAAATGGCATAACATGTTAATTCTGCAGCTCTAGATTTCTGATATTAAACCAAGTATGTGCTCAAATGCTACATCTTGTCAACAAATTAGTGGTATTGAAAGTCACTACATGGTCTAACATCAAACAGAGTAGCATAGCCATGAATAAGACAGGATTCAAGTAGAAATACATTCACACAACTACATTTCTTGAAATGACTATTTTACTACATACATTCCTCCATACAAACGCAGCATGAAGTTAGAGCAGTTGTCCTCTGTAAATATCCATTAATCAGCTGCCATAGCTGCTTGATTTTGTAATTTCAATATGAATGTTGTGTAGACAGAAAAAACTTATTGATTGATTTGGGTATCATATAGAAAACATGCAATTATGCAAATATTGACATCCATGAACTTTCGTGCATTTAGATGAGAAATATAGAAGAGGTGATAAAAGTTCTCAAAAGACCAAAAAACAGTCCACAATACACTCTTTTTTCTTCCCATTTACTGCAATAGGGACAAGTTTTTGGTATGTGAATTTTAATGCATGCCACTTAGACATAGGTACCAATAGGCATATTATAGACAACACTTGCCAATGCCACATTTGGTGTATGTCAGGAGGTCGTAGAATGGTGGGTCAAAGAGACATTTTGTTAGACAGCTAGTGAAAAACTATTGTGAAGGCTATTGCCACTAAAGCCCCATTAGCAAGGGCAATTGTTAGAACTTAAGCATTCAAATAGGAGGAATGTGGATTGTATGGGATGGGGAAAGCTACCTTCTATCATGTAACCGAAAGCTAAGTGGATCTCCAAATGTACAACAAAATATTATCAATGATTAAACTCCTAATGCACTAAACTTCATCCTTATTTCAGTGTCAACTCCCCTAAAGGAGAGAGGGTGAATAGATTGATCCACAGAGGATATAACTGCAATTTGAAGAGTTCAATCGATTCCCAGCATCCCTAGAACAATGCTCTCACATAGGGAACCATATATCCAAGTTCTTCAAAAAATTCATCATAGGGGAAGAAACTAAAACTACCATAATATACCTTCCAACAAGCTGATCATGCAAATCATTATAAATTGTCAAGAAAAACAGATTCAACAAACAGAAATGAGGGCACTACTCAACAACTGAAATGAAAGAACTTATTAAAATCTCAAGCTTTTAAAAGTGTCAGAATTACCAGAAACTTCTTTGATTTCCAAATAAATTGCATTTCAGTTCTAAAAAAGAATTTGGCAAAAATCAAAATAACAGAAAAGAAAGAAAAAAAAAAACTACTCATAAGTTGTAGGCAACCAACAGAAAACCCTAGGAACAATGAAATAGTTCTCCAATTTCCTCTAAAATAGTTAAAAGGGCAAAGAAAGAGAAATTAACATAAACACAGAAGATCTAACCCTAAAAATCAAAACCCAGAAGAAGCAACACGGGAAACCCTAGCTTTATTGCTCTATATCTTGAG
The DNA here is from genome assembly GCA_033439115.1 of Firmiana major. Lineage (NCBI taxonomy): Eukaryota > Viridiplantae > Streptophyta > Magnoliopsida > Malvales > Malvaceae > Firmiana > Firmiana major. Next base: position 629,662 of record CM065907.1, on the reverse strand, counting down.
GAGTGCTGTGAATTTAAAATATATCGAATTTAATTAAGGTTATATTAATTAATGCAGAGATATAGCTGATTCTTAATAACGCTAATCGTGAATATGGAAATAAAATCGATAATAACCCCCAAAAAATGCGAGAAATCGAAATAATTACAAGCGTGACACGTAGCTCACCTTCATCAAAAAGCTTCAAAAAAAAAAAAGGACAGCCCAAACCCTAGCTCTGAAGCTCAGCTTCAATAGAGAAACGACAACGTACTTCTTTGTCTCTCTTCTATTTTATTCATTTCGCTTTGAGCTTTCCCTCTCTGTGGAGATAGTGTTCTTCGTTTCTTCGGAGGTTCTTAATTTTTCTTTTTTCTCTCTCTTCATAAAACCCTCGCTTTGTCGTCTGTGAAACCTTTTTCGAACCAGGTTGAGAAACGATAGACACAGAGAGAGAGAGAGAGCAACGCGTCTTCCTCGTAATTTTTTCTGTTTTTTGTTTAATTTCTTTTTTGGCTTTTTCTAATTCTGATTTCACTTTGTCAATTTTCCGGTCAATTTTAATTTCAGCTTCGCAGTTTGGGGGTTGGCACGTGCTGCGCGTGCCAGATAGTCAGAAACAATGCCCTGATCGGGTCGGGTCGGGTCGGTTGGTCAAATCCATATTTTTTCCCATATATAAATAAATTATTACATCAATAATTCCTATTCTTATTACGTAGAAGGTTACATATTTTTTCAAAAAAAAAAAACAGAAATTACACACCACACTTTATATAATTTTTTATTTTTTATATATTTTATAATTAATTTTTATTATTTTTTTATTTATATCACAGCATTATATTGTATTTAAAACTATCAAAGCCAACTAGCATCAAAATGGAAAAACAGTCGATTCAGGATGTCGCTTTAGAAAAAGTGGGGATTTTTATGAAGAGTTTGGGAGGGGAAGAGGGTGGACAAGGCCTAAGGCTCCCTTCGAAAAGGAGAGGAGCTAAGAGCTTATCGTTTGTTGTCACTCTCAAAACTGATGTCTGGTCCCATATTTTTTCTAAGTCACGTGTCGCCTACACGTGTTATTGTTTTGCTCATCCTTTCCACCATAAAGATCATATGTGGACTAGAAACTCAACACTGATTTCTGCGACGCCCCATGTTTTGGGGAAGCCCATCTTCCAAGGCCCAATCTCTTCTCATATTTGATTTTGATTTAAATTTAATAATTTTATTCAAAAAATAATACGAATTAATATTTAATAAAGATTACATATTAATTTAATAAAAAGTAAAAAATTTTATTTTACATAATAACATAAATTTTAATATAAAATTTTTATATTTAATGATTTGATATAATATAAATTGAAATTTCATGAAAAACTTATCAAATAAACTAAATTCGTAAATTAAACTAAAACTATCCACTATTTAAAAAAGTTTGACAAAATCCAATTATCTTGTTTTCTACTTGTTAAGATAATGCCGTGTGGTGGGTCAAATACTGGACAAGCTGGTGAAGCCGGAAAGTGGTAAAGGAAAACTAAGATATTGGTGTTTGACAAGACGGCTTAAAAGGTATGGTGATGAAAGGGGGGAAAAGGATAAGAGCGAAAAGATTTGAGGAAATCAGCGTAGAATTGTGGATTGAGACGTTGGGTGCGGTCACACGTCCCACATCATTAGTTCTAAGTCCTCACCATTATAGGGTGCTTAGAATTAAAAAAAAAAAACAATAGTTCAAATCAAAGCTTCTGAAAGGAAACCACAATGATGACAACTTGACAAAATAGTATTTAAGTATAATGAAAAAGTAACGTCACCAGACGGCAGCCTTTTTGGTGGCTCATGGACCACCTTGGTCTTGCAACTGGACCAACGTAGCGATCGTAATTTTCATGAAATTTTAATCTTAATCCTCAGATTTGAAATTTCCAAACCTCATCATACTCTAGGCCAACTGGCTCGTACAGTTGGCTCCAAGTAACTTGGGCCTACAGGCCGTTCTAATCTGAATTGCGTTGGGCCTACAGGCCGTTCTAATCTGAATTGTGAGTTGAGACCATTGTTAATGGTCCAAAAGTAAGTCCATGTTAGCCCACAGACCATCAAGCAGTCCATATTATAACCCATCTGTACGAATACGGCGAGCTTTACATGAAACGATGGAAGGTGCTATACCAGAGAATGAATATTACTCTTGAGTAAGCGTAGTAGAGATATGCTGCCCTGAGTTCTTTGCCTTTCAGGTGCAGACATGTTCTTTCCACCTTCATTTCCCTGCAGAAGAATTTAAAGAAATATGCTTTTACATTAAAACAAATTTAAATTTGATAATTTATATATATGATTTATATTTATATTTGTATCATATAAAATATAAAAATTTTATTTAAAGATTCGTATCAAAAACAAAACATTATATTTTAACTTTTATCAAATTTTAACTCATATCATCCATATTTTTTTTTGTATTTTTTACATATCTTATCTTTATGCCATATCGTGTTTAAAATTATTAAATTATTACTTGCTCTCCCTATTCAAAGTTCTAACAAGTGGCTTTTGGTTTCGGACAATGAAGCAACAGTAAATTACTAAGCATCATAAATCATGTGAAATGCAAGCTACTTTGGGTGTCAAACACTTAAAGATCACGATCAAAATCAAATACAATAGCCCAAGAGAAGTAATACAACGAGGCAGAGAATTGTCAACTAACCCTCGGTTTGTCAAACTCATCAGCATCAAAAGTACTGATTTCTCTCACTAGAATGGATGATGCAGGCAAAAGTCTCCTGTTATGCAATATACAGCAAGAGTCAGAGGGGAATTTCTAAAATATTCATGAGCAAATAATGATGCAAGGTAAGACATGTACTAACACCAGTGAGAAGCCAATTAGCATGATCCAATATCCACCCCAACTTACCTCTTTGGTTTTTCCTTCTTTAAAGAGTTGCAGGAAATATCGGGTCTTATTTCACTCTCAGGCACATCAATAAGGTCTTGCTGTTGAGATTGTTCAACATCCTTAGCTGATGCCGATAGATCCAGTGAGTCCTAAAGAGCGCAGGAAATATTGTCAAATAAAAAAAAAAACTAATGGCCAATTTAGACATGAATGCATCTATAAAGTGAAAATCGAACAGACCCTAGCCTCATTGTTTTCACCAAGCTGTTGACCTGGCCGCACAGATGTACTGCTGGTATTGCTCGAATTACTGACTGTAAAGCCTTAAATTTATTAGTCATATAGAATCCTGGTGAAACATCAATTTCACCACATGTATGATAAGCCCTTATCTGCTTAATAGGGAAACAAGGGCCTGCTAAGATGTAAAATGTTTCACAGTCGTGGTCCATGACATAAAAGTTGGGTTTCTAAACCAAACCTGTTACATCTGAATTCGGATCAAGATGCTCAGCAGCAGCACAATTTGACTCGCTTGAATCCCCAGGAATATTTCCATTCCCAGGAAGGTTTTCATCAGGTATCTACATTAGACATCATAGTATATTTTTGTCAAAGCTTTTCTAAAAATTCAAGGTATGTTTATAATCTTACGATCCTGATCTAAAAAAATGTCATACCTGACAACTTTGACAGTTTCCGTTTGAAACACATATGCTTGGAGAACTAACATCAGCCTCAGAACTTCTTACCTGACCATCCAGGGAAAAGAAAAATCCATCCTATCAGAGATAAGAGAAATGAAAGGGAAAATTTTCTTTCCATCAAAGGCAATTAAGAACTACCACATAAAATGTAAAGTGTCAACCTTACCATGGCCTCAAGCTCCTGCTTATCATCAACGCATTCATGCCCACTCGAGATCGAAGAAATATTGGGACTTAACACCTTTGTATACAACCAAAAATAAGTTAGACCGGATAAGGTACAAAAATGTAGTTAAAACTCTTTCCAGAAGATTTATAATGACAAGTTATAAGAAAAAAGCCACTCTGATTATACTCGGTGGAGCATAATTGATAGGCATTATACGTAAAGAATCTACCTCAAACTCTTTTTAAAGATGGCAAAACTTAGTCACAAGAAACTCAAATGACATTAATGTGAACAAAAAAAAGTACCGGAGAAAGTACTTGATCCTCTCCTCGAGTTGAGTCACATATTCTGGGACTGCTACTGCTTTCAGATTTTATGTGATTGGAAGAACTCAAAACCAGTTTTGTCTAAGCATTAGATAAAAGTTCAAACAGAGTTATTCTCTTTGAGCATTAGTATGCAGGTACTATAAGTTAATGCAAGTATGAAACTACCTCTATAAAGATTTTGTACAATATATTTGAATTTAAATAAGTACCCACTTACATACATACCTCATCAATGCCACAAGATGTGTGTCCTTCCAAGAGCACCATCGACTCAAAATTCTCACCTACTTTTACTGTGGCTGGTGCCACTGAATTTTCCTTAGAGCAAGTGCAGCAGGATCTCACATTGTGTAGCTCTTTCTCCATCTCAGTAGATCTTTTCTTCTCAGTTCTAAGATTTTCTCTGAGAACGAGGATTTCACTCTCTGCCACCTGATTATGACCAGCATCTATAGTTAAGTTTTCATTGAAATCATATTCAAAACCATAACAAACTTCACAACATTAAGTGGAAGCCTAACACATCAAGCCACCAAAACTATCACCTTCAGTTTTTCATTTTGTTGCTTCAAAACACTCCATAAAGCTTTGGCAAAATTTTGCATAATCTGATGAGTTCTCTCCCTCTTCATCAAGTGATCAGAATTCAAGTTTAGAGGTCTAATATTTTTAAACTCTGCATTGCAACTTCTCTGGTCCTCTGTAATGCAAAGAGAAATCCAGTTAAAATTCTAAAAGGTCGCATGAGAAAGTAGATAAAGGAGCAAAAAATGCCAATAAAAGAAGAAACTGGTAGAACCATAGAACTAACAACACATGTTAACAACCTTCATCAGGAAGCTGGTTTTCATCTCCAACAATCTTCTCTTCAATCTGAAAACAAAGCTTAAATATGAAGAATGTTAAAGGCGTGCTACTAAGTTTTAGTTTCAGTATAAAGAACAGTGAGTTAATCGTATAATGTTCATCCAAAATCACCAATCAATAAATGATGCAATGAATATGGAAACCTATCATGTGAAGAGACCATGAACGGCTTCAAACCACTTACATCTATAGAATTGTTGAATAGTTAATAGAAATGTTTTAAAAAAAAAAGAATGTCACACAGCAGAATCTGAATTACGTCTTTTACAAAATACACACAATTGGTATTCTCAAACTAAAGTTAGGAATGTAAAATTATATTATGTGAATACTTAATCATAGGGAACATTGGACCTCAAGAAGTTGCTAATACATCCTGATTGTCTTACAGGATAACAAGTCAAAAGTGAGCGACAGGGAGAGACTAATACAACCAGAAAGTAAGAAACAGCACTTTTAAAGGGGAAAAAGAATACCACTACATCAGAGTTGCCAAGTTTCATTCTTTTAGGCTGCTGAGCTCTAGAGGTTGTTTGGAATTGTCTCTTGTTGCATAGCAAATTGGATTGTGCCTCAATATTAGTGAACCTAAAAGAAATAGATGTAATTACTACACCTTGTCTAAAGGTTAAATTTCAAACGAAACTGGGGGAAAAGGGGAAAAAAAGAACTACTTGATTTTCATGTAAGGTGAAGCTTGTCTTAGCAAGTATGATGCATCCAGATAGTCTTCTTCTCCAGATTTTACTGTTAAAATCTGCCAACAAAATAAAAATTCCAACGAGAGGTAAATAGCAGGTGAAAATAAAATAAGATACAATGAAGCTGAAAGCTGTCTCTGAACTGAGAACTACGACTACAAACGAAGCATAAAAAATGTACAAGAAGAAGAATTAGCATAATTTAATGGTACGAGCAAAGCAACCATTAACAAGAACTTATACCAGCGTCATCCTCTTCTTGCCTTCCAAATAATCTCGTAGGTACCTAGTCAGCTGCATGAAAGTAAAGTCCTACTTAAGTACTAACTATCACCAGTAAAGAGGGGACAGAAAAGAAAAAAAAAAAAGATCATGCCATCTACGAAACAGATGTGGGAAGGGAAAAGAAGACATATCAAATACTTTTAATATATGAATTCAGGAAAGAAAGCATTACTAAAGAATTTTGGAAGTGCTTGTGCAGTGCCTTCTTGGGATTCTTCTGGTGCTCCAACAAGGACTGAAAACAGAGGTGAAGAAAAAAGAACCAGTCACACAAAAAGAAATGTGATAGAGAAAATACTGTTCAAGAAGAGACTTGAGAATTGCCCTGAAAAGCCTAGATCAAAGTTGAAGGCACTTACTCTTAGGCATAAACCAAAAACCATTGATGTATTATTGATAAAATTACTTTCAGCCAATCTTGCTCCCTGCAATAAAATAGTTGTTTCAAGAAGCTTACATGAAATTTTCAGTAAGAGGCAAGCTGACTTCAATCAGGATATGTGAGACATTGACATTTTGTAGACCAAATTAACTCCCTCGGAATAGTCAAGTATCAAATATCAATCCAACTAATCATGATTTAAGTTTGTGCACTTGAACCATGAACAAAATTCAAAATACAAACACAAATTTTTATATCAGCATCGGAAAGAACCATTTAAAACAAAAATTAGTGCAAAACTTTCCTCACGTTCCCATAGCTATGCATTTTGTTAAAAGAAACTTTTCCTCGAATAAATTTACAAGCTTACCCTAGGTTCCAATAGCATTACCACATAAATTTATGGGCATTTAGAGATTCAACTGTTTATAAACAAGAAACTAGTCCAGCAATCACATAGTTAACAGTGTGTCAACATGTCACCATCTTTTACCTGAAAAGTTTAGTTATGTAGCAACCGCGTCTTAAAGCAGAATATAATTAATACCTGATTCCCAGTTCGTTTTTCTCTTTCAGCTCCAGCAAGGTCAACAATAGATAAAACAGCAGAATTTGATTGTTCATCAGTTTCTGCATCAGACCGGTCAGTATCTCTGCGAATGTTGATTATGCACTGTGACCGGCTGCAAGTATGCCGACCAATATTTAAATTTGTGAAAGTTGCATTAAGGTCTCTTCAAATTACTAACGTTCAATAATCATAAAGTAAATATGAAAGGGCAATTAATCATTCACCTTGACTGGCAGTTGGCATTTGTCATAGCCGTCGAACGTTTTAGAAGGGCACGAGCTATGAAAAGCTCTGCCTCCGCCACATCGTGCACAAGAATCTGTTTGCAAGAATAAAGGAATCACCAGATCAATTATTCCATCATGAATCTATATATTTAAAAAAGAAAAATCCAACCTCTTGGAGCCCTTTGATGGCTGATTGCTGCATAGATAAATCCGGTCCATCCGAGGTTAAATCGCATATCCTCTCGGCTTTGCCTCGTTCAGCACATATTTCAAAAATTGACAAGTAAAATTGACTGCAAAAACATTATACCAATAAAAAATGCTTAATTCAATGTCAAATGTGTCATGTATGGATAAACAGCTTTTTTTATTTTTAAGTTGGGGGATTCTGAATCACCAAGAGGACTGCGAGCTACCCTCTTGATCTTGAGCGGGCTTGAAAATCCGTTGGAGAGCTAGCGGAACCATACCAGGCTCTCTCGGACTTCCGAAAACTGTATGAGTCTTGCCGGAGCCAGTTGGCCCCAATGCCGCCAACATTCCGCTTTTACCCTTGAGGAAATCTTCAACCAACGGGTTCACCATCTTCTCGTATACTTCAGTCTACACAAAGTTTCCCGAATCAAAGCCATCAGAATAATAGAAAAAAAAAAAAGAGTAATTATTACGAAATAAAAAAAAAAATTATTGAAGGAAAAAACTTATACCTGAGTCGACTGAGCTGAAAACACGTGAGAAAATCCTTCGTAGACCTCCGATTTGATCCGTTTGGTTTCTTGTAACGGCAAAGGAGTTGACAGAGTAACCGAGTGAAAATCCTCGCTCACCTTAATACAGCTCTCGCTACTTTTCTTCTTTGTAGTTTTCTTCTCTTTGACGCTATTCTTTTTGGATGGATTTTGAGGCCATACGTTTTTTGGCCTCGATCTTGGATTTTGATCTCCTACATTTTTTGCTAAGCTTTTAAGAGGCACGAGAGGACGAATTCTCAAATAAACTTTAAGGTTCTCAGAAATTGATTCTTGCGACGGTGATGATGAGACGGCGGTGACGGTGGGTGGAGGGTTTTGGTGGATTTCTTCAGAAAGAATGTCTTCAATAGGAAAAGAAGAAATCTGAGGTAATTTAGAGAATGTAGTTGACTGGGAAGGAAGTCGAGAGGGATTGGTTAACGGTGTATCCCTAGCCTTACGGTAAGGGTTTCTCCGGACTGTGACGGTTGAAGGACATGGTGGAGGACTCTTCGCCTCCATTGCTTCTCTCGCTCTCTTACTCTCCCGCTCTCTCTGTCTCGAAACAAAAGTGGCGGAAAATGTGCTTTTGAATTTGGGTAAACAGACAAATGGGTCAGGCCACCTGGATTTTATATGGTTCACTTGGGCCTTTTATTTTCCAGATGGTTTTCGAGCCCAAGCTTTAAACTTCAGATCTAAAGAGGCCCACCTTTCTTTCTCTTGTTCTCATTCAGCCCATCTTTCTTCATTTTCTCTGTCTTCAGTAAGCCCACTAAGAAATTATATAAGCAAGTCAGTACCCATAAAAATATAATAATATTATTATATTAATATAATAATTTATATCCATAAAAATATATTAAAAATAGAAATGAAATGTGTGTTCATCTCTTAATTCTATTTATAAAATTAAAAAATTTTAATTTCAGTGAACCACGAATGAATTCTAATAATATTAGTTTTAATTATAAAGCAAGGTAAGACCAATGAAACATAGAATACGAATTACTTTTCCGTAATTAATTTTTATTCTATCTAAAATGTTATCCATTGAATAACAAGTATATTGATGACACTTGAGTTGTTGATTTAATAATAATTATATATATTTTTCACTTGCAAATAACTTTGAACTTTGAATTTTTGTGTTTTTAAATAAAAATATAATAATATATTTAAAAAAGATACTAACAAGTAAAAATTTGGCTACTCATTTCAAAATCAAGAAGACAAGTGAATATATATATATATATATATATATATATATATATACACAACAATCGTTTTTAGCTAAAATAGTCAACAAACTCAAAATGACCACAACTAAGTTCAATTGAATCAATCATTATAAATCTCTTAAGTCAATGTTATTTCAATATTAAATAAGAGATTTAAAACAATCACCTTGTGTTTACAAATGACTTAATCAAATTCTACTACTAATAATAAAAAAAATGCTAAGTACAAAAAAGAATGTAACATCAATACGTACAGATTTGTCAATTACTTCCACACCATAGCTTTAAATACATGAATTGAATTCTACAAAATAAAAATAGAAAAAGCAGCAAATTTACATTGATAAAAAAAAAAAAAGAGAGAATTCACTAACACAGCACACAATTTTCTCCTATTAAGGTTAGTGTGACATGTTCTATCTTTTCATTTAATTGCGAAGGTAAGGATGAGCTGATGACTGATGAGATGCAATGGCGAGGAGGCTTGGCCTTGGGGCAGACTGTGGAGGATTGGTGAGCATGTGAACAACTTCTCTCATGGTGGGTCTAGCAGAGCTCTCATCCTCTACGCACATCATGGCTACCTTGAACAGATGGATGACACCTGTCAGTGGGTACTCACTTAGCCTGGGGTCCACAATTGCCAACACAGAAGCAGGATCGGACGGTTGAGGGAGTTCCGATATGGTCTTCCTAACCCACCTCACAATGTCCACCCCATCGCCGAATTCCCCAACAGGTTTTCTTCCGGCAATCAGCTCCAACAGCACGACACCAAAACTGTACACGTCGCTTTTCTCGTCAACCTTGAGCGTGTAAGCGTACTCTGTTGTATGCATCACATCAGCCAGTGAGAAGTTGTTAGTGGAGAGTGAAATTTATCAACATGACAGCCAAAATGGAAAAAAACAAAACAAAAGCATGGACCACTTGTAATTGAATAGACACGAATTATATATATTTGATATTAAGTTTAAATTTAATTTATTTCGAAAAATTTTAATTTGAATTTGTTTGAAATGAATTTTTAAAATTTAATTCAATAAAATATTTTAATTATTTTAATTCGATTTAATAATTTTAAATTTAATTCAATAAATTTAACTTAACAAATTTTAATTATATATCATAATGTTAAAATAATAAAATAATAATATAAAAACTTTAATTAAATTCATAAACTATTCAAATCAAATATTAACCTATTGGATTCCATTATTTAATAAGCCAAATTTAAACTCCATTGAATAAAATAAAACTTGAATAATCGAGTCGTACTTAGACTAGTTTCTAATCTCAAACCTGGTGCAATATAGCCGTAGGAACCAGCAATGGAGGACATGCACTCGGAGGCACCAGCATCCCGCAGAAACTTAGCCAGGCCGAAATCAGCAACGTGAGCTTCATAATCTTCATCGAGCAATATGTTATTTGACTTCACATCCCTATGAATAATCAGAGGCGAGCAATCATGGTGAAGATAACACAGTCCCTTGGCAGCCTCCACGGCGATCCTGTACCTTCTCTCCCATTGCAAGTATGCGCCCTTTGACCCATGCAGCGTTTCTCCTAAGCTCCCTTTAGGCATATACTCGTACAACAACAGATTCGTGTCCTTGTTCGACACGTAACCCAACAGTCTCACAATGTTCCGGTGCCTGATTCGACCCAGAGTTTGAATCTCCGCCGAGAACCCATGGTCGCTTCTTCCAGTTCCAGGACCAACCAGTCGTTTAATTGCTACGTCAAGATCACACGGCATGGAACCGCGGTAGACAATCCCCGCTCCACCTTTCCCTATAATGTTCTCTTCCTTCAAGCACTCTAGCACGTCCTCAGCTTTGAAATCTAGCTTTTGGAAAGCAGTGAGCTTCCAGGCTCGTGATTTTTGAAGCTTCTTCTTTCTCAATCTATAGAACGTGACAAAAATCAATAACAAAGCTGTGATTAACGTGATGATTGTGATTATGAGCTTCGAAGCAGTGAAGTCATGACCTGGACCTTTAGCTTGGTTTACCAAAGCTGGACAAGTAACGTGGCGCAGTGGACAGAGGTTGGGGTTTCCAGAAAACGAGCTGTCGTTGAAGACTAAGAATTGGCCATCAGTAGGGATTCTCCCGACGAGATTATTGTACGAGAGATCAAGAGTTGAGAGACTTATCATGTACTGGATTTCAGCAGGGACTTCACCTGTTAGCTGGTTTCTTGAACAATTGAGAATGCTTAAATCCTTCAACTGGTCAATTCCTTTTGGAATTTCACCAGTAAGTCTGTTCTGACTGAAATCAATTGAAGTAAGGGAAGTACAGCGAGAGATCGAAGGAGGGATTTCACCAGTAATTTTGTTGCCGCTGATGTTTATCTTTGAAAGTGACTTGATGTTGAAGATTTCCTCAGGAATTTCACCTAAAAATTTGTTCATTTCAACAGACAAAACTTGTAAAGTACGCAAATTTCCGATCGCCGGAGGGATTTTACCAGTGATCCAATTCCTTGAAACTTTTAACTGACCAAGCGAAGCACTTGACATCTGGGATGGAAGTTCACCGGAGAATAAATTATCATCTAGCTCGAGAATACTCAGCTTGGGCAAGTTGAAAATTCCAGCTGGAATTGTTCCATTGAGAAGGTTTTTCGTGATACGAATCTTGGTAAGAGATTTGCAGTTGCCGATTTCTTCAGGAAGTGGACCAAAGAAGAAATTATCCATCAGAATCAACGTCTCCAACCTACCTCCCTTACACAACTCCCGTGGAATCAATCCAGTTAGGTGATTCGAAGTTACATCAAGCTTATAAAGCTTCCCGTTGCGGCCAAGATTCGCCGGTAATTCACGGGTGAAGTTGTTTCCCCACACTTGAAGCACTTCGAGATGGGGAAAATCACCTACAAATGGAGGGATTGAGCCGTAGAGATTATTTTTGAACAAATTGATAAGTGTAATGTTTTGCAAGGCAGAGAAACTCTCGGGTATCTCCCCTGTTAGTTCATTTGTGGCAAGATCAAGCGATTTCAAGCTGATTAAACCAGAGAGTTGAGAAGGAATACGGCCAGTGAGACGATTCCTTTGAAGGAATAATGTGTGTAAGCGTTTCAAATTGCTCAAACTCTCAGGAATTTCGCCGGTCAGGTTACAGCTTGCCATGTCGAGAACTTCGAGTTGACTTAATGATCCAAACTCAGGTGGAATTCCTCCTTCATAGGCGTTGAAATATCCAATGAACAAGCTTTTCAGGTTTTTCAAACGAGCCAAAAACGCAGGACTTTTTCCTGTTAAACCGATGCCGTTTAGACCCATGTATTCCAAGCTCCGGATGTCAGAGTACTTCTCCGGTATCTCTCCGGTGAAAAAGTTGCCTCCGAAAGATAGATGCTTCAGATTTTTCAGGTTCACGACCTCAGTGGGAAGAAGACCCGTGAAGTTATTGTTATAAGCATCGAGAATCTCAAGCTGAGTCATGCCTGTCAGGATTTCTCCAGGGAAACTGCCCTTGAAAGCATTATTGGAGATGTTGAATATCTTGAGAGAAGTCAAATTCCCCATCTCCACCGGAATCTTCCCTGTGAGATTAACCATAGAAATAGTGAGGTTCACGAGCTTGTTCAGAAGCCCTATCTCAGGAGAAATGGTGCCAAAGAGAGGAGCAAACGATACATTCAGAGCGACAACGCGGAAATCCTCATCGCAGTTAACACCAGAGAAATGGCAATGCGCAGATGAAGATGAGGAGGATTCCCAATCCTCGAGCCCTGAACCGTTGAGTCCTATCATGGAAGACTTGAGCTTCAACAGAACTTCAAGATCACTGTAACCATTGCAGCTGGCAGAGAATAGCAGAAGAATCAGGGAAATATAGAGGAGATCGTAACTGTAAAAGCTTCTCATTTCTCAGTTTTCTTCTACTGTTCCTTTCTTTGCTCAGAGAAAGAGAAGAAGTGAACGTAGCGTTAATTCTATGCAGTGCAACTCCAATCCTCAGGAGCTACGTTAAGTAGAGTTGTGCAGTGCTTTCGTAAAGAGCATCGTAGTCCCCAAAGTATCCGACTCGGAAATGAAATAAAAAACAAGAATCTTAAAAGCCAGAGAAAGAGTGAGCATGGATTGCATGGAATCCCTTACACCATATGCCAATAAAAAATCCCTTATTATACCCTGCAATTTATATGACCCCCTGCTTCCCACCGCACATTACTTGATTTCGGATCCATTGGATTGACCGAAAAATTGATTCAACTTAGAATTTTAAAAATTAAATTTAATTTTTTTTTAAATTAAATCGAACTTATTAATATTGAATAAATTTGGCATGATTATATTATACAACTAAAAAGTGTAGAATTGACGGCTTGGTTGGATGGTTAGAAAGGCAAATTCATTATAATTAAATTTATAAATTTAAATAAAACTTGAAACAACAAATATTAAGAAAATAAACAACGAAATACATAAAAATTATATAAAAATTGGATAAATTTAAAAATGATTTCTTATTTGACGTATTAGCATTACCAATAGTTTTCATATTTTTCATCATCACTCAAAATACATAAAAATTTAATTTTCAGAACTAATTGTAATGCTGCTGTTCAGGCCCGCCATTTTTTTTTAATCACCGGAGAAAACAAATAAAACAATGGAAAAATTAACAAATTTGAGGTTCAGGGAAGAGCTAAAATCTGTGTCGTTTCCTTGGCTAAAACCATGAAACCATCGCCGTTTCATCAATAATCAACGTGGATCCTGTTCTTTTGGAGAAACTCAGGACGACCGGGGATGGGCTTTGGTAGTTATTGCTGGGCTCAGATTAAACAATACCTTTTTCCCCCTGACTCTAGTTGGGCTGTGCGCTAAAAGTCCACTCTTAGCTGATAATTATACAATGTAGGACTGTAAAACTGCAAATGTGTTTACACTGCATATAGAACCATTTGCCATGGTTACTTTCTTGGCCATCTTAATGCTGGGAATGTTTGAAACTAACCGAAACTTCACCAAGTTACTAACATGATATTAGAATGCATAAAATTGATTTAGATGTGGGTGACAGCTCAATTTCGTTGAAGTATATTTTAAATACTTTTTGTTAACTGTCTTCGAGTCTGCATATGAAAGAGAACGAGACAAAGTGAGATGGAGAGTAAAAGAGAAGAGAGTTTTTACTCTCATTCTCATTTTTTAAGTTATGAAATTTAATGAGTTAACTTCATAGTAAGAATTTTCGTTCAAATGATTCACGCACAAATTTATCTCATTATTGATTTAATATATGTATACTAATATAATATAACGTCATCCTTCAAGTAAAATATATTATTTAATATGATATTAATTACGATAAGACTTAACTAGTCAACTAGATTAAAGAGATTAATACCAAAAGGGAATACAAGTTGTTCAATGAATATATGAAAGAATTGTTGCCTTGTGGATTACTACTCTATATATCAGAGCTGCACAGCCGTGGCATGGAAGACAAGCATTGATTCTCTTTTCCAGGATGTCAATTAACTATAATAGGAGCATAAATTCATATTCTTTTAAAAGAAAGAGTGGAGCTAGTGGGAGAATTCTACGTTAGAAGAATATTGAGTATTTTAGGGAATAAAGATACGTATTTGGGTATTTAGATTTGGCCTTTTTAACTCGAGAAGCTCTCTCATTTATGCATGGTGAAAGAAGAATGAAGAATCCACCCAAAAAACACCTTTGAATATATAGAAGCTGAAAGATACAAATACGTAGTTAATTACCACTTATATTGCTTCAAAGGAGATAAATGTATTTCGAAAGTTGCACTGTCGATGGTTTCAGCATCACTTTCTTGCGTTTGATTCTGTCTTGTAATGTTTCGTGTCACAAGCTTTGTCTTCTACATGCAATTGAAATCCATGTTAGCACATAAAAGGAGGAAAAGAGTTCAGGTTCTCCAAGCCCTCGTTGGTATTGGTCCAATACGCATATTAAAGCTTTTGCGGATGTCGTGGCCAACTAGTAACTTATGTGCCCACCCACTGGTTGAAACAGTCAAGCCTCCATAACTTTGAAGAATCTTTGCCAGAAGAATTCAGGCTACTGAGGTGAGAGGAAAAGCTGCCCTGAAAGCTATAAAGATATTTAATTATGCCTACTTTTGCTTGTTTTAGCAAAAGCTAATGGTTTTTTTCTTCAACGAGTTTGGGAGTTGAGCAGCGAGTGAGGTCATGCTGCTTGTTCAACAAGATCTGACAAGGCAACGATGTGAAGAATATTTTTAAATAGTGTTTAATCAAACAAGTTGGACTGCAGTATTGGGCAAGGGTCACATCTGCAGATAGACAATCTGCATATAAATTCATGTTCGTGTAAGATAAAATCGTATTCAGCTGCCAAATAAAATAACAGAGTTACAGAACTGGAAGGAGAGATTTGCAAGGAAAATTGATAGTTGTGAACATTAATAACGTATCAAAAGGAGTGTCAATGAGCTTTAATCAACGGGAGAATAAACACAGTGGCATTGGTGTAGACTTGCTAGCAACAGAAAACATCTGGACTACTCTCCTTTACAAACTTTCCGAAATCCACATTGCGGTGGTGTGTATTTACGACGAAGTTCTCCACTGCATCTCGAGTTGAATCCGTCCATTCTTGGAGTCAATGAGATGATATTTTTCATTGATTCTTCTGTTATTAACAACATCAGCTAGGCTTATAGTAACATAACCCAAAGCTTCCTGGAAAGACATGTAAAGAAGAATTATTATTTCATTCCATATAAGAATAATGTATTTATATTTCAAATTATATACAATAGGCATGGAGAAATAGAAGTTTGTTATGCACAACATCCAGTGAATCATCAATATGATCAGAATGAAAATTCGAAGCCATCAGGATAACTAGGGTTCATAATGAGATGAGAAAGTGACAAGAAAAATTAATTCAATTAAAGAAACCGAAGGGTTTGAATA
This sequence comes from Firmiana major, assembly GCA_033439115.1. Lineage (NCBI taxonomy): Eukaryota > Viridiplantae > Streptophyta > Magnoliopsida > Malvales > Malvaceae > Firmiana > Firmiana major. The sequence goes on along the minus strand of CM065907.1, from coordinate 613,608 downwards.
CCGTGCAGCCTAAAGCTTCCATATATTAAACTATACCATCTTCTAACAGTCACAGAGGGAGAGAGAGAGAGAGAGGAAAATGAATGCAAGAAATGCAATGTGCACCTTGGGATGCAGTAGCCCCATCCTGGAGGACGTACTGACTACTTCCAAATGAATTTTATCATTTGTAGGCGGTTCATCCAGCGTAAACTGAAATTCTTCTTCCCATCTTGGATCTCTGCTTTTCTTTACACGCTGTATCAATGCCAGACGAGGAATCAAAATGTATGACAACCAACAAGAACACAAAGCTCAAACAAAAAAGGGGCAAATATAAAAGAGGGAGCATTGCAGATTCACAGCCGATAATACATCCTGGAAACTGCCATATTTATGATAAAACACCATAGTGGTAAACAAGATTACACTTCTTAATTTGTACATGTGGGCCAGCATGATTTATCAAATTTTTCCAGATTTTAAATGGTTGTATCAACAACTGTAGGACTGGAAATTCTATTCCAAAGGTAAGATCCATTGGAAGTTTGGAACCATTTAAAACCGTGCTTGAACAGAATAATTTACAGATAGATTTATGGCAGACCTTTGTTTTTCTCTCTTCCCCTCTGAATAACAAACGCACATGTGGGTTTGTGTGGTACTTTCCTTCAATATCTTCAGCTTCATGCACAATAACTGCAAGCAAACCCCCACCTGCAGGTGTTCCTTCTGGAGCTTTTTGTACCATATTTGAATCCTCCACATCATTTGGTATCTCATCCTCCTTAAAAGGTTTGTACATGACTTCCATGACAAGCTGCCCACGAGACTTCTCATTTTGTGGATCATTTGGGTCCATATTTTTCAGCAGATCAAGAGTCAAAACTTTGGGCTCATCAGGTGTAAGATCCTTCAATGGAACAACATTCATGCCCATTTTGTCATGTGAGCCAACCTGAATTAAAATTAATATACAGCTTGAGAAACACATTTGGAACATACACAGGTATGCATACATGACAATGCAAAAATACACAGAAATCTGCATAGGTTGGCATGGAATGCTTTAGATCCTAAGAAAGTAAGTCTTCCGATACTGACATATCAGAACAGTAACATGTCCGATTATTACACATTGCCAAATAGAAAGGTTGTGCCGTTCTCCTTAGTCTATAAAACACATCAAAAGAATCATACCTGCTCCCAGTCATAGACATTTATCTCCAAAGCTTGAGCGTTTGGATCTTTAACAACAAAATTAAAGTCCTCATTCCATTCGGGGTTCAAGTTGCTGTGTTTCACAGTAGTTTTTTTCGCAGCGAGTTTTTCCTCCGTTAATTTTAGTTTCACATAAGGATCTGATTTTCCCAGAAGATCTTTCTTTTTAAGCTTCATCGCCCTCAGAACCTTCACTTCAAGAATTCCTACAGGTTTCTTCATGGCTCTGCCAATTTGAGGAAATTTTAGCAGGTAAGAAATAAAGTTTCATCTGTAACTTGGAATCCATCAGAAAGCTGGAATATGCACACTTACTGTGCAGGATCCATTATTTGCACTTCTAAGGCTTTAGGCCACAGGTACATATTTGCAACTTGATCTTTTATGAGCTCCTGGAGAGAAAAGTACCCTTATTAACAACAAACGAAAAAAGAATTGGGGCATATTAGGATCCGCAAGCAGGATTCCTGGAAAATAAAAGGGATGATGGCTGGCAATGGCATACAGATTTGCTACAGAATGCAGTTTCCACTCCCCTTCCCTCTGGAAAAGTGAAGAGGAGAGAGAACTGGGCATAACATTCAGTGTTCTCCATCACAAAACTTAATCTATTGCAAGAAGAAACAAGAAATACAAGTATTACCTGGACAAACCTGTACAATCCAGGAATGGCCATAACATCTCCCCCAAGTAACTTTAGCCCAAAGTCAACATGTGGCTGCACAATAAAAATGGAAGATTACGAGAACAGGGGAAGAGAAAGAAAGAGGCAAGGAAGTAAGATCCTTCCACAGATTATACAAATAAGAACAGCCTGGATGATGGTTTCTCCTAAACATATTATGCTGAACTAAATCATGATGAAACTTTTGGCAGACAGAAAATAAAGACATGAAATAAAGTTAATAGCATCATTGATAATAATGATTTGTAACTAGAAAAAACTCTCCTAATAAGAATGAGGTTTAGAGACTTATTGTCTCTGTATTATCAGCAGCAACAACAACATTGTTCGTCAGAACTTATAATGCAGTACAAACTTTATTACTGAATAAATAACCATGTATGGCTTGTTAAAACTTACCTTGTCCATTAGGGAGACATATATATTGGCAAAACAAGGAAAGACACCGAGTAAAGGCTTCAGAGTGATTCGAGGAACAGCAAATACTTGCAAATCAACAACCTGAAAGATTCAAAAATTTCAGTGCTTCTGACCGGAAACAACACATGTTTCTTTCTCTAGATCTCACGGAACCATTTTGTTCACACATGTGTGTGCACGGATGTCTGTTCATGAGAGAGAGAGAGTGTGTGTACAGATTTGTCATGCACATTTCTTTCTTAATCCACCATTACCCTAGCAAATACCTGAACAGTGGCTTTTAATCCAAAAGCTTTAACAGCGATAATTATGTTAGGATTTCCTGCCCACTTAACCGCTGGTTCCATAATAAGTTCCTTCTCATCAGTGACATAGACTTTCATTCCTGGCATATAATAAAATCAACAATGAGTTGTGCTGTAATTACAAGAGAGAACAGAAAGAATAAAACACAATTTGTGCATGTAAGCTATCAACACCATAACCACCATATGCATTCAATCTAGGCTAATTTAAATGACAATAAGCAATCATGTTTCGGAAGAGACTACTTTTCAACACTTTTCTTGAATTATTATACTACATAATTAGAAGCCAGGCCATTGTTCTGACCCATTTTCCCTACACACCCTGAGAGTCAAGTTTTATGGAAGTCGCAGTAATCTCAGTTATGCATAACTTTTCTTCCAATCTGAAATTTAGTTATTTATTACATAAGAAACGAGAGGGTTATACATATGCATATACATATATAAATCCAAAACCTCAGTGTTACCTTTTGTAGTCTAAAGTGTAAGCAAGACATCTAGCATGCTGCATTCTTTTCAATATAAGTGCCACAATAATGAAGACAAGTTTTTTAAAAAATCACATTGCTTCCATCATGATTATCATGATACTCCCCAAATATCTCTCCTTGAATGCAGAAAAGAATTCAGATCAAGTGATTGCATAATGGGAACACACTTGATAAGCCATTGTTGAGATTATGCACGTAGAATGTATAAGAGTATGTGTTTGAGAAAGAGAAGTCAACCTTGAAAAGTTGGTGGTAGGGTACCCAGAGTAAGTGTTTCAAATTCAACTGACTGAATTTTGTACTTTGGAATTTGCTCAGTGATAATGGGCTTTGCTATATTCTTGGCAGTTGTGCAAATTGCCTAGAAAATATGAAGTGTCAACACTCGGTAAGGAATTTAGGAAAGCAAGGCCAAACAAATGCAATAGAGTCTGTAACAAGTCAAAGATCATTGCAGTTACACATACCTTGTCCAGATAAGGCCACATGTTCTCAATAAATTTGTTAAGCCAATCAACCTTCAGAGAAACAAACAGTTATAACCTTGTTGCTTAGCATACAGAAATTCCAGGAAAAAGGGATAAGAAATAATAGCAGAAGATAACATACACGGTTGAAATCTGGATTTTTGACCCACAAGGGGATCTCTGGAAGCAACCGCTGCAGAGTGTTTGAGTCTTCCTCAACCAAAGGACGAATTTTAGGATCCTGAACCCGACATGTTACCAATTGAAACAATATAACCATCTTATCAATGGTTCAAAAGGCTGAGACATGACATTAGAGACAATTCATTTTGTTGTTCTGTTATCAATTTAAACTGCTTAGGGAGATATGTTCCCACCATTTAAAGAACAACAAAAATAAAAGAAAAGACATCAGAGGAAATAAGAAAGAACAAACAGCAAAAAAGTTTACTTATTCAGAAAAGTTTCTCTGAACCATTCAACCTTGTTTACTTTAATGATATATTATACAACAGTCCGATTTCAGAAATATTTTAACTTTTATATTGGAATTTGGCTGCAGAATTCTCATTCACTTGGAAAAGGACCTAAATATCTCAATGCTTAAAAAAAAAAGAAAAAGCATACCGCTGTTAAATGTTAATCCGAGATTCCTAACAGAGAGAAGTTTCTTAATCCTAAAACAGAAAATTTCCCAAGAAAAACCCAATCAAAAACATGTTTTTTGACTGAAAATGGTGGATATGCATCTTTCAAAGCGAGAACACTACAAAGTACAAACCTTTGCACAGTGAAACATGGATGGATTAACCATACGATCACATAAATTTATCAGACCATTAAAAAAAAAAGTCGACCAGCAGTAGAAAAAAGCTAATTTTTTTTAGTACATAGGACAAAATTTAAATCTGCTTATGGAAGTACAAGAGCAGCCATGCACCTATGAAAAACGCTTCACTCAAACAAAAACTGAGAAAAGCAAACAAAGAATGACAAAGAAATACTACAAAAAAAAAAAAAAACCCATAACAAGAATTCGACTGAAAAAACACAGACCTTAACATCAGAGGGCAGGAAGTAGATGAACATGTAATAGCCAATGACGAGCCCAATCGAAGTTCCAATCCCAAATCCAAAAAAAGTCAATATAGAGCTCAACACCCCCATTTCCCAAAGCTTCACCAGCTAAAACAAAAAGGCCAAAAGTTTTTGCTCTGGTCAAGTTAAAGTAACACCAGAAGAAAGAAGAAAAAAACCCAGAAATGGAAGCGGAGTAACTAACATTCTTGTTTGAGGCGAAATCGAAAAGAAAGAAAGGGAAAGAGATATTATGGGTTATATCTTATCAGAAAGAGTGCATTAAAAGAGCATTTACTTCTCGTGGCCAATCTTTAACGCTCAAGGGAGTCGCTCCGGTTTTGGACCTACACAACGGCTCTCGCTATGAAACTTTCAAGCGCGTGATATTTGCATTCTGCCGTCTGTCGGTAACGTCCAAGTGGTTGGTTAGTTATGATTTCCTTTCAATGCTTTTACTCTTTCTAGCTTACCCAAAAGAAAATTTCCGTTACGTGTTGCGCGCAAATGCCCAATTTCCGTTAATCCATAAGCCATGAGGCCCTGTTCTTAGGGCCATAGCTGGCCCCGTTCACATTCCTCATTTAGACCCTCAAAATCTTTTGTTGTATTTATTTAAATTTTATGCTAACGTTTTTAATCCATCTTTTTTCAGGAATCATAGCAACATTTGGTTTATAGAATTAGGAGAAATTCCAACATTTCATGGGACAAAACAAGAAACAAAACAAACAAGTCATCCATAGCGAATGAAAAGAAAGTTCCCAAATGAGCTAAGTGTCCCCTGTATCCTTGTCGACAGTTAGGACCTACCACGTGTACTCAGTTTTCCCTCCTGTCACCAAAGCCAGCCTATCTGGAGAGAGGTTTCTTCTTGTTTTCTTCCACCATCTCTTTTGTTCCTATGGAATAATCGTGTTGATTATGCAATAAATTTTCCTTACGGACTGAGAATTGTTTCAACCTGCGGTCACAGACTCACAATAGTATTTGTCTTGTAAAGCGCTTGACGGTAACCTGGGCTAGTTTTCATTACAAGATGGAATTTATATTGCTCAGTTTAGTCACTGTCATGCTCTTGGAACATGGGGGAACACAGTGAGCTGGGATTGTCAGGACTAGCCCAATGATGGGTGATATTTATAATCTTTTTCCTCAACTGCCAGCAATTGGCTAGTATTGGTGGGAAAGTCAAGAGGATTGATTTGGACATCTGGTTATCTTTAAAACAAGTATCATTCATTTTCAGTAAAAAGCTGAGTGAATTGATCAGAATCTCAAAGTTTTACCCTTCGAGAGACAGAAACAGGTTCCCAGTTCCCAGCTAGCATTCGGCTTGGAAACCTTTGCTAACTGCTAGCTATTGCCTGTCGCTATCATCTCTGCTTGCTCCGAGCATAATGCATTGTTTACTAAGCGAAACCTAAGGTTGCTTGAATAATGGGTTCTGGTCAGGTACTGTAGACATATGCCACTGTGCAACATGGGGCGAGTGTATTGGAGAAGAAAAGGCCCCTCCGATAATTAGCTTTCGGTTTAAGCATTTGGGCCCGAACCTTTTACAAACATCATTCCATTCATTTCTCCATTGACAAGCAAGTTAAAAATTCCCATCGACTTGTCTCTTACTCGAACTTTATATTGGTGAACTCCCTAAGCACCCATTATTCGTTCATAGAAAAATGCCACAACATTTTAGCTTGAAAGCCCAAACATGAGCAAAACAATTCAAATTATAACATCTCAATCTTTTTTTTTTTTTGAAAAAATATATAAATAGCTTATATCAAATAAATCTCTTTTTCGAAGCAAAGAGCTTGCAGAGGTGTTGGGCCAGAGCTTCAAGCAGCCAAATGGAAATGTTTGTTATTGGGTTAAGCTCTAAATTCAATTCAACATTTAAGAGCATTAGTAATGGTTCTTAGGGTCCATCAACACCGCACTGGACTCAAACTCTTAACACTAATCGGCCCTTTCCTCTCTTTCTTAAAACTTCATCTTTCTCTATCATTTGACCATTCTTTTAAAGAACCAATCTTGGGGTTAGACGACCCTTTCGTCATGCATGAGCACCAAGTTCATAGCTTTATTTTTTTATGCCCTCTTGACTTTTTCATACTCCAATTATTCCTTGGTATACAAGCACATTTCACCTCTAGAAACTTCATTTTGTCGACAAGGGATCTTCATAGGATTTTCATCGAGGAAACCCAAATAATTAAACGCCGCCTAGAATATATAATTGAACAAGAAACGATCAACCCATTGCCTGTATCGAAATTTGGTCGGTGCATTCTAAACTGATAATCTCACGTCACCGCCTATCAGATTATTGTAGTCCTAATTTACATGTATTATTTTTCACATGGAAACGTTAAAACACACGTTTTATTATTAATCTAAATATTCAAATAAACTCAATGCTATCCGACCTCAGAAAGAAAGGGGGTGACCGGCAATTGCTAATGCTTTCTTAAAAGCCATTGCCTTTGGGATATTTTCCCTTTTGTAAAAGATGCTTTAGCATAGAGGGTTTCATCACCATAACTTTTGCAGCTTCTTTTTCCCTAAGACTACGATTATGAATTCCATTCACAAAAAAATTATCATGTATGTAGGGCAGTAATTGAGTTTTTAGATTTTTACTTTCTTTAATCTGTCAAGCCTAAGAGAAGTAATGCATTTGCAGATTTTGTTTCTTTTGCAGTTGTGTCATGATGTATATATAGATTAAAATTTTAAAATAAGAAAATGAGTTGCAAGTGTTAATATATGAACTTTAAATTTCATAATTATCAACTTTTAAGAGTGATTCTTCGAAACGAATTAAACTTTAATTTCGTCGTTGATAAAGTTTTGATACTATAAAAACAAGTTGTATTAGAAAACTGCAGATCTAGAATGACAAATATCTCATTGCGAAATGACAGTATATACTTAAAGAAAAAAAAATTAAAGGAATGAATGAAGGAGGGGCTTGATGATTGTTAGTTGCACGTGAAAAGGATATGTAAAACTTGACAGAGAAACATTAGACTGACTGAGGAACGAGAACCGGCCAGAAACTTTTATTATGGGAACCGGTAAATTTATTATCAACACCGCCAAATCTCTGCTCCGCTGGTTGGCATCAATGAAATGATAATTTTACTGATAGAAAAGTTTGAAACCATACATTGCTGTTTCCAGCTACATGCAGCTTAAATTAGTTTCCCACATGTTAGGCAGCCTGCATTTGAAACGAAGCTGTACTATCTAGCTACCATTATTATTATTATTATTATTTAATTACGTCTCATATCATTGGTAACCTTGATGCAACCACCGGAAAGTATTTTATTTATTTATTTATTTATAAGAGGTAAAAAGAGGAATGAGATTAAAGAATCAAATTTTGAATTTAATCTTTATTAAAATGGAATAATAATCATTAAGTCAAGTCTTAATTGTTATTTTTTTTTAAAAAATTAGAGGTTACATTTCAAACGAAAACTATTAATGTAAAGTACATATAACTCTCTTCAAATACTATAATACAAGAGTTTTATGTATTAAATTGATTATTTCTTTTACGTCTCCATTATTATTGTATTTGTTTTAGGGCAAAAAACCATTTTAAATTAATATCTATGAAATATTGTAATGTAACTAGTGATTACTAATTATATATATGTGCACTTTATTTCAAATATTATCATTAATTAATATTATTAATCAAAACTTGTGTATCATTAATATATTAATTATTTAATACAATAGTCTTAGAAAATGTCTTTAAGACATTCTTTAACAAAATCTTTGACCTGTAAGAAAAAATTAATAAATAAACAATGGTACAATCTATTAATAAATAAACTTGTACATTAATTTTAATTTTAATTTAATTGGTGCACGTAATTATTTAAGAAGTAATTTTTAATCAAATCTAAAATTAAAATAACAATATATATATATATATTTACACTCATAAGACAATCTCTTTTTTATAAATAATATAGGAATGAGTCATTTTTGCTTTATATATATATATATATATATATTCATTCTTTAAAATTGAAAGCCTCCTTTGAGGTAATTTTGTAAAGTAGGAATGAATTAAGTCTAATTAATGGCTGAATACCATCTTCTTGAATAAAGGAGATTTTCTCTTTTTATATCTCACTTTCGGTGTCGAAGTCGTCACCATTAAAAAACAATATCATGCGTCATTATCGCCATTTTCATGAAATTTCCGACGGTGTGCATACAAAGCGGTCTGAGGAGCCCGTTAAATGCAGGTTAAGTGGGGTCCCGAATAAAATTTCGTCACCAAAGCTGCTGACCCACCAATGAATATGGTTGGTGCGTATTCTGCACGCCCTTCATGTTGCTTTGCCACGTTTGATGCCATTATTGTTGGAGGATCTAATTTCGTTCCCAAAAACATTAAAAACGTCGTTTTCCAAAATTTTCGTCTTTAATAATTAAAAGGCATTATTCATTTCCGATGGATTTAAAAGGTATTATTGTACGTATCGACGAAAAGTTAAGGTTGCGTTTCATGAATGTTTTCCCATTTTGTTTTTTGTTTATCATAATTTTACTTGTTTTATTATTATTTTTTAAAAAGTATATAAAAACATTGAAAAATGATAACCATTCTTAATGATACTCATTAAGATGATATTTAAAAAAATTATATTACTTTTTAAAATTTAATAATGTGTTCCATGCAACCATTTATTCTTAAATAGTTTTTAAATTGGGTTTACATTTAGATGTTACATATTATTAGTCTACCAAAAAAGTGTGCTCTCATTAATAAGCCAAGTTAGGAAAATGTAGGACATTAAAGTAAATATCAATAAAATTTTTTAATATTTTTTAAAAACTTGTATCTTTTTTTGACTTTGCTCATTTTAATAATGTTGATTATTTTTTATTGATAACGTATTAGTGATATGAATTGTGCATTGTTTATGAATAAAATATAAACTCTTTTAAAATTTACTAATGAAATTAAAAGAGAGTGACACGTTTTCTTATTACATTAAAACATAAATGTAATTTAAAGAGATGTGATATGCAACAATTTGTTAATTATAGTCTTAGAATAAAAAAAAAATTACTATTAATGTAAAAAGAACTAATTATAATTCATTGATAATTTATCAAATTATATCAAATACTGATTTAATCGATTTAAGTTAATACATATTTTATAACTTAACTTCAATTGAATATCAAATTATATGATTTTAAATTGAATATGAACCCCAAAAAAAAACAGTAAATTATAATACATAATCATTAAACGTCGTTATACTACTTTAACGTTATATTAATTAACAAGAAGGAAAGCTCACGTGCAAGGCACCGACCATGACCAATCATGGACCGGAAATCTCGTCAAGAACAACATGGAATGGCTGCCATTATGCTACGTGGATGAATAGGAGAATACCTTGCACTGTATTATCGTAGGACCACTCTCAATTCTCATGCATAAAAGAAAAAACAAATAAAAAATCCTAAAATATTTTTCATTTTTAATTTTTTACTTATAATGTGTTGCCCGGGCTCATTCCCTGTGCACGAGGTAAAAAGACAAAATCATTACCCTCAAAAAATAATTTTGGGTCCCACTAAAAGGGATACGTGTATGGCTAGGATTGTTTGCAGTCCCTTCGAACCAAACCTACATGGAAGAACCCGAGGAAGTGATCAACGGCTAGCATCTCCTCAACGGCCATTTCAAATTATTGGATCCAGCGGTCAAAAACGAATTGGCGGCTGCCGCCCAGCAATGTCCCCCGGGTCTTGGGCTTAGGGTTGGGTGGACGAAGGCCATGGTTGTCGGTACATTAGGAGTTATGGTGACATTTTAATCATGAAAACAATAAAAGTATAAAAAAAAAAGTCCGGTAAAAAATAAAGTAGTTTTTGAAAGACTTCGGAGGTCATGGTTATGGCTTCTATAAAAGGAGTCGCAGAGTTTAACATTCATGAAAGTTTGGTACATAAAATAAAATAAAAATCCAAACCCTCTTAGATTAAAAGGGTCTTTCGGATCCCTTTGGGATCGAAAATCGAAATAATTTACGCATTTTTCTCTTTCGTTTTCATTGAGAAAATCTGTAGAGATTTCCTCAGAGATTCATAGATTTCCAAGGTTTTTGGTCTTGCAGGCTTTTTGATCATATTATTTCGAAGATCATCGCCTCCTTTTTGTTTATAATCTCTTGTTTTTGCTTTTGTAAGAAGTTTTTTTTTTTTCCTGGTTTTCCCAACGTACGAGAAAGAAAAACAAAACCCGATATTATGGATGCAATTCTCAAGTCGTCATCTTCAGCTGATCAGAAATCATTTTCTCGGTACAAGCAACTCAAAAATTTAGCTCCAACAAACATCATCCATGGAGGGGGCCTGTTGTTTGCCGTTCCTCCACTGTCTCACTGCGTCTCTTATCCTCCATCAGCTTCTGTTTTCAATCCAATATTCTACCAAAATCATCAGCAGCCGCAGCAACAACAGCAACCACCTCTCCTTCCTCTTCCAATCCCTCGAACCAGAAGCTTGTCTTCTTCTCCTTCTAACAGGAAAAACAACAGAACCAGATCAGACCAGTCTCTCACACCAAAAAGACGGAAACCTAAACAATTCACTGTCAAAGTAGAAGATCAGCCAAAGAAAGATCACTATTTGAAGCAGCCAACAGAGGCAACAAAAAAACAAGACATAAGCAAGTCCTTTGTCATGGCATCAGCTAACCCGTTAGGACCCGACCCGAATGATCTCCCCGAGGTCTTACCATCATCGTACCTAGCAACAGGTAACGTTGCGAAAGATTTTGAGAAGTTTTCAGGTTCTGTCTTTACACTCTCTCCACCACCTAGCAGCTTACCTTTGCCTAAGTTTTCGCTTAGACCAAAGCTTAGTTGCAACGCAGAAGCCGCAGGAGTCGATGCCGGAGCAACTGACAATCTCCGACGACTCCTACGTCTCCGATGAATAAAGAAAGTTTGTTTTCTTTTGGTGTAAATAAAGCCCTTGCTAAGGGTATGCTTTCCTTGATCGAGTCCTAGCAACTTTCAGTTTTCCTTTTCTCTTATTTTTCTCCTTAATTTTCTTCTGCCATGAGAAAATATTATGACATCCTCTTTTATATTTTTGAATTGAGGAGCATAAGAGACAAAAGAAGAAGAAGAAGAAGAAGGAGGAGGATGCTTCTAAGGGTGAAGAGCTTGTTGAACTTTTTATTTGTTTTTTTCTTTTGTAGCAATTATCGTAGTATTGTGTTGTAATTTAGATACTATGTTTGTATTTGTGATCACCGCCTTGTTTTTGAATTGGGGTGAACATAAACGAAATTTTTTATGAAATTATGGTAGTTGAAAAATTAATTATATATATTGTTTTTAGTAAGTACATGAATACAAAATTTGGTCAAATAAATTAAATATTAGGTAAATGAAAAAAATAAATAACAAAAAAGAAATTAGATATCTATACAAAATATTTTAATAAAACTATATGAAAATAAAAAATGATAAATATAAATAAAATCATATATCAGTTAATGAGAATGATATATGCATAAGATAATTTTTTACTCCAATATATATATATATTAATTTGTATGCTAGGTTTGCAAAATATATAAGACTCGAGAACCACTTAAATTCTAAAGCAAGTGAAATTGTAATTGTTAAATATTTAAGTCAAATGCCTACATATAATAACATCATGTTATAAGTTGTATTACATTGTTTTTTTTTCTTCTTTTGGGGAAAAAAATCTAAGTATATTTGAAGTGCAAAAATAAGAGAGCAAAACAATAATTTTTCTACCCAATTGCGAATTTAATTTCCAAAAATAAGCGGTACATGATATGAAAAATAAACAAAATGTCAATTACTCTTGGAACACATGGTGAGAATAAAAATTTTACAATATTTTCAATAAATAAAAAAAAGGAGTCAATTCATGTAATAATACAATTTCCTATCAAGTTTCAGGATCACGTTGGATTAGATTTATTCCTATCTTGTTTGAGATTACAATAACATCTCATAATTTGAAGGCAAATTAAGAATGGGCATAGGCACATTATTTCTCGACCATATTAACAAATAATATATATTACAATATTAAAGTGCTAATATGTATGCCTAAAATCAAAAAATAAATCTCATTTAAAATAAAGAAAAAGTCAATTTGAACTTATTCATTTTTATAAATACACAAGTAAATGCGTGAGCTCGGTAAAATTAAAAAATAAAATAAAATAAGAAACTCATTTCAAACTTGTTGCATGTTTGTTGGGTAAAATAATTCTCAAAGCAAACAAAAAATTTACAATGAAGAATCAAAACCAATATTCAGTGCCCAAATTGGGAGTTTCATTTCAAGGGGAAAAACCTGAAACCAATATTCACAGGGCATAATAATTTAAACTGATATAGTAGTTTCTGGTTTGGGCCCCAGAGGTAAGGCTCAGGGCTTGTTTTGTTAGCCCATAATAATTTCCATTTAACAACCAAAATTGGAACACCAAGAGAGGAGATTCTAGCGGTTAGTTATTTCTTCCTTTGTGCTGATGAAGAAACTCTTTTCTCACCAGTCAATTTGCTATTGAGAGCCTTATCTCAGTTACGATAAATTCTATTGAAAGTGAATTCTCTGATTTTCAGTGTTGATTTGAATAACAACGAGCTAGACATCACAAATAATGAGATTTACGTATTCAAACTCAAATTCCAGGAGAATTTGATTAAAATTTCAATGGCGGAAAAGTAACCAAGTTTAACATGAAATGTTCAAATGGAAAATGACACCAAAAAACATATCTTTGTAGGTTTCGTAAGAATTCCAAAGCTTTGGGAACATCATGAAATCTTCCATGGTTTTGGTAATCACAGCGCTGGCAGTAGCAGAAACACTTGCTCTCACTCACACCAGATATTGCCTGTATGCATTACTTTTGCCAAGAATGAAACTTCTTTAATCGTAATTTATTAAATTCAGTGATTCAAAATTCAAATTCTGTGCACAAAGGCTTTATTCAAATTTAGGAATCCAACTTTTGATTTTTTGGGCTGAGACTTTCTTTTGCATTTTGCCTTTTGGGCCATGGCTTTTATTCAAATTTAAATCGTCTGTGCGTTACTTTGTAATTCCTAAGTCCCAACTTTTTTGTCTTCAGTTGGTAACGTAACGTAAATCTAATAATTCAGTTGATAAGACACGAGAAATGATATATAAAAATAACATAATTAAAGTGTTGCAAAACTTATATACAAATTTAATAATAAAAACAAATGGAGACAAATTATAACACAATTTTTTTTGTTTTTTTCTTTAGTAATAATTATCTTATCATGCTAATAATTAAGCTTCAATTGCTTAATTAGAACAAAACTTTTGGTGAGAAAAATATTCTTTTAGCAAATTAAAATTGTTTCATATGGTATTTTTTTAAATATATTTTGAAAAAAAAAATGAAGAATAAAAAAAAAAAAGAAAAGGATGATATTAGCATGTGGTAAAACAATGATAAGGAGTTGTTACAGTCATAAGAGGCTTAGCTGGCGAGAGGCTGGCTAGGTCAGGTCAGCTTACGCCTCAACCGCATTCGAGATTTCTGAATTTTTCTCTCTCTTTCCTCCCTCTCCATCTCCATCTCCTTTCATTTTGCTAATTTTCCCCCTTTTCTTTCTCTCTCGCCATTTCCTATCTTTTCACTTGCTTCCACTCTCCAATCAATCTGCTCCTTAGGGTTTGCTTCGTGGAGACAAACGATGAAGCCTGTGGATCTCATTCTTTATTTAACAGCAACGACAGCGTGAAGCGAATCTGAGAAAGAAAAGCCCGGAGATTCTTCGATAAAGGATTTCAAGATTTCGAGAAAAGAAACCAAGAAAGGACGAAAAGCAGGCTATAGGCGTTTAGGTATATTGTGCTTTGCTTTTAATTCGTACGGCGGCGAAGGAAAATGAGCGCCTCGAGATTCATAAAGTGCGTCACCGTTGGCGATGGCGCCGTCGGCAAGACCTGCATGCTGATTTCCTACACCAGCAATACTTTCCCTACGGTGAGCATTTTACCCTGTCCTCTTTCCTGAATTTTTGGATCTTTGTTGCATGATCGCATGATTTATTAGCATTTTTGATCTTCCGTTTGTTTCTCAGATTCATAAGCTGAATATTTATATATTGTTTTCGTATAAATGAAAGAAGAATCTCTTAAAACTGTTGATGTTCGAGTGAGCTTTGTTCTATATTTCTACAACTTTGAAATTGCTCGGAAATTTTTCTAGTCATTTATAAATGGTGTCAAGATTGGGGTTAAAGCCGTACAATGTAGGCAGATCAGGTGCAACCGGATCTTTTCACTCTTTATTGAAGCCTGGTTTTATTATAACTGAAACCAAGATTTGTGAAAGCCATTTGTCAGGGTTACGTTATATACTGAATTTCTTTATTGGTAATTGTTTGCTTCTACGTTGTTATGGTAACAGGACTATGTCCCGACTGTTTTCGACAATTTCAGTGCCAATGTTGTTGTGGATGGCAGCACTGTCAACTTAGGTTTATGGGATACTGCCGGTAATTTGGAAATGGGTTCCGAAATTCCTCTTCTATGTTTAGGTTTTTCTTCTTTCTTGATTTTGGTTTGAAACCATTGCCTTGGAACAGGTCAGGAGGATTACAATAGATTAAGACCACTGAGCTATCGTGGGGCTGATGTCTTTATTCTTGCTTTTTCACTCATCAGCAAGGCCAGTTATGAAAACGTTGCCAAGAAGGTTTAACCATTGAATCTCTTCTCTTTTGACATAATAATTTTGTGCACTATGAGATGTCTGTAATGCGTGTGCATACTGATCATGTGTTTTCTTGCTTTCCATTTCAGTGGATTCCTGAATTAAAGCATTATGCTCCTGGTGTTCCAATAGTTCTTGTTGGAACTAAGCTTGGTATGATTCTTACTCCTTGGGTAATGGTGACCTTATATATGCTTTCAGTAGTTGTGTTTTTGAATTGCAATTGGTTTGATTCTCCAAATGATTGAAATTTTTCTTGAATTCACACAGTATCATATTATATTGCCGTTTCTTAAATTCTTTCTGTTTCTTGGAATGTTCTCATGTTTTATATTCTTTGCTGCTGCAGATCTTCGGGATGATCAGCAATTCTTTGTAGACCATCCTGGTGCAGTGCCTATTTCCACAGCTCAGGTACATATTTACACCTTACTAATTCTTTTATTTTTTCAATGAGAATATCTTTCGCTTATTTAAAATATTGGTCTTGCATTTCTATTCTTTTTTTTTTTCTCTTGAGGGAGAGGAATTAAGGAAACAGATAGGGTCTCCTGCCTACATTGAGTGTAGTTCAAAAACGCAGCAGGTTAAATATTCTCTACATATTCTCCATATTTTTAACCAAAAAATTGTGTTGAGGCTTATTTTTTTCTGATGAGATCTTCTATGAATGCTTTATTGCAGAATGTGAAGGCAGTCTTTGATGCAGCCATTAAGGTAGTGCTCCAGCCTCCGAAGAAAAATAAGAAGAAGAAAAAGTCCCATGGTGGTTGCTCAATATTATGATCAATGAAGATTCAAGTCCGACAAAGATGGATCAACCTGCCAGCTGCTCGTATCTCTATCACTCTCACCTCTTTTAATTCAAGGAAGCGGCAAGCCATCATGTATAGTCTCAACTGACATTCTAGGGATTTCTGTGAAAGCATCAGGTGGCTTGTTTCGTGTTTTAGTTATTGTCATGGTCTATAATTGATGACAAACATTCCTTGTTAACATGCACGCCTCTTCTGCTTTTCATGTTTAAATTCACTCATGTATTAACCAGATGTGAGGAATATCCTATTAAGAAATAACTGTTTTCTTGCATTATGTTTAAATTTAAGCAATTTGTTTAAATGATATGTGTTTTCTAGCATAATGTGCTTTGAGTTCAGCTCATTTTTAAGTCTTAAATTTACCCAAGTTTTCATGTTAAGAAAGTTCATTAAGGGTGAGCACTTTAGAGAGAACTCCATAGGGTTGTTATGCATAGGATCAGAAGCTGGCGCATGATGAAGATGGAACAACTAAAAACACCCAGACTTTGTTTATATATAGTGAATGGAGTTTCAAGTTTCAACTTTTTGCTTTGAAGTGTGATGGTTACTGCAAAGCAATTGCCACGATACCCGCCCCAAGTATGTGAAGGCAAAGTGAAGTGGTCCCTCCCTCCCACGACTTTGGCGCTGTGAAAGAAGTAGATAAGTGGAATTTTCTGTGCAGTTGCGTGCAACTGCAGGTCAAAGTCTTCCTCCCATGACTTACAAAGTATTCTTAGGCTATAAATTTATCTTATTTTCTTTCTTAATCGTACGTAATCTTACCATCATCATCGTGTTTGCATGAAAATACATCCTGATAAACCTTTAGTTCTTATGACCTGTGTGGATCGGGATTGTTGCCCTATTTCAAGTTTGGAAGGAAGTTGATGTCCCAATTTCTTGAAAGACACAAGTTAACGTGCACTCGAATAGCATAAAATCAATGGTTAGTGGAAAAATGGTTTTGTTAACTTTATCTCAAGGCCATAGTGGGCACTATCATTATATTTTCTAGGTAAGAGTTTGATTTTACACATAAATTAAATGGTTATAAAATTTTTTAAGTGCGCTATTACCATTGTGCCTTGTTTGATGATTACACGTTCGAAAAACCCTTTCAAAAAAGGGATGTCTATTCAAGGGCGTGGCCATTACTGGTTTTTGTCTTCATTCAAAATTATATGTTTAGGCACAATTCTGCTCTCTCATTCTTCTCCCGATTTCGGTTTCGTGTTGAACGTGAAAGCTGAGGGAATCAGAGGTTCGAATCTTAATTGCAAAAATATCTGCGAAGCTTTTCAACATAAATTTATTGTATCCTTTAAACAATATATCATTCCCCTGTAAATTCATTCGGAAACAGACGCAAGAAATTATGGTTTTGTGATGGAAAGCTGTAAACCTAAAATGTTGTGTCATGCCTCATGAAAAAAATCATGTGCTGAATTTATTGTACATTTCACAGTTCAATATGAACACATTCACCTATGTTCCATCTTCATGAACCCTAACACATTCCTCCTATTGAAATCTCAAATTCTTAGTTGCCTTTACCGACTCTCGAGGAGGATGACGCGGTAACATTGTTACAATAATATATAAGTATATACTTACACTTCAATGATCTCTTCGATCGAGCAATGAATTAAAAAAAAAAATCATTATATATTATAAAACAGGAATTTATAGTTATATTCAAACAACCTCGATTTCATTGCAAAGAAAAAAAATTACAATACAAAAACATTTTCTTAGTTTCCTTTGGAATTGGTCGTCAATCAATTTCTTACATATAAATGACTGAGGGGTTTGAGATTTGACGCAAATGCTGTGCCCAAACGTGGCTCTTGTGTTTTCCGCGTTGATATTGAAAAATGGTGAAGTGCCCATTTGTCTACATCACTTAAACAAAGCATGGAAATCACTTGGAAAGAGAAAATTAGAGTTGGAATTTAGAATACGTTTTGCTCTAGAGAGACGACGCCGTTTTTCAGAAATTTCAACCCCGTTTTTTAATTTAAAACCCGAACTCGATATTCTCAAGACACGCGTTATAATCCTCCCTCCTTCCACCAGATTCTTTCTTCTTTATCATAACCTTGCGCCCGCATAGTGAGCTCTTTAACTATTTACTGAGTTGGAAATTTAGCAGGAGTAGTAGTAGAAGAAGAAGTAGAGGGAAATCGTGGGGGATATGGCGATATCCGATGCTGTGATTGGGAATTTGATGATGATCTACGTGGCAGTGATAGCGGGGATTAAAGCATATGGTTTAGTGTGTGGGCGGAGCTTCGGAGGTGGGTTTGTGCTGATTGTGTCGAGCACGGTGGTGGGTCTCATCTTGGTCGGGACGCTGACGTGGGACGTCACTCGAAAAGCCACGTACGCGATTTCCCGTGATCACGCCGCTTCAGTCCATGTTCACGAGATGTGCAAGGGTGGTATTTGTTGGCATGGCGTGGCAGTTCGTTCGCCTGCTTCTCAGGTCCGGTTGAGGCTCCCTCAACAAATTCCGTACGGTTCTCTGTAAAAAGTAAATGAAAAGTTGAAAAAGGCAGAAGGAAAAAACATGGGATTTTGAGTTTTGAATCTGTAAGATATAAGCTTGTCTGGCTAAGAAACAGCCATGAGAGGGTTTGGTTTTTCTTCTTGAATTCTGATTGAGAGGATTGAAATGTTGTGTATGGAGTTATAAAATAACAAACAAAATGGAAGGTGCTTGTGAATAAGTAATAATAATAATTCCCCATCGCTTTCCTCTACCAACCAAAGTTTGTTTCGTTTCTTCCAAGTGCTTTTCAAGATGGAGGTCCGAAGGCAGCAGAACTTTCCATTGTTTAATTGCTTAGCTTAGTTTGGAGACATTGTTCGGCCTGCCGACAAGAAGCAAAGCATATCTGCGAGGAAATACAGATTTTTCAAAGGGGTTATTGCAGTCTCTTCGTCGGAAGATGTCAGAAGCTATGGAGTTGGGGTGACATTATTGCAGCTTTGATCTTAAACTGATGTATTGGTACTGATAAAATAATATTTGAGAAGCTTCAATTCAAATATTTATATTCATGAGGTGTAACGATAACGAAAAAAATACAAAACAATCCTAAAACAAACATGAGTTTGAGGCTTCGAGATAAGCTACGGTAATTCATTTAGGTTAAGAATAATTATATAGGTTTCTTGACATTTCCTCAACCTGATTTTGCTTTAGTAATAAGGAAAGTACAAAGTACATGATGATGGTTTTTGGTTGTAGTTGTCTTTAAGACACTAGATGCAGCAATCATTAAAGATGGAAGTTTTGAAAGGAAGATGGTTAGGGGTTGTCCGGAGATATAAGCATAATGTCTACAAAAAAAGGAAGCTAAATTAAACGGAAAAAATGGCAGGAGGAATTAGCCGAGTATGGTGGAGCTATATATATATATATATATATATATATATATATCTGAATTCAATTGACTTGAATTTCTAGGTGTAGTTGCAACTTACAATAACGAGGAATGAGTTATGAGTGCCGATTTTAAGTTGGGAAAATCAGTAGTTAGTACTCATCCACAGTCCATAAATTTTTCTCATTATTAGAGCGTTGAAGCACGTATAGGAAGGATAACTTCGATGCTCTTCCTTATCATTCTGGTTTAGCAGATTTAAACGGATTTGCTCGTTTGCCATCAGCTACCTTCGTACCTACAGTTGAAAAACCTAACATTTCTCTGCATTATTTGCATTAAGTATTGAAGGAGCTTGACTTCTCAGGATGTATAAAAGATATTCCTTTTGCTACCTGTAAATTGTGGTTCCTCTTATTCAGTTTGATCAATGTTGTCTTCCTTGCAGAAAAGTTCGAATATGATTGGCAAGTTCTTTGTGTACCATCCGGCCATCCGGGTGCCCTGCCTATGGTATTTCTACAGCCCAGACTCAGTCAAACATCAAGTAATGCGTTAAGAAATTTTCTTTGCTCAATAAAGACTGAGTTTACCTTATACATTTCTCACTTTTTTTTTTAATTGAAAGAAGCAGAAAGCTGTCATCGGTGTCTGTGATTGCCTTATATTGTTTGTTTGTTTGTTTGTTTTTATAATCTTTTTGTTTTATTGTTTTGGGCTTTTGTGCTAATTACACAAATAATTCCTGAACTATGTGAAATTATCAAATTCGGTACTTAGATTATAACAAAGGTATTTGATATTTAGATAATAAAAAGGTATATGACATCTCAACTATAAAACTGTATGCTTAAGTAAGCCAATTATAGAGTCAAGCCATACATAAAACCACATGGAATATTAATTTCATGTCACATCAATTAAATTCCATAATATTAATGACGTATCATTCAGTGACTGACCAACTTTTTTTCTTTTTTTAAAAAGAGCATATTTTAAGTACCAAAATACAAAACACAAAAGAAATTAAAAAAAAAAAAAAACCACCAACAGGCCCAAGACAGATTCCTTTTGTTCAATTTTTTTTCAAACAATCGTGCTTGTGTACTCTTGAGTGATGCTGAAATGAAACTAATAAAAGAGCTGAAACAATGTTTTGATGAGCGACGATAAACGGAGAAAGAGGGTAGAGAGTTTAGAGACGTGCATGCCTTTTCTGCTAGGTTTCTCTAATGTCGTAAAGATCATCTCAATCTGCTTGCCCTCGCGTCTCAGGCTGCCAGACATCATCCTTAAAATTCCACAATAATTTACAATTTAATGGATTGAAATTTCTCACCCATTATACCGCCTTTCTGTTTCTGGAACTCAATGTACCGCAACGTGCTGGCAAGGAAAGCATCAGAAGCACTATGCGAAGTCACAGAATCACTCTGCTTCTCGGTGTTGATTAGTTCTATCAGGTCTTGGATTGCAGCACTGGTAATTTGCTGGTTTCCTTTTTCAAAGAAGTAGAGGTACCTGAAGCAAAGTCACCAAAATACACGTTTATAATGTAAAGATTAAGCTGTGTAGATTGAGAAGGTTCGATTTGCTACAGCTCTAAGTACTGACTTGTTCAATATCTCGACAAAGAGTGTTACTGGCCCACTGCTACCTCGTGCAACATTCGCCATTTGCTGAGCAGCATTTGCGATCCTCAATGCACGCTTTAGGCAAAGCAGGACCCTGCAACCTCTCCTTTAATTTTTCAGTTCTAACCATTGAAAGGAATTTATTTGTTTACTTAAAAAGATAACTACTAAACACGAAGGAGTAGGGGATTATCAAAGAAGAAATCCAAAGTGTTCAGAAGCACAGACAATGAAGAAAGCATAAGAATTTTCAAGCTAAAACTGGTTAAGTATGAGGTCACACCTTTCCCCATCCTTAATACCGTCTTGATCATCAACCCAGAAAAGATGTGAACATGCATAAACAGCTCTGCACTGATCAGGCTTCTTCAATAGCCGAGCTGAATACTGACCAAAGTAACACATTTAAGTTTTGTACAAACAGATCAATAAAGCACAATAATCAGAGAAGGGGCAAGCATTATTACTCCTGTGGCCTTGTGTGTCAATGTATCTCGGTTCTCAACACCAAATACATTCATCCTCTGGAGAGTCCCAATTATCAGATGAATTGCGGTCACTTGGGCTTTGGAGTCCTAAGAGCAACAAACATTCATGAAACTACACAAATTAGAAGGCATGAATGCGACTGACTTCATAGCTTTTTGATTGAAATGTTCACTGATGAGTGGACAATTACCGCAATTTCTTCTTCATATAATACAAACGCTTGAGTGAAAAATTCATATGCAACATGCTCAAGATCACAGTCATTAGCTGCCTGAAATTAGACAGGAAATAAAGGTTAGAGGATAGAGGCTCAAGATGAAATTTAAGGTTCTCTTCATCGAAAAATAATACAAAACCATTGACAAAACCCGCAATACTGCATGATGCATGAAATGTCATTATCAAAATGGTGGAAAGGCATTAAAATTAAATCATCATGAAGGGAGATTAGAAGTCGTCATTAAAATACCGATCCATAATGTATGAAATCAAGATATAAACTTCAAGAAATATAAGTCACAACTGTAAGGTTGTCAAAAATAAAGCTGATTGTTCTTGTACGCACCACCTGCTTCATCAGAAATCTCTCACTCTTTCTGAGCAGCTTTATTTATCTCAGTATGCTTTTTCCCAAATACCAATTAGAAAAATGGCAATGCTGCTCTTAAAATACAATAAAACTTGTTATTATCCAAAGAAATTCTTAGGATTCCATTAAGTTATTTAATGAATGACTTTATGCAGTAGTTAGTATAGTCAAGACTCAAGATTACCTCAGCACATTGCAGGTACAACCTTAATGCAAGTTCAGGTGATGGAACAGCTGAAAGAGCCTCGATGATCTAAAAGAAGAGCTATTAATGTGATCTTTTACACAATGATGATATATATATGTATATATGTACTGATATACACACTGCATATGAAAGTGAAAAACCCATATAAAACAGAGAAACCTGTGTCAATAGCTGAAAAATTTTCTTTGGTGTTGCCCACACCTCTTCTCCCACTATATCTCCCTCCTGTCCTTGTAACTGCCTGACCAACTGCCAACAAGCACTACAATAAGTCTGTATAATATAAACTATGAATTAATATATAATATATACTATATATAATAATGATGATGCCTTGAAACTGAACTGCCTGCATCTAAAATCCAGCTGAATTTTACTCGTAAGGATTTACTACTTCGAACTCGTAGGCAGAACTACAATGAGACAACAGTACACAATAATATGGAAAAGAAGCCAACTTAGCATTATTAGCTCAAATGGCATGCATATCTGGAGGTTGCGGGTTCAAGAAGACTTAGGCACGTGCTGTCCTTAGGTGAGTTGTGTAGATAGGGGTTGGGGGCTAAAGGGTAGATTAGAAATTAGAAAACAATATGGAAAAGGAAGAAACATACCCTAAGTGCAGAAAAAACAAGTGAAGGAACTGTAAAGGGCAGGCGTTTTGGTCCCCCGGCCATGGTATGCTTCCTCACAGCACATATAATCTGAAGGAAAGAAAATTATAATTCAGGGGTAAAAAAGTTATCCTTAATATCGTATTCTATGGGAAGTTAACAGGCATTAAACCTTAGTCACAAGCAGATGATCATAAAGTTCCATTTTCCTATCCTTTAAGAATATCCACTTTTATATTATATTGGCATATATTGTCCCGATAACAGTGAGGGAAATTAGAATAAAAGGAAGCATTGGAAAAACTTACCTTCAACATTTCCTCTGGTTCATTGTTATAAAGCATGTGTATGAGCCGAGCAACAGAATTTTGTTCCTCCTTGAAATCCTCCTCATCAAGCTATTGGCAGATACATTTACACATGAAGAACACGAGAAAGTACAACCATATGCAGATAACTTATGCACATTCACAGAAAAATGATAGGGAAAATAAGCGATAGAGGAAAGAGAAAATCTGATAAGGATCAAGAATCAAGTAATAAAAGTTACTTATATAATCCAAATCATTCAATTTTTATAGAATAACAGTAAAATTCTAGTTTAAATATGCACCTCATCCACATCAGCACCATCTATGTCCTTGATGAGACCTTTTATTAATTCGAACAACACCTCAACCTATAAAAGGCAATGTTATTTTCTTCAACAAAAGATTTTGATATAATTAGAGAAACAGAGAAGACTGAAGAGGCCTACCTTGTCAGCAGTCGAAATGCAACTGCTATTCTTCATAATGCTTTGAATGATAACCATTGCCATGACTTTATTTGTTCCATTATCAAGATGGTCCATTACACGTGGATAATTAGAAAGTGTCAGGGCCGTTACTATATCATTGTATTTCTCCAGTGGAGCACTCAGAAGTGCAACTACTTGTTTCGTTGCCCGGCTATCTTCTAGTTTCGGTATGTTAGAGAGCTTCTTAACACAGGCTCCCTGTTAGAAAAGATGAATCATAAAGAACAAACAATATTACTCAGATACATTCCCCAATCCGTAAAATAGCTTACGGCACTAAAGGAGATGTTTTCTAGATAGAGTCCTCAGATGAAACATACCAGTACTTGATCCACATAATCAAGTCGATCAGGATGAACACGAAGAGTAAAGGTCAGAAGAGAGACATACAAAGTTATAGCTCCAACAGCAGGCATGTCAACCTGTGCTTCTACGACCTACCATTAAATCATATCAAATCAGCTAGCAAAAAAACAGTAATGATTCCACATTAAACACATTAAAAATAGAGAAATGTGTTTACAAAACAGAAAAAAGGGGTAAGACGGGTCATCTTCTACAGAAATAGAGGTGGTAAGTTCTGGGGGACAACATCTGAGTTGATAATGTCAAAGCATTCACATTCTTTAATTGAATCATTCCTTTATAACATTGAAAAAAGTTTCAAGGAGGTAATTTGCAGCCTCTTGGTGAGAGTAATAGTTGATTTACCTTCCCAATTGCTTTGCTCAATTTAGTGAAGGCTTCTACTTGTAGAAATTCAGGTAATACCTAGCATAAAGAAGTTAATCAACAACTTGTAAAAGCATGAAGATTAAAGGTTGTTGTGCTGATGACTAATGCTAATAACTTACATCTACATTTGAAGCAGCATAATTTGATAGTCTGTCCATTAGTCGAGACAAAACTGTCTTAACGTCAACTGTTGGCTGTGTTAAAAGAAGATTTGTTTAGCTTAGTGCCCCAAATATAGAAAGACCAAAAAAGAAACTCATAATAATTAAACCAAGAAATTGGTTCCAATGAACAATGAGATCACACAACAGAATACTCAGTCCTATGAGGCTATTCAACAATACATGCTCAGTTTATGGGAACATAGAAGGTTTAGGAATGCAGGGCTTGTTAAGAAAACCGTGAACTGGAAACTCCTATGGAAACAATCAAATTAGCTAGAACATAAGAAATAAGTTGGTCAGGGGCAGCATAAATCTGTTCCCGGATGGCCTGTTCACTGGAAAATAGTAGCCATTCATTAGATTTTCTAGTCACACATACAGACTTCGCCATTTTGTAAATATTGAGAAACAAGAAGCATGTTAGCTAAGTTCTTGAGGCGGAGAAACTCATACCAAAGATGCCACAGTAGGGCAACTATAATAAAGCCTAAAGCTAAGAAATGTGTTAAGAGATATTAGGTGGCCCAGGGAGGTAGGGGAGGAGACAAGATATGATAAGAAGATTGTTGTCCACTACCCACCTGGAGGTGGGGGCAAGCACCTAATAATGTCTCAAGAGTCTGCAAGTGGTACTCATCAGGGAACACCTGAATTATGCAATCCATCAAATAATATTGGGCAAGATCATCTTTGCAATTGACGACCTGTAGAGAGCCAGATAACCTCTTTTAATGCTACAGATCTGTGAATTATTATATTAAAGGAAAGAGCAGTGGAGAAGGAAGTAAAATCACCTGCTCTAAGACTCTGGGAAGAACTGTTTCTTTGTACATCTCAAGGTCCACCCCTTCTATCTGACTGAGAACATGTAGATTTTTCCCAACCTAATAAGAAAGTTTAAGATAGAAGCATAAATTTCCCTCTAAAATGTGCATCAAACACACTGCTTCAGAGTGCAGCCAATCAAAAATTTTAGATTATCGATATTACAAGATCTTGAAGTTCGCTCCTTTCCTTTTCCCGCTTCTCTCTAGCTCTACCAGGTCCCTGCAGACCAGAAATCCCAAGTGAAGGCTTCAACTCAGGATGACCAATGAGTATGAATGATTCACAAGCACCATGACACCTGCATGGCCAAAATTTACGCTCTCATGATTTATTTTCACGTCTATGGCATGCAAGTATTGTGGTGCAATGGACATCTGAAAACATAGGGATAGCAGATGTTCAACAAACCTGATGCTGCATTCGCACCCAAAGTTTATTCATCTCAGTGAAATTCTGCAGCACAAATTCCACAGCATCCATCACAGTGTCAGCATCTCTGCAGGAAAAAAGAATCATGTCCTAAAAAGTGGCTAATTACAAATATATTTCCAAATTCTTTTGCATATTCTAATTTAGATATGGAAAATGAAACTTTAAAATCAGCGTGCTATCTTCTAAGTAAATTCAACAACAGCTACTAAAGAGATTTGACATATGTTCTTCAGCCCAAAGGATGATTCATAAAAATAGAATAGAATGATAAGAGTTAACAGAGCCATAAAGAGGAACAGTGCAAAAGCTGCTTCAAAGTAACTCATTTATTTTCATCAAATATTTGAAGAGAAATAGACATTTCAGGTATCTAATTTACACACTAACCAAAATACTGAAAGGAGAAAAATTATAGACTAGGAGCATGACTCCTTTCCTAACACGAACTATTCAATTGTCTTGGGAAGCAGTTCAACAACATTGAAATATCATTAACCATCAATATAGACATAGAAATTAGAATCAGTCAGCTTCCGAAATGAAAACTCTATTTTCAAGGGGGGGAAAAAAAGAGGAAAAACTAATCAAGAGATCTAACCCTTCATACTCAGAACCAATATCTGGTAACTTGTCTCGACTGATCTGAGCAAGGTAACTTCTTAAAAAAAGTCCACGTATGGGATGCTGAACTCCACGACACATTTCCACAAGGTCTTTAAGAACTTCCTTAGCAGGAGCCTCCTTAGATTTGATATAGACAGATCCTACCGTACATAGGAGATACCTGGTAGATTACCTATTAGAACTTCATATACAAATACAATGGAGGGGTAATATTTCATAACATTCACATACAAATACGCGATTTGACTATTTCAAGCTTATTTAGTTATGAAGCAGAAACTGACTTTCCTGAACTAGGATTTTCCAAATTTTCCATTTCGTCTTCTTTCAAACAAAAATTAAAGTCCTGTTTTAGCAACGGGTACTACAATTGCAAAAAATTATAGCTGAAAAGAATGATAATGCATGCCTTTAATTGTTCGAAGTTTGGAAATGATACAAAACGTAAGCAATATTATAGAATTCCTCTATTAAATTTGTTTAAGAAAAATTATTTAAATCACTTACAATCTAGGCAAAATATTGCCGGCATGTTGAACAAGCTCGTACAAATCAACCACGGAAACACCGTGTTTGCTGTCGTCTTTGAAGAACATCTCCAATTTCCTCAATTCATCAAAAGCTCGCATATCTAAATTCAAATCATATATACATAAAAATTCACTCAAAAAATTCAAACACACTCGACTCGATCAATCAACAAGAAAGAAAAACAAAGAAATTACAGAGTTCGTAGTATTTGTGAGGAGAGAGTTTGGAGGTCCGGAGTTCCGACAGCATAAGAGCAGAGTACTTGAGAGCTTCTCTAAGATTATTGGAGTCCTGAAATGAGATAAATCCAAATTAGTACAACTGAAAGAGGATTGGAGATCTTGATCCATTCAAAATCAAAGGGAGTGAAAATTTCGGTACCAAAGCTCGATGCATGTAATAGGCGTTGTGTTGAATACCGGCGATCCCTTCCGCCAGCCATTTTTCTTCGTCCTCGGCTCCGTTTAACATCATTCTCTCTCTGTCCTTGTTCTCCACTTCTCGAGAGCTTGCTTGAACAACGTTCGGTCCTTACTTTCCCCAAGTCTAAGTGACCTCGTTAAAAGTCTAAGGAGAAAAGAACAAACAAAGACGCCCATTGCCCAGCTGGAGCCTGCATGGCATTTTCGAATAGAGAATTGTATTGGAGATGGACTCTTCGTCCAACCCAAAATTGCCTCAAAACGCAAGCCTTAGCTCTTAACCGACTCAGCTTAGCCCAAGTTTTAGAAAAGCCTGGAATCACTATCAATAGGCTTTTCATAAACACTGCTACCTGGGCCTCTGTCTATTGTCATAGAAATGTAGTTATTTATTAGTTAAAGTAAAATAAAATCAACAAAGATTAAACTCAATTAATTAATTTAATACACCTAATAAATTATTCCTACATGGCTAAATATGATCTTGAATACTATAGACATATAACAAGAGCATACCATGGACATATTACCAGTTAAATTTTGATAGACTTATTATACATCACATCTAATAATTTAACGATTAATATTTAATTTAATAAATTTGTTAATGATTTTGATGATAATTAATTGATTTTTTCTATTATAGTTTGTAATCAATAAAACATAAACTAATATAAAATAATTGTTTCATATAAATTTTATATTTATACATTGATAATGTATAAAATCTATATATTATCATAGAATATCATCTTATTAAGAAATAAAATTTAAAAATATGTACAAAATATTAATAAAATTTTTAATTTATATTCAAGATCTATAAATTTTACAGTTTTTACATTTACTGGTGTAAATCAATATTTCAAGTTTAAACCCTTCTTATAAAAATTAATGATTAGCGTGAAGCAATATCCAAGTCAACGTCAAAGTAGAGGGCTAGTTTGCGTATAAAAGTACCAATAAAATATAATTACAGGTTTGATTTCAGTCTTAACATGATTATTAAGTAGATTATCTTGGCGGCAATTACCTAATGTTGAAAACTGGTTGGGGAAGTTTAGGTCCACTGATTATTAAAACAAAGAACATTAATAGTCAAAGCTTCAAATTAGGCCAGATACGTGCCGTGTCATCTTTGTTTCAAATTCTTTCCTCGATCACCTCGTTTACCCACGTTGCCCAATTCCCATAATTTTAAATTATTTTTATTAAAGAATATTAATCGTGTTTTACCTCTGCTTGTTCACTGTTTCTTGTGTCTTCTCAATGAGGAAATGTCCGAGAATTTTCTTTGGGTTTTTACAAATTTTATTCTTGCTCCCACTATTTGAATTGGAAAATCTTTACGGGCTTGTTTTCAAGCAAGAAGAAAAATCTCAGTCAATAAATAGGAACATTGACGCATGAATTGAATTTGAAGAACTGTGCTCTGGTTGAAGTGACAAAGATGATTAAGAAGGGAAATACAGAAAAGCAGGGTAGTTGATAATCATGGTGAGCTTGTGAAATCAGCACAGTCAGGAAATTTTTTAGTCTCAGTTCATGTATTTTTCAGACCCAGGTATTGCTGACTTTTCCCCATTTTCAAACACTTTTGTAATTTGTCCAGGAAACTTTATAAACTAGCCATGATAATTTTTTTCAGACCTTCCATTGCTAGGAGCCTGGAAACCAAAAGATTGCAGGAAAACTAGCAGGGACTTCGCTATAGTGAAAAGGGTATGCCATTGTCATCAGCTTGTCATTCAAACATTGTTTTTGAACGAAACAAATTCATTGATAGCAGTCCAATTTCAGGCTCTTGAGAAGATAGCCAAGTGTTGTGCAGCCATGGCTGTCTTTATAGGAAGAGACACAGAGAAGGCTCTCTGGTAAGGTGACATCTTTGATGATAAGCATATGGAATCCTAGAGTTCTTTCCTCTGATAAAGCACTGAAAATGTTATGCAGGAGTCGTATTTCATATCCCAGCTACAGTGCTCTCCTGGCAGTCCACAAGGGAAAAATGGTCCTGGAAGTACTACCGGTTCACCATTTAGAAGGTTTGAGCCAAAGTCATATGTTAAAATCATTTGAATTGTTAGAGTAAGTTTCTGATTTGTATCAGTTTTACAGGTTTCAGGTTAGATTTGAGACCTGAGTTATATCTCAATAACAACACTGTTAGATTGAGACATGCCGAGGAACTAGAGCCTGAGGAAGCTGAATCTCCAGCATTTTGCGCTGCCTCAGATGTAGCAAGAGATGATATTGGAGGCCTACAGGATGGCAATTCTAGTCTTAATCATAACCACAAGGCCATTCTGTTGAATTCAATTTCCGTAATCAGAAGAGAACTGCCCGAACCAAATCTTGGATGGCCTTTGCTTCTGAGAAAATCTTCTCCAAATCAATTGTTTCAGAAACCTGAAGCTAGAGATATTTCTGTTGTGGAATGGCCGCTGAGCCAGCCTAATCGAGTTACCACAGTTGTCAACCAGATTGCTTTGCATTCAAATCAAACCAGCGTCAATTCTGAGACAAATACTAATGATTCTACTATTAACGATCACAATTCTGAAGCAAAATCAGTGATTAATGACAACAGAAGTTCAAAGGATGAAAGTTCTGAGCTTGACTATAATGCAGAAGTTTCAGTTTCTTTAAATACAAAAGATTTAGAATCATATTTAAAGCCAGGTTGGCCTCTCCTCCGAATTAAAGCTTCCACTACTTCAGATTCTTTTTCGGAATTAGGAATTATAAAAATGCCGATGGTTGAGAGTGTAATAGTATCAACCAAAGTGGAAAACCATGTCCAAATAGAAAATTGTTTGCCATCACTAAGAAAGATGCCGAACGACTTGAAGCTTCGTTGCAAGCAATTCAGTCTCAGGGAGCTTAAGCAAGCAACTTCTGGATTCTCTCCAGGTAATCTTTCAAGTTAAGCTTCTTTTGGAGTTCAATATGTATTCTTAAGTCTTAGAGACACGCAGCTTTTGATCTTGTTTTTGAAGTCTTTTCTCGGATACACTTGATTGTCTTGCCAGAAAACTTGATTGGAGAGGGAGGATGCAGCAATGTATACAAAGGGTGCCTTCTCGGTGGCAAGCCAGTGGCTGTTAAAGTTTTAAAATCATACAAGGAAGCTTGGAGTGACTTCTCCTTGGAAGTTGACATTGTTTCTTTATTGAAACACAAGCATATCACGCCTCTAATTGGAGTTTGTGTTGAAGATGACAATCTCATCTCTGTCTATGACTTCTTTCCCAGGGGGAGTTTAGAGGAAATTCTCCATGGTAATTTCCATAACATGCAAGGTTTACTTCTGTTACATAACATAAAGATACAGAAGATTTACTAGTTTCACTATACATTATTTCCAAAACAGGTGAAAACAAGAAATCTGTGTTGCCATGGGGGATCAGGTTTAAAGTGGCCATGGCAATTGCCGAGGCTTTAAATTACCTGCATAATGAATGCTTTCCATCCGTTATCCACAGAGATGTAAAATCTTCCAACATTCTTCTCTCTGATGATTTTCAGCCACAGGTACCCTTTAATTAGATGAGTTTCTAACCTGATGGCTTTTTTAAAAACTTGAAGTTTCAATAACTTTCCACTTCACCCTGGCAGTTATCTGATTTTGGGCTTGCCATCCGGGGACCAATTGACTCAAATTACATGATTGACAGCAATGTCGTTGGAACTTTTGGGTATATAGCTCCAGAGTATATGATGGAAGGAAGGGTAAGCGACAAGATTGATGTTTACTCCTTTGGCGTTGTGCTTCTAGAATTGGTATCAGGAAGGAGGCCAATAAGCTCAAAGGCTCAGAAAGGACAAGAGAGCTTTATCCAGTGGGTAATAATTTCTGCTTTTACACATTTTTTACTAGTTGAGTATATGAGAAACTTCAGAAAGATGTGTTCATTCCACGTTAAATAACCAAACTATGATCTAACACAGGCCAGGGCATTATTAGAAAGAAGGAATCTCCAAGGGTTAGTGGATCCAGCATTAGATGGGGATTTAGACCTTGTTCAAATGCATAGAGTGGTTCTCGCAGCCTCCCTCTGCCTCAATCAGTTGGACGGATACCGGCCAAAAGTTAGCCAGGTAGACATTCTTGCCGTCTGTATCTAATCCGCCTAAACTTTGAACAATAGGTAATAGGAATATCACTCAGCTGCTATTATGGTGGTTGACACTGCCCTATGCCCTGCTCCATTATTAAATTCCTCCAAACAAATGCTTGACATATTTTCAGTCATGTCACATTACAGTACATTGTTTGAGACAAACTTAGAAAAGAGTAACTGATTCTCATTGTCTACCCTCCAGATACTAGAAATATTGCGAGGAGAGAAGGAGCCAAGTGCGTGGTTTAATTTTCATGCTACTGATTTGAAAGTGCCAGACGACCAGGAAGATGATCAGCTCTCTCCAGAATTTGTTCACAAATTTTATACTTATCTGTCAGTATCATTTAAAAAGGATGACTCAACATCAAAATGCAGTAATTATATTAGATCAAGATGCACAGCTGGAAAAGAGCGTCGTTTAAAGCTGAAGAGCTACCTTCAGAAAAAGCAGGGTCGATCTTATTCACTTTCATAGTTCCACAGCATTTTTGTTGGTTATTCATTGAGCTAAAGCTTGTTATGCGAGCTTGAAATTATATATCAATTTGATTCCTCGATGTAAATAGCTGTTATGATATTAGAATTTTTTATGATTGTTGGAGTTTATCACACGTGCATTTTGCTAAGCAATTAGAAAATGAAATGAAACATGAACAATTCAAATGTCAGAAAAGAATAACAGGTAGTCTTCTCTTGCTTTCTATTAGAAAAATCTCAAACTGTACAAGTTGGGCATTGTAGCCCTTTACCGCCAAGCATTTCTGCAAGAATTCAATTCAGATAACTGATTGAAATAATTAAGGCCGCTCTTTTCTGGGGGTGAAAAAAAATAGCCCCTCGAAAGTAAATGAATCAAAATGGAACCGTATAAGGCAATGCATAAATCTCAGCCTCCGGGAGAAAGTGTGCTCGCGGGCATGCACTAGCACGACATGTAATATCATTGTCGACTTCAGATTTCCTACTGGCAGGTTTTCCTTGCTGCTTTGTTGTAAAAAGCCAATCATCTTCATCATCATCATCATTCTGCTTAGTTTGGAGAGGAAGAAACATCCAATCCTCAACCAGAGTTCTATATTGCATGGCTGCCTTCTGCACCTCATTGTCATACACAGATGTTCCGGAAGAAGAGGGAATTGGCTCTCTCCATTCATCATCACACCGTTGTTTCTCTTGAGGCACAGGAGTACTATTATTTGGTTCTTTACTCCACAGGGAACATTGCTCTTGAGCTTTTAACGGGGTTGAACAATCCTTCCTTTCAGAAGTAGAGCATACGTATGCAACAGGTTCCCGAGGCTTTTTCAAGGAAAACCGAATCTTTACAACATTTCCTGTTCATTGCACAATATAAGAATCAATATCCCAATATACATGCCTCTCTGAAACTAGAACAGTAAACAAATGGAGCCAATCTGATAAAAAGATGGAGTATGAACAAATCTCACCATCAACCCTGCATTCACTGAAGGACTGGGTTTCCCTTTTCCTCTGGTTGCTGTTTAGGCTGCCATCAGATATGTAGCAAACAGGTGGCTCATGTTCCTCAGTAATATCACTCTTCTCCAATTGGTTATCTTTATATCCACCTAGAACATCATCAAGCTTCTTAAATTTCTTTAAAGGACCTTGAGTTTTCTCCTTTTCTTTCCTTTTCTTCCTTTTCTCCTCCTTTCCCCTCTTCTTATGTATTTTCTGTTCTATTTCGGGCAGAACCTTTTCTCTCTCGAGCTTTATTGCACACCAGAACAAGAAATTTAGAGGGGCAACATCGAAAGACTATAGAATTATGATTTACCATAAAATTGATGTAATGGGATTTTTACTTTGGCATAGACATTAGAAAAATCAATTAGAAATTGAATTCAGACACCCTGGATAAACAAGGCAACAAGTTCATAGTCATAAACTCCCACTCTAATAAATATCAATTATCCAGCTTTTCAATAATTTAATAGATAAAATTAAATGCAAGCCCCAATATATTAAAAAGGAACCCAAAGCTCTTTGAAGAAAAACCCTAAACCCAAACTATTTGGGGATTTCATTTATATACTACCAGGGTTTTTTGTACAAATCTTTCTTATTTACAAGTACAAAGCCTAGTAACAACAGTCAATCGATCCCTTTCATATACCTTTTTCAGGTACAAAAGATTACAAATAACAATCATAATTAACTATCACAAACGCATACAGATGAGCAACAAAGGTGAAACCAAATACTTTTGCTCAACGAACCTTAATTGATTCGACCAATCCCTTCCCTAAATTCCCTCGAGGCGGGTAAGGAAAGCACCGTGACATTATCGGCCTTTTCTTTTTGAAATCCCAAAGAACTTCCTCAACAAAACTTATGAATCAGTAACCCGAGATTGTTCAGTATCCGAAAATTTTAAAGATCTAAACTTTTTGATTTCTTTTCTCCACAAGAAAGGAGACGCGAAATCGACTGCCTACAACTAGGGTTTTCTTAGATCTCGCATGCCAAAGAAACGAGGTTGGTGTCTATATATAGCGTCAGCCGTGAGGAGATAACCTAAGCGTTCGGAGTTTCTCTTTTGTTACCGATACTGCCCTTCACGCGTTTTTGTATTTCAGTGGAAATTACAATGTTCTCTTTGACCTTGTTTCGTAACTTCGCTGTAGTTTACGTATGCAATTTCGATTTGGCCTTTTTTTTTTAATTTAAATTTTTTAGGTGAGAAAGTGAGGTCGTTTTGATTCGTGGACATCTCAAATGCCACGTAGAAATTAGAAAGCTTACACCCGTCAAAATCCTAGTGGTTTAGCCAAGAACAAGGGAATCAGAGGAAGTTCTGGAAACCGGAGACAAACAGAGATTGACAGCTCAATTTTGACTTCCAAAAGGGTTAACGGACTCGCTACCCTCTGCAAAGCCTTAGCTGGCGGCGGCGCCACTGATCAACGGCTGACTCGAGCGGCGTTGATGAGTACATGCCTTTCTTCATCGTCAAATTTTTGAGTAAGAAAGAGTTTAAAAATAATAATGAGAAGAGAAACATTTCCAGGAATAACCAAGAGTCTGAGTCGCCATGTGATTACTTCTACCTTGAAACTTGGTGCTGTGTGGGTAATATTACCGTTCTCCAAATCAGATAACCAATATTTCCCACTGTGGTTGTTTGTTCTATTGAAAACAGAGTATATAATCAAGGATAGATGATAAGTGTACCTGCAACTCTAACAGTAAAGACGATTTTCAGTAGCCGTTGAACTAGCTAGTTAGCTTCTTCGTTAGCCTGGAAATTTGCCATTCTTGTCTGATACTACTTCGAAATACCACGTGTATCTTTCTATGTAAGGCTAACCATCCCTTCTATGGGGTTTTGTGTCTGTAGATGCTATATCATCCTCGCAGTCTATCACCTACATCTTACCAGCCTATCGGGCTAGCGCATTCAGAAGAAGTAAAGCATTTTCTCTCGCGGTTAAAACGTTGTGTGCTTTTGATTGCCAGTAAATTAAGTATATCTTTCTTTCTGGTGTTCATTGACTGGCCACAGTCACATCAAGAGAAGTCCTTGGAGAATGGTTATCACCGCAGGGGATTGTGGGGTTCCATTGTGGAATGACTGAATACGGCGGGAGCTCCCGAGTGTTATCAACCCCAATGCGGTGGTGGCAAATGGCAGATGCCGCTCAATCGGAGAAGCTTCGTGCTCCTATTTGTTGGAAATTGACAAAGCCTTTCCAGGCGTTATCATTGGAAAATGCCGTCCAACCAATCTCCTCCTGGATCCTGATACCCGGACTAGAGTGGCAGCTGGATTTACTACACATGAGGTGACGTTTCTGGCCCGTAATCACACTGGTCCAGACCATCAGCCATGGCCAGACTGGCCCATTAATCCCAGGACTTGAACATGGCCACATGGCAGCAATTGTGAAAAATGCATCTCAACAACCTTTCATGGCCCAAACGCATTTGCAATTTGCAGAGCTCTGCATGGAAATTTTGTCTTTTCATATCCACCACATAAATGCGAAGGTTGGTGAACGGTGATAGAAGAAATTAGTAACATTTTTATTAATTACTACATTTGAGATTTTGAAAACAGCTGCTGAGAATTAATAAAAATGCTATTATTCAGCCTTTTCCAATGACCAAACTGACAATTTCTCCGATCTCTGATTCCTCCCCTGTATAACGCCTGACTCTTTCACGTCCGAATTGAGTAATTTCATTCAAAAACCACCCCGCTCTCTGGCCCGATAGTTCTGTGACTTGCTGTCACAAAATCTGCATGTGTAGGTCGTCGTTTACCGCCACCTTTATATCTCTCTCATAAATGCTTTGGGTTTTAATGCCTTTTGGGATTTGACAAAAGGGCAGAGAGAAAGTTTCCTAAGCATTCTCAGACTCTCTTAGTCCAGCTCTCATCTATCCTTTATTTTCCTTATTTAGTTCCTTACATATGTCAAGAAATTATGTCCATAATAATAAATTTACTTTAAAATATCTTAAGATTTTGTCCGTTTTGCAACTCTACTTATAACCATCCATGGGTTTCTTACATGGTGGTCTATTTCAGTTAAACCAGAAACAAAAGGCAACAAAGAAGGCAAAGGTTTAAGAAAGAAAGAGTGAGCGATTGGCTCATGCATCTCTTCTGGTATAACTATTTAAGGAGAGCCTCAGCCTTCTTCTAGCTTTGTACTTACCTACGCCATTTTCGTATTCCCTCTCGTTTTCTTATTGATAATCGTCTACCAAAGTATGTGAATTTACAAGGGCCAAAGGGGACATTTTCTTATGTTGCAATAGTTATTATGGCAGTTCGAGCACAGTTGTGTCCTGAAAATATGGGTTTACCTTTGCCCATGTGCGGCCTTCAGGATTGGATGGTAAACCCTGCGCCTGCTGTTCCTGCCTGTGAAGATGATTTTTGTTTCAGTCTTCAAGATCCTTTTCAGCAGTTGGTTCCTTTTCATCTGCAACAAAACGTCCAGAACTTGGCTTCTGCTTCTTCTTCTTCCAAATGTGATACTTTTCCCTCCATGGCAGTTTCTCAATCTTTAGATGCTCAACTGGAGATGCAAAGGCAGGAGCTTGATTGCCTTCTTCAATTGCAGGTAAGAATTCCTTCTTCCTGTATTCGATTCCATCAGAAATTGATCTCTTTTGTCTAGTTTTCTTATGCAAAAGTCATCTTGGTTTTGTCATTATGGGTCTTGGTTTTACTGAAAATTTCCTGTTCAATTTTTGGCCGGGAAAAAGCAGAATGAGAGGCTAATATCTGCTTTACGAGACCAAAGGAAGCGACAACTGGCCACCCTGCTAAAGAGTGTAGAATTAAAGGCCTTGTATTTGATGAGGCGAAAAGAAGAAGACTTGGCACGAGCAACAAAGAAAACAATGGAACTTGAAGCCTCTCTAAGAAAAGCGGAAATGGAGAGGGAATCATGGCAAAGACTTTCAAAAGCAAATGAAGCAATCGTAATGGATCTAAGCAACACACTGGAACAGGTCAAGGAGAGCCTAGTCTCGGTCAGCAATACAGCCGAAGATGCAGAGTCTCTATTCTGTGGTTCGTCTGACAGATATCAAGAAGGAGAAGTGAAAGAAGAGAACAAAAAGATAGCTTGCAAACAATGCAACTCTAGGAGCTCGTGCGTTCTCTTTCTACCATGCAGACACCTGTGCTCGTGCAAGTCTTGTGAATCTTTTCTTGATTCTTGTCCCGTCTGTAAATCTGTAAAGCAAGCAAGCATGAAGGTTTTTTGGGTCTAACAAGAAAGGCACAGAAGAAAGAAAGAAAAGAGATGCTTAGGGAAATCCTTTTGGGTGAAAAACACTTGTTCATACATGTACTGTCATCATGGTGCTTTCGTTTTTGTTTGCTTTACGGGTCTATGTTAACAGATTTCCGTTTTTCTTATTTTATTTCTTCTTCTGTCCACCCGACGACCCGTCTGAGACTTTGCAAATGATGACAGTATTGGTTTGGTGAGAATCTTTCAACCTTCACCTTTTTCGGGTTAATTACCACTTTCCGATTTAGATTTTTTTAACGAGGGATTGTTTTGGCTCTTTTTGTTCACGGGAAATGGCAGCTCGCTTCAGCGGTAACAGTGTACTATTCTTGTTTAACTGGCAGAAAAGATACTTGATAGCCGTGTTTGACAATTATCGAAGGGTGGAACTTTCCACCGCCACCTACTCTTTTTTCTTTCTCCAATGAAATGACAAAAGATGTAAAGAGAGTAGAAAGAATCTGGAAATTGACTGCCCTGGAGCCTAAACAATCCCCTTGTTCTAGAGTAACAGGAAGCTCCAGGAATCGTGAATTGATAAACCTTCCAAACACTCATCAAACCTGCGTCCTGCTGCTTCATGTACGATATCCGATGCACAAAAGCAATATGAAAGAAGAAAGAAAGTTCAAAGAAGCTCATTCCACGTCCTTTCTGATGAGAAAGTTGAATCAAAATCTGCAAATCACTTTCAACTTGTTTAGTAATCGTTGCTATCTATACCAATTCCGTCCTGGTGGAGAGAGAATGGAAAGGATCATCCCAGAGTTTTGAGTGTGTTCTGGGACCCACCGAGGGTGATTGAGTGGGCCCTACAACTTGTTCTAAGATCAGAGGACCGTTTCCAAGTGGGAGTTGAGAGTGAGACTAGAGAGGGGAGAGAAGATGATTCGTATGGGAAATCGGGACGGGAGATTTGTCGTTCCCCGTCTCCAAACGAAGCCAGACCACGAAAGTTCACAAGAATGAATGATAACCTCTTTTGCCTTTGTGGCTTCGTAGGCGTGAAGGCATTTGTGGACAGCTAAGATCAAAATGTGGATTCCATGGGCCATTGACAAGATATTACGAGTTATTGTTGGATCTGTGCATTGTATTTCGGCCTTCGGTTGGTACACTATGGTGAGGTGGAGGAGTGGTGGTTTTCTAGGCTGGAGATTGGTTTCGTAAATGGCCCAACTTAGCTCCTCGCTTCTCGGTAAGTCTTGGACCCATCTAAGGTTTACTTAGTGGCCGTCAATCCGAATATTGAGTCGGCGAAATTATTTGAATTGTACTTTAAATTTTATAAAATCTTATAAATTTTTTTAGTTCGATTTTGAAACATTAAATTAAAGAGTCAAGTAATATTCTATTCACAAGATTTAAATTTTATATTTTATTTAAAGAAAAATTGAACTCCTTTCTTTCGTTCCAACAAGCATTAATAACAATGTTCTTAATTTCAAGTTAAAGAAGTTAATACTAGAGGTTTCGAGTTGAAACCTCTAAACATCCAAACAAAAACTTTGTAAGATTGAATGGGACATGCAGTACCTATCTAATCTATTTTGTAGCATGTGGCATTGATTTGTGCTTTCATCAATTTTGAATAGAAGGCTCATGTAATTTGTTAATCTAAACTTGGATTAAAAAGAAAAAGAACAACTTTTTTTTCTTATGTTTTTTTTAATATTTGTATCTATAATTTATATTTGATAAATTATCAATAAATATCATGTACTATTTCATTAATTTCTAAATTTAAAAATAAAAATTATTAAATTTATTAATTAATAAGTTATCATTATTTAATGAGCTATACCTAATTAAGCAAGATGATTTTTTATTTTTACAAAATTATAAAAGTATTAATGTTGGATAAACTATCATTAAGCCAATTACGGCGAAACGAAAAATTACTATAATACAAACAGCGGTATGCAACTTTTGAGTGTGTGACAAGGACGTGAAGGTAAATTTACCACTAACATTGCCTCATTGCGTGAGCATAGTAAAGCAGTCTGATCACAGAGCGGAGCCTTAGAAGTTTCGTCAGCCCAAACGGCCCAACAATGTCGGCATCAGGCATATCAGACTCCAATTTTATCATCCAACGGCTGGAACACTTTGCTTTTACTTTCACAGGGCTTCACACTGATAAGATCTTGCCACGCGTCCATGCTTGCCTATGTGAAATGCAAACGACTTTTCCCCAGTTGCTTCCCTCTGAGTTTCCGTCGGGCGTCCACTCGACTCGTTTCCCGGCAATTTTGCACCCGATAGAAAAAGGGAATATAGAGGAAGAAATAAAATAAAAAAGAGAAAAAGCCATAGCCAGATTCTCTCTCAGCGAACTGAGGAAGAATTTTCCTTGAAGCGATGCAACAGGGAGATTTCAGCTCCTACTATCATCACGCTCACCATTCAAACCCAAACCCGAATCTGAATCCGAATCCAACACCCACTGAATTTCACCAACCATCTTACGCATCGGCACCACCTTTCACCTCCGATTACTCCGTTTATCCCCCAAATTACCCTCCATATTCGCAAAATCCCGATCCTGTCCCTCCCACCGCCCCCTCATACGCTCCTACAGTCTCAGCCGCTGCAACTCCACCGGTGCCGACGCTAACTTCACAATCATCTTTCTATCAACAACCCATTGCGCCACAGTCCGTGGCCGCTGCTCCTTCATTCCCGCCTTATGATTCACATGTTCCCTATCAGCAACCGACCTCCCAGCCACCTTATTGCCAGCCGTATGATCAACATCAGACAGCTCCAAGCTATGGCCCTCCTCAGCCAAACCCTAATCCTAACCTTAATTCGCCTTATTATTCAGCTCCATTTTCCCAAGTAGGATCCTCAGTAACCTCTGTCCCTCCGGCATACGATAATCCGTACGATAATTCGATGAAGTTCGATCAAAGTGGTGGTAGTTATTTCGACGATAAGTTTGGAGGGGGCTATAACCCGAACCGATCCGATTTAGGATCTTATCTCTATGGTAAGCGAACGGATAGTTACTCACGATACGATGATGATGGTGGATGCGGTGACGGAGTTTATGCGTATGAAGGAGGGAAGGTGGAGCCTTATGGGGCACGTGGCACAGCTCCAAAATCATCGACTTGGGTTCAATTCGATGATTATGGGCGGACTATTAATATCCCTTCTGGGAAGGACTCGTCGGGTGGGTCAGGTTCAACTTCTGGTAAGATTGCGAGGGCGGTGCCAAAGGCAGAGACCCAGCAAGATGTAAAGAGTGGGGTCCAGAAGTTTCGGGTTAAGTTGTTGTCTGAAGGTGGAGGATATGCCCCCATGGATGTACTTTGCCAGGTAATTTTTAATTAAAATTCGTAGAAATTGATTTACTTTTGGTTGTAGAGATGAAGTTTCTGGCATCTAGTTCAACTATTTTGGTTCTATTGTTGTATTATACGTGAATTTAAAGTGGATGGTTAAAATTCTTGTGAGAGTTCTTCAACTTTTAATCCAAGAAGTCGCCTAGTTCTGTATGATTTATTAACATTGCAGTTCATATTGATATTGTTAATAGTAATTGTGTTCTCTAGTTCCCTTATCTGTTCATCTAGTACTTTTAATTACGAGATAGCTTAATTTTCTGGTTTCAGATTGGTTTAGATGGTATTCGAATGCTTGACCCTAGTACCAGTCGAACATTGAGAATATATCCACTTGAGAACATCACAAGATGTGAAGTGAGTTGCTTAGTATATTCTTTTAATTTCTTCCTCCTTCCCCTAATTTTTCTTTGTGGTTTTCTTTCTATTGATAGCCATTGTAATAAAAACGATTATCTTCTGATGTAGGTGATGGACTCATCTACCTTTGCATTCTGGTCCAAGAGCTCTGTTGACTTTGAACCAAGACGGATCAGGTTGCAATCAAACAATTACACTACGAACACCCTTCTGGATATTGTAACAGCTGCAACTGTACAGGTTGGTGTCATAGTGTTATGACTTTCTTAATTTTTTTTTACAAGTTTTACTGTTTAATTTGTATGACTTCATCATTATCATCATTGTCTACTTTTTTCTGTTAGGGGTGATGGGAAGGGTTGTGGTTGGTATATTCTCAATCCATATCTGAAGTGTTTCAATTCTTCAGTTAGAAAAAAAAAAAAAGCTGTTGTTTTGAGTTTTATATATCCTGGAGTTGGTTTTATGATTCTTAGGTTGGAATCTAGAATTTAGGTTGGAATCTAGAGTCATACTTTGGATGGATTTGGCATAGTTGCAAATGGACTAAAACCAACTAAAAATAGTGAATACGGACTTGGTAATTAATTCATTTATATGCAGAAAGACACAAACACGTGTACAAAACCAACTCATCTCTGTTAAGGATTCAGGAGGAACGTAAAGTACCTTGTGAGTGATTTGTTATAGCTTAAGAAAAATATAATCTACAAGAATAATTTTGTTTCTCTTAAAACAGCCATCAGGAAATTGATGTAAGTCCCTATCAGAAGAGAGTGAAATGGCAAGATATTGTAGTTCATTTGCAGCACTAAAAATTTGTAATAAGATGACCTTTCTAGTCAAGTGAAAGATATGGATTGTCATGCTGCTGCTATCAGGTTCCTGTAGGCTGTAGGCATATTTGCATTTCATGTTTTTAAGGTTCAAAATGTTGTTTTGTTTTATTCAAACCTCAAAACATGTATCACCTGAATTTCTTGTCCTCTGATTGGTACATCAGACATGTGTACGCCTTTGCATGTCTAAGTTGGATGTGTCTTGATGACTGTATTCTTTCACCTTTTGATTGCAGATCAAGGAGATGGGTGGGAGAAGTTTACCTCCTGAATCTATGAAGACTACTGAACAACCTGCAGAAAAGAAGAGAGGATTTGCTAATTGGATAAACTTGATAAAGCCTGGCATCGAGGAGAAAGATCACTGGGTAAAAATTTGAGTTATAAGGAAGAAGCTTTTTTTTTTTTATTTTTCACCTGCAAACTTAAGGTAAAATAAAACCATATTTAAAAAGTTTTTATTGGGCTTATCTATATGTTCTTTTCTGGTTAGGTCCCTGATGAAGCTGTTTCAAAGTGCAGTGGATGTGGAACTGATTTTGGGGCTTTTGTGCGCAGGGTATGCTGTTCCCTTTGTTTATGAAAAAGGCTCTTTGCATGCCATTCTTTTTCTTTCAAGTTTAATTCTCTTTGTCTATTTTCTTTTCAGCACCACTGCAGGAACTGTGGGGATATTTTCTGTGACAAGTGTACCCACAGTAGAATCGCTCTAACTGCTGATGAGAATGCTCAACCAGTTAGGGTTTGCGACCGATGCATGGTATGCTGATTAATCAACATCTCACCATCTTCTTTCATAGAAAAATAGTTCTGTGGTGTTTTCTTCTGTTTATGGTTTTCAGACCTTCTTAGCATGGCAGTTAGGCATTGATGTGTGGTAATGTCCAGGATGACAAGGACATATTATATGGATTGTAGGCACGTTTGGTTGAACATCTAGGGTATCTGTATTTCTATGATATCCTTTAATTTAAAACCCACCATAAGATGACTGACCTATGGATGAGTCATGAAGTATTACTAATATCTGTTGTCCTGTGGTTTAATGATGAAATTTTTTCCCTTGCTCCTTTAAAGCTTTTCTGTGGAGTGGTGAGAGAAATCTGTTAAGTGGTTGAGGCAACTGAATTTGATTAGGCACTTCAAAGAAGGTTTGAGTGCAGGAAAAAATGAACATATTGTTCGTAATTTTTTTCTGAACAAAGGGAAAAATGTTTATATTGTTCATAGTTCCCTTCCTTTTAGTTTCTTCAGAAAAGAATTGTCATCCCTGTTGGTCTGTTCTGTACTGTTAACATTTGTCCTTATTGTTCCATTATAGGCTGAAGTAACTCAGAGGCTGAGTCATGCTAAGGAAGCAGCAAGTAAACCTGCTGCGTTACAGAGTCATGAGGATCTTGCTAGGAAGCTTCAGGTATGCATTAGTTTGAAACAATGATTTCTTATTGTTGATCTTAAATTAATTTGTTTTTGAGAATCTGGCTGAGTTACTTCCATGAATTGTCTGATTGTGATGACTTATGACAGGAGGAGATGGAAAAAAATCGCAGAGCATCGTCAGGTAATTTATTATGCCCAAGTTTTGTGTCATAATTGTGAAAGAAGTTACTCGCATAGATATGTATGCACATTGTTATATTAGTAAAATAAGAAGAGTCTCGGTTTGGATCAGTTCTTGGGCACATTTGGTAAATGGGGAAAGGGAAAGTGTACAATTGCTTTGATTCTTCTGAAATGGTTTTATTTTGTTAGGCTCCAAGTCTGATGGATCTGGTAGGCGGATGAAGGAAG
This sequence comes from Firmiana major, assembly GCA_033439115.1. NCBI lineage: Eukaryota > Viridiplantae > Streptophyta > Magnoliopsida > Malvales > Malvaceae > Firmiana > Firmiana major. The sequence continues at coordinate 569,651 of CM065907.1, read as the reverse complement.
TTGCCTGTCCTACATGCACCGTTCATTTGCAGGTGTGTAATCCATGCGTAGCATCATATCTGGATTGTAAGCTTATTCTGTCAACGTTGTTGTTTGTTGGTTAATTCGAGAATTATTGCAGGTTCAAGTTCCCAGCGCAGGTTCTGAGACCATTGAATGCGGGGTTTGTCAGCATCCTTTCGTTGTCAGTGCCCATTGAATGCGGGCTTGTGTCTCCAGTGAAGGCTTTTCTCAATTAATTTCTCGATGATTTCATTATTCTTGTTGAGGTTTTGATTATTAATATGGATTAGTTTTGTGTATTATCATTCTTTGTTCTAAAACCTGGTTGACCTGTTTGTCATCTTTTCAAGTTGCTGTGTATACGAAGTTTTCTGTGAATATCGACTCATATCTGTGGATAAACTTGATTCCCGTCTATGATGCGCTTGTTTTCTCTACCTTTTTATGCCTTTTCCTTCTTGGTTAATTTTAAAATGTATAATCATTTCAATGAGGATACTTTCGCTAAGAGGATTCTTATCCTAAGAAGATAACTTATATTCATCATAATCATAATGATTCAGTTAAGCTTAGTCTACTTCAAATAATATACTAATTTTTATTGCAACGGATGGAGAGTAGCCGTCCAGCTGCCCATGACTGTTGCCTCCAAACAAATCGAAATGAAAAACAGAGATCTAGCACGCAGAAAACAACTCAACAGCCCAATCCATTCTTAGAATTGGAGCCCATTTTATGATAATCTTTACAGGCTTGCACCTCACGTAACCCAAATGAACTCTGGATTGGGTATTGTCCAATTTATTAAATAAAGATGGGCACATGGTAGAATGAAATTTTCAGCCCAAGGTCCAAAGTCCAAACTACTTTCTTTAAGTTCTCTCTTTTCAGACTAAAACCAATGTACTGTGGACAGTGGACGTTATAAAGGTGTAAAATTCCATGTCATTTTTGTGGCTTCTTAGAATCAAGGGTGCAACTAATTCTATGATATTGCTTTTGATATTAGAACAATTTCCTTTTGGTTTTGAAAAAGAAGGATTTGAATTCTATATTTTGTTTTTTGAGTAAAAAAAATCAAACACCAGCAATTGAATCAAATGTTTTGAACATTTGTTTTTCCAAATTGCTTACCTTACCTATCAAGTCACAATTGTACCCTTGTCGAATACGTATCGCATCAGAATATATATGAATAGTAGTAATCTAATTAAAAGTGGGTTATGGTTGTTTACCAAACAAATGCAAGGCAAGAACATGTGCAAGCCATTGATTAAATCTGTTTTGTGTGTTTAATCTTTCGAATAATCAGCTTGATTTTTTTTTTTTTTTTTCATCAATGAAGTTAGTTCGATGGTGAGAGTAGTGTCAGCTGTGTGTGGGTTACCTTTCATGCAGGGTAGACCACCAACCTGCATGAAGTAACTCACTTTTCCCACCTTTTGACACGAGATCATCAGTCCCTTTCAGGTTTCTGCCACCAGCTTTCACTTTTACTTTGTCCAGAAGAATCTCTCCATCTGTCACAATTATGTTGGCAAAATTCCTCCTGTGGCTTCAGTGGTGTTAAAGGAGATCAAGAACTAGATTTAATTATGTTAGAAATACATGTTTAGCTAATAAATTCTTACCGTTCTGAGTAATTAAGAGCTAGAGTAACAAGTGAGTTAAATACGAAATTTTAGTAAAACATACAGCTGTTCAATCATTGCAGCTTCTGCTTTCTCCTCGTGGATAATATTAACGTATAATTGTAATCAAACTAGGGTTATTTGTTTCTCTTTTTGTTGGTTTTATTAATCTAATAAATTTAAACATAATATTATAATACAATACAAAAATAATATAAATTAAAATACAAAAATAATACATTTTAAAGTTTAATAAAAATTAAATATAAATACGTACTAATTTTGAAATAAATTTTCATTTTTATACTTTACTAATACAAATTGCAAAATCTATAAGATTTTTTTTTTATTATTGTTTAATGCCAGACGTTCCATAAATATTCTACTATAGCTGTATATCAGTTGAAATTGCAGTATACATCTGTTGCTTGTAAGAATTGTAACCAAGACCAACCCCACTCCCTCTACTCAACAAAAGAAAAAATGCAATTAGTATATGCTTCTTAACATAGAAACAAGTGTTACAGTGAAAATTAATGATACTCACCAACATTTCCATGAAAAGATAAGAAAGAAACGCAGGAGGAAAGTAAAGGTTCAGCAGAAAAGCTGGCTTCAAGGCTGTGGTGGCCGAGCGATCCATTTGTAATTCAATCCAATTAAGAAGAAGAAAAAATTCGGATTAGTAGACGGGTGGTGATCAACTGAGCACGTGATTATAGAAGCTTGAAGAGTGTACATAAATCCGTCATAGTGCATTGAATTTTTGTAGCAACTAAAGATCAGATCAATCGCGAGAGAGAGAGAGAGAGTTTCAAGTTTACAGAGTTTAGAATAATTGGCGTATCCAGCTGCCAACTCCCTAGCGAACTAGCTAGCTACATCTTCTATTTAATGGTTACTTGATCGAAAATTTTACAATAAGATCAATTTTTTTTATTTATTGTAAAGTTGATATAAACTTTCATGATTAAAAATAAATTTAATATCATTAAATATAAAATATGTAACTAATATTATAAACATATGACAATGAACGTGAAATTAAAATAAGTAGAAGTAAATACAAAATAATTTTATTATAAAATGTATTTATATTTATTTTTATATATTTATAATATTTTTAACATATTTCACACTGATATTAAATTTATATTTAATTATATGTGTTTATTTGGTCTTATGATAAAATCAAAAAAATTATATAAAAAAAATAAAAAATTTTGATATTAGAATTACCATAGAATTTTCCGTCGGTCGACTGGCATTTATGTTTCCTTCATTGCGGAAGGAGGAGGAGCTGTACGTTGAGGCCAGAAACTAAAAGGAAAAAAGTGCAGTGAGACCCAAATTTTGAGGTGCTCGATGGGTTACAAAAGAAATGAAAGAGAGTACTTGGTTGTTTGACGTTGGTGTCTCATTGGGAATGGGAGGAATCGAAGGATCGATCTATCTTAATTGTCTGGGGAACTGTGGTAATAAAGGGCAGTTCGCAGTTGGGATTGTTTCCTTATTTTGTTCTTTAAGTCCTCACTCCTATGGCTGTGGCTATGACTATGAGAACCCTTGAATTTGCTTAATCTTTATTTTTTCATGTATAATATTATTTGGAACTGTGTATACACAATATTAATAATCAGAACGAATAACAAAAGATTTTAACATATTATAAAACTTAACTTTAAGTTCAGATAATCTCGATTTTCACTTTTAATTATTTAAGGTTTGACATACCTCCAACTTTTTTTAAAACAGTCCTAGCTATTTCATTTTCATATATCAATGGAGTTCTCTCATTTGCATGTATAAATTAGCAGAGAGCGGTAAGTGGGGAAGACAAACCATCGCCTTCGATTCTTTGCTTTTGTTCTTTCACCTACCTAGCCAAGTTGAACATATATATATATATATAAACAGTTTTCTGAACACGAAGGGACAATCATGGAAATGAACTTCTCTTCTGCTTCCTCAACCTTTTTGCTGTCTCATCTTCTGGTAATCTCTTCGCTCTTCCGCGGCACGAAGGCTTTGGTAAAGCTACCACCAAACGAAACGGTTCCTGCTGTCATCGTCTTCGGGGATTCCATTGTCGACGCCGGGAACAACAACGATCTCCGGACCCTGATTAAGTGCAACTTCCTCCCCTATGGCAAAGATTTTGATGGTGGAGTTCCAACAGGAAGGTTTTGCAATGGAAAAATCCCTTCAGATTTATTAGGTAGTAATTAATTTACGAGATCTTTCTTTTATATATCCTATCTAGTATAATTTTCTAATACACATTATCCCAAAATAGAAATATTTTTATACTAGTAATTTTCATGGAAAATACAAGTTGGATTAGAAAAAGGTGTATCATGTTCATGCATGTATAGTCAAACTTTTAAAAATTTTGGAGACTTTGAGTTTAAAAAACTAATGGCAATGTGTTGTGAGTTCACGTTCTTTCGTGTTGAATATAAAAGGAATTAAAAAACAAAATAAGAGGAACATGTCCACTTCACATGCAGAAGCATGCAATCTCACGATATAGCTATGACTTGAGTAAGTTATATACGCTTTTTTTTATATTATTTATACCCTAAATCTTAATATCTTAATACATGCATTCTAAAAACCCATACTTAACTTGGAGATATTGTTAGTTCTAATCCAAAAATTTAATGATTTTGTACCAGAAAAGTATTTTATAAGTTTAAGTTCCAACAATTTTGATATCAGACTGAAACTTTTGGTATATGCAAAGTTTAATTTTATAAATTAAAAGTGTGTTAATTTTTTTTTTTTTTTGGTTTAATTACTTTTTCAGCCGAAGAATTGGGAATTAAAGATACAGTTCCAGCATATCTGGATCCAACATTGAGACCCCAAGATCTCATAACAGGGGTGACTTTTGCTTCAGGTGGCACTGGATATGATCCTTTGACTCCAAAACTAGCGGTAAAAAATATCTCTTTTCACCTTCTCCAAACGTAAATTTTAACCTGCTGTTCTTCTTCTTACCAATGCTCTTTGATCTTTGTCATCAGTCAGTATTATCAATGTCGGACCAGTTAGATTACTTCAAAGAATACATAGCGAAGCTGAAAGCTCTTGTCGGAGAAGACGAAGCAAACATCATCTTAGCCAAAAGTCTATTTGTAGTTGTTGCCGGCAGCGATGACATTGCCAATACGTATTTCGTTCTCCGTGCCAGGAAATTGCAGTACGATGTTCCTTCATATACTGATTTGATGGTTAACTCGGCTGCTGACTTTTTTAAGGTAATAATTAACATTATTAACTTGTTTTGCAAATATATATCTTTAATTGCCGTTTAATTTATTGATTTTATGAATAATATTGGAATTAATTAAGGAACTATACGCTTTGGGAGCAAGAAGAATCGGGGTTTTTAGCACACCACCAATCGGCTGTGTGCCATCACAAAGAACTTTAGCAGGCGGAATTCAAAGGGAATGTGCTGACGATTACAATGTAGCTGCCAGATTGTTCAACCAAAAGCTATCCGCCATGTTGGATTCCCTTCAAACAAGCCTGTTCGATGGGAAATTTGTGTACATAGATGTCTACAATCCTCTGCTCGATCTCATAGAAAACCCTGAAAAATATGGTATAAACCTACACAATTTCCTTTCTTTTTCGCCAGGAAATATCTGAATTGGTGTCTGGTTCTCGGTGTGTTTCAGGCTTTGAAGTTGCAAACAAAGGCTGCTGTGGAACAGGGAACATAGAGGTGTCAATTTTGTGTAATAAACTGAGTTCAACGACATGTACAGATGTCTCTAAATATGTCTTTTGGGACAGTTATCATCCGACGGAGAAGGCATACAGAGCCCTGGCTGCGCCAATCCTTCAGAAATATATGAGCAAATTATTCTGATCAGGCAATTTGAAAGCTCGCCATTTCTCAGTTTTTTATCTATTTTTTTACCTCATAAAAGATGGTTTTGACGATGTGTGACCATATTGGCTATAACTATGTAATTTGTCATTCTATAAATATAATTATGGGGTGTTTATAGCCACTGTTTAAAGATATGTACAATACTACTTAAGAAAAAAGGTTTGCATTTAATGCACCATTTTTACTAAATCAAAAAATAATGTATTAATTACATATTCATTTCCTTAAACATCACTTTAATGATACTGATTAACATTTACCTACTTAATATATGGTCGAAAGTTTTGACTAAATTGAATAAAAGATAGACGGTAATTAGCAAGATCAAGTGAGACTTTCTTGAACAGCCACCAAACAGACATGGTTGTAATAAAAAAAAAAAAAAAACATAATAAACATGCTTAAATATTATCTGAAAATGGGTACTGGTTTCAGTTGGATCTCACAATCTGATAGGCATCCATGCATTAATATTTCTCCAACTAATCAACGATGAGCTTGTTTGATCATAAATTGAATCACCTTGCCGTCATTTTTATGCTGAAAATGAGGAATTTTGGGGACATCCGGACAGGTATATGATTTATCAACCCAAGATTGCCGCAGCTGCTCTCATCATTTCATGGTTTATCTCTGGACCATGACGCCCGGTAATTGATCAAACTTGGGCGACCACAGTCCTGATTTTGTCCCACCCAATTCTCAAGTTTTGGATCCACAGTTGGGGGATTTGAGACGCTCGCAAACATGCGGGCATGGAAAACCAGGCAAGGTTCATTAGTAATTATGGTTTTTTGCAGCAGAAATTAAGGAACAACATAGTGGTCAGCCTAATAATCGAAGACCACGCACTGTATATAATATATGTTTCACTCTCCATCATTGCTATTGTTCCTCTCAGACTTAACTGCTGCTCAGGTTTCTCTGAAACTTCTGAGAACAGGATACAATATTTGCTCTTAAGAGCTACCTAGCTACTCACAGTCACAGCCAATGAGCCAATGGTTGCATGCCATCGTCAGGAATCTTGTCTGGAGGCACGGCGCCCGATTATTCAACTCTAAATTGTCTGCAGAGCTGGATTTCCTAAACAACCATTTGCAGCTGGCCAAGGTGGTTTACCTAGATGTCTACAGCCCTTTGCTTGATCTCGTCAAAAACTATGATAAATATGGTAAATTTATCATTTTTTCTGTTGCACTTTCCTTCCTCGTTTGTCAACTCTAACCATATATTCTTGTTTGTGACGTTAACTAAACATATTTCAGGGTTTGAAGTAAACAAAGGATGATGCGGCACCGGCACTGTGGTGTCGATATTATGTAATCAACTGGACGTGGGGACGTGCACGGTTGGGACAGCTATCATCTCACTGAGAGAGCAGACAAGCCCCTGGTATACAATCTCCTCGACAAAAATGCCAATAGCTTTTTCTAGGAGCCGATTGCCTAACTGTAGATCGATTAATGAGCCAGCTAGTGTGTTAACATTGTGAAATCCGCCAGTATGTAAGACAGCCCAACATTTTAAATATTTAGAACAGTTGTATGAGCCCAACATTTTAAATACTCAAAACAATTGCCTGAGCCCTATTTAGCTTTGTAGGCTACTACTCATTTGGACAAGTAAAGAAAGCTCATGATTATCTGGACTTGACAGGGTTTAGCTGATTGGCTATGAAAAAGGTCTTCCATTAGAAGGAAAGCATTGCTACTCCGGCCTTTTGTCGTGGTGAAATCTGCCTAAATGGCCCATTAAAGGAGGCCTGAAACAGCCCGACTAAAGCGAAAATCTCATTGCGTCTGTTATTAATATTTGGAAAATAACAGAAGCCCATGATAGAAAAGAATACTAAGCATTTCAGCAATTCCGACTAAAGCACTTCCCATGGCTAGTCTAGTTCAAGAACTTCAGGATTTTATGTTCAATTCACATTCATGCATTCTTCGCCTTTTTGTTCACAAGACAGATGAACACGGAACCTTATTTCCATCTCTTTGTAACACTGTAGGTTATTAGTTATCTCAAGTCCTGAACTTGTATAACTGTTACATATTTTAAACACCTTGCATATATAGGGCAGTGAAATTTTACTTAAATTTTAGTAATACAATGAAAGAATTTAAGATCTGCGACTCTGAGTTTTGGACTCAGAATTGCTTTTTAAAACCCTAGTCCAAACGGCTTGAACTGAAGTAATACTGCAAAAAGATTCTCCAAAGAACAAAACCAAGGTTTCGGTAACGTTTAAGATTCACCAATCACCAAACAGAAACACCTTAATAGAGGGTTTTGGGTGGAACAGGAACACTAACAATTCCTCTCTTATTAAACGTAAATGAACATGCCTCTTCTGGGATTCATAAGTAATCGATGACCATGTCTATTTTTAACGTCTTTCAATGCATTTGCCTACTGGCTCCCCAGCTATATAAGTAAGACTGCCAGAAACTCGAAAATCACTTGAAGTATGAAGTTTATTTTGTCTGTGAAAATGGCTTCTGCTTCTTCAAACATTGTGCTTGCTTTATGTTCTATTCTTGTTTTCTATGGCAAAGAAGCTAGCACGGAAGATGTTGGAATCTCACCTGCCCCGGGCGGTCCTGAAGATCTCACATTTCCGGCTCTTTTAGCATTTGGAGATTCAATACTGGATACGGGTAACAACAACAATCTGTTTACATTATCAAAAGTCAATTTCCCTCCTTATGGACGAGACTTTCCTGGACAATACTCAACGGGGAGATTTGGAAATGGAAAAGTTTTCTCTGACTTAATAGGTAGTTTATAATTTTCTCTGCTGCCTTACACGTAAAAACAACCTTTTATAAAAGATTTTAATTCACTTGATTGCCTTCAACAGCGGAAGGTTTGAGAATTAAATCTCAATTCCCTGCATATCTTGACCCAAATCTTCGAAGTGAAGATCTCGCAACAGGCGTATGCTTTGCTTCAGGTGGTTCAGGATATGACGAATTAACAGCCACAATGAAGGTTATGTATAATTCCTCTGGAAATCATGTGTTTTGGACTCTCATATTCAATGCTCTAAGTATTTAATTCTGTTTCCCTACTGGATGAAATCAGACTGCTATATCGCTTACGGAACAGTTAAATCTCTTCAAAGAATACATTAGAAAGCTTGAAGAAGCCGTTGGACACCGGAAAGCCAAAGCCACCATACGCAATAGCTTGTATCTCGCGTCAGCTGGCAACAATGACCTTGCGATCACCCATTTTTTAGTTTTGCAGCATTTGCAATATGACGTTAACACATATACAACACAATTGGTTGCCTGGGCTTCAGATTTTATTAAGGTAAAAGATTAAGGACTACCCTTTTCCCTTTTCTTTAATTTCTATGAAATTATTAAAGCTTGTTCATATTTTGGAATCTCGTTTAAGGATCTGTATGCATTGGGAGCAAGGAAGTTTGCATTTCAAAGCACTCTGCCCTTGGGATGCCTGCCACTAGTGAGAACTGTCGCAGGGGGGTTAGTAAGAAATTGTGTAAATTCGCTCAACCAAGCAGCAGAAATGTTCAACTCTAAGCTGGAAGCAGAGCTAAGCAATCTTAACAGTAACCTCCCTGGAGCTAAGCTAGTTTTCATTGATGTCTACAACCCTCTGCTTCATATCATTAAGAATCCTAAAGAATTTGGTAAAGCCTCCCTGTAAGATTGCCTGTTTTACTGTGTCCCCTTTGGAAAACTTTACCCTGTATAATCAGTATTCCTACTAATTTTCCATTTCAGGATTTGAGGATTCTACCTGTGGTTGCTGTGGCACCGGGCTTGCAGAGGTAGAGATTATTCGCAACCCATTCAGTCCATTTACGTGTTCCAATGCATCTAGCCATGTGTTTTGGGACTCGGCGCATCCCTCAGAAAGAGCATACAGGATTATCGTCTCGGATGTCATACACGAAATTTCGCGGCAGCTTTTGGCTATCTAGTTAACAACAGAGATTAATATAGTTTCTTCTCTTACGTATGGAGATATCATGTTTGAAATTATTATATTTATCCTCCGAAATATTTTACTATCGATTTTATTGTAAAATCAAATTCTATGTTTATTTTACATTTATTTTTCACTTATTTTAATGTCTTTATGTTTATTTATAAGAATGTTAACTTATTTTATAATTATTAATATTAAATTTATGTTTATTTTTATGTATTTGAACTTATTATCATGTAATTACGTTTATTAAAATTAATTTCATATTTATTCTTATATTTTACAATATTTTCTAACATGAAAATAGACATAAATTGACATATGTTGATATTATATTAACGTCGACTTTATATAGAATTTTTCTTGTCATGAGTATTATTTTTTTGGTCAAATACTTAGTTTTATTATCTAAAACTGAATACTTAAGTTCATCAAGAAAAGTTTGAATCGTGTTATTATATCATATTTAAATTTAATAGATATATTTATATATTAATTTTTTTTGTTTAAAACAAAATATTCAAGCTACTGAAAAGAATTATTCGAAAAAATGATTATTCTAATTTAACATAGCTTTTTAATTTAAATTATGTTAAATAATCATATTATTTAAAAAATAAATTTTTATTGTCAAAATTATTAGCAGCATATTTTTTAGATATATTTTAATAAATTTTATTAATAATTTTGATAATAAATAATTTATTTATTTTTTATAATGAAATTATGTGATATAATTTAAATAAAAAAATTAAAACCATTCCAAATTCAATTTTTGGTTTATTCAAAAGGAAAAAGTTGACCATTTGGATTTTAAATTCTACCAAATCTATAATCTCCATGTAATCTTTTATCTTTTAAAATAGTAATATCGGGACAATCTCCCCTTTCCTCGTCACTTTCCCTCTTTCGGTTAGGGTATCGCGAACCGTCCAATCTGATTCATCGTCATGTCGTCTACGGATCGAAAAATCACGCTGAAGAGCTCGGACGGTGAGAGCTTCGAGGTGGATGAGGCGGTGGCTCTTGAATCACAGACGATTAAGCACATGATCGAGGACGATTGCGCCGATAACGGCATCCCTTTACCCAACGTCACCAGCAAGATCCTCTCTAAAGTAATCGAGTACTGCAAGAAACACGTGGAAGCGCCTAAATCTGACGATCGTTCTGCCTCTGTCGACGAGGAGCTGAAGTCTTGGGACGCTGATTTCGTCAAGGTCGATCAAACCACTCTCTTCGATCTCATCCTGGTAAGCCTGCCTTTTTCGGGACTTTCTTGTGGATTTAAAGTTTAATATGTTATATTTAAAGGTCTTTTCTTTTTTGAAGGCCGCTAATTATTTGAACATCAAGAGCTTGTTGGACCTGACCTGTCAAACAGTAGCAGATATGATAAAGGGCAAAACACCAGAGGAGATCCGTAAGACATTTAACATTAAGAATGATTTTACTCCAGAGGAAGAGGACGAGGTTCGTCGGGAGAATCAGTGGGCCTTTGAGTGAAAGCATCTGAATTGAATTGAATTTAGCTCTTTTTTTTTTTCTATTTTTCTTTTATTTGTATTTTCTGTGTGCTTCAGAACATGTGATTGTTTTTTTTCTTTATCTTATTACTTGCCTTAACTGTTATGGCTGGTTGGACCCTTCTAATGTTAATATATGTTGTTCCCTAACTGTGGTATGTTTTTTTATGCAATTTTGCATACATTGGTGTGGAACATGTAGGAAAACAGAGGAACGGTGAGGATGAAAAAGCATTGAATCATATTTGTTACAGTAGGATCGAGGACTTATGGATCATGCATTTTACTCTTAAGGCTTTAGCACCTAGTTACCACTTTCACTGCTTACAGCAAATGGACTTCTTGGATTCAAATGCTTCTCACCATTTCTAGTGAATCGGTGTTTGTCTGGGAGCGGGACCAGTTGCAAATATTGACCTGCAGGTGCATCAATGCTTATATTGTAGACTGTTTTAGTGTCTCCAGCAATGGGATGGCAACATTCGTAAGGGTTCTATTCATTTTCCTGTCTGTATTTTCATTGAAATTGGAAATAATAATTGATGGATAATTGATGATCGATATAAGATCAATGCTTGACTCCTTCCCGCAAGTAAACCCTTCTGGGATAGTGTTACTGATAGTTTTATAGTGCAGGGATATTTTAGCCTTGGTAGTGGAGAAAATTCAAGTAGTCATGTGTGGTAACCTCATAGGCTAGGCCTGGTTGCAATGGTCCAATTGTGCTTACTGCTCTTGAACCAAACTCATAAGGAATAGCTGCTGTACCTTTTCTCAGCGGCAATTGTGGCCATCAAATTATTTACTTGAGTTGCTGTAAATCGGTAGTAAGCAGTCATAGATTAGGCAAAAGCCCAGTCTTTACTATGTTCGTGCAAGTTTAGATCTGCTTATCAGTTCCTAACCTGTTGTCATAATGGCTGACCGAAGGGACTGCATGTAGGGTTTATTGAATTTGACTGTGGCAGCGATCCCAGAAACATTGGTCATGCCATGGAAGTTCCTGAGATCAGACTAGATATCGGCTGGTTTTTGCCTTAGGGAGCCACAACTGTCATTCCCTATTACGGCGTATTCTGCTTGAATGTCAACTCCAGCAGCTGCAATTTCAGGCTAGTTCTGTAAAGTTGAAAAAGAAGAGAATTTGCCTTGAAAATGTTCTTGGGGATGGTTGAAGGGTCTCTGGCTTAGAAATATTCTATGGTAGGTGCTGCTTTGTACTGATGTTGGAGGCAAGATTGTGCGACTGAGTTTCTGCTTACCTCAAAATGGATAAATGATTAAAATATTTTCAAACATGAGCGTACTTCAGTCTTTGAGTTCCGAGAGAGAACCTTAGCGCCGTCCTTTGAACTGATATCCGTCGTCGACTTTAATCGGGCAACTAGGTAAGGAGTGGAGGCCTTGGCCCACTCTAATTAGTCTTACTCCCAATAAACGCATGATATATAACCCAATAAACTTAGACTGGAAATAAATAAAATGGGCCTATGGCCCAAAGATTGGTAACAGCAAAAAAGAAATATTTTTCCGTTGCCGGGAATCGAACCCGGGTCTCCTGGGTGAAAGCCAGATATCCTAACCGCTGGACGACAATGGATAATTGAAATACGGTGGAAAATAAATTTATAAATTATTATGTTTAAGTGAACCACACATAGTAACTCCGGGAATTAAAATTGTATTTAATTTGAAGAGAAATATTGGTTAATTTAGTGCAGAAGGGGAGCACACCTTTGCATGCCTTTAAAATAAGCCTTACCTCAAAATCTTATTTTCTATTCTTCTTCTCCATGGATGCATAATAATTTCGACTTGCATGATAAAAAAGTTATATTCCTTGAACAACAACTAATGAGCATGAATCGATTTGTTATTAGCAAGTTAGCATTTTTTTTTTTTAAAGTTATAGGATGGAGAGAATAGGTTAAGCTTATTGCTTTGGAACCACGTTATTTGTTTAAACTACAAAGTGTTCTAAAAGGGTGATCATGTAATAGATTTTTGGAATGGATGTTATAGTTCTAAGGTAAGAACATGTTACTCTCTTTCCAAATTCAGAAAAGAGTAATTTGTTAGCCAAAGATTTCGACAACCATGGGGCCGGGGCTGGGGCTCGACTTCTGCAAGATTGTCCAATTGGAACTGTATATGTTTTTCCGGAAAAACATATTGCAATATTCATTGCTAATTATAATCATCAAACATGGATTATATCTCCACCAAAAAAAAAAATCAATACATAATACTTGCCGTAAGAAATATCTCTAATAGAGCTGGTTAGTCTATGCAAGCAAATAGGTAAGTTTTGTTCCCACTCAATTTCATGGGCACTGAATCTCAACCTCCTTTGTCCACTCTAAAAATTAGACAATGTTTTCAAATCAAACAGTAAGCATGGCCAATTTTGTTCGGGAAACAGAGAATGGGGCGAGTGAATCAAGGCTAGAAAATTGGTATTGTTAGGAAAGAATAGGTCTGGATCAGTGAACTGGATGTTGGTATCCAACTATGTCCCATCTCTGATACTGTCACATCTTTATTAGGCAAAAGAAAAATATCTATGGTTCTTACTCTTGAAGCATCTATCTTTCCATCGAACCACCTCGTCCTCATTGGTAGATCATAAAGCAAGCATCAGAACGAAAAGACAATGACAGAAGGATTCGAGAAGTCATTACAGAGCACCCACTATTGCCTATCGGTTCTTCGGCTTGGGATCCCAAAAGAGTTCCTTTAGCTTTATAAGTAGGTCGATGGATGACCAAAAAATATAAATAAAAAAAAAGAGAAGGAAGAAGCAAATAATTAAGAAGATACACTAAAGAAGAAATGGCTGCCTTCTCAAAATGGAGCTGTTAACGTTCTCTTTAGAGTATTCTTTTTTGGAAGTTGATCTGGAGCTGCCAACAGCTGCAAATTAAGAATGAAAACTCATTCAATATATTGTACCAGTTGTCTCTTTGCCTCTTTTAGAACCATAGATGCTACTATATATACAAGCAAAACTCATGCATCACCTTCTCTTGATGCCTTTTAAGCTTAGCATTTTCTTCCAGTAAATGGGTAACTTCAAGCTCCAACTGGGTTGTGTAAGCCTGGTGAGACACTCAAAAATCACATTAAATCTCAAAACATGTCATAAGATATACTCCATATACTCTCCACACTCCAGTAATCTCTTACTTAATTGAACTCGCTAAGCTAATAAATTTATATTAGTTGCCTATTATGTTATGCTCATGTTTGAGGGGAGAAAAGTCAAAGAGACTTGCCTGTTTTCTGGCTCTTGATCGAGCAGCTGACTCTCTGTTCTTCATCATGCGCTTATGCCGACGATGGTCGGAATTTTCAATAGTTTCCTGAGACCGATTCTTGCACGTGGAAGGGAAACCTGATGAGGAGCCAAAAACATGAAAAGTAGAGTTGTAAGAAGAACCAAAAGATGGAGTTGCAATAGCGGTGCGACGACTGACTGCTGGGTTTGGCTTCACAGGATCACCACTTTCAATGTATTGGAAGTCATCAGACCCAGAATTCAAGCTCAATATTGTGCCAGAAGTGTGTGCTGCAGAGCCAAAAAGGGTGGTTTCTTCATCAAGGGATGTGCCATTGGAGCCACCTGATCTTCTTGGAGTTTCTTTTTTGAGGGGTCTAGCCAAAAAATCTTGAAGGATCACGCTAGGAAAGGTAGGGTTATTGGTTGCGGTGGAGATGACACTGCCTACAGGGTGATCATTCAGAGAAGACAGGCTAATATCTTTCCAGACTTCCTCCATGGAATTTTTTGCTGATAGGCTATGGATTAAAGGGGATGGTGGTGAACAAGGTGCATGGGAAGAGCTTGTGGAAGAGGATTTTGAAGGTGAAGTCAAGTCTTTGCAGCTGCTGCTGTTATTGCGGTTTCTAGCCGGTGATGCCCTCATGATTAACAGAGAAGCGAAGAGAGAGAATGTGGAGATCGAGAAATCAGCAGAGTGAAGAGATGTCACGTCTAATGGCCAGTGGTGTGATGTACTATGTTGCAGCCTATTTCCAAATATTAATTAGGATTAGATTATAATCCTTTGTAATACAATTACAACAAGACAATGAATAAGAAAAAAGCCATTTGAATTGTGATAAGGTAGTGGCTCATGATTGATATCTGGAGCGAGGTGTCTAGAGTTTTCTTGTACAGTGAGTTACAGTTATCTCTTGCAAATTTCGGATGGTATTCTTTGTCTTTTGTAAAGTTGATATGTTATTAATCTGTGTTTTTTTAATGATTTCGAAGGTTTAGTCAGCGCTTGCTTGTTGAATTTTTTATATTTGAATGTAGGTTCAAAATGATTTGTATATATTTTTTTATTTTATGCATTGTTTCTTGGTATTTGTAGTGAACTTGGTTCTCTAATCAAATTGACTTAAAAAAACAATTTTGTACAGTGTACGCGACCCGAAAAAGAAAAAGAAACAAAGAATAGCATCTTATGGAGTACTGTGTGAGCATTGAGCAATGGGGGCTGCGACTCAACTCCTCTCCGCTTGCCAACACAGAACTTTCGAAATGGATCTCCGTAGAGTCGACTGATAGAAGATCTTCGGCTTCGGTTTCCTAGGGTCGGCTAGGTGGGCTGATCTGATCACGATGCTTTTGCTTTTGTCGTTATACTCTCAAGTCTCAACCTCCAATGGAATGGACCACGGGTTTTAAAGCGTGAGACTTTGACACCCACCGTACAATTCATTTATTCCTCGCTCAACCCTTTCTTTCCCCATCTTAAGCTAGTTCATCAAGATTAATTTCTATGCTCGCTTGGACTTGAGAGAAACTCTCTTCCATTCCAAAGCCATAAGTGCATCTGGTTTAAAGTTCTAATTTAAGAGATCAAAAAAGATATAGACTTGACAGATGGAAAAATATCTTTGTAGTGCTCTGTTCTTAATTATCCTTGCATTTCTTTGTCTGTGTCGAAAATGATACAATTTTCAGGTCTAAAACTGAGTTATCCATACATTTGTGGAGACACATAATTTTCAGACAAAGACTGCCACCTAAATAACTCGGCTACCTTGCCTAAAGGTTACAACTTTAAACTGCACCGATGTTGCCTTTCTTCTTCTTGAGAGACAGGGGACGGAAGTTAAAGTTCGTAGAGTCTTTTGTCAATGGAATGATATGCATGGACAATTGTGTGCTGTCATTCGGCAGTCGTCTGCCCCTGTGACTTCAAGTTGCTGTGGTCGAGAGATTCCCATTAGCGACCTCTTAACCATGTTTTATTTCTTCTTATGGATTCTGCTTGGACTTTTCTAACGTTGCCAAACATGACATATGAGAGTTACATTACTCCCATGCACATAGCCAAACAGGAAATTTAGCTACTAATGGGAGTGGCAAAAAGGGAGTTGCAAAAGGACTGTCCCAAACAATCATCTCGCTGCCCAAACTTTTCTATCTGAAGTTTTCCCTAACTTCATGATTTACCTGCTTAAAACCCGGCTTCTCCAAATTCTAACCATTTCTTTTTCTTTTCTTTTTTTTAAAAAAAAATAGTGCTTTATAATTCTTACAAATTCTAAAAAATGAAACTTTACATCAAAATTAATTGCTTGTAGAATATTATTAATATTAAGTGAATAACAATCAAGTTTCAGACAATTCCTTGCCTGTTATATATAATAAATATTTGCTGTCTAACTCCTCTAAAAAACAAATCAGTGAAACATTGATGATCCTTAAAATGATGAATAGTACAATCAAATCTCTCTTACTATGGTCAAAATGACATTTGATTAATACAAGTTGGCGCTCCAAATGCCCTATAATCATTTCTCCATTCCTTCTGCACATTCAACAGTCTTTTCCTATGAGGTCCAGCAAGCAGGAAACCATGATACGTTAGCATACTCCTATGATAAGGTAACTTCCAAGAAAGTGTGCCAAACTATATGGACACAACAAAGTTTCGTCAGAATAAAGGGCCAAAGGACTGCCTCATCTTACAAATTTATTCCTTTTTTTTGTCTTATACATTCATTGTATAAGATAACAAAAGCACTGTGGAATGGAATAAACTAGCATTGGTGTAAGTCAACGAAAATGGAGATAGGGTATGAAATCATTAGATATCTTCTATTAAAGTGCAAATCCCGAAGATTATGTTTTATCTTCATTTATATATCTAACTCCACCCAAATTTATGTGTTTTTAAGTGAAGGATTATATAAGTATTTGAAACACCTCTTTTTCTTCGATGAATGACAACTAAAACTGTCTAACATCCTTAAAACCTATTGTTTTGATTTTATTAAAAGTATTTGTTATAAATTGAAAACAAAAATCTTATCATTGGTTTTATATGATAAAATTTTACATACAAATCTCATTTCATAAAGCTAAGGGAAGCTTATACCAACTCTTTTTTGAAGCACATACTTGGGCTGTACAAAACATGCATTAACTTTTTTTAATAGTACATTTTATTTAAAATTATAATCATAAATCAATAATTAAATAAATTATCAAACACAAATAATAATAATAATAATAATAATAATAAATTTAATTTAATTTTATATTTGGTGAGATTCTAATACGTGATTTAAAATTATCATTTTGATAATTAAGATCATGGGTTACTCCCCCCATATATATAATAATGATTGCCACTAATGCCGGGTATGGGTGGAGAAAATCAAGGAATGTGGGTCAAAACGTCTATGACTTTCTGGCGAGCTCGAGAGCTGGAAGCCCAAGAAAGCATCGGATGCCCAATTAACGGTCCCTTTCTTGTCCAAAAGTTATCGGGTCAGGGCAAGTATTGATTATTGACCAGGCCGAATTTTCAAAACCTTGGTCTTGTCTGCTAGTGCTGAATTTCTTGGGAATTTCATGTTCAAAGGCGACCGACCCAACCCACAGAGAGAATTAAAGGCAGTAAAAGGTCCAGGCATTAACAAACTTCTGCAGGACCATGGGCCCCATATTTAACCTTTCTACTTTTTCTAATAATCTTTGGAGAGAAAGCTAGAGACCATGACTATACAAGTCCTTCAACTTAAATAATTCCAGGGTTCCTATATGATTAAATTACAATAGTAGGTTAGGGAATAAAGGATAGAAACACTGGTGTGTGGTTTTGATAAATTTATTAATTTTAAACATAATTTGATAATATAAAATAAAAATAATACGAATAAAAAATATAAAAATAATAAAAATTCAATTTTTATAAAAATTATACTTAAATATAACAAAAATTTAAAAATAAATTTTATATTTGTCTAGGTAATATAAATTTCAACTTAAAGTTTTTATGTTTTAAGTGATAGGAAGAAAATTTTAAGTTACGGGCACACGAATTTTATACGCATTGTGTTGGAAAATGGCCACACGGATCACAACAAGTCAGCGAGTCGCAAGACTCATAAGGGAAGGGGCCCATCCCATTAAATTAAGGAAGTTCTGACTCACGGAAAAGACTTTGAACTTTGAAGCTTAATAGCCAGCGCTAAGTGGAGAAGTCTGAAGAGAACTCAACTACCCATCTTTTGCATTGGCCTCAGGAAATTGACTCACCCAAGTATTCCGCGAAATTACGCTTTCATTTCCCTTAACTACTCTCCATCTTTCATACGAAGGAATCGTTTTTTCCATGCTAGAATGAAGGAAAAAATAATCATATTTGGTTGGTAGACAATTGTCCTTAACCACTTATCACTACTTGGAAAAAGAACAACACCCTGGCCTCTACTATTCGTCAATTACCTGACACTTGGTTATAAATATACCATCTTCGCTAACCTGTGCTTTCCATGTTTACCATTTACATTCACTACCGGCTTTGAGCTTTCTCTCTTTCTCATCACTAACTTGCTTCCTGTTAGTACACTTATTCAGTCTTTTCTTCTTCCGCATGGCTTTGGAAACGACTAACCATACACAGACGGTAGCCGGGTGGGCGGCTTACAATTCCTCTGGCAAAATCGCCCCTTACATCTTCAAACGAAGGTACATATTTAGCATGAATAGTTTTCAAAATAGCACTATTAACTGTTACTAACCATGGAAGAAACGAAAATAAACAGGGAAAATGGTGTGAATGATGTGACCATTAAAGTTATGTACTGTGGGATCTGCCACACTGACCTCCACTATATTAAGAACGACTGGGGTATCACCATGTATCCTGTAGTTCCCGGGTAAAGAGTTCGGTCCTTTTTTCTTTTTGTTTTATGTAAATTGGAATTGAATCTTTATTATTCTTCAGGTATGAAAATATCTCTGTTTTGATGGGCTTTATGTTACTTCTGCAGGCATGAAATTACTGGGGTGATAACCAAGGTGGGAAGCAATGTAAAGAATTTCAAAGTAGGAGACAGGGTAGGGGTTGGTTGCTTAGCAGCATCATGTTTGGAATGTGAATTCTGTAAAAGCTCTCAGGAGAACTACTGTGACCAGATCCAGTTTACCTACAATGGCATTTTCTGGGATGGTAGCGTTACTTATGGTGGGTATTCCAAAATGTTTGTTGCAGATTACAGGTAAAAAAGCAACTGATCTTCAGTTTATTATGGTGGATATTCTTGAATGATTACTGAGTTTCGGATATATTCTGTGAAGGTACGTGGTTCACGTGCCAGATAACCTGCCAATGGATGCTGCAGCACCCCTGTTGTGTGCTGGGATAACCGTTTTCAGCCCCATGAAAGATAGCCACCTGCTCGAGTCACCAGGGAAAAAGGTGGGAATAGTTGGTCTGGGTGGTCTCGGTCATGTTGCTGTTAAAATGGCAAAAGCATTTGGTCATCACGTAACCGTTATCAGCACCTCTCCATCAAAAGAACAGGAGGCTAGACAGCGTTTAGGCGCAGATGGTTTCATTCTTAGTACTGATGCTGAACAAATGCAGGTTTGCTACGTAGCACACTTAATTTTCTGCTTGTATCACTTTGAAGAGGCTTTGTTTGAGGTTTGTGAATCTATCGGATTTTCTGATATTTGACAGAGGAGTAAGAGAACGCTAGATGTTATATTGGACACTGTTTCAGCTAAACACTCGCTTGGACCAATCCTGGAACTGCTCAAAGTGAATGGGACATTGGTCGTTGTGGGGGCACCAGACAGGCCAATCGACCTTCCTTCTTTTCCATTGATATTCGGTACGATTTCACCTTCCAATTTATCTTGTTTCCATACGGATAGACGTTAGACAATGTTAGGACAGAAACTAAACAGGTTTTCAAGCTTTTCTGTTCTGATGGACAGGGAAGAGAGCGGTGAAGGGGAGCATGACAGGCGGTATGAAAGAGACCCAAGAAATGATGGATGTGTGTGGGAAGCACAACATCTCGTGCGATATAGAACTTATTAAGCCAGATCAAATCAATGAAGCCTTGGATCGCCTTTCAAGAAATGATGTTAGATACCGTTTTGTAATCGACATTGCTGGAAGGTCTAAGCTTTAAAGATCCAGGATTCCAGTGTGTTGGCTCTTATACATCCATACATCCATATACATATATATCTTCACCTACTGGGGGTTTTGTAGCGTTAGATAAATCAAGTGTTTTCACCATTTTGTATAATATCTGGGAGGTTCTGATGAGAAATATCACATACCACCAAAGTCCAATCGATGGGCTGAAAAGGCCTTTTTATATGTGTGCGGGAACAAAAGCAGTGTCATCTATAAAGAGAGTTGGGTACACAAGCCCAGCTCCACCTTATCAGGCCGTAGCTGCCCGATTTAATGCCATAGTCCAATATATGACAGTCGGGGCGTATATGTAATACCAGGCCCATGACAAAGCTCTCTCCCCCTGCAGAAGCCATGACTTTTCCAACCAAAAAATTCATTTGCAGGGGCCGGCTTAGAGCACCACCGGTGGAGATTCAATAATTTTAATAAATAATATGGGTTAAAATTTAATTAAAATTATATTTTTGATATTATGTATGCAGGCAAAAATTTTGATGTTTAATTCAATTTGCAAGTTTTGAAAGGTTTAAGTAATGGATTGCTGCCAAAAATAAGCTTAACTATATGAGAGTGACATAATTAAAAGAAGCAAAACTTGATCGCATATGTATCATAGTTAAACAGTTGATTTGAAAAATAATTAAGACCGAAGCAAACCAAATTTAAATTAATTAAATTACGTGGCCAACTCATAACCACATCATCGATGTTAAAATCTTAATTTTGTCCATATATATCCAATTAAGATGATGAGAAGTGGAAGCAAGAACTTCATTCCACGGAGATAATATGAAGTAGGAAAGCAATCATAAGCTTCAATGATTAATTCTGTTTTCGCAAAGCTTGCGCGTATATATGGAGTGTTGTTCTTGAACAAACATCAAAACACAGCTTTTGGACAAAAAAAGAAAATAAAGGGCTTAGCCCTTATCAGCTACTTATTAATTAAGCTCTTATCTAATTGAAGCTTAGGGTTCTTAATCTTGTGGTTTATCTTCTTATAACATAGTGACATACCAATTCTTAACAGTAATTCTTCTCAATTTAACAGGGTTACGTGTAAAAAAAAAAAAAGTTTATCTCTTTGAATGTTTTCTAATCAAAGTAATCTTTATTAATCTCTTATTTCAATTTTATGAAGTCCCAAAACCCTAATTTTTTTTCAATAAAAAAAGATTATGAGAAAATAATAGACATTTAATGCTAAACTTCCTGGCTAAAAGAAAGATCAAGTATGATTGTAAACGAAAAATAATTTTATCTACTCTAATTATTTTTTTTTTCAAACAAACGTGATTAGAATCATTAACCTAAATTAAATAATTTTTTTATTTTTATAATTCAATATTTTCTTTGTGTGTATATATTGAAAGGAAGGGAAGGGGTAGAGAGAGAGAAAGAGAGATGTAAAGTTTTATTTTATTTTTTTGATTATATATAATGAATCAAGACTAAATCAGCTAATGTTATTGAAGCATGTGCTTCATATATAATGTGAGTTGTACATGTTATAATATATTTTGTGCTAAAAGACTATGTCATCAATCAATTATTTTTTCTAACATGTACAACTAATATCCCTATCATTTTTATTTTGTTTTATTAGAACTGAAAGGATAGTAATAATATTAAAAAATACAGTTGCTAAAATCTATAAAAACCTTCGACTTGAAACAGAAATGACATAATGCTGTCCATCTTCAAATTAAAGTTATGAAAACACGTTATGTAAGCCATAGGGTTAGAGCATGCTTTACCACAAAAGGAAAATAGAAGGAACAAAATCTATTTCGGATGGATAAAAAGGAGGATTAATTAGACAAGTTAATAGCGTATGAGCAACCTTCGAACGTTGGCAGCAATGTTTGAAATAATCCAAGCCTTGTTTCAAGCCATTACACGTAGATAAACAACCGTGCGAGGGACGTTATCGTGCGATAAAAGCCAATTATTTCAGCCCGTTAACTGCCAACTTGGCTGCTTAGCTTCTCTTTTTCTTCTTGTATACATATATGTATAAATTATCTTCCCTGCAAGTCATGTCATCAAACTCGATCTATATACAAATATTGGCTAAAGCAATCAATCATAATCTGATTCATTGAAACCGTTTTGATGAGGAACTAATTCTAAGACAGGAAAGCTCGATGTTCAAGAACATGTCTGGAGGGAGAAAGATGTTGCAGACAAAGCTAAAATCAGGTCAGTAGTGCTCTTGAATTCAGTTTCATAAACATGTTTCTTCAACAACGTTAATGGAATTCGAGATTAAAACTGAAAACAAATATTGAAAAAGGGTTTTAATTTTTCCGTTCTTTTACAAGGTGTGTTCATAGTTCCTTTTCTCTTTTGCCTTTCAAGATCTATTCTAGCCAAGGAAACGTGGCGTGGGTTTGGTTGGTTTCATGGATGTGAAAACCTAATCGGAATATTTGTGGGGTTTGTTTGTTATCTCAGGCAGACTACAGATGGAGCGTGGAAGCAACTTGAGTGACAAGACGAGCGTAAATGAAGAGTACAAGGAAGCATTCAGAACAAAGTCTTATGTCGAAATGTGGAGCCAAGTTCATGGCCAGCTGGAAAAAACTAGCTTTGATAGACTCCCTTCATCAGCTTCAATTCCTTATTATCATATAAACCTGTCCGAATACCTGCTCAAACCAAGGCAAGAAACACTAGACAAGATAGAGAGCTTGAATTTTGATCATCTTCTTCTCAAGTATTTTGAAGCTGGCTCGGAAGCTTGCAATTTGTGTGAATTGCTCCTGGAAAGCATCCAACAGACGCGAGTTTATTACCAGAAAGTCAGAAGGGTGATCAAGATAAGAAAGAAGATGCAAGAATTTTCAGATGATGAGCAATGCAGGGTTATAATCAAGGAGTTGGCTGGATTTGCATTGCTTACAAATCCATTATCGAACATTCGTCCAGTGCAATTCCGGGACATTCACGAGACTAACATGGATTTGTTCTGTAAATTAACATCAACACGCGAAAAGATAAAGAGGAAAGCAAAATCTAAGAGAGTTTCCAAACAGATTGGGAGTCTTTGTCTAGTAATTTCACATACAAGTCTTGCAATTGCCTTGCTGGTCCTTGCAGTCCACAGTATGATTGGAATTATGGCTGCACCAGCGCTGGCAGCCTGCTTCTTTAGCATCAGGAAGAAGAAAAAAATCAGGTCGTCTGATCAGCAAGGGCTCAAGACAAGCTTGCTTGAAAGACTTAGTGCGCAGCTTGATATCTCAGCTAAAGGGATTTATATTTTGATCAATGATTTTGATACCATAAGTAGACTGGTTTGGAGACTGCAGGATGAGATCGAGCATCGGAAAGCTATAGCTAATATGTGCATTAGAAATGGGAAAATTGAGGTACTGAAGGAGGTGGTAAGAGAATTCCATATGCATGATTCCAGCTTCTTGGAGCAGCTTAAAGAGCTTGAGGAACATACTAAATTATGTTTTCACACAATCAACAGATCGAGAAGGCATGTTATACAAGAAATAATTGATGCGCAACCATAGTTGTACAATTTCAAGTAGAATCTTTTGTCTTGCTTATAGAGTTAATGAAGACAGTGATTATTGGCATAATAAAGTGCCAAGAAGATTAAAGTCTGTACAGTCCATCTCTTCGACACTTCGCCGGCTTTCCGATCGTCGTCAAGGTAAAAGAAATTGACACAGATCTGCCTTTGGTTTCTTTACCCTCGGTTTTCTTGTTATAGAGTTGAGCAATTGCTAGTTACTTAAATAGCTACTTCCATTCATTTCCTTGTAGCAACAAGAGATATTGTCGCATTCTTTGTCCTTGTAAATATACAGAGCTCGTTTATTTCACAATTTGAATGTTAGTTTTGCACCTGATAGGTTTCCATGGTTTATCGTGCTCATTCTTTGCCTTTGCAATGTAAATATCATTTGCATGGAGAAGTTGAAAATTGGACTGTGCCGACCACATAAAATTCTCTATTACTTTTCCAACATGAGTTCACACACTGAATACAGTTGTCTTTGAATTATTTAGATGAAGAATAGAGCTGTGTTACATGGTTCACCCCTTCCCTATTTAGAGCGGTAAAAGTATAGTGGTCGTCACCTTGTTGAACTTAACCTGGCAAAACCCATCAGACAAACTGGCGGTGAAGGGATTCCTTTTGCATGAACTGAGAGAGGGAGCAGGTTCTCCTGATTCCTGTTTTCAGCAAGGTCAGCTAACAAATCCATTCCAAATGAAAATTCAGCAAAGTGCTCTTAATTTCTTGAATTCTTCAAGGCTCAATAAAGAAGCCTGGACTTTGAGCCAGTCCGCTGGCTTTGGCATAATAATTGCTATGTATCCTTCTCTATCAGCCTGCAGTTAACAACATAGGTAAATTAGAGCCTTAACAACTAAATATAACAACATAGTAGAATGAGAAACAATGACTTTCAATTCTCTCTACATGCAATCTAAGCAATAGAATTTCAATTACAGAGATAATAGTATCTGAAATCCTTCACCTTGGCTTATAGGAAAAAACTCTCAGCTTGTCTGGAAAAAAATTTGCAACGCTTAGACAACAAATAGTAAAATTGAAAGGCCCCAAATAAACTCAGCATGATAGCCAAAAAATTATAGGCCAATTGAAATTAGCACCCAGTAGCAGAAACCATGAGTTTTTGATATCCTTGTATCTAACACAAGGACTGACCTAGGACTTGAAGTACACAAGCCATAGATCATTAGTTTACCAAAACTGATGAAATTCTTCTTCACTCAGTCATTGATTGATTTTAGATTAGCAAGATCTACATAATCAAAATTCGGCACCTCTCTTCCATCAAAAGCAGAACCTACACTTAAAAGGCTGATACATATGTGACCAAACAAAGCACTTTTGGCTAAAAGAAAACCAGGACTTATTTCCATCACATTTAAAGAGCTATTTCCTTTGCGAGACATGATTTTTTTCCTTCACCTTTAAGTGAAATTTAATCTTGAAGAAGCCACTAGGAATCCAAATTCAGCATGCATAAATTGGGGCATTTCTTTATTAAGACACCAGTACTAGTTCTAATAAACTTAGCTCAGAATGATATAGCTTATAGTTATTTCCTTCTTTCCCACAATTTGCAATAGTCTGTAATTCACCAAACTAAGCAGCCATTGGCTACATTATAACAAATCATGCTAATCATCCTTTTCCTAACATATGCCTTTTGAATAGTTGGGAAGAACATGGGGTGCTTGAGATGACAAAGATGTGACACTATTACAAGCATTCAATCAAAAGATTCAAATGTTGTAAACATGTATAAATTGAAAACCCGTAAGGAGGGTAGCTAACTTATTCTCACCGATGATGTAAGCAGCTCTGGCTGTTTGATTAATCTGTCATTCACTTCCAAAAGAGAGCCTTTAACACAACACCTCGCAATATATTGATCATCACGAGTGCAAACCTTGCACAAAGCTGTATTGGACTCAAAGTGTTGAGCATTCTGAGAGAAAAAAACATCTAGCTTAAATAAGAGTCTATCAGAGCTAAATGCTCGGATTCAATCAACGAAATTAACCTCTTTGATATCCTAATAACAACTGATAACGCATTCTACTTTGTTTTCACGATTTAAAAAATCACTAACAAATTAATGTCAAATGGATAAACTTAAAGCCCCAAGTGGAATTTCGATTATAAAATAAAAATCAAATGTTCTTCTAATCAATTACAAAGATGATAAGAGAGCTGAGAGAGATACCTTCTTTCTCTTTCCGGTAACTTTCATGCCACTGCGATCGGATTTGCCGACATTAAAATCAACAGCGGTGATCCCACCTTTATCCTTCAATGCTGCGTGCGTCGGAGCCAAGCCAACAACACACAATCTGAAAATTAAGATTATTTCCATTATTAAATCCAATATTTCTATTTTTAAGAAAACCCCAAAACCAGAAGTGTGGAGCTATTACCCATTGGCATGGCGATAAACATACTGGTCGTTTCCTGGCTTCATAAAATCTGTAAAAGCAAAGCTTTATAGTGTTTAAGAAACAAAGTAAAGAATAAAATCATAGGATTAATGTTAATTTTGAAAGAGGAGAGGGACCTGGAGCAAAGTAAGAGACAAAGTTGGATTCAACAGCAGAGGGAGGAGTGACAGGAAGTAGGCATATGTCAGGAACCAAAAGCTTCGGCAAATCTTGCCCTTCATATTCTGCTTTTTCTTCTTCTTGTTTGCTTTGTTGCAGTAAGTTGTTTGGAACAGTTGTTTCTTCCAGTTCGTCTGTTTGGTCGACCAGGTCACCCGACATTGATTTCTTAAAAGAATCTAACGGGGAGAAGCCAAGGGTTTTTTTCCCTGCACTTTGAACTCTAGTTAAGTTCCAGTTCGGCAACTGATTTCTTTGCAGTGTTTGGAATTCTTCCTTGGGCCCAAACAGCCCAAAATCCAAATTAGAAGGATTTTTTTTTTTTTTAAATTCTCAGTTGGACTCTGTAAATGTTGAATTGGCCCGAAGTCCAATCTTTACTATTTTCTATATTGAAAGTTTTTTGCAATAATTAAAAAAAAAAATTCAATCTTCACATCTGCATTCACATTTTAGATATGAGAATACGATCATCTAAGCTAATATTCAAAATTCAATTTCAAATTTTCATATATCAAATGAAAATTTGATTTTTTGTATTGTTTAGCAACTTATTTTTTATTTATTTATAAAATTTACATTTTTGAGGTTTGAGCATTGGTTGTCATGGATATTTAGAAGGTAATCAAAGCCATAATTTATTCACTCAAACCAAAAGCAGATAGCTCCATTTATGGATCATCAACTCATTTATTAAACATTATGTAAGCACTTGAAAAGTCCATTTCAATTGTTATTTTCCCCTTACTACAGAAGTGAGAAATGATATGGTAATGATGATGAATCCATGAACAAAACAGAACATTACTTCTTCTTTTTTCTTGATATGATTATTCATAAATAACATCATACATAAATTTCAAGTACAAATACAAATTCCTACCAGGTCTCTTCGACGGCAGGCAAATCACTCATGCTTTTTTGTTATGATAACTATAAAAAATTAGAAATTGTCCCGAAGCTTTCTTGATGCCCGGCTTTTAAGGTTGACTTTGATGCTCCAAATTGGCTTAAAATCACCTGACTACTCTGCAGTCTAGCCTGATCTCTTTCCCACCGGTGAGCCTACTCATCTTGATCATGGAGTTAACAAAGGCCTTCTCAAAAGCCTCCTGGGAGCTTGCAAATTTCTTAACCAATGCTTTGGTTTTTGGGGTGGTGAGTAAAGCTTGATCTGAAGAGAAGATGCTCTTCCCCTGAAGAAGCAGCTTGTAGTATGCGTTGTCGAATATCAAGTTGGAAGAATCCAGGGGCGCGCCTGCATTTCTCACCTTGTTGTGTGCCGGGCACACGCTCCGTAACCTGGCGGCGAAGGACGGATTCATAGTTGGATCGACGTCGAGGGTGGCATTGAAATTGTGAATTCTGTTCTGGAATGAAGAACAGTGGGAGAACCCCAGAGTGTGACCACCTACATGTATAACACGGTCAGTATGACTCCCAGCCTTCAGGAAGTCTTAATTCTAGCAATACTTTTTTGTGCTTATGAAGCCATGGAAATCAGCTTGGTTGATGTGGATGAGATTGCTAGGATGTTTTCTGGGAGGTGAAGCAATTATAAAGAGATATACCTGAGAGAGCAACTAGATCTTCTATGGAGAGACCTCTCTGGGCAAAGTTCTGTTGTAGCTGGGATATATTAAAGATGGGAGCTGGTAACTGTCTGGTTTCACTTGCCAAGGAAATTCTTCCATCCTTTCTTCCTTTAGGAACCTCCCAAGTGGGACCTCCAGACTAAAATATAACAGATGACAGCAGCCAAGTCGAAACAAAACACTTGAATTAGTATTTAGAAATCGAGTATATTATACTACAGCTTAGTAATAATACTATTAATATTACTAACCAGAGCAACAGCATCCCTGGCAACCAGGGCCAAGATGTCAGCACAAGAAACGACGCCGGGGCATGAAGATTCCAATGCCTTCTTCGCATTGTCAATGACATAAAATGCATGCAATGAAATGTTAGGAGGTCCATCTTTCTCTGCCTTGTTCTTCCCTTTTGAGTTCAGCAACACAGAAGCATCGCAGCCCTTACAATCAGAACAAACATAGAGTAAGTTCTATCTGAACGAGTTTTTAAGTTTGTTTAGAAATGCATGTGTTAAAATTCGTACTCTGATGAAGCAATCGTGAAAGTGCATTCGTAGTAGCGCAGCTGGAACAGTTATGTCATTCGACATCGCTTTCTTGACTGCACTCGTGACAATGGACTCGAGCTGAGGGCACGTGTGGTCATAATAGTTTGAGCTCAGTGCTCTGACAGGAGATGAAATTGGAAACATGAGAAAGGCGAAAGCAAGTGCAACTACAGCTGCCATGGTTGAAACAATTGGATTCACAACTAGCTTTGCAGATTAACTAACCAGTTATGCAAGTATGATGAAGGGAGGGAATCTGTTATTTATAACAAGGCAAAAGAGACTCTGAATTGGAGTTGTAACAACCGATAATGGTTGTTAGCATATTTGGTGATCAAAAACCATTGTTTAGTGGAGTAGTACTGAAGCATGCTCATAATGGGGCAAGCCATATCAATTTTGATTGTGATTGGCCTTAATAAATTATTATGTATCAACGTTTCAACTTTTTAATGGTGTTGCATGTTTGATCTCCATGGTGAAGGAATAATTTCTCATGTAAGTTTAAGTAGAGCATCATCGTAACTATTCCCCCAACAAGTTAAACCATGGAAGAATGATTGATTAGCCATCAATGGCGGAGTAAAATTTAAAATAATCAGAAAGAAGAGCACAAAACAGAATGAGCTAAGTATTGCCAAAAGATACCGGGCTAGAAGAGCTAACAGCACCAATAGTTTCTTTGCTGAGGCCTGATGAGGACTCAAGCAAAGCATGTCGTTACAGAAGCGTGTTGACCCTACAGAGGTTAAAAAGGGAAAGTTTTGCTGGATGGGGTTGAACAAATGATGAAAGCCTTGTTTTAACGGAAGCCTGGTCAAGAATAAAGAGCCTATAGGCAACAACTTCGGTAACTGTTTAAGTGTCATTGTCAACAGCCTAGCAAATGCAGTACTGTCTAGATTAAAACTCCTTAAGCGGAGTTATGTACTGATAATTTAGTTCAATGGTCCCTTTCCTTGTAACTATTGATATCTGTAAATGAAATCAGGATCAACCTGGACCATGGCAGCCTCGGAGTTTGCAAGTTGTCTTTTCCCAGTCACCTCTGCTTGAAAGGCAGCAATGTTTCGACCTGGCTTATGTTCTTTGTACAATATGCCTTCGTTTTTGTATTTGGGACTGATGAATTCTCATCTGAAATCTAGTCCGTGAGAGGTTTTTTCTTGGATAGTATTAGAATATAGATGCAAATTGCAATTACCACTTACCGATGCTTTGGGAATCAAAGTTGCATAGACCTTGGTCAACTTGGAAAAAGATTCAGTGGATCAAAATAATTTATTTGTGAAATTCATGGCAGGTTAACGATCCCAAAAGCCGTCTCTGTCTCTTCAAGCTAAGGGAAACTGATCTTGTCTTCTTTTGCAAAACTGCCAGAGGCTGTGACTTAATAGCCTCTTATGCTATAGTCTGCATGCAAACAAGAAGATTCCATCAATGCAACAGAACGGAATTGAAACCTTGTTCGGTACATGACAAAAGGTGTGTCGGTTGATTTATTACATTTATGAGAAATGGTAGAATTATAAAAGTAACAGCTCCAATTACAAACATATGAATCTGTGCAAACAAAATTTACATTTGCTGAAGCTGATATGTTTGTTTGCGCTTCTTATTCACATTTGATTATGATCTTAACATGGTCCGAGTTTCGCGTATCAAGAACACAAAAAAGTAGTTTAGCAGCCTTGAGTTCAAAGATTCACTTCAATCTGACCACCATCCAGGAAAAAAGTAGCCATGTGATTTTATAACCATGTCAACCGATGAAATCCCAAGAAATGTATGGCGGGCAGCTTTAGTAAAATAATAAGCACGCCTCTGCCGGAAACTGAACCCGAAATCCTGAACTCTACAGCATTTAGTAACTTAGAATTGTTGTTTGCTAGAGTAAGTCTGGCCAAACCCCCAATTTGCTGGAACAATGTCAGGAAACTGTAAAGTCACTCCATCAGTAGTGGCGACTTTGAACGACAATGATTGGCTATTGAGATAGGCATTGGATTGCCAGTTAGCCCCCCAGTTCCTTGACATTGCCATCCAACCGGTTTTAGAACCCTTGATGGACACAGATTGGATGGATCCTGCCCCACCCACATTGGTAATCAAAACAAGCTCAAAATAATCTCTCCCATTGATAGTGAACCTTACTCCACCATGCTTCTTGCATGGAACTCTGGATAGCAAGAACCCCAAAACATTAGATATAATATAAGATTTTTCAAGAGCAAAAATGAGAGAAGGAAAATGGAAAATGTTAAAGAGATTCTACCTCTGGAACAAAACAGGCACAATGCCGCCTCTGTAGATACCAATCTTTTCCCAGGCAGGCTGAGCCATGTCAAAATGCTGGAGAGGAGGGTTGCACCAGCCTCCGGCATTGTTTGGGAGAGCAAAGTTAGGAGGGCAAAAGTTTGTAGCAGTAATCGTCACTGATGTTCCTTTTATGCACCATTTGGAATCTGCTTGATAATCACACATGATCTTGTAGCATTGTCCACATGATGCTCCATCATTGAACAAGGCAGTACTTAAAGCAGCAGTTCTTGTTCCATAGCCACTTGCATACAAATTCCCATATCCACAAGCACCCCCTATTGTCAAAAAATCATTCAATATCAAACGATAATTGAAAAGGCAGGCCGTCTGTTTCTACCAGGCAAGACAGCTTCTTTGAATGAATAAGACTCGATTTATCCAAAAGAAAGAGAAGGGAGTACTGGAATGGAAATGGTTACTAACCCATAGTTCCTGAGGCATCGCTGCCTCCATAAAATGTAGCATGAGCTTTAGTCCAGCCAGAAGCTTCGTAAGCATTCACGCTTGTAGCAAGATAGCAGAATCCAAGCAAGATTGATAATGCAAAAATGATTCTTGCCATTTCTTGGTATGTTGAAAGACAACAAATGCCAGAGAGAACAAAGAGGAAGATTAGGATCAATGAGAGGTAATCCTGGGATTGAAAGTACTTACATTTATTGGCATTTCCAAGCAGAAGAATCGGGTCTTAAATAACCTCACATGTGAACTCTGCAAGCATAGAAGAAATGAAAACGATTCATTTTAAGTATTTAAAATTGAATTATCCCAGCAAAGACTCAAGATTTCTGAGCCTCATTCAATTATCCCCACGTTCTCTGTCACTCGCCTCTTCCACACCCACATGCTACCTCCCAACAGAAGAGCCGTGAATGGACCAAAATCCATAAGCCAAGTTGTTTTTTTGTGTGATACAATATTTCCAGTAGATCACAAGCATGTACACAAGCTCACATGGGCGTTTCTTTGACCCATATGAAACAATTCTCATTGTTTATTCCTTTTCATGTCTTTGCACATGATTCGTTTTGACATTAAATGGGAGGATGAGTGGTAAATCAAGTGTTTCTCATCTTAGATTACGGGGAATTTCGGATGTTAAAATAAAAATCTTGGAATTGTCAAAGGTTAAGCATTAGGGAAAACATTTCGTAAGAGGCAAGTTGAAGCATATTTTCGACCGCAACTATTTATTTCTAGTATTAACTAAACTTGGCATCTGATGACAGCACCGTCAAGCAAAGCGGCTAGTGGCCTAGACTGATAAATCTGGTGAGATTTCATTTCTCCAAGAACAATTTGAAGGCAAATATTCTATTGATCTACTCTCCATTGGCAACTCCACATTCAAAGGTGCTTGATATATAGAAATTTACAAGGGATCATTACTCACTTCCCACAAGCAAAATCAGATTATCAGAATATGCAACACTCCTGTTTTCATCCTGTATGAAATTGAAACACACGATTTACTCTCCTTTACATCCAGCTTACGAGCTTTATCAATCACGTGACAGCTTAAAGAGGGGCTGTAAAACCATGCTTTGTCAACGAATGAGGTTTACCGGTTGGTAGATCTTTGTACTACTGTCTGACATCATTTGATTGGAACTGAAGAAACGATTAAATTATTAGTCACCTAAAACTCCTCTTCTTTCTTTAACGCAAGAATAAGCAATAAGTAATCTTTATTTTTTTTCTTTTAGTTTGTACTCAAAACAATTCAAAGTAGGAATACAGCTTAGGATAGTAGTGAGGTTCGAGACCACTAGGGTATGTTAATGGGTTGTTTCGCCGACTATTGAAGAAATAACTACCAAGTACCAAAATCCAGCCAAATAATAACGGAAAATTTTTATTAAGTTACAATTGTTCAAACAGGTTAGCCCTGGCTACAAAATAAACCCAAAAAGAAGTGTCTGCCTCCTGTCCTGTGAGGCAGCTGCACTAAAAACATGAATGCAACTATGAACTGTGCTAATCTAGCATGATTATCCGTGAACATGAACACATCCTAAAGTTAAACTGCTAGTGATGAACAAAGAAGAAAAAATTGAACACCCCCTAAGGCATAACTGGTAGAAATGATGGAAAGACGGAAAAAAAAAAGATGGCAACCTAAAAATTCATAAACTATAACTGCCTATGCATCCACCACCATCATTTCCATAACATTCAACAAGTGCCACCTCCTCATACAGCTGCCTGGATCAGCCCATTTGATCTAAACCCACGGCCCCTTCCACGATATCCCCTGCCACGGCCACGACCTTCAAAAGAAAACCACAGGACCATTATTAGAAACAATATTCTTCCCTATTCATCTGTAGGGCAATCAAAAAACTCTCCGCCTTTCTTCTGAAAGCAATTGGCATAAAGTTTATTTGCTGATAGAAAACTTCCTCCGTAACAAGTCACCTGTCAGGTCATCACCAAGTTTACGATTGCATTCTCATTTTATATTTATTCCAAAAGCATTATGTTTCTTCATGTTCAGATTGGTTCAAGGCCAACATTATTGGTGATTATATACAAATAAATACCTACTGCAGCCCATAAGGAAAACTATTAGATGTATTAAAAATTTATAAAAAATAAATAAAGGGAGAAAACCTACCACGGCCACCTTGACGAGGGGCTTCGTAATTGTAGCCTCCATCTTGCTGCCTATCAAATTGAGGTCCATTGTATCCTCCACGCCCACGGCCACGGAAACCACGTCCTCTTCCTCGACCTCTACCCCTAGCATAGCCACGATTGCGGTCCCAGCCTCCATCCTCATACTCAACAGAGATAAAACCATTTCCTGAAGAAGAATACAACTAAATATTGCTTATAATGTTCCTGACATAACCTTCTATAACATTCAGAGCCATGGTTAATCATGCTCCTAACACAACAAAAATAACATCTAACAGGCTGCATCTCAATATTCAAAATTGGCGTACCTCTACTCCTTGGCCTTCCTCTACCACCACGGCCCCTACCACGGCCATTGGGTGAGTCCTCTGCCAAGCAAAAAGAAATCTATAAAAAGAAATAATGGACGTCACAGTAAAAGCAGTGCAGATAATGAAATTTGTCCCTACCTCCTTCATGATCAATTTCTACGGATGCCTTCACCTGATCAGCTGGTAATGGAGGCTGATACCTGGATGAGCAAGTGATTCATGAGTCTCAGACATCTTAAGAAATTCATGTTGACTAAAAAAAGAAGCCCCACAATCTGAAGCCACCAACATCATAGAGCATAAAACCATCTCAGAAGCTAAAAATCTCTAGTTTCCAACAGACGCAAAAGTTTAGTTAAACAAGCATGAATGGATTGAGGCTAAAACCAATTCGTTTCCTATTAACAAAAATAACCCAGTTGACCTTATTTGATATTTCAAAATTCACTAAACTGAAGGCACCATGCATAGTAAAGTATAATGGGACACAACGTACTTTCATTGGTAAAGATAAACAAGTGCAGTCACTTACCCGACAAAGGATGTGTTCAATTCTTCTTTTGAAAGGGTTACAGTGATCATGGACACATGCCTTGTGGTCTCCAATCTATGATAATTAAACAGGGTCACTAAATTTCTCTAGATAAAAAGATTAAAGGACAAAGAAACAACAACAATTTATCAGGATAAGGTTTAAATAGCTCTTACGGAAGAAGTCCTTCCTCCAAAGGTTCCCATGTGTCTGTTATGTTCGTGGATCCAATAGAAGTATTCTGATGAAGACCGGCAATTCTTCTCTGCATTAGGAGGACATGGAGAACATAGTCAGCCTCCTTTAACAAGAATCCAAATATAAAACCCATTAAAGACAAGAGCATATAGATAAAAATACCTTAATTAACTCCACAATAGTCACAGTCTTATTGATAGCTCTTCCCATTGCCTTAAAGACTATTTCGTTCGAACCCTTTTCCTATCAGACAATACATAAATTAGAAGAGATAACATTTCTGGTACACATTCCTCAAAATAATCAAACACCCAACTCAAATATATGTCAGAATAGACCAAAAAGAGAAACCTGGAACAAAGTTATGGCGTAAGTGATATAACTGCGCATCCTGCCCTGACTGGTAATCCGAATCTCATTCTCGTCAATGGGTGTCTCTGCTTTCGCCTTCTCCACTCTCTGGTAACGATCCATCTTTCTCCGCCAAAAAAAAAATATTCAAACGTACCCCGAACAAAAAAAAAAGAAAATTTTAAAAATCAAAATTACAAAACAGAATAGTAAAAACGAAAAATAAATTAAAAAAAAAAAAGTTGGGTGAGGTAAGATTAGGCAAATGAAGAAACAGAAGTAAAGGGAAAGGGAGGTGGATTTTGGGATTTGATCTGAGATATATACCTTTAATGGTTAATGGAGTAGTCAGGGGAAACGCTCCACCAAGAGAGAGCCCTCTTATACGGCTTATTTTTCTTTCTTTTACGCCCTAGAGCCGCTCTCTCAAGTTGCCTTTAGCTGCTTTATACTCTCCACGCTGCACGCTTCTAAAAACTGCCCTAACCGACTCAATTTATCCGGTTCCCACGGTTCTCTTACCTTGAACCGTAACTTTTTGCTATTTGCAAAAACAGGCCCGAACTTTATAAATTTTTAAAATTTCCCGCTTTTTTCTTGCCATTTTTCCTTTTGTACTTTAATCAATCAATCTTAGAGTTTGATTGATTTTGATTGAACAAAAGAAAACCCATACCTAATCATGCATTCAATTGAGGCTATTAAATGGTTCTTAACATGTAAAATATAGCATTTGCTAAGCAATTTGGTAAACTAAACTAGCACAGAGTCTTTACATTATCCAACATCATTCATATCTTTGGAAGGCATTGAACAAGAGCATCCAGCAATGGTGGTGCAGTGTTTTATGTACTGCATTCACTGTCGTGTATCAAGCAAATACCATTTGAAGAATATGTCATTATCAGCTAAATCCTTCATAAAAATAAGTGTGGAGAATCCTCTCTTTTTCTGCCCTGTGAGACAAGCAATGGATCAATGAAGCTTCTCCATGCCTTGTAATCTATTGCGAAGCCAGAATCGGGCAACACAAATCCATTGATGTAGAAAGATGGCGTCCCAAACACCCCTCTTGAAGCACTATACTGCATGTCAGAAGATACTACAACGTTAATGGCAAGAATGGTGAAATTGCATGTACATTAGTCCAGGGACATAAGAGATTGATCACAGCTGACACCACCTAAAAAATGATGCCTTGGACATAAAAATAATTCTGTACTGTCATACTATGTATTTGATTGCTTTGCAACCACTAACTTTGCACCTATAAAAATAAAAATATATATATAAAAAAGGAAGAACTTTTTTTCTCAGAGGGGCTTTGGGGTGTGGGGGAAGGATTTACCTTGAAAGAAACTCTTGTTTTAAGATCAGTCTTCCTGTCATTGAAACCTGATACAATTGCAGAATAATACGAGTTCCCAACTGCTTCTGCTGCAAACTTTATGATTTCATTGACAACAGCTACTCTCGACATGTTGCTTGTTTGAGCATTGTAAAATCTCTCCTGTTAAATAATAGTACCCAACAAGCTCAGTACCCAATACTCCAAATAAAATCAATATGTGTAATAGCACAGGCAAATAAATGTGGAAAATTGATAGTCATATCTCATATGGGCACTGCACAATTGTATTAAATGTTAAGCTTAAAACTATTTTGCATTTCCATTTGAACAGCGATGCAGAGATTCACTCATCAGCACACAACTGTTTCTCAAATCTACCGTTACGGCATTAACATGGACATCAAGACTGATTATAGCAAGAGCAATGAACCTCCAAGCCATCTGGGAGGTCTCGCAATGCAAAATATAAAGTTACAGACACAAAGATGAGAATCTGAATGATATAAAATATTTCAAAAAAAGATGAGTGCTGATAGAAGCCTTAACACAAAGATACTGGTTAAACATGAAGAGAAACTAGCACATCTAACAGCAGTTTCCTTACAATAGCTAAAATCAAATGCATCTTGAAATTGACAGCCACTAGAAATAGCTTTAAAACTACTCAGAAAAACAGTTTGTCATGGAGACCAAACATTAAGATATTTATGTAAAAATTAAAATCAAGATGAAAATACAGTCAACCACACAACCCCACAAGCAGCAGCGGATGAAATAGAAGTAGTGTAATACATATTCTTATAGTGTCTTTATTAAATTCATTGCAGTACCGTTAAAAAAGATGATTTAAACTAGAAAGTGGAACATCTGAACCTGATGCTCAAAGAAGCAGTCCAACAATCGGAAAGTAGCAGATGGATTGAGCTGGTTTACAATGTGCAAGGCCCGGGAAGTAGCGAATGCATAGTCATGGTAACTGCAATTTCCAATAGGAAACCTCTCAAAAGTCAAATGGTTATGAGCAAAACAAAAAATTCATCAAATCAAATCCAGATCAAGGTTGTCATAAAGAAATGACTATTTAGCAGGTTTCGCACTACATTGAAAACAACAGAAGTAAGAGGTTTTCCAAGAAAGATGTTAAATTCAAAACCTATTTGTTAAAGCCAGAGCATTTTTCAAGGATAACAATTCAAATAACAAACCAGGATGTTCAAAGTTCAAGTGTTAAGACAGAATCTACAAGCGTTCATCCTAATTGTCTTCTAAATAATTCAGCTGCTATTCAAGCACAAAATGGTCATATATTGGAAAAAGGCACCTTTCAAGAATAACAATTCAAGCAACAAACCAGGATGATCAAAGTTCAAGTGTTAAGACAGAATCTACAAGTGTTCATCCTAATTGTCTTAAGCATTCAGCAGCTGTTCAAGCACAAAACAGTCATTATCGGAAAAGGCAGTGCCTTTTTCCACTCAAATTCTAGTATAAAATGATCTCATGCTCCAATTGCAGCTACCAGAGTCCAGGATCCAGACAACAGTATGATAAAACTCATCCATTTTTTCTTAATTAACAAATATCAGCAAACGGTTAATAGTTTAATTCTAAACCTAGATTAAATAAACTAAAAAACAATAGATTGAACCAGAATAATCATCCACCAGTAGCTTGACCCGGTGCTGTTTCCAATCTGAAATTCAATTTTTATTCTTTCCTAAATTTCTCGGCATAAAAAAACTAAAGGAAAATTAATTAAAAATTATAAATATAATAGAGAGAGAGACTAACGGCAATGGGAGAAGGTGAACTATGAGAAAGACGCGAGAACCGTAATGTCGAATAGCTTGCTTGAGAGGAGGCCATGAGTCTCTGCTATCGGGGCAAAGCGGGTCGAAGAAAGCCTCGATCATGATCGTGTCCGAGTCAACTGGGTTATTGGTGTACACGAACCCATCATACTTCGCCGGCGGCAAAGACTGCGCTTTCACCGCCCGTTGACTCACATTAACAAAGACAAAGAAGTAGAACAGAACTGAAGGTAATAATACAAAAGTTGTTCCGTTCCCTGTCCTCATTTCCTCCCTTATTTACTTATTTCCAGTGTTCCTCCTTCAGTTAGCAGATTTTTACCAAAATCCTCTTTCACAAATTACAGAGGCTGGCTTTGAACAGGGAAGATGACACACTGCAGAATCGGATTTCACTCGACTACAGCGAATTTTGGATAATTATAAATGGATTTGGGTTTTCATTCTGAAAAAGAAGGTGGTTTCAAGCCCAAAACAAAACTAAGCCCATGAGATTGGAGAGTGATCGAGAAAACGTAAAGCATCATGGGAGCTTGAGAAGACCATAATTTATACGGGCTTTGTGGTTTCATGTAGGTCTGTCGAGCACACTCAAAATACTCAAAATGATTTGGTACCACATTTAAGTTCGACTAGATTAAAAGCTTAGGGAAATCTTTTGAATTTAATTTTTAAAATTTAAGTTCGATTTAATAAATTTAAATTTGATTTAATAAATTTAATTTTTTATTTATTATTTATATTTTCATAAAAATAAAATAATAGAGTAATAATTAAATATTAAAAAGCTAACATGTTATCTCAATTTCACTTGATTTGATATTTAAATAATTTGAAGTAAACAAATTAAACTCAAATAATTTATTTTGTTTAGATGAATAATTCCAACTTATTCATATTTGTTATAGTGATTGGAATTATTCTCTTTGTGCTTGGGATACTTGAAACATACACCTGTCCGTTGAGGAGGGAATGCTGAAGCGACAAAATGTAATGATATATTGACATAATGCTCTACCGGAAAGAGTTGTTTAATCTTACCGAGTCTTGCATGGGACCAGATTTAAGCAATCAATCGAAAGTGAGTCACATATCCTAGTGAAAACTTTTGCCCAATTTGCTTCATTTAGCATTTCATGACATCAGGGGCTACTTCTGAATAGTTCTCTTTATTTTCCAGATCCATCATGAATGATATAAAGTTAGATCAATATTTCAATGTCAAGGCCCCTTTTTCTTTTGAAGCTGTAAAGCTATGTATTATCTCAATTTCATGGCAGAAATGACGATGCTCGTGGACTGATCTGTTGCAGCAGAAGCCTTCATTTTGTCATCTCTGAGCCCCGTTTCTGGGACCCGTGGGCCATGGCGGCCCAAGCGAGTCTTCTGCGCATCGAAACTCATCAGTCATCAGGCCGAGATGGTGGTCGAAACTCACTTCATGGTTAGGTTTGGGTTTGAATCAAATGATTAATTGAAAGCGCACATTGGAGACTATTATTTTGAGGTATTATTTTCATTGGTGCTATGATATATGCACATCGTGGAATTCGGCCTATACTCAAGCTTATCTTTTTCGATTGCTATGATTATAATTAAATATTATATTTATAAAAATTATTTAAACCAAAAAAATCATTTTATGACTAGATAAATATTAATTTACACGTAATAAAATTAAAACTAACATCTCAAATCAATTTAGATACGACTTTGTTAGGTGACAAGATCCCATTAAATCATGGGTCCCATAATCCACAAAGAATAGCAAAATTATATATCAGCGATATATCCAATTGAATGGGCCAAACCAAATCTCACTACCAATCATGCATTTTTGTTTTCTCTTTCAAACCCGAACTTCGGTTACAATTACAGTCACCACCTCAGAGGCCAGAGTCCCCCCATGGCCACAGCCCTGATCAGGTCCATCGCATTTCTCATCACTAAGCCATAGTTTTCCCAAGCACCAAACCCGAATCACTCGTGTCAGACGTGTGTTTGGGTCTTCTTAAATCGAAATCTTGTGAGTTAATAGAGGAGAGAAATACAAGGAAAGTAGAGATAAAGACCAACTGTAAATTCGTCAGTGCCGTTTCGGATCCTTTTTGCTTGTCTGCCACGATACGCATCACCTGTAAAACCGCTCACAATTCCATCTTTCCCCTTCCCAATATAGCCGTTATCACCCTAATATCTGACTCAAAGCCGTCCACCTCCACCCTTCCCAAGAAGAAACCCTCAAAACTGAACACTTTTCCCATAAACCAGCTGACTATTATGCGCCATGGAGCGCACTACGCCCCTCCATCTCTACTTTCTCCTTCTCCATCACCCGCCCTAGACTCCACCGTCGCTGCCGGAAGCCACCAGAACCCAATGCTGCTTTCTGTTTTCTTAGCTCTTTTTCTGCCATGTGCTGGCATGAGTGCGGTTTTTATTGTTTACATCTGTCTTTTATGGTACGCTTCGAATTATCGGACTGATAATTCAGGGTCGTTAGCGGCTAAGCAGGCGGCTGAGACAGGGTTGACTGTTTCAGAGCTTGAGAAGCTGCCGAAGGTTACCGGGAAGGAGCTTGTGTTGGGGTCCGAGTGTGCGGTTTGTCTCGATGAGATTGAGGCTGAGCAACTGGCTAGAATGGTTCCAGGTTGTAATCACGGGTTTCATCTGCAATGCGCTGATACTTGGCTTTCGAAGCATTCGGTCTGTCCTGTTTGTAGGGCCAAGCTTGAGCCTAAGTTGTTCGATCCTTCCGATGATAATCCCTGCTAAGCCTTGGTTTTAAGAACATAAAAGTTCAGTGTTTGGTGTTTGTACTTTGTACGAAGGGTTTTCCTAGGAAGACAAGAAAGATCATGTCATCTAAGTTATTTCACTTTCATGCATGTATGGGATATCTGTTCTCATTTTTATTGATATTTTGTCAGTTAAATTAATTTTCATTGAACGACATGGGATTTCGCTAAAGTCCTCCGTACTTGAAGAGCTTGATTTTCTGCTTGTTTCGGTGTTGGAAGTTGAAAAGGGAAGATGATGATTCAAGGATAAAGCAAGAAATTTTTGATAGAATAATTAAAAAGTAAAGACATATGAACTGGCATAGGTGCCACAGCCATATGGTGCATGTCAGCAGCAACTACTACTGCCATTTGTATCAAAAACTATAGTTCTAGGGAAACAATTTAGGTACAATTTTGGCATGCTTTATAAGTTGATTAATCATCGCCTGTTAATTCAGTCATTCTATTAATTTTAAATTGAATTGATCAAAATGAAATAAATTTATATTTCATAAAAAATAATAAAATACATTTGAAATATTTTTAATGATATCTTGCAACAAAATATTTAAATGTCAAAATATATCGAAATTTTTAATTTAAAAGAATAATAGAATACGTTTGAAATAAATTAAATAATATCATGCAACAAAGCAATTAAATATCTAAATATTGAGTCAAACTTTATCAACATTAAACTTAAAAATATCATCTAAATTTTAAATATTAAATATATTTTTACTTTTATTTTTAGAATTTTTTTTTATATTTTGACTGTAATTTTTGTTAATCAATCGAAATAATTCTTGATTTAATAAGTTAAAATTTAGATTCGAAGAATCAATTTTATTAAGATCAAAATATAAATCTCTCTAATAATAATCACCCATTTGATCTAAATTCTTGGATTCTAGTAAACGCAAATGGCATTGAATTATGAGGAGATGCTTGAAGAAGCTCCATCTCCTAAAACTTGCAACTTGCAAGCTAAGCGAAGCATTAACTTCTATGGAAGCCAGCCTGCATCAATCTGGTAATGCCACATAAGGAAACAAATAGCTTCACTGAAATCATATTCTCATAGAATAATACTAAAATTGCAGAACAGTCCTCCAGGTTGCCGAACATTTCCTAAATGGGTCCCTCCCCAGTGTTTTGTGCATGAAGAGTGACTGGTGGCAGGTCGTCGATGCATCGAGTGCTACAATGGCCAGGCAGCTCA
The DNA here is from genome assembly GCA_033439115.1 of Firmiana major. Classification (NCBI taxonomy): domain Eukaryota; kingdom Viridiplantae; phylum Streptophyta; class Magnoliopsida; order Malvales; family Malvaceae; genus Firmiana; species Firmiana major. Next base: position 527,355 of record CM065907.1, on the reverse strand, counting down.
CCGACTGCTAAAACTAGCAGTCTTTCAGTCTCTTATCTTAATTAAATATACATATTGGTAAGATTTGCCTCCAATAATAACATTGCTTAGCCTTTAAATCATGTTTGGTTGCACTTGCGAAATTCCACTTAGAACCATCAATAATTGTGTTCATTTTTCTTTTTATTTTATGTCCTTGATGTTTACTTGTCATGGAAAGTTATTGTTATTGATGTTTAGCTTACTTGTCCCTTTGTCATTTTGTTTGAGCCAAAAGCTTGATTAATTTTGAGTTGCTTGGACACTATAGACTAAAAGGAAAGCAATGCTGCCACTCATCCATGTGGTTGTACGGATTTAAATGAATGATTGATTCAAGTATTTAATGACGATATATACTTATTTGAAAATTAAAAAATAATAATTAAAATAAAATATATGTCATCATCTTAATATCGTTTATAAAATTTAAAAATTTTATTGAGAGTATAATACTTCATTATATTTTCTTCGTAAAAAACAAGTTTGTTTTTATTGAAAAGTACAAGTACAATAATTTCAATAATCAACCCTATTTCTCATCTTAACTAATTAGATTTTTTATAGTTCATTAAATAGCTTGGTTATTAGCAGAAAATAAGGGTTTATTAGGATATTAATTATTATAAAGGAACCAAAAAATAAAACAATTTGATCTGAAAGCTCAACTCACTGACCTAATTAGTGGATTTGGCCTTTATTAATCAGACTTTAATACGTACCAAATTTAACTATACTTTTTTTTTTCCAATAAAAAAGCTTATTATTTCTAAAATTTCACAGGAGACTTACTATGAAAAAATCCCCATTTTGAGAATCTGATATTTCAGGAGGCCATAATCATAGCATGTGATGTAAGGGAAGGTCCACATGCCTCACTGATTATAAGAATCTCTATTAAATTCTCTTAAATTCTTAACCTCTCATTTTTATAGAAAAACAGAAAAGCTAGCCAGCTGTGTTAATTGTTTCTGCCTTCCCAAATAAGAAATAAGGACTTTGGGGACATAGATGAAATGCACGGTTCGGAGATCTCTAGCAGAAACAATTTCGACATTATTTCCCCTTGATACACGGACTGTATGGTCATTGGCTTCTTGCAAAGATATTTGAGCTAAAATGAACCATATATGCCCTTTAGCTGTGCTATTGCTGAATCCCACCGGCCTGGATTTACTGTCCTGATGTTAAATATGAATCTATTGCGTTTCTCTTTTCAAACTATCATAACATTCGAAGCTTGGTGCAGCTAAAATCTCCGTGATTGAAATGAATGATTTTATTAGGTTAGCATTTGGTAAATCCTAGACCAATTCGGACAGTCCATAGTCTATACAAGTTAAATTATTCGTAAATTATTTAAATTCAAGTAAAAAATTATTTGAATTTAATATATTTATTTTCAAATTGAATTCAAACTTGAACTATTAAAGTAATTAGTCAAATATAGTTAGTGATGTTGCCTGGTAAAACGACAACGGGATTACAACTTCCACGTATTCAAATTGCGCTAACGACAAAAAGGTGACGTCGATGCGATTTCTTCCACGTGTTCCTTGTATATTCTGCAAAAACAACAGGAATCAGAGGGCGCAGGGATTTGTCCCTGCACGCGCACTCCGATAATTAAGTTAGAAAACTGAAGTTTTGTATATATGAAGAAGAGAATTGTGTTCTTCAGAATCAAGAGAGTCTTCTTCTTTTCGTCCTCCCCCTTTTCAGTACTCACCTGGGGTATTTATAGGTTTCTTCCGGGTCGGTTCGGGCTGAGGTCCAGGCGCGTGTCTGGGCCGCGACAGAGTCATTGGGTACTCTGTCGCGGTTCGGAGCTAGACAAATTGCGGGTGAGTTCGGTCGGCGGCAGAGTATATGTGGGGACCTCTGCCGCGGCCTATGCGGTAGAGGTCTGTCGCAATATACTGTGCCGCACGGAACCTACGCGACAGAGTCTCTATCGCCTAGAGACTCTGCCGCCTACCAAGCTGCGATGTCGCGTTGAGACTCTGTCGCTGTAACAGCCATGTGGTTTATCTCGCGTTTGACACGTGGCGGTCTCTGGTTGGTAGGTCCTTGTAAACGTGGACGATGACGATAGGACTACCATCAATTAGAATATTTTAATATTTAATTCGATAGTTTAATCGAACTTCTTTTAAATATATATTTTTATATTTTATAATTTATTTATTATTTTATTTTCATAATTTATAATTAAAAAATAATAAATCAAATTTATTAAATAGAGTTCGAATTTATCAAATTGAATTTAAATGATTCGAATATTTTATCAAATCAAAATCTAATTTTAAAAATTAAATTTAACTAAACTCTCATCAAACTTTAAATTATAAATATTTAAATTAAATTAAATTGTTGATTCAAAAATCATAGGGAAGCGGGCCTTTTGGGCGTGATCGAGCCCAAATGCCTCCTCTGGTTTAAAGAATCCTAAACCCAATATTGAAGAAGATTCAGAACTGTTTTCTTCATGCAGGGTCAATTATAGGCCCATCTAACGCTCTGGTTTTGCATCACCAAAATCATTTACATCGAACAAGTACAACGGCGTCTTACCAAACTGCCTGGCTGCGCCCCATGCGATGCGCAACGTGTTCCAAAATGGACTGGACACGAACGCTAATCGCGCTGGCTTGCAGCTCACGAACTTCCATCAAAATAGAAACTAGGCATTTGGTTTTACTCACTTCGACACGGCAGCGTGTTTGACACTTGGGCTTCTTCACTGCGATGTTGGGACTTTTGTGGTGGGACCCGAACTTTAAGACTTCAATAATTGAAATCATTGAAACTACCCGATGAACTTTACTTTCCCCTACACCATCATGTGACACTTGTCCTACTCCCGAACACGTGGCCTATTCCTTACGGCGCTGGTATAATTAACATTTAATACTCCTTCTAAAATGAAATTGAACTTTGGGTTTATAATATACGGAAAAATTTATACTAATGTCGATTTTATCACGAGTTATGGACATTAAATTTATTTATTTTTATGTATTTATATCTCTTACTATTATATTATGGTAGTTATTTTATTTGTATATATTATTTATCAATATTTATTAATATCAAAATTATTTTTATTTTTAAATATTTATATTTATTATTCTATGTTTATATTTATAAATTTTAATTTTATATTATTTTTATGTTTAAGATATTTTTATTATAAATTTAATTGTAAATTTAATTTTAATAAATGTAAAACAAATTAAAATTTAAGATATTAACTGCTCAAGATTAAAGCAGTTTCACGAAAAGTCGGAACCAATCTATCAAAGGACGACAAGACGTGAACATTCTGCAGAATCTAATGGAGATTTTGTGATTAGTATGCTGTCTATCACTATCTCTACAAATGCCATCGGCTTATAAAGATGAGGCACATCGGAGAGAGTTGTCACCATAGCTACATTTCTGCATGCTTTTCCTCACGCAGAATTCAGAATATACAGGAGATCATAGCTTGAAATTTCAGTACTTGCCATTTCATTGTGAATACGGAAGAAGAGAAACTGGATTTGGGTGACACGCCAACGTACGGCCTTAGGTTTGCTTTGTCGAACACCTGGTGTGGGGCCGTGACAACAGCGACGACAGGAAAAGTCTTTCCTACAAAAAACTTTAACCAATGGCGGACAACAACATGTCGCTGAATGCAAACTAAGCAACAATTAATCATAGTACTTGAGGTCTTCGGATCGAAGGTTGCCAAGTGCCACCTTACTGGGGCCCAGATTAGTGGGAATTCAAAGCTAAAGGCTTTCGGCCATCACAGCCCAGTCTCTCACGCTCACGCACTTGGATTTTCTCGTCAACAGAGTGAGGGGCCGGCTCATCTTATCTTTAATAATATTGGGAGAAAAAATTTAAAAAGATAAACAAGCTTTTCACTAATTTTTTTATTTAACAATTCGTGTAGTATAAATTGCATAAAATTATTAAATATATTGTAAAATATAAAAGTTATATCAAAATTTTTGTTGAAGAGATTATCACTATTTTTTTATCAAAAATAATAAAATAAAAAATAAAAATATTCATAAAATATTTGAGTGATACATATCAAAATCAAAATTAAATAAAAATTATTTAAATTGATATATATATATATATATATATATATATATATATATATATATATATATATAACATAAATTTATGAACGTCACAATTAAGAAAATATTGTTATGAATGATGAAAAAATTAAGAAATGATAAATAAGAAAATTAAAATTAAAATAAAATTATTTGAAAAAATATATAAAATGAGAATTGAAAAAAATGTATTATATTTTATAAATTTGAGTAAAAAAATTATTATAATAATTAAATGTAAAATTATATATTAATATAAAAATTTCGAATATGATGATAACATCACTTTCATATATGGTTTAAAATTGTTGGTTTTTTTTTTTTAATAAAAGAAGTACAGAGGGAGAGTGGGAGGGAGAGAGACAGGTGTCCACTATGGTTGTTTATCTTTCACAATATCAATCCAAAGTTGCTTATGACAACACGGGACCTGACCAGTGACCACCCATGGTTTGGCAATGCTGCTGCTGGGTAACATTTTTTTTTCTCCAAAGCCAAGGTGTCAAACCAAAAAAGTGGGACGCGTGGCAGGTTACGGACCTGATCAAATAAATAAGGGTCGTCCATATGTATGAGATCGGTCGGATCTGCAAGGTCCGCAGCATTATGGTTCATGTACATGTGAAACAGTGTCGGAGTTTCACACAACGAATTTGGAGTGAATGGTACGTGTGAATGTGATGAGCTGATGCATGATGGTTGTTAATGATGTGTAAAGAATATGGTTCCTAGGAATATAAGCATTGGAAGTAGTGGTGAGCCTCAGCCTGGTTAATCAGGACAAACAAACGAAAAGATCAAAGAGGGAGGGTGCAGAAAGAAATAAGAGAGTAGTGGTGATGAAAAAGATGAGTTTGGACGAAAAGTTCTCCAACCTGCATCTGGTTCAAACTCTGACAAACGGTTGCTCTGAGAAGATTTCAACGCCTAGATTTTCTTCTCTTTTGGCCTCTAAAGATCGTGATTATCTTCTCTCATCCACTGAAGCTGAAGCTGATCAGGTTTTCTTTTGCCTTTCTCTCTCTCTTTTTCCTTTTATGGAATGAATATATCTAGTATCCCTTGGGTTTTGCTAGCTTTCTTCTTTTCTCAAGCGTTTGTTCTTTTCAGTATCTGATATTTTAGCTGAAACTTAGCTGTGGGTGAGAGATGAAAGCATGCACTCACTTTTGGCCTAACTCACTCATGGCTTCTGGGCAATGATGTTCTGCCAAACCTTTGTACTCTCTCCGTCGTCATAGATCCACTTCCTTGCCATTTGTTCTTTTCCCCTCTTCTTCTCTAGCTAGACTTCATACTGAAACTACATAATAAACCTTCATTATTACTATTAAGTAATTATTATTATTATTATTATTATTATTATTACTGACTGTTTTGATCTAATTCCTAATAAATTATTCACGAAATAAAAACCTAAACATGGTTTCTAACTTATTTTCACTTAAAATAGTATGAAGTACTAAGCAACTATATTATCTATATATTTGAAGAGATTTGTTTGGTAGAAGTGACTGCTGGAAATACCAGACAGACGGCTGGTAGCTGTTAACTTGGTTGGTCTGCTTCGGGAAGAAAACATAGAATTACTACAATAATTGGTAGTCAATAAACTAAGCTCCTAGTATATTAAAAAAAAGGACAGAGAATCATTAATGTTGACAAGTCGCCTTCCACTCTTGAATTCACATAGGATAAGAGGGGTTGGTTTGGGTATCCATTACCATCGATCCGCACCAAATACTTTGGTTAATTTCTATGTCTAACATTGGAATAACTTGTATATTTCATGTATTAGGTATATAAACAAGTTTGGTTTCAATCAAGAGATTGGAATTTAGAAGAGACTTAACCAGCATATTTTTTTTTCCCAACAATGTTGGATTCACAAAAGTTCTTAAACCCATAATCTCTCATGTGCTGATGTAATGCTAGCCCCAAATTTTTAAGTAATGGTATATATAAATCGATGGCTGATATTAGTTAACTTTTATATATATATATATATATATATATATATATATATATATATATATATATATATAGTACCAATAAAAATGAAGAAACATATGGGATTGTTTGATAGAACTTGTTAATTGAGTGGATCTTATGTTATTGTAGTTTGTTAAATTGTTAAACACGATAATGATGTTGATTATTATGTAATAATGGTGGTGAAGAAATATTCTTGTTCTTTTCGTGGATATAAGATACTCCTTGTCACGAGCAACACATGCCTAATATGCCTGTCCTCATCAAACATGGGTTCCCACAGTACTGCAGTAGTGCTGTGCTGTGAACAACTAAGCTGGGAGGACATGTGGCATTGCGGTTCGTCGATCCTCACTTTAGCCTCACATTAACGTGGCATGTTATCCTTATAATACTGCTAGGCTGGTGGCACATATCTTTCAACTTTTTAAGGTTTCTATGCTTGAATTTTTTGGTAATGGATTTTTATCTACACTCCTTTCCTAGTTAGTATGTTCTCGTTAGTTTCAGTTTGCACTTCCTTACATGAAATGTAGTAGGAGTGTCGTTTGTGAGGGGCTCTCATGACAAAACGGGTATTTAAGAAATTAATGTTTGTTTGAGTGGAGAAACAAACTCGAGTCTTCATGAGTAATAAAGGGCTCCGAATTGACCTTTCACCCTTAATAGCTACAGGTGAAAATTTCGGATCTTGAGGGCAAGGTGATTGGACTTTACTTCTCAGCTAACTGGCATCCACCGTGCAGAAATTTCAACCAAGTATTGATTGATGTCTATGAGCAGCTGAAGAGCAATGGGTCTGGTTTTGAGATTGTATTTGTCTCATCTGATGAAGACTTGGATGCCTTCAACAGTTACCGCGAAAACATGCCATGGCTTTCCATTCCGTTTTCTGACTTGGAGACAAAGAAGGCCTTGAACCGAAAATTTGAAGTTGAAGGCGTACCTTGCTTAGTTATTTTGCAGCCTGAAGATAACAAGGATGGTGCAATTTTCTATGACGGTGTAGATCTCATTTACCGATACGGAGTCCAAGCCTTCCCATTCACCAAAGAAAAGTTGGAGGAATTGCAGAAGGAAGAGAGGATGAAGCATGAGAGTCAGACCGTGACCAAATTATTAACACACCCTGGAAGAGATCACATTTTGGGTCAAATCATATCTAGAAAGGTCAGTGCTCTTGCTTACATCTCTCCTTAGTGTAATAGTAACATGCACTAAAGAAAACTCACTGTGTGGTTATAATGAGTCCAACAAGGCTACAACTTTTGCCGGCCTTTTGCAATCATGCAACTCTTTTTTCCTACGGTATATGTTAACAGAACCCAAAACCATTCTTCTTTGCAAGTACAGTATATCCTAAAAATGTTGTTCTTTTAGAAGTATTTGTTAGTATTCATTATCCTAATGAGTCTATCTTGTGTTTATAATAACAGAGCTTTAAGAGATATAGTTTAGTTGATGAAAAAAATCTATTTGATGCATATGTATTCGGTGTTCAAACTTTAACGGGAATATTATTTCAGGTATGCTAACTGATCAGTAGTTCCGCTTGTTGATCATGTTGTCCTTTAAGCTTACTTTTTCAAGGTATCCTCATTATGTAATTATATCGGTATGGTCTGATTCGCATTGTCATCTGAGGGAAGCACGAGACTAGATTCACCAACATGATCTTAGAGTTACTGAGCCCACACTTGTGTTGTGTGGCTGAGATGCTTTGAGATTAGTGAACGTCTGTTCTGTCCTGATTCAATCGTACACGTTTCCTTTGCAGGTGCCTGTTGAGTCCTTGATAGGTAAGACAGTTGGACTCTACTTCTCAGCGAAATGGTGCTTTCCATCCGTTAAGTTCACTCCCAAGCTGATATCCATCTACCAGAAAATCAAGCAAACGTTGGAAGAACAAGGTGGTGAGGATTTTGAAATTGTTTTCGTGTCGCATGATTGCGATCAAAGTTCGTTTGATTCATACTTTGGTACCATGCCATGGCTAGCGTTACCCTTCGGAGACCCCACTGTAAAAAGCCTTGTAAAGTACTTCAATGTGCAAGGCATTCCTTGCCTGATAATTATAGGGCCTGATGGCAAAACTGTTACCAAGCACGGTAGAAATCTTATAAATCTGTACCGGGAAAATGCATACCCTTTCACTGTTGCCAAAGTTGAGTTGCTAGAGAAAGAAATGGAGGAGGCAGCTAAAAACTTACCAAAATCTGAGTATCATGCAGGTCATCACCATGAGCTTACTTTAGTTTCAGAAGGAACAGGAGGGGGGCCCTTTATATGCTGCGACTGTGATGAGCAAGGGTACGGTTGGGCATACCAATGTCTGGGATGTGGGTACGAGGTGCACCCAAGGTGCATGAGAGCTGTGGCCCCTGCAGGCTCCACTGAAGGCAGGTAACTGTGTGCTGGCGCTTATGCTAAATGTTGCTAATTGAGCTTTGATTAATTTGCCTTAATCAGGCATATCAAAACTGTTTGTTAATCTGGTGTAGGGATTGGCTAGCTTTCCCTTCATCTATGATATATATAATGTTTTTTGGGTTTCTAAACTCGGAACATTACTGTATCTAAGCTATGAAACTTCACATTTGACAAAGAAAATGTGTACTGGCAGCTGACATTCTAGCGGTTGGAAGATCTTCGAATTTTTCCACTTCCGTCATTTTTATTAACTTCGCCCGGGTTAAATATTATACAAAATTGCAATAAGTCTCAAACACAAATAAAGAAAAAAAAAGTTAATGATAAATTTAGATTATTAATCATTTAAAATTCATATAACTTTTATAAAATGTATCGATATATAAATATATAATGATTCATTTAATAATTCAAACATTTCTTTGAACTCTCTTCGTTGGACTTTAACCTGAGGAGGGGATATCTGTGAATTGATGCACGAACTACGGTATCTATCTGCGAGCGTCGTTTCGTCGCGGCTCAACTGAAGACAGCGTGAGCCATGCATCCTGGCTACTAGAAGCCAACAGAGGAAGCTTCCTCGAACTTTCGTTGTTATTAATTATTATTTTTATATTTCTATTTAATAAAAATAGACATGGGCAAGCTTTTTTCTCATTGAAATCTATAAACATAATAAAACAAGAAATAGTCCCGACACACTGAAATAAGTAGTAACTAAAAACAATAATAATCAGATTTCATTACTATCAAATCATTTATACTAACTAGTTAAGCTCTTAATAATTACTGCAACTATTATTTTGGGAATTCAAACTCAGCCTTAAGTAATACAAATATAATCTATTTATAAAATAATTGAAATTGTTAATAAGTTTTCAAAGAATAAAAAAAAAGATATCATTTCGTGATAAATTATTAAATTATTATATAAAATGATTATTACACATTGATGTATATATAATTAATTTAATAATTTTAAAACAGAATTATCATATTATATAATAATATGGTTAAAAAAATTATTTATTTATTATTAAAATAAATATTTATTAATTAGTTATTATATATAATTATAATAAAATTTTAATTTTTAATAAATTAATTACTTAATTTAAATAAAAAAATTAACTTAAAATAATTATTTTGCACAATCAAATAATGATGCATATTTGTTTTGATCGTCACGTGTTATAATGCACAAAAAAAATCTCTATTAATATTATTTTAGTGAATTGATATAGATATGAGCAAATAAAATAGATAAATAAATAAATAAATAATCATATATACTTAACAAAATTATATTTAATTAATCGTTATCAATTCGTTTTAAATTTTATTTTATTAGATTAGTTAAAGTTTTATATAATAACTTTTTCATTAACCAATCAAAATAAATAAAAGGGGGAAAATCACACCCGATTATATTCTTGTTTGTAATTATCCGCACAGCTGTAAGTATCGAAGGGTTAAAACTCGAGAGAGAGGATCAGTTCTTTCTTCAATTATTTTATTTTATTTTTCCTATCAAATACTCTACTCTCTTATCAGATCCTTCCACGATTACCCGTTCATAACCTCATAAATTATTTGTCCTTTACTGCTGAATTTCTCCATTTTTGATTTTACATTTCTTCGCGTTTGCTCAATCGACCTGCCCAAATCAACTTTGCTGTATCGTCTCATTTTGGTTCAGTTTCTCGGTTGCTCATCCTAAATTCTGGTCGCGGTAAGAACAGAGTTTCTCATCTTTGGGAATTTAGATTCAATCAGTAGCCAGAAAAACTGTGGTCACTTCTTTGGATCCGAATAAACTTTTTCCATTTTTTTCTGGTTTCTTTTGATCTGCTTAACTGTTTGGTTCTGTGTAGTGAATAGTGATATATATTCTGGTTCTGTTTCTTAATGTTATTTTCAGCTTTGATCTTGATTACTTGAAGATGGGAGCGGAAAAGAACTTTATTGACATGGAGGAGGGAACTCTGGAGATCGGGATGGGTAACTTAGTCATTTTGTCTCTTGCTTACGTTTTCTTTACTATTGATTGTAATATCATGCAACGCCTGACTCTGAATTCTGATCATAGCCTAATCTGGATTGTTTTCGATATATTTTCAAGTGAATTTGATGGTGATGGAGTGGTTTTTCGTTATCTTTAGTTGATTGGTTACGTAATATGTTTAAATTCAGGATATATATTTTTAATGGTTAGGTGGATTGACACAATGGGGAAGTTAAGAGGGATGTTTAACTCTTTCATTTTTTTTAATTAAACAAGTACTAACTACTCGTGTTTTTCAATTGATATGATGTAAGTATAAATGGATGTGGGAGTGACAATTTACAGTTATTTTACTCAGTATGAAGATTATATAGAACATTCATCGGGAGATTTTTGGTTTGCAGAGTATAGAACTGTGTCTGGTGTTGCAGGACCATTGGTCATTCTTGACAAAGTTAAGGTAGGTTTGCTCTTCTATTCCTTGATGGTTATCTTCAGAGTTAATTGCAAGTCTGATGATATAATGTGAATAATTTTGAAATGTTTCAGGGTCCAAAGTATCAGGAGATTGTCAATATTCGGTTAGGAGATGGAACAACTCGACGTGGTCAAGTCTTGGAAGTTGATGGAGAGAAAGCAGTTGTGCAGGTATTTGTCCAAGCGTGCAACCATGAATTCTGCTACATAAGAAAAGTTTTTATTGCCTGTGTTATATAGTGAGATATCCCAAGATCTGATAGTTATTTGAAGTCCATATTGATGGATCAAATAATGTTGAGGAGAACTGCGTTCCTGACTCAAATCATTTATATATTAAAGCCAGTAATTTCATTACCATGGGAGATGAATTCCTGAAGCAATAGGTGACAGTTCTGGAATGGCTTTAAATCTGTTGAGATGGTGAATGTATTATTCTTTTCCTTTTCTCCTTTTCCAGGTTTTCGAAGGAACATCTGGAATTGACAACAAATACACAACTGTGCAATTTACAGGAGAGGTAATAAGTTTTCTTTGGCACCATAGGTTTCATTTTTATTACGGCTTGCAGAACTAGGATGGTAGATAGAATGGTTAGCTTTACAGGATCTTTGAACATAAGTGTTTTATTTTGAATTTTTGTTTTTCACCTTCTATTCTTTGATGCACAACCTTTTTTTCTTCCTTTTTTTGAGTGATATATGTGCTTGGAGCTATCTCATAACAGCTTTATGGTTAAACAAATAGGCTGAGCTTTCTAGAATAGGAAATTCTTTTGTGATAATAAACTCTTTAGACAAGAGATGGTGGTCAGTTTAGTCTTTTTTGTATGCTGTTGATTTTTGAGCCTCTTCTAATGTATGTTTAACAGGTTTTGAAAACGCCTGTGTCATTGGATATGCTAGGGCGCATATTTAACGGTTCTGGAAAACCCATTGATAATGGCCCTCCTATTTTGCCTGAGGCATATCTAGATATTTCTGGTCAGTGTCTGCAGGGGACTTGTATTCGATTAGTTGAAGGATTAATCAGTTTATCATAGAATTATCAATTTCTGTCATTTTTCCTTCTCAGGGAGTTCTATCAATCCTAGTGAGAGAACTTACCCTGAAGAGATGATTCAGACAGGGATATCAACGATTGACGTCATGAACTCCATTGCTCGTGGACAGAAGATTCCTCTTTTTTCTGCTGCTGGTCTTCCCCATAATGAAATAGCTGCTCAAATTTGTCGTCAGGCCGGTCTCGTAAAGCGTTTGGAAAAGTCTGATAATCTCCTTGATGTATGTCTACACTGTAGCCTAATATTATATTAATGAAGATTGACTTGACTTTGTGCTTGATTTTCCTTGTTTATTTTGTGGATTTCTATAATTTTTGTTTTAGGAACTGAATTGAATCAATACCCTTTTTGGAAGTGAGATGTTTGTTCATTTCTCTTCTTCCATTTTTACGTGTACCCTCCCTCCCCCTTCTTTTTACCCCATTTTTGAAATTTTTGATTGTCCTGTTCTCTGCATTGACTTTTAGGATCAGGAAGAAGACAATTTTGCTATTGTGTTTGCTGCCATGGGGGTGAACATGGAGACAGCTCAATTTTTTAAAAGAGATTTTGAGGAAAATGGATCTATGGAGAGAGTTACCCTTTTCTTGAATCTGGTAATTTCCATTAATATTTTACTCATTTTTCTTTTCCTGCAAAGTAATTCAAGTTATAGCTATTCTTGTCGTCGTGAGTTTTTTCTCTTTGAAAAGCACTATGAGCATTCTTATCAAGAAATTAGTCCCATTCCTCTGATTTTTTTTCCTCTTGAACTGCTCCGTTTAATGTGTTTCCAGGCCAATGACCCCACAATTGAACGAATTATTACACCAAGAATTGCCCTCACAACTGCAGAGTATTTGGCTTATGAATGTGGGAAACATGTTCTGGTTATATTGACAGATATGAGTTCTTACGCAGATGCTCTTCGTGAGGTACATATGCTATATAGCTGTTAAGCTGGGAGGATATATGGCACATAATTCTTTGTCAAATTACCCCTACAATGGCAAATAATATTCTGTTGATGCTCTTTGAACATCTCATTATTTTTAACTCAAAAAGTCAAAGGCACCTATTATTTTCTTAAGACCTTTCATAGGTATTTTGCGGAAGCTGGAAATGACTTTAGAATGTGAATTTAGTTCATTTGACAGTGACTTAGAATGACTTTAATCTGATAAACCAATAAATTGGAACTCTGATTATCATGTTTGCTAATGCTGGACTGATATCATTCATCGTGTTTTATATGTGCCCATAGGTATCATTCATCATGTTTTATATGTGCCTATAGGTATCTGCTGCCCGTGAAGAAGTCCCTGGAAGGCGTGGTTATCCTGGTTATATGTATACTGATCTGGCAACAATTTATGAACGTGCGGGGCGTATAGAAGGCAGAAAAGGTTCCATCACCCAAATTCCTATTTTGACCATGCCTAATGATGGTAAGAGGCAACTCCAACAAAATATAACATTGTTTTAAGTTTTCACACTGGTTATCAGATATTATATTTGGTCGATTATTTTCTGTGAACCAGATATCACGCATCCTACACCAGATCTTACTGGTTATATTACTGAAGGACAGATATACATTGATAGACAACTCCAAAATAGACAGGTGAGTGAAACAATATTCATTATTGTTTTAATCATGGAGCTTGGTTTTTGAATCGACTATAGCATATGCACAGTGTCAAATTCCATTCAATCAAAATTACTCCCTTTACAAAGTTTGAAGTCTTAAGTTGCCAAATAGATGTAATTCCATGGAGAATGCCAGTGCCTAAGTTTGAACAGTGTGTATAATATTGATCTTATCTTTTATTTATTTGTTAACAGATATACCCACCCATCAATGTGCTCCCTTCTCTTTCTCGATTAATGAAGGTATGACTGTTAATTATTATCATTTCATCTTGTATGAGATTTATCTGCTTGTTAATAAGTAGATGCATAAATTAGAGCTAATGCCGAGCTTTTCCTTTCATTACTTACGTTTCAGAGTGCTATTGGTGAGGGGATGACTCGAAGAGATCATGCTGATGTGTCCAACCAGGTCTGATAGAGAAGTTCTAAAATGAAACAAGGGTCTCACAGACTTAAGTAATATTATTCATACTGAAATCCCGTTTTTCTTGATTTCAGCTTTATGCAAATTATGCTATCGGAAAAGATGTTCAAGCCATGAAAGCTGTGGTCGGAGAAGAAGCACTTTCTTCTGAGGATCTGGTTTCCCTCTCTCTTTCTCTGTCTCTCTTAATTTTTTTAATGGATGTGTGTGTGTTGTTTTTTGGTTGGTGGTTCCTCACCATGCATGTGCAGCTTTGCATGCAAGGCTATCAAATATAAAGCTTCATATTAAAGAATTGCATTTTGATTTTCTCCGTGTTATCATCTCACAGCTTTATCTGGAGTTCCTAGATAAATTTGAGAGAAAATTCGTGACTCAAGGTGCTTATGATACTCGCAACATCTTCCAGTCACTTGATTTAGCATGGACTTTGCTTCGTATCTTCCCACGTGAACTTCTCCACCGCATACCTGCAAAGACACTTGACCAATACTACAGTCGCGATGCAACAAGCTGATCTGATACAGCGGTCTGCACTTTGCGTATTGACATCATGTCAATTTTCTTTTGAATCAAGTCATCTTCAGGTTGTTCTCTTAAAACACTTTGCCTTTGCTGCATTTCGCCGCAGTAATCAATCTTGATGAACGGTTTCTCAATGGCTGCAGTGCACTACATATGTTTATTTCTAGAGACGGTTTATTAAACCTTAAGTTCGTGGCATGTGGTTATTTTAGTCATAAGTATTCTTTGTTTTGAGAACCCAGAAGGTTTTCCTGGAACACTATTTCAGGACGTTTTCCTGCGATTCAAACTGGCTGTTAAAAGCAGAATTGCCAGGAAAAAGACGGGAGTTTGGAATAAGTTGTTGGATTTCTAGCCTTTGTCTAGGTCTAAAGTCTAATCAAATCAAATAGCACCATATTTTCCGCGTGGGTTTATATTGGGCTTTTGGCTTCTAGTTAGCACTTTCCAATGTCGCTTCAAGTCTTATTTTAGTCAGCTTTGGCAATGGCTCCTCTATGTTAGGTAGAAATTAGTTGGAAATGACGTCGCTGATGGAACGATAAGGAAAGAAAGTGTCAACGTGGAAAAAAATATGGGTTACAGTGTGATTGAAATGTAATAAATGGGCAATAATGCATACAAAATTATGTACAAATTTCGAAGTTCCTAGTGTAGCTTTTGTTTACTTGAACCACCTGAATGGAACTTTGTCGATGATTAATGCGTCCTGACTTCTAAATAGCAGAGGCAGGGGCAGGAGTTAGTTTTCCGTTTTCGAGCGTCCAAGATTTCGTCTGCATAAAGGGCAAGATTGATGCCCCATTAGCCACTTTTGAATACAGGATACATGGAACTTATGGTAACAGTGTGGCCAGCTATGAACTATTTCTCCCTGCAAGAAGTCCTGGAAATTCGAAACCGTAAACAAGAAAGATCAATGAAAGCTATTTCGATTAAATGAAGTTAGTGTCAAACTCGGAACACTCGAAAGTTACAGGAAGCTCGCCAATCAATCTTATAGCAGAAATTACAGAACAGAAAGGCAAAAAAGTGAAAAACCTGAAGGCAAATGGAACAAGAGATTCTGTTCCTGGATGAATCCCATACGTTTTCTTCTGTGATTCTGATCTTCGGAATTGTTTCTGTCGAATCCTCTGACAACCTTTTATTCCAGGGGGCTTTGTTTAATGTAGAGACAAATGCGTTTATCTAATCAAAACCAAATTCCAAATTCAAGCATTAAAATAAACAGTCATGCCATTTTCTTATCATCAGAGCTGCTGTGCCGAGTCTAAGTTGTATGAAGAATTTAGAGACGTGGGTTTCACATCGTCCGAAAAATCGTAATACATGGGCAAAGCAGCGGAGGAAAGGAAACAAAAAATAGTAATTACAGTGACTGGGGCATTGTAGAAAAACGATAGAGACAAAGGCATCCATTCTTACCGGTTGTTGGAGACAGGTCGTCGCCATGTCATCGGAACTGTAAACTATGAGTGAAATTGTAAAGAGCTTGATAGAGAAAAAGGTGCCCTTTATGGCTCCAATCGTAGCACCATGAAGACAACCGATCTTTGTTTTTGCCCCGACAAAAGCTCCAATCAGGGCTCCTAAAGTTGCTCCAACTGCAGATAAAAACCAGATTCTGATTAGTTTTGGAGTTCAAGCGAAATTGACACCATATGCCCAATTCTTCTGAATATTCTTTAATTTTGTCATGTTCAAAGGGAAAGGAGCAAAACCAAAAATGTAAAACAAACAACTCAAGGAACTAAACTAACCCACTGCAAATAAAAAGATGAAGATTGCATAAAACAGTTTAGTAATAACAGCCGAAACTGCTGAGCAGCACAACTCCCTTGCCTCTTCAGCTGGAAAACATGACATGGTAAAAGAAGGAGAAGGGCTGATGCTAAGGGCCATTTGAAGAAGAAATGAAGAATCTTTTGAACTTAACGATACACCAGGAGGGAAAAAATAAAACAAGCTAAGCTTGAAAGGCAATGAAAATGGCGGCAGAATCGCTGAACACAAGAGCCAAGGAAGGCAACTTGTTAACAAGCAGTGAAGCATGCGAAGAGCCCCATTTAAAGGGTCCGAAGTTGAATCCGAATCTGTGACTTTGTCGTGAGCAAAAAGGCAGGCAAGAGAGAAAGCGTCGTCTCTGAAGACATAGACATAGTAATAATAGTATAGTTCTTGGTCAAAGTCGTCGACTAGAATAATCCCAGCGGAAATCGACCAACAAAGCATATTACGCTTGCCTCTTTAAGGTTTGCTCCATTTATTGATCCCACTACTCAAATTTCTTTGATTTGAAAGCCGCCGTGTTTCTCCTTATTCTTCTTGTTTCAAACTTGATCAAAGATTAAAAAAAGAAATAATAAGACTTGATTTTATCCCTCCATTAAAAGGATAACTTCTACAGCCACATTAGATTAATTTGAAATCGTCACCTCCCTCTTCATTTTTATATGAAATCCAACCTCGTGCACAACATGTATAATAAACTAAGAATGTGTGTATATATATATATATATATATATATATATATATATATATATATATATATATATATATATATATATATATATATATATATCTAAGAATTAAAACAAAAGTATTTATTTTATCTATTTTCAAGTAATTTGTAGTTAGTTTTGACTAACTTTACTTTTGTTAAAGATAGAGACGTTATTGTCTGGCAAATATCAAACTCTAATAACATTATTCTTTCATATACATAGAATTGAATAAGGGATAAACACCCTATTACGGCTTAGTACAAAATGCTCTGAAACTTCTTCATCCCTCCCTAAGCACAATTTCATTGCTTAACTTATAATTATTAACAGATTAAGTACATTCCCTCGCATCAAGGGTTGGAGTGTTCAATTCTCTAAAAACAATTAATTTTCTGTAATGTAATGTTGATGAGTAGGCTAAGGATCCTCACTTTTTTTTTCTTGTGCTTGCGCCCAAAAAATAGGTATGACAGCATGTTTTAATGAAGTGTGGTTTTGACCGTAGGATCCAAAATTGGCAGGAGGAATTGATTGGACTATTTATCATTTTAAAGTTAAATCTTTCATTACTTCATTTTTGAGGGGAACTTGAACAGTAAGCATTTATCATATATGACGTGTAATGAATTGTTTGAAACTCGATAATAATTTACAAGTAATTAGTTTTGTCTTTTAAAATTTGTAAAAATTACTAAAAACCCATCTGTTAGCTTTGTATGTGAAAATTAGGAAATTATATAGGAAGTTACACAATCTTTTTTTTTTTTGGTATATTTTGACTAATAATAGGCTTTCTTGCTCTATTAGATTAATGAAACACCATTTTTCAAAAAAAAAAATTTACCAATTAATTTCCTTAATTAGGATATATAGACACTTACAGGAGCTTATCATGCAAATTTTTATCAAAATAAAAATTATATGTAAATATGATATAAATTAAATAAAATTTTTTATTTAATATATCTACTTGAATTTTATTATAATATAATATATTTTATATAATTTTTAATGTAATATATTTTATACTATCTGACTACGAATTTTAAAAGAATAGTTCATGAAGAGTAGACGTTACCCTTGTAACTAGGTTTTTTTCCGGCCGAAATCCTTATAAATAGTTTGGTACCTACCAAAACAAAGACCAAACCTGGGTTTACACACCCAAGTCATGTTCTTACCTACTTTGAACACTAGTCCAGGCCCCTAGGGTAGTTAGATTGGACCCAAATTCACAGTAAGAGTGGTATTTCTCTTACTCAACCCCAAAAGTCAAAAATCCAACTTGTTCTTCGAGCCTTTCCAAGATGGGCTCACGACACCATTGTGAATTGTAAAGTTTTTTTGGGCTTGAATGGGATTTCCTACAAATGGAAACGAACTGGTCTGAAAATCAAACAGAACAGTCACATGAAATGTTTATGCTTTAACAACCAAAGTAAACTCCGAAACACGAAACTGAGCCCGGAATGGAATCCTTTCAGCTTAATGCTTTGGTGACGCTTTCACCTTGAAAGGCAAAGAACAGCAATATCGTAATCATTCCTTGCAATGCAATTCGCAAACAAAAAGGTTAGGAATGATACTCAGGACTATTGAAGAGGCACAAGCAAAGCACCTAATAAAGCAACAGTGTAACCAGAAATACTCTTAGAAGGTAAATTCCGCCTGGGCTGGATGCTCCCGCAACAAATCATAACAATCCAGTCACGCAAAGCAAAACCAAACTTCTCTCAAGTTTAAGCCACCCCCGGCTCACGATAACAACAGGTGAGGAAACTGTGCCATCTATGGGACTCTGTCAATCTCTGAGATTCTGCTTGAGAAGATCCCAGTCTCATGAAATCCCAATCGCTTCCTCATCCGACTCTTCTCCTCGCTCATATCAACCATTGCCCAAAACAGCTGAAGAGCAGTTTGACCCAACTCCACAAAAGCCAGCCTTGGAAGACAAAAATGCTGCTTCATCATCCCAGATTGGAACCATTTTGCTTAAGCCTTATGTTGATATCACTACCATTTATGATCTTGACAAAGAGTTGGGGAGAGGTCAGTTTGGCATCACTTATCTTTGCACTGAAAAGGCAACAGGGAGGAAATACGCTTGCAAGTCTATTTCAAGGAGGAAATTAGTCACTGACAAGGACGTAGAGGATGTTAGAAGAGAGATTTTGATACTACAGCATCTAACAGGGCAACCAAATATTGTTGAGTTTAAAGGTGCTTATGAAGATAAGCAGAATCTGCATTTGGTCATGGAGTTGTGTTCAGGTGGCGAGCTTTTTGATCGGATTATAGCTAAAGGGAGTTATTCAGAACGTCAAGCGGCTTCAATTTGTAGGCAGATTGTGAATGTGGTGCATGCCTGTCATTTTATGGGGGTTATGCATAGGGACTTGAAGCCTGAGAATTTCTTGCTAGTTAGCAAGGATGAGAATGCTCCAATAAAGGCCACTGATTTTGGACTCTCTGTCTTCATTGAGGAAGGTTAGCTTCTACTTTTTACTGATTCTCTTTGATTATTTTGCTTTTGCTTTCGAAGTTGTTATCTATCAAGCTTTGCTCTTTTCAATCTTTGATTACTTCCAACTCCTGGATTCTGTCAGACATGAACATGATCATAGCTTGATCAAAGTCTCTAATCGTTTTGAGATTATATTTTGATATTTTTCTGTTTCGGTTATACCCCAGGTTTTAGTATTGGAGAAAATTGCTAGAATCTATTCCAACACAGAATAATTTGATTAAAATGTTTTCAGTAATTTCCATAGTCAAATAATTAAAGCAATAATAGAGATGAAGTTGAGTATATCAATTAGAGTTGCAAACGGACTCTGCGCATTATTTTTTCTAGGAGTAATCATGGGTCAATCAGACCAAGTCAATGAAGAAAGGGACGGGTCAGCCAAGTCAATGATATTTTTTGCTAAGATGTTCACACTGGAGAGTAAGAAACACGACAGGACAACAAAAAGAAAAATCTAGCTAGAAAAGAATCACGTGGTTGGTTCATGGCATCATGATTCATGACTAAACCAGGTGCTTAGCCTATTGTATAAACGTCCAATAGACCAGACATATTGCTGTGACACTGAAAGCATTGCTTAATCTTATGTCAGATTCCACCAAATAAAGGGGTTTGGTGTTTGGGGTGTGGACAATTGAGTTGCGGCATTACATGCAGGCACAGCAGGAGCTGTTTTTGCTCTCAAGTCTCACCATACATCAGATATATGATCTTCGAAAGAATTTCTATCATCATGCAAGTTATCTGATGCTGTCATAAAATCCATGGACAAGCAACAAAAACGTTAAAGATACTACCAAATAGCCTTAATGGTCAACTATTCAAATTGAATGTAGTGTTATACCCATTAAATTTTTGGTGAAACCATTGCAGCAGCATTCTTCCTCTTTGATTATTTACAAACCAACTAACATGATTGGTAGGTGGCAGCTGCAAGTACTAGATAGTAGTACTTGGCAGATACAATGTTAATAAGGGATTGTATTTTACTTAATTTCTGCATCAAATGATGAGAATTACGGCTGCTGTTGCTTAAAGTAGGATTCCTGTGGCCTGTAAGCTCACTATTATTTTCAGAATTTTGGGCAAACTGGAGGCAGATGTCTTTCTTTACAGGAGACCATTGTTGTTGAACTTTCAAAATTTCATAACTTGACAATGAAAAGAGATACAACTTAGATGAAATTTGGACATAGAAGAAATATTTGAAGGATCAGTTGATATCACATTTGTGTATATTAGTCTCTTTTCTCAACTTCACTTTTCTCAGTTATTTCTTATGGGTGAATGATGGATGAGCCAAAAGATGCAAAACCTATTTTTATTCATTTTTCAAATTTGATTTTCTCGAATTTATATACGCATTAGATTTTTCAAGTAATCATGAATCTCAGATTCTCTATTACTACTAAGCGTTTGAATTTTACTTCTACTTTTCAGGTAGAATGTATAGGGATATTGTTGGAAGTGCGTATTATGTTGCACCAGAGGTGTTACAGCGGAAATATGGCAAGGAGATAGATGTGTGGAGTTGTGGAGTCATTTTATACATTCTTCTTAGTGGAGTGCCTCCGTTTTGGGGTGGTGTGTGAGAATTTTACTGTGAAAATTATATATTGTTCTGAGAATTTTACTTCTTCTATCCAAAAAAAAAAATGGTTTACTTTCGGTTTGGATACCTCTTGATCTGTTAATGAATATTTTTGTTGCAGAGACTGAGAAAGAAATCTTTAAAGTAGTTTTAGAAGGTAATCTTGATTTAAAAAGCCAGCCATGGCCATCTATATCTGATGGTGCAAAGGACCTCATAAGGAAGATGCTAGAAAGGGACCCTAAGAAACGGATTACAGCTGCCCAAGCCCTAGGTATAGAGATATATGTGTGTGTGTGTGTTTCTGAAAATTTTACTAAGCAAAACCCTTCTAAACAATGAAAAGAGGAGGAAAGGAAGAGTTAGACTGACACTATTGAATGTCGGTTTAATCCTTAATGCAGAACATAATTAGATGATGAGTGGGCCATTAATGTTTTCGTTTTGTGTATTTGAATCAGATCACCCATGGATGAAGGAGGGTGGTGATGCATCTGACAAACCTATTGATAGTGCTGTTCTTAGTAGGTTGAAGCAGTTCAGAGTAATGAACAAGCTCAAAAAGCTTGCCCTAAAGGTATGATCTATTGCCTCTGGTTTTTCATGTGAAACTTGCATATTAAACATTATTGGATTACATTTCTCAGATAGATGTTATTCTAGGATAAATTTATTCGAGCATAAAAGCATAAATTTCTTTTTCTTTCTTTCATTTTTCCTACCAGCTGATATATTTATCTGAAATTTTGAATGCTGGAAGGTGATAGCAGAAAGCCTATCATCAGAAGATGAGATCAAGGGCTTCAAACAAATGTTCAAAAACATCGACACCGATGGAAGTGGTACAATAACACTAGAAGAACTCAGGGTTGGATTAGCTCGATTGGGATCTAAGCTAAGTGAAGCAGAGATAAAACAACTTATGGATGCTGTAAGAGTTATCGAGCCCTCTTCTTTTTAATGAAACCATTTACTTAATGAAACAAGCCTTGTTGGCAACTTCTGAATGCCTAACTACATTCTATCAGGCTGATGTTGACAAGAGTGGAACCATTGATTACATTGAATTTATCACTGCTACAATGCATCGACATAGGCTCGAGAGGGAAGATAATATAATCAAGGCTTTCCAGTTCTTTGACAAGGATGGCAGTGGGTTAGTTTATTGCAGTACTTCCTTTTCTTTTTCCTCTCTCTTCCTATCATACTAAATTAGCATCCGCTAATGTATTTTCCAGAATGATGCAACTTGGTTTGTTCGACTTTATCATCATCATTATTGTTTTCATTCAGATTTATCACAAGAGATGAATTAAGACAAGCTATGACCGAGTATGGGATGGGAGATGAGAATACAATAGATGAAGTCATCCAGGATGTTGATACTGATAAGGTAATTTTTCTTCTTTTAATCCTAATCACTCTGTTACCTTTTTTTTCTTCATATAATTTCTTTCATACTTCAATGGTATTTGGATAAATGATTCTACCACTGACTGGATAGGATGGGAGAATCAATTATGAGGAGTTTGTAGCCATGATGAAAAGAGGAACTCATGAGGGGGATGGCAAAGACAGATGAGTAAACTGCTTGTTGTAACCATGAATAACTACAAAGGTGTTTGAACAAATCAGATCTTCTACTCGGCTACTCCATTGTTGAACTTATCCTGCTTTCGGCTCTTTCCTCATCTGTGACTGTGAATAAACCAAACCCATCATTCCATGTTGCTTAGCTTTTGGTTGTTTTGTATGAAAATGGCATCTCAATTCTCAATAATGGCTGTGTTTATGTTTACAAAACATTAAGAAATAAAAAGAAAAGTGTGTTTCCTTGTTTATTGCTCCTGATTGTTTTTACATTGATAATTTTTTCATATAGATAATTGTTTCACTTTCAGAGATTATTTTTCTGCTAAAATTTGCTTTTGAATTAGACAACGAAACTAGCTTTGTTCGAAGACCCAAATGTCCCATGAAAGAATAAATAATACTACTCCCACTGAGCTGCCTCTTTCGGCTGGGCCTGGGGATTTGGAGGAAAGAGAGAGAATGGTTTGCCTCAACTCTTGTTGCCCGGTTCCTTCAACAAAAGCCCTTCATATCTCCGCATCTTTCCTCTTCCTCTCGAAACCCGAAATTACTTCCGTTTACGATTCCCGGAATCCTTAGAGCCAGTTCCAGTTCCGCCGCCAAACATCAAGAATCGATTAGAAACCAGCTATGCCGGCGTTCAACTAGAAGAAACTGTTGATGAGACTAAGCAAGGCAAGCTTCGGCTCGATTCTTGGGTCTCTTCTCGAATTCAAGGCATCAACAGAGCTCATGCATCCAGTACATAAAATCAGGCCTCGTAACGGTCAATGGCTGCGTTGTGCATAGTCATCAGAAAGTGATAAGTTATTGATTCTGCCCATTCTTTTGATAGTTTTGAACATCCACGCTCAAGGGAGAAGATGCACTTTTCATGCCCACCCCCACCAGATTTTAGTGAAATACCGACTCATCTGCACTTTTCATGTTTCTCCTGAAGGTTTTAGTTTATTGGGAAATCGTTCCGAATAAATTCAAATTACCTGCATATATACAGTGGAGTTGTACATTTCATGAATCTGTGGGTATGGTAACACAAACCCAAGCAAAATGTTCATACTGATTAGATTCATCCATTAGTGCAGTGGCTGACTAGAACTTGCCTTCGCAATCATAAGTCTCTACAGTGCAGCCTAATTCTAAGGAATAATCAGAATTTTTTTCTTTTTCCGCCTGGTAATACTCGTCAATATACATGGTATGGATGTAGAAGATCAGCTGACAACTCTTGATGGATTATCAACCACTTGAAGGCTTAAACATGGAAGGGAGTATGGACGACAAAGGAACAAAGAACTTTAACAAATACTTTTGATAAAAACCATCGACTCCGTGGCTCCAGCAATTAAAAGTTCTTATAGCATGCAACTAGCTGGAGTAAATTTATGGTTTGTATTCATAATTATTTTGCTACTTTACAGTCTGGCTGTTAATACATCACCTGCAAACCATCTTCCTATCTCCTAATGAATCTATCAAGTATGACATCACGTTTTCTCAGTGGTGCAGGAAGCTGCTAGTATTTCCAAACACCAAAAAAAAAAAAAAAAAAAGATGAGACCAAGTACTTCTCAACCTAAGAATTAGGCCAAAAGATAGAAATGCCCTATCAAATAAAAGAATAATGGGCCTGAGTTTAAGGGGTTAAATGATTCACACTTTCCCTGCACTGGACCACTATGACATTTACCTTGGTATCCTGTCAAGGAAAATAAAGCACGTATCAAACTAATAAGGAACCAATTCAACGGGCAGAAATAAGAACATTAATCCTTAAAAGTTAAAACCAGCTCAATACCACAAAAAAACAAAACTAAGCCTACAGATATAGTGATTTTGCATTTTCTATGTTTGCATGTCATAATTTCATTTAACTCTACACCTTCAATGACCTCAAAAAACACTCCTTGACCCTTTTGCGTATACAGGGTATCCAACCATGTGATGTGACATATAATTGAAAAAGCTAGCTAGCTCTGCTAATAAACTTCTCTAAAGGATGTTTGAAGGAACTCGTACATTTCTAATCTCTTTACCTGTCGAGCAGTTTAAATCTTGTATTCTTCAACATGCAACCACTTTGTAGAGGACCATTTGTTCCCCATAATCACAGGGCATCCACCTGACATCAGTCATAAGACACTCAGTTAAAAAATTTCTCTGTTCATTTAGCAGTGGGTAACTAAAATGAGAAATAACTTTTGAACATAAGTGTCAAACATTTATGGGACAACAACAGATAATAGTTCAAATCATTTTCCTACGGAAATGCAAAACTGCTTAGCCATTCTTGAACCACAACTAAAGATTAAACCCAAAAAAGGTGGGAAAGGGGATTGACTGCAAACCATGCAAGCTTGAAGGATCTAGTGTGGCATCAGGTCTCATGCTCCAGAACAGCAATGCATCACCCATTTTAGGCTTCACAGAAAGACCCTGTTTACCACATTCAGACAATTCTTTCCACCAAGGAACAGCACTAACATTTCCCTTGGCTGCGGGAAATATTGTCTCACCTCCTTTTTCAACATCTGACCTGCAACAAAAGCAGAAAGTAACGTACAAGGCAACAGATAATTCTTTTCTTCAAATACAGAAGGAGAAATGAGGAAAGAAGTTTCTGTGAAACTTGATTAGGTGTGGAATGCATCATAGACGTTTACAGAGAAAATTATAAAACTTACAAATACATAAGCACAGTAGCCATCCGCTGGCCTCCATTTTTAGTGTTGAACTCATCAAGGAAGTAATCAAAATGTGCATCGTATTTCTGTCCAACTTCATAGTGGAGAACTTGAAGACCCTCTCCGTGCTCTGTAAATTACGAAGTTAGCTTTAAATCATAAAAGGAAAACAATAAACCAAAAGAAAATGCATTAATTGGAAAACAAGGACAATCCGTTTAATTGCATAAAGAAAAAAAATGACAAAATTAGGAAAGATCTAATCTGGACACCATTAGCTGCAAATAATAATATGCTAGAGAGAAACAGGTACAAATATATCCCACTTGCACATGGCCACAACTGAGCTTTAATTGAGACTCAAAACCAGGAGCTTCCAGAAAAAGAAAAGGACAGCATCTCAACAGATTTTTGCACAAAAAAATAGTTATTGGTTTCAGAGTAAAATATTGTAGAAGGTTTTTTGCTCGGTATTAGAATATCGTACCTACAGGAATGAATGTGTAGTCTGCTATCCTTTTCTCTATGTCCCTAATGATTTTATCTTGCCCTCTTCTCAGAAACATACCTGAACTTGTACGCACCCTGTGAAAATTACAAGTAAATTGTCATAAGATATTCACAACATAAATGGTCTTCAAACTACAGAAGCTTTCTCAATCATAAAGTGGAGGATTGATGTTCAATATCTTAAAACATATCTTAGCATTTGTAGTCACAAGAAAAGGTAAGAGATGGGATGATAGGAAATGCAAACCTGCTATCTTTACTTTTCCCTGTTTTGCTATCAACAACAGTGGACTTTACCATGTGAGGCTTAGCAAGATTTATTAGGTACTCACATTCTTCCTTGGACTGTTGAAATGAGTTAAACATCCAAATCAAGAATACAATCCAAAAAAAGAAACGAAAATTAAAGGCAAATATTATCATCATCATCACCATCATCATCATCACCATTACTAATCTATTACTACTGTTATTATTAACTACTAAAAGGAAGACCTCAAACTCAACACAGTACAAGAGATCATGAGAAAAAACAGCGCCCACTGCCCAGGATTACACGAAATTAGCAATAAGAAAAGGGTTTTACACCATAAATTATTAAGAATTATCAAATTCATCTGCATTGCATATCCAGCGGAGAAGTATTATTCTCGTTAATTCCCATTAATTAAAAAATTTCCTAGCGTAAGGATATAAAGTCTGAAAGATGAAATTGATAATTTCAAATTATTAATACTAACAGAAAAAAAAAAAAAACAATAGAATAGAAACAAACCAAGAAGTTATGATAAATGAAAGCTCTAGGCTCCCAAGAAAGGACTTCAGTCCACTGCTCCCCTCTCTTCCCCACGCCTTTCCCTCTGCATCAAAATCCCGCCCAGACATTAAATAAATGAAAACAAACAGAAAACACATCGTTGTTAATCAAAAGAGATCAATGCGTTAGAAATTAAATCATCGCAACCGCGTTACCTTTCAGAAGCCATGCGTCTATAAGAACTGAGGTTATTGAGCGGAGAATCATCGCTATTTATCGGGAGAGAGAAAATCCCTAGTCCCAAAAGCATCAATAAAACGATCGTTAACATAAACAACATCGATAATACAAGCGTTACTGTCGACCATTTCTTTGCTTGTAATCGAGAATGTCTAACTTTCGCCATTCCTGAATTACAACAAAAACAAAAGCATTCAGCTCAAAACCCTAGAGATCGATCCAAGAAAGCCAAACCCCCTAAATCCTAATTTTAGGTAAAACTCGGATTCAAAATCTCGGACTAATTTTCTATTGGAACGTGGAAAATAGGAGGAGGACTAACCGACTTTGCTACGCCCTCCATTTAAGAGCGCGACTTTTATATATAAGGCTCTTCAGAAATTGTCGAGTCGCTGGAAGGATATAACTGAAATGACAAAATTATCGTTTTTATTGGTACAATGAACCAATGGTAGTTGTCAATCAATTCTTGAAAGTGGGTAGAAATGTCATTATAAATTTGCTCGTGGTTTTTACGACCGGGCCTGTCGATGGTTGGGAGCAGCACCAGGGTTGGGCACGGTGCTTGCTTGAAATGGCAAGCCCTACCATTGATTTGTTTTTTTATAATATCTGAGAAGAAAATGAAAAAGTCTTAGAAATTTTAATTTTATATAGTCCTAGTATATATTTTTAATTTTGTTAGGAAATTTTCCCAACCTTTATTATTTTTAATTTTTTTTCACTTGAGTTAAGAATCAATCATAAACACTCCATGCTGTTAAATTTTAAATTTTTTTATTTTAATATGATGTATTCTTCGTTTAATATGGTGATAGATTTTTTTTCTTTAAATTAATGTTGAAAAATAATTAAATAGAATATCTCTCATGAAATAGTAATTTATAAATTAGATGAGATTAGATTGAGTTAGGCTTAAGCAAAGTATTAATATACTTTCAACAAATTGAAATTCGATTATTCATGTTTCAATTTTTTTTTTTGTCTAATTTCGTTTCTCCATAAAAAGAATATACAAATCCCATTTAAAGCAATATTTATTTTTTAAATAAAGAGCTAAAAAAAATTAATGAGCATTACCTAACTATTAAAGAGTAAATAGTACTAAATAAATGTAACAAAAAAATAGTACTAAATTAAAAAAAAAAAAAAAAACTACATCCATGCAACGAATTACAACACATATTTAATTTTAAAAGTTTAAAATTTGTAAAATGCTTATTTTTAAATCAATAACATAATAAATATAAAATGTCTATGTTATATAATTAACTATTGAATTGGGCTTAAGTCTTAAATGACAATCAATGAATTTTTTTATCAAATCTCATTTACTTTATCAAATCTTTTCAAAAAAATCGAACATATTTTTGAGTTTTGAGGAATAATTTGCCCCTACTCTCAAATTTCAAGACTATCTTTGCTTTCATGGTTTGATAATAATTTAAAGCTAAAATCACCCAAATATCAGAACTTATAGGAAAATAACACCTAACATCTCCCTCGTAGCTAGTAGTGGCACTGGCAGTCATCATCGACGGAGAATCCATCTTCATCATCATCATATTTGACATCACCAGCGTTCATCATCGATTTATGCTATCTTTTTTATAAAAAAAAAAAAAATTATTTAAAACATTTTCTCATAAAACTATTTTTTGATTAAACAATGAGTTGCCTCCTAATATTTTTCTTTGGTTAAATTGCAGATCAGTTGAAAAACTTCTACATCGTCAAGAAATGGAAATGGGAAATACTCTTCTTCCTTCCTAGAAACTGTCTCCGAAAGTTCCAAGCAAATGCAAGTGCGTTGAAATTTGTTCTAACAATTTAGTCAAAACTAAAAATTCAGATCTATTGTTTCCTAGAAAGTGTTGCCTAGTATTAATAATAACTGTAACTATTTTTAGTGAAATTTTTTAATTTTATAAATAGAATTAAAATGAAAATATATATTTTTTATATATATCAAAAAATAAAAATAAAAAAATAAAATATAGTTCATATATTTTAATTTTATTTATAGAATTAATAAATTTTATTGATAATAGATAAAAATATTTATGGTAATAATAATAAAAAGAGAAGAAAATTAATATATTTGATAAATTACGTGAATATGTGTATAATTTAAAGTATAGAATTATTGTATCAAAAATTGTGTACATATGTGGAAAGAGAAATAATTTTTAAAAAATTTTTTTTATTAAATTTGTATATAAATTTTAAAATTTTTTAATCTCGTGTGTATATATTTTCGTATATTTCGTGATAAATGACACCAAATCAAATATGCAGAAAATTGCGATTCCTTTCGCAAGGGGCTTGAAAAGTTGAAATTCTAACAGCGTGTCAAGTCAGCTTCCCTACTTTTCTTTTCGCTTGCTTCTTCTCAGTGCGCTTTCATCGTCGTCTTCCTCACTCGAAGCCAAGTCACCTTCACCGGTTTCAAAAAGTCACTGGACAAATACATCAACCATTTTTTTTTTTTAAATCATTATCATTCTCTTTCACTTCAATCTCCACAGCTGTTAGTTCTCGAAAATAACCCGAAAATGGCAGGTCAGGGAATATGGCAACCGAATGAGGAAGGTTTAAGGGAGATATGCAGGTTATTAGAACAGCACATTTCGCCCACTTCTGACAAGTCTCGTCTTTGGCAACAACTTCAACATTACAGCCAATTCCCTGATTTCAACAACTACCTCGTTTACATCTTTGCTCATGCTCAGGTACTATTCCATTTCATCATACTCCAATTGCTGCCAACTATTGCCTTTTAATTCCTTCATTTAAGCTTAATTCTCGTTTTTTTCTTCGATTCGATTCAGTTTTGTCAAGTTTCTTAGTATTTGTTTATATTTCCCCTTCTTTTTTCGCCCTGGAATTTTTGTACGGTTTTTGTTTTAAGTTCGGGAATTGGATTAATAATCTGTGTTTGGTTGTTTAGACTTTAGACTATAGATACTAAGATGTTCGTCGTTCTCTCTTCCTTTCGTTTTTCATTATTTGCTTATTTTCGTTGTAAAAAATGTATAAATGCTCGGTTAAGCAACATTTGTGAGGTGCAGCTGAAGGGGAATGAATCTTTGAGCGTTTTCGAATTTTGGAATGTGAGTTCAATTCGAAGTTCTTGCCATTAGGTAGTTAAGGTATTCTTATAAGAGGATGCTCTCGATTTGCTTAATAAAAAAAGTATCAGATTAACCTAATTACACCTTATATTCTGGATAGGTCTCCGTTAATTCTTTGTTAGTGGAAAAATCAGGACTGACGGGTTAAGAACATGAAAACTCCAACATGTGTATTTGTAAATACTTGATTTTAGAAATTAATATTTTTTCTTTTTAAGTTTCGGACTATAGTGAAGGAAAATCAGAATAAGTAACAAGGATGTTTCAGATAACAATCTTTTCTTAAAATAACTTCTTCGTGGAACAACCTCTTCTTAGAAAAACTCCTTCACAATAAAGATCTTTTCTCATAATAGCTGCATCACAAAAGCATCCTCTTCTCAAAAGAACTCCTTCTGAAGAACCTCTTCTTAGAAGTTCTCTTTCACAAGAACAACTTCTTCTTAGAAGAGCTCCTTCACAAGAACCACTTCTTTTTAGAGGAGCTCCTTCATAAGAACCTCTTCCTGGAAGCTCCTTTCCTCTTCTTAGAATAGATCATTCACAAAACGATTCATTTCAAAATAACTCTTCACAGAACAACTTGTTCTTAGAACAACTTTTCACAGAACAGCTCCTCACAAAATAACTCTTCACAAAATAGCTCTTATTAGAATAACTCTTCTCGGTATAGCTCTTTACTGAATAACTTGTTCTCAGAACAGTTTTTGTATAGAATAACATCTTCACAGATTAACAGCTTCATTGAACAACATCAACATCTTATTTGAATAACACTTTCACTGAGAAAAAGTGAAAATAAGCCTTGAATAGGGTAGGATTCTTGGATTAACTTCACTATTGGGCTGTATTGGAGAGCATGGCTTGGTAGATCAGATATGGATATAGTTAAAAGTTCTTCTCTTAACTTTTCTTTGAAGTGTAAGTGTTCTAGTGAACTTCTTTATTCACTATTGATTATCTCCAAAAGAGTAACTTCCATTAGATAAACATTAATTCTTTGTTATTGTCAATTCTCATTTTTATACCTATTAATTCTCATATTTTGTAACTCCTATAATTCAGAAACCTACTTATAAGAGTTCTTACAATTCCTGAAAAGATTTTTTTTGGATTCTTTAAAATTCTCTCTAAAATCACTCTTCTCTAACTTTCTCCTCAGTCTTGTTCTCTTCTCTTCTTAGTTTTTTTTCAACCGTACTTAGCCTTCTACCAGCAGTTACCACTGCACTCAATGCTTCAAGGTCTGCTCCAGTCTTCCTCTCTCTCAACCCTGCATATTCTATTCTACTAGTTTGCAACGTTTCCTTTCATGGCAAACAACTCATTTACGGTACCCAAGCTCATTTTAAATTCTATGTGGATATTCTTTATTGTTTTTATATGAGCTTGATTTGCTTTTAACTTTCTGAGTTAGTTATCTGTTTTTTAACACTTCTTACGTGTTTTGAGTAATATTCATTTATGTCTATAGATATGGCTTTGTCAAAGAAGTGGTTGTAGTACTGAATGATCTCAAGATTTTATACATCTTTAATCTTGGTGAAACTCAGAAATTCATGGTTATAATAAGTCATTTTCTCCTTTGGTTAGGTCATTTTGTAAACTTATATTTTTCATTGAACTCCTTTCATCATAACTGAATAGTGTTTCTACATACTTGTTTTTCCAAGCAGGGTGCACCTATTGAAATTCGACAGGCAGCTGGCTTACTTCTGAAAAATAATTTGCGAAGTGCTTTTAAATCCCTAGATGCTACATATCAGCAATATATAAAGTCACAGTTGTTACCATGTTTAGGGGAAGCGGAAAAGAACATAAGGAATACAGTTGGGACAATCATCAGTGTTATTGTCCAGCAAGGACAGATGCTTGGATGGCCAGAGCTGTTGCAAGCTCTTGTTCAGTGTTTGGACAGTAATGACATTAACCATATGGAAGGTGCCTTGGATACTTTATCAAAGGTATCATTTGCTTCCTGATTTATTATTTTCATTTTGAAGAATAATAGCAACAATATTATTCTTTGCTGATATATTTGTTCCAGCATCGTTTTCCATTTGGTCTTGAAATATTGAATCAACATTAAAATTGTCTAATTAACTAAGAAAAATATCTTTGAAGACAATGCTTTTAAGCTTGTTGCCAAAAATTTGCAGTTTGTCCCTCTAAAACTTTTAATTATACAAGCTTCCCAGATTGGATGGGATCTTTTGGTTGCAATGCGCCTCTTTCTCTCTCATCCTTCGAACTAAACGGGTACCCATGTTTACTAAATTTCCTTTGAGAAGCAAGTTTTGGAAAGTTTAGGATTGCTTGATACTTTCCACTCGGGCATTAACAATATTCATCTGTGAAGAATTTCATAGGTTAGGAAATCTGACAAGGGCATTTCATCCTTACTAGAAGTAGAAATTACTAATTGCTATATTGCTTATTTGTGAACTTCTGTACATAGATCTGTGAAGACATACCACAAGAGCTTGATTCAGATATACCTGGTTTAGCTGAAAGACCCATTGATGTATTTCTACCTAGATTACTACAGGTGACAATTCTTCTCTGATTTATGTCATCACATTCTGTCTGTTGATAAGTCATAATTGGTTTGTCATAACTGAGTTGTATATGTATACTTTTATTTTCTGTCCTTTGTAATCAGTTTTTCCAGTCACCACATGCCTCTCTAAGGAAGCTCTCCCTTGGATCAGTAAATCAGTTCATTATACTAATGCCCACTGTAAGATTGACAAGAACTCTGCTTTTTACCTGACCAACCCATGTTTATCGTTTTATTAGCTTAATTTTTGTTATGCAATACATTGTAGGCTTTATATCTGTCTATGAATCAGTACCTCCAGGGTTTATTTGTCCTTTCTCATGATCCAGTTGCACAGGTCAGAAAATTGGTAAGTTAGCTCTATAACAGGCTATTACTTCGCAAGATGAATGGGTCTATTAATCTGCTTTGTTCTAGGAAGTCTCAGAAATGGTGGATTCTATCTACTTTGTTTTGTATTTGACTCTTAGAATCATACTTTTCCTTTGTTTTGGTACAGGTTTGTGCAGCTCTTGTACAGCTCATTGAAGTTAATCCTTCTTTCTTGGAGGTATATGACTGTTACGCTTCATACCATCCAATGCAATAATTTCACTTATACATGTATACACACACACACACACACACACACATATATATATATATATATATATATATATATATGTTTGTTTAAGATCCTTTCCCCCCCTCTTTACCCTTCCTCTTTGAATAAATTCATGCACCCTAGTAGGGTTGAACTCATGACATCAATGCGCACCACTCCCTTCATGTCAGGGGAGGAGATGCCACTTTTCCACAAGATCAATAGCTTAATTTGTGGGTTTTAATTAAAGTATGGAAATAGCAGTTCCATAGTTCTCAAGCTCACATTGGCTTGTTATTGGTTGACAAGATTGAAGATTGTGTTCATTTTTCCATTTCATGTTGTGTATATCTTGTTTTTCATGGTAATGACACACAATATTTGGCTCCCTTCTACTAAAAAGTGTTTGATGTTGTATAACAGCCACATTTGAAGAATATAATTGAATTTATGTTGCAAGCCAACAGGGATGCTGATGATGAGGTTGCTCTTGAAGCTTGTGAATTCTGGTAAAGCTATAACATCAAACTCTCATATAACAATTTGGTAGGAAACTTTACTGGTCATATTGTTTTTTCATTTGTTAAGAGGGTCTTGGAGCATTTTGGTTTGGAAAAATACCTCTGAGCTACCCTTAGTTGTCCTACTGAATGTTGAACATACAAGTTTATTGCGTTTCTTCAATGGAAGCAAAGACTTGCTTTTCTATATTACATGAATAATTTGAATGAATTTTTGACAATGTGACTTAAAATTTTCCTGTGTAAGCATGTTTACACCTCTTTATGCTTTTTATTGATGCAGTGAGTTAATACACTAAGAACTTTTGTCCTTGTGATTATCAGGTCAGCATACTGTGAAGCACAGTTAAACCCTGAGCTTTTGCAGGAGTTCTTAGAACAGCTAATTCCGGTATCAACCTTGTTGTTTTCTTGGTTTTGATGGTTAACTGCTAGCATTGCAAACTCATTGCTACTTAATATCTTAGGTTCTATTGTCAAATATGGTTTATGCTGATGATGATGAATCTCTTATTGATGCTGAGGTAAATCTTTCTGGATGATGATCCCGTTTATTCAGTCATTGTTCTTTGTATCTGCATATCCTTATCTTCTACTCTTATACTTGCAGGAGGATGAGTCTGTGCTAGATAGAGATCAGGTTTTTAGAGTTCTTTTGGTCTTTTTCTTTAATAGGACAATGTTACCTTTTATTTATTTATTTATTTTTTATTTTTTGTTTACTTTTCCAGTTATTTGTAAAGTTTGATAGTCAAAACTTTATCTTCTTCTGATGGTCTTTTATCTTTCTTAACCATGGCATGTAGGACCTTAAGCCTCGTTTTCATTCATCACGATTTAATGGATCAGAAGATATGGAGGATGATGTAAGTTTTCAGCTAAATTCTTTGTATGGTTTATTTGTTCCTTCTCCCATATGTATGTGGGCATAAAGTTGTTTGAAGAATTTGATGATTCTTATTTTTTATTTCATGTTTACTTTGAAAATTTTACATTTCATTAGTGACATCACTGTTTTGTATTTTAAAATTTATTATCTGCAGGATGATGATAGTTTAAATATTTGGAACTTGAGGAAATGCAGTGCTGCTGGCCTTGACATCCTTTCCGATGTCTATGGAGAAGAGATTCTTCCAACATTAATGCCTTTAGTTCAGGTGATTATGCCATAGAAGCTTTTGTGTTGTATAATAATGGTGACTGCCAAATGGTCGTATGTATTCTTCTATTCTCAATATTGCATGTTGCTGTAGAGGTGTTTGTTTTAGAATGTGCTTTATATGGCCCCAAAAATCTTCATTGGTTAGCACAGAGGACCGGTTGACATTTGTAATGATTTAATTATTAGCTAATCTGCCTCAGCATGCCTCTGAATCCAGGCAAAGTTATCCACCTCTGATGATGGTTGCTGGAAGGAAAGAGAAGCTGCAGTCTTGACACTTGGTGCCATAGCTGAGGGTTGCATAAGAGGTCTTTATCCTCATTTAGCAGAGGTAATACTGCAGTGAGTGTTAAAGTGTTTCAACTTACAAGCTGGAAAGACTATGGAATTTTCGCATAGCTTTTTTCTTCTGTATCTTTTGCATGTTCTTTTTCCTCTTTTTTGCTGAGTTCATCTTGAAATTTGTCTGTTAACCATGGTATATACTTCTGGTTGTGGCCATATGCTTTTTAAGTAGTAGAGAGATGAAAAGCAAAACAGTTTTATTTCACTTGACTGGTTTATTTTCCCTTTAGATTCTTGAACCAATTAAAATGTCAATCATCAAAAGAACAAGTTTAGACTGACTTTTTAAGGGCTTTATGTAATTGTGCTTTTCATGTTATCTGTTATGGATATGATTAATACTAGATTGCTGTTATTAATTCAATATCCTCATGTGCAGATTGTGGAGTTTCTGATCCCTCTTCTTGATGATAAGTTTCCTTTGCTTAGGAGTATAACCTGTTGGACACTCTCTCGCTTCAGCAAATTTATTGTTGAGGTATTGAGATTTCTTTTTATGCAACTTCAAAGCCTAGTGCTTAGTTTTTCTTTTAATTCAAGTGGTTCTATTGCATGCTTTGCCTAGTAAAATTGTGTCCATCAATGCTTTAGGGGAATAAGCATGATGCTTATTCTGGTGGGTAAACAAGTTCTTTCTAACTTGCATTCTCTTACTTTTTTATTATATGAGATTTTCGTTTTAACTCTCTCTCTCTCTCTCTCTCTCTCTCTCTTTATCCATGCTACATAGATCCTTTGTTCTCCCATTTAAAGTCAATGTCACCCTATCAAATCAAGCAATAGAAATTATCAATTTTAGATGCAAATTTAAATTGCTTCATTTCAGGGTATTGGCCATCAAAAAGGTTACGAACAATTCAACAAAGTCCTTATGGGTCTTTTATGTAGAATTTTAGACACCAACAAGCGAGTTCAAGAGGCAGCATGCTCAGCCTTTGCTACACTTGAAGAGGTTTGTCCTGTAATGTCTATTACTCAATGACATTTCTACTTTTTACGTACCTAGCCCTCAAGAATTAATAAATTCTGCAGGAGGCTTCTAAGGAGTTGACACCTCACTTGGAAGTCATTCTTCAGCATCTTATATGTGCTTACGGAAGATATCAGGTTTCTGCTCTTTGCATATAAATTTAGTCTTCAGCAGAACTATTATTTGTTCCAAAAGAGAACTTATTTGTCTTACACTTTTTTTATCTTATACTAATAGCTCTTTCTGTAACTATTTTTAGAAAAGAAACCTTCGAATTGTTTATGATGCCATTGGTACCTTAGCAAAGGCTGTTGGAGGCGAGCTGAATCAGGTACTTAATGCTTGCATGGCTTGGAAAGTAGCAGATAAAAAGTTAGGTCTTGTGGTCCTTTTTGTAATCAGCTCAAATTTCTGCTGACTTTCATCTTTATATTGCAGCCCAGATATCTACAGATTTTGATGCCTCCATTGATTGCAAAGTGGCAGCAGCTTTCTGATGCAGACAAAGACCTTTTCCCTCTATTAGACTGCTTTACGTCTATAGCACAGGTTTGGTGCACCTAGAGAGTTTAACTCTAGAAGCCACTTTAAGCTGTATCTGAAAAATGTCTTATCCATCCAACAATATCCATGTATTTGTTTATATGAAGTGACAAACTTATTGGTATTTTTCTTTCTAACATGTATGTACTGCAAAGTTGCATTCTGCTGTCCTGATTTTGTTACAAATTATATAGGAGTGATCTGCCTTTGATTTGTAAGATTGAGTTTGATGAACATGTTAAGTTATGCTGATTATATAAGATTAGGTCCAATAACAACTGATCTTGAAAGCCTGGGGGAGGATGAACTAGTTTAAAGAAACCCTAGAAATCATTTGGCTCTAGTTCTTCTCTGTCCTGTATTTATTTTGCTGCATAACATCATAAATTTATGCTCCTTATTAACTTACTGGCAAAAAACAATGGAACCTATAGTACCCTCTGATTTTAAAGGCATTGAGATTAAATCAAACCTAAGGGATCAGTGAGCTTTATGGGATTCTTAGAAGTCTTACGCTTTCACTATAAGTGATGTTTTCTCCGTCTCACCTGCCATCCATTTCTCTCTCACACAGTCTAAAGATTTCCATTTTCTTATCGAGTGGGATTGGAGCCTTACTGATACCCTGT
Organism: Firmiana major; assembly: GCA_033439115.1. Taxonomy (NCBI): domain Eukaryota; kingdom Viridiplantae; phylum Streptophyta; class Magnoliopsida; order Malvales; family Malvaceae; genus Firmiana; species Firmiana major. The sequence continues at coordinate 489,812 of CM065907.1, read as the reverse complement.
TCTTGTGATTTGCCTGTTTCAGGCACTTGGAAATGGATTTTCCCAATTTGCTCAACCAGTTTTCCAAAGGTGCATAAATATTATCCAATCACAGCAATTGGCAAAGGTTCATCTTTTATTAGCTGTCCTATCACCTTTCAGTTTATATTTCTTTTATCATGTTCTTAATTTCGAACTTTCTTTAAATCTTGATTGAGGATGATGCTTAATTTGCAGGTAGATCCTTCATCTTCTGGTGTGCAATATGAGAAGGAGTTCATTATCTGCTCATTGGACTTGCTCTCAGGGCTTGCACAAAGTCTTGGCAGTGGCATCGAAAGCTTGGTACCGACATTAATATACTACTATCAATCAATATTTAAATTGCAATACCCCTAGCTACTGATGCCTACAAAATTTTGCCAACAAGTCCTCATGATTGTTATTTGTTTCACCCAATTCAACTCAACACCTATGGGCTTCATTCTCAACAATTATCTTTTTCTCTCAGGCTTTGCTTCCAGTAATATTGTTCTCAGTGGGTTTGATACTGTATCTTTGGAAAAAATGGAAGTGTTTGGAAGATTCATTCTAGTTTCAAGATTAAAATCATCGATAATTTGTTCATGCACTCCTGCAACAAGAGCTTGGGGGGCGGCGCGGTGGGGGGGGGGGGGGGGGGGGGGGGTGGGGGTGGGGGTTATTGCCCTTGGAGATTAACTTTTGAAGAAATGTTATTCAAAACTCACAAGATGGTCTGTTGGTTTTGTGCTTGTGTAGTTGCCTAAATTGATACAACTTGGTTTTACAGGTTTTACAAAGCAATTTGAGGGACCAACTTCTGCAATGTTGTATGGATGATTCTATTGAAATTCGACAAAGTGCTCTTGCCCTCCTTGGTGATCTAGCGAGAGTAAGTTTATGTTGCATCCACACAAATTCCTTTGTATATAATTATTAGATTTACTTTTATTCGTGTATGTTGGTAAAGTGTAACACTACCAGTGCTTTATACACAGGTGTGTCCAGCGTGTTTGCATCCTTGTCTCTCAGAGTTTCTTAATGTTGCAGCCAAACAAATGGTTAGGTGAAGCCTACCATAAAACAATTAAATGTATTGTTGAGCGGTGCCATCCTGACACATTTTCTGGCATATGCAGAGCACTCATAAGCTAACAGAATCTATTTCAGTGGCTAACAATGCTTGCTGGGCAATTGGAGAAGTAGCAGTTAAGGTGGTTTCCTGTATTTTGTATTGTACCTCTGTCAAACTGATACAAATACTGTTCTATCATTAATGATCTGATATTGTTATCACATGTAAAATTTGGGAAAAGTATAGGTGCAAAAATTCTCTTGGTAAGGCCATCTTTTAGTGAGAAGAATTTTCTGATAGAATTTTTCTTTCCAAACTGTTGATTGTAGTAATTTTGTTTCTATGGGTAGATGCATGGACCATATTTTATTTTATCAAAATTATTCTCATAGAAAGGATGCTTAGTTGGGATGGCACTATTTTAATCAACAAGTTAATAGTGGAAATTCGGGAGGCGTAAAAGGAACATTGAGCTGGGTTTTAAATCTAGATTCTTAGTCTGTATTTTCACTCCATACATGGATGGGTGCCTTGTAGTCACCCTTTTCTTTCCTGGTGGAGCCATACTTGAGAGAATAGCATGCAAATAATTCTGAGAGAAGATTAGAATTTGTGAATTTTAATTGCATCTTTGATCTTGTTGCTGTTAAGCACTCATGGCTCTTATGGTTGAACTTAACAGGTCCATCAGGAAGTTTCTCCAATTGTCATGACCGTAGTCTCGAGCATAGTCCCAGTCCTCCAACAAGCAGAGGTATTACTGAATGCATTATTTGTAGTTTTTCTAATTTCTGTCATGTCTTTTTCCTTTTCCTTTTTAAGATATATATTTACATATTACTGTTGGGCAGGGTGCCAATAGATCACTTGTAGAAAATAGTGCTATCACTCTGGGTAGGCTTGCTTGGGTCTGTCCAGAGATTGTTTCACCCCATATGGATCATTTCATGAAAGAATGGTGCACTGCTTTATCCACGTAAAGTACCTTTGCTTCTCAATTGCCAGCATAAGATCTGTTTGGTTTATAATGTCTAGTGCATACATCTTTTTTTGAGAAAATCGAAATCTATTATTTCAAAATACAAAATAAGCTGAAAAAGTCTGCTAGAAGAATACCTTTTGGGCAGCCTTTTTGTATACTAGTTTGTCAGGCTAATTCCCCAACTAATACAAAGAATTTTTTTCATTTGACTTTATTACAGTATAACAAAAAAGAGCTTGAACAGTGGCAAAAACCTCCTCTGGATTCCTATGCTTTCTAGAGTGCTTTCTTAAGTTCCTTTCCCTCATCTGGTAAAGAGGAGCAATCCTAACAAACCTGATTAATGTAGTTTGAAATGACTTGCCCTTTAGTTTTGAAGTGAAACTGTGCAATCCAAAACATCAGACCTCTTACCTGTGCATCTTAGCCAGGGTGATATCCCCCTGCGCTTTATGCTTTTCCAATTTACGCAAAAACACAGTTCTCTTAAACTCATCTTCAGATTGAGCAATTGATCATGTGATAAGAAAACTAAGTTTAATATAAGCCTCTCATTAAGTTGCCAAAGCACGGAATCTGTATACTGATACTGCAAGTATTGTGTATCTGAAATGGAACAAACTTCATGGATTTATATGCATGCAGTGTACATGTTCAGACATACTTGCATATTGATTTAACATAATAGGAAATTTAAACAATCCAGTGCTTGAATTTATGTTGTAACTTAAACTTGCTGAAAAGGTGGAGCTGGATCCATTCATGCCTGGATGAGGAAATATAAATAATTGAATAACTTGTTCCTTCATTACCATCAGAATTTTCATCTCGATTCCTCAAAATTTCAGTCATTGAGCATGAAGTTGTGATTCTGCATTCACCCTATAGCTGCTTTGCTCTTACGAAAGATACTTATGAATATAAATTCCTGACAGGATACGTGATGATATAGAGAAGGAAGATGCCTTTCGTGGTCTCTGTGCAATTGTACGACTACTTTCAAATTTTTTTTATTAATTATCTTAGAATTCAAATTTGAAGGAGAATTTTTCAAATATTTTCAGGTTAGAACAAATCCATCTGGGGCTATGAATTCACTGGGCTATATATGCGGAGCTATTGCAAGTTGGCATGTAACATTTGTAGCAATAATTTAACTTTTGAATGTTTGATGCACCTCTTTTCTCCAAGTTTACTATTGTCTGCCTCTACTCAGGTAATGAGGAATGAGGAATTATACAATGAGGTCTCCCAGGTCTTGCTTGGGTATAAACAGGTATTTTTGTTTTTGTTTGTGCATTTATTTCAAAATTTAGATGGTGGAGATCTTTCATGACTAATTGGTGAACAACATATACGTACAGATTCTCAAAGATGGAGCATGGGAACAATGCCTTTCCGCATTGGATCCGCAAGTGAGAGAAAAGTTATCAAAATATGGGGTATAGAAGTTATCAAATCATGAGTTGCTTACACGGAGGATCTGTTTCAGACTTGTTCGACTGGGCTTCTGTTTGCAGGGACATCAACAGGTGTTTGAAACTGTTATTCTCTTTAAAAGAGTTGGTAATTGAGCTGAAAATGGGAGCAGGGTAAACGATGTGCGGTTTTTGAAGCACCTAACACAACTTATATCGTGATACTTCAGGATTTATACCATGGTGTTTGGTAGTTTTTAGCCCAAGTCACCATAATTGCTGTTTGACAATTAAATCTTGTATAGAGAGTGAGATCTTTCTTTTTGTTGTCTCCTTCTGATTTCTCATTTCATTTACAGATACATGAATTGTAAGCATCCAAGGTTTCAATCTTTGTCACTGTTGTTTGCAAGTTTGTGTTCTGTTTTGATTTATATATTCTTAATCCTTGTTTGTGTCGTTTAAATTTCTCTAGTTATGTATGGAATAGATTTTTTCTTCAGAGTTGCATTCTTAATCCTTGTTTCTGTTCTGATCTATACGTTCTTAATCCTTTTCCGAATTCTCATTAACCAAACATTTATTAAGACGAAAAGGAAGTGCTGGGTTTCCGAATTCATATGCACAATTTTCCCTTGATTCATTATAAAACCTAAACACAAAATGTAGATTACAGACAATTCAGTTAATCTGACAATATTAATAAATGAATCATATTCAAAATCACCGTTCATACCCACCGTCTCGCTCTCCATCTCAATCCGCTGCCTCTGCGTCTCCACGAGCTTATCCAAGGCTCCTGGATCCTTCTCGAACAGAGCTTCCTTGAACTCATTCCTTGCATTTTCTCTCAACACATCCCCTCTGCAGAACGCCCCATGAATCAGGCCACATGAAGAATCTGAGTCGCCCGAAGGATGTCGCGGTAGAGACTCAACGCTTCTCAACGAGTGCAGGGATTTATCCTTCTTCACCACGTCTATCCAGAAGCTCTTCCATGGTGTCCGGGCCATTGTGCAAATATCGTTGGATAAAGACAACGTCGAGCTTTAAACGGATCGTCAAATATTGGCATTTTCGCAGGTAAGCAATCATTTCCTTGGCTGTATTACACGAATGTTCCTCGGCTGCTATTGCATTTTTCATCACAATCTCAACCAAAACAAAGAATAAAAGAAAGAGTACTTAATTAGAAAGAGAATCATTTCCTATGTCATTCTTCCAGTTTCTACCATGAAAAGTTAAACACTCAAAGAACATCGCAAGGCTCTAGACCCAACAGCTACTCCATTTTTGTTTTTGATGAAAGGAAAACTTCATTGATCACAGTAAATAACACTTCTCCTTGTACGAAGAAAAGAACAACTAACACAATCAATGCCAAATCCATAGTATCAGAAACAATTCCACCCCATTCCCATGAGCTGTGTTCGTACAAATTATGCATTATAATCAACATGGCCTTTAATATCTAGGGAAAACAAAAACTTTTGGCGCCATGACCCAATTTATCAGTTATTCTTCAGCAAGCCCTGATTTTCTTGCAATTTATGCAGCTCAAAGATCTAATTTTTCACACTGACTCTCCACAAATTAACCATGAGCCTCTCTAACTTAAGTTCAACAGCTAGCTTGGTTTTGTTGTTTGGTCTTTAAGACCTAAAATGTAACCAGCATGCAAATCTACAACTCCCTGATATCAAACCAAAATGCCACTTAAACTGTCAGAAGCATTTGTTCAAATCAATTCATAGCTTCACATAAAAAGAAAAACCCAAAAAACAATCATAAAATCAAATCTATCCATCTAGTTAAAACGCAGGAAAAACAGTATAAAACGACAAATAAAGAAGATTTGGTCTAATATTCCTGGGTTTTGGCCTGACCTCAAGTTGATCGGAGATGAGGGAGACAATTGGAGCAGACAATCGGTGGAGCAACAGACAACTGGATTAACCTGGGTAAACCGATTTTTTTATATCTATTTTAAATTTATCTTATATTTAGTTGTGTTTATTTTTATTTATTTTTATGTATTTTTATTTATTTATTATAATGTTAATTTATTTTTTATTTATTTATTTTAAATTTATTCATATTTTGTATATGTTTATATTTATTTTTATATTTTTAATATTAAATTTACGTTTTTTATATGTATATATTTATTATCATGTAATTACGTCTATTTACATTAATTTTATGTTTATTATCTTGTATTTATGATATTTAAATATAAAAATAACAATCATATAATTACATATGTTGTTACAGAACAAAATGATGATGTGTTGCTGACGTCTATACTTCGATTTTAGAAAATAAATTATCAGAGGGACGCAGAGGTTGTTCTCTGTGTAAACATTCTGATACTTAAGTTAGAAGAAAATTTCAGCAGAGTTTCTGTAAAGCAAATAGAAATTTAAGTTTTTGAGTCATACTTATTTCTATTTATAAAAATTTATTCTATTTATAATTACGTATATATCTTTGAATTAAATGACTTTTTTATGTTATGTAAAATATATAATGAATAAAATATTTAATTTTTTTTATAAAATATTGTTATTTTTTATTAATTTAATATTTTTATTCTCGACAACATGTATATGTATTGTATATTTATAATATATATGACTTAAAAATAAATTTAAAATAGATATAAATTATATCAATTTAACATAAAATACAATTTCCGGCGCCTCTTTGTCTAATCTCCTGTGCTCAATTCAGCCGCAAAACCCATTTCTTTTCAGGACATGCAAGTACAATTAATGTTTAAAACACATACTCATTTCAAACACGATGAATCAAAAGCTGCAAGAAACTGGCAAAAAAAATGACAACAGAAACAACAATGAAGATGCAGTAAGGTTTTAAGCTCCAACAAGAAATTCTTCTGTTCTTCTGTCTGTCTTTTTCATCAGCAAAACAATCTGTGACTTTAATTAATACCACAAATATCAAATTATTATATCACGAAGTGCATCTTTGACTCCCACCAAAAAAATAATAATAATCAAAACCCTCAAATCCTTAATATCAGCAGCAGTAGATTAATACTTACAGCGGAGAAGCTAATCTTTGGGGGTGTACCAACCCCAATAATTAACAAAATAAAACTAATTTTTTAAATTGAAATGAATCTCAGCTTCATTTTCTCATTGTTTCTGCCAATTTTGCAAATGATGTCGGTTGATATTTTAAGCCACCCACGCAATCTGATGATTATTAGAGCAAAGCTTGACAAGTCAAAAACCGACAAAGCTGAAGGTACGGCAATTTACTTAAGCCACTTTGCTTGTTAGTTGGTTAATTAATTATCCATGTTTATAAAAACTTTGCTTGCACATTAAATTTGTTTGCAAATAGAGGGGAACCTGCGTCACCAAAGCAACCTGTATTAATATAATTTCGGATAAACAAGCAAGGTTTGCGCGGTCTCAATTCTCATATCTACTCTGACCAAACCTTTTATTTATGATTTGGTCAAAACAAAAACCTGAAATATCAGTTCAAAGTTTGTTCCGAGTTTGTTCTTATTCGTTACATATAAAAGGAGTGTTCAAAAGAAAGGAGTTTCACGAATCCTGTGTTAAAAGTGTTTGCATTCAATGGAGAAACAGGCTAAACCCATGAACATGATCTGGAAATTCTTGCCTAAAGCAGCTTCAGCTGTCAGTGTCACTTTTCAAAACCCTCCGTTCAGCCCAGGCAGAGACCGGAGACCGGACAGTTTCACAGGCAAGCATAAAGCTTCTGCAGTCAAAGGGTTCTCTGGTCCGATCATTTCGATAATTCCTGATGAAGCTCGAAGAAAGTCCAGGAGTGAAACCTTTGAAACTCAAGAACCAACTTCACCGAAAGTGTCGTGCATGGGACAAATCAAAAAAGCTAAGCGTGTTTCGCCTCCCGAAGGATTGAAGCCTGTCTCTGATCAATCCTCCTCTCCTCGAGAAGTAAAGAAGCATGCATCAAAGTTAAGGCGAATCTTTAGCATGGGAAAACCTGCAAGGAAATCTGAGGCATCAACTAACAAGACAGAGTTGCCTGATAGAGCGCCTTCTTTGGCTCAAATGAAGCGGTATGCAAGCGGCCGTGATGCTTTTGCTAGTTTTGATTGGATGGCTCAGATTGCACCTGTGGAAGCCGATCATAGGGGTTATTACTCTGATGAAGAAAGAAGAGATAGTGACTTTGAAGAGGAAGAAGTGATCATTCCTTTCTCGGCCCCAATGACGGTTGGTGGAGGGGTGCCTTTGGAGCCAAGGAAAGAAATCAACATATGGAAGAGAAGAACCGTGGATCCACTTAGGCCCCTTCAATTGAATTCCATGGTCAGCGCAAACTAATTGATTTTTCTTTATTTTGGCCTCTCTCTCCTTTCTTCTTTTCTTACGTCTCATATGCAGATTCTGTAACTGGCATATGGCATAATGGAAATCGAATATTCCTGGTTTCTGGACAGATAAATCTTCTTTTTCATTTTTCTAGTAGTTTTCCTTCTGTTTATGCTTGTGGAGATTGCTTTGAAACAAAGTGGTGCATCAAACAAGCAATCAGGATGAGTTAACAGAAGGGAAATAATTTAGTAGAATCATGTCTTGATCCAATAATTTTGTTTCCATTTTCTAAAAACGGAATCAACGCATTATTCTCTTTAAGTTCCTATGTTTGTCCAACCTTGATTGTTGCCTGTAAAACCTGCTATTATCTATGAATAGTTCATCTTAAGTAGTGCAGAATTTGTAATTCCATTACTAACAGCTTGATATGTTTTGCAACTAAAGTCTAAAAGTCAAAACTGTGGCTAGCTGCCAAAATGGAAAGAAACTCATAACCTCACTAAGGCATGGAGTTGTTTCAAAGTCAATTCGAAGCTGTATAGAAATGATTTGTGGGCCAACTTTGAGCTGATTTTGGGTTCAACGAACCAACACCCTGGCAACCATGGCCGACCTCTCTCAGCAACATTTGACAGTGAATATTTTTACAGCAATTTAAAGCAAATTCATAATTCCTTTTAATGCTTTTCTTTTCTTATCAGGATTTTAACAAGTCATTGGAGGGTCATGGGTGATTGTGAAATCACCCACCTCCCTTCTTAAAAACGCCACCTAACTCCAGCCCCATCGCATTAGTTTACGAGCCACCATTGTTGATTCAAGACACGACTGACCCATGGCTTACTTCAAATATGTTTATTCTGTCCTTTCATGTCATGAACTATACATAATTAACTAGCACTCTATATATTAGTTGGTTCATTGCACTTAGTTCAACCTCTTCCAACTCTTCGGATCACCTTTTCTATTGCAATGATTTCGAGCAAAAGGTTCACTCGTTTTGAGATGGAAGCCATCGTTTGACTCTTGGACTTGGCAGACACAGAACTCAAAAGAGACAAAATCTCCCTCTTTGGGAACCACCACCAACTCCCAAAGAAACAAAAAAAAATCCCTTTCTAACGTGTTATTGTTAGGCGCAGTTTATGATGATCTGGTTTTATGATAAACCAAGCCATAAAGCCTCAAGGCTAAGTTTGCTTTAACTTCTTTAAGTCTAGACAATTAAACATTGCGGATTTCATCTAAAATTGTATAAATTAATGTGCGATAAACTTGAATTTCACTACTAAAATTTATTAACATGCATTATGTAGTACAGTAGTAGTATTGCTATCGATTAGATTACATGTTAAATAATTTTTTGTATCTTTCTCGTTTCCATTCTTAAGTTACTCGCACGCCTTGGTATCTTAGAATCTCCCCAATGAGCTCTCCTTTCCCAGAACCCACATACCTTCCGCAAATTTCTCCATCTCTGATGAACAAAAAGGTTGGCACTTCGACCACGTCCATGTCCTTCAGGAATTGCATGCAGCTGTCGTTCTCATCACCGTTCATCCTTGCAAAAACCACAGAATCCATCTGCTTGGACAGCTTAATCACCGTTGGATACACCTTGACGCATGGCCCACAATGTTTCAGCCCCACATCCAGGACAATCAACTTATGGTCAAGCTTGTGGTCTTCAATGAGCTTCTCCACGTCCTCTCGACTGTGCAGCTGAGCCACACCCGAATGACTGTCGCCGTAGTATAACACATCGCCCATCAGTCGGTCTGGGCCAATCCCTTCTTCTTCATGGATTTTCTCCATGCTTTTGTAGAAGCTAAAGTGTGGGACTTTATTTATTTTCTCTCTTTCGCAAAGCTCCCTGGTCTTCTCCGATTCGTCACCCATCACAAGAATGAATTCTACATCGCTGCAAGTCCTGCTAAGGTCGACCATAAAAGGGTAAATTTGACTGCTGTGGTAACTGTTGCTAGCCGCGAATTCCACCACGACAAGCTTGCTTTTAGCCATTCGAAGAGCTTCGTCGAATTCCTCCGTGCTGTGAACTCGCTGCACTCTCTCATCACTCGGAGCTTTCTTTGTCCCAGGAGCAGCTGTAGCCTTGGCAATGAAGCGGGGGGTTTTGCTTGTTTCTAGTTTGGTAGGAAAAGGTCTAGGCCTAGTACCAAAGGATGATAAGAAGGAACCATGACAGCAAAGAGAACTGATGTTTGGGATGAAGTAAAGATCAGAAGAGCGCGGTGTAGTTAAGAAATTTGTTGTGATTGTAGCCATTAGAGTGAGGTAATTGAGTAAGAATCAACTCTCTTCTGGAGTTGCTTCCAGGGGATCCTGAGCAAAGAAAAAATGGTGAGCAAGCGCTATGGGATGAGGATTAAAAATCTCATCGACCAAAGATTGTAGCCACTCGTTTTGATTCGTTTTGGTTCATGTTATCCACATATTTCAGGGTTTCCTTTTCTGCCATAATATTGATCATGATATTTGAGCATTTCGGGTGGTAGATGTTTTTGTTCGTGAAAGACAAACAGAGTTGTGCTTACTCATTTGGACTTTCAGAGATTGGTTATTTGTTAAGAATTAAGAGTTAAAGATATCTACATCTGCTGGACTGAAATCAATTGGGCTTCCTTAATGTGAACATTTGGACTTAGTTTTCAGTTCAAACTATGAAATTTGATGGCAAAGCCAGGACTAAGGGTCCAATTGTAAATTTCAGTTTCGAAGCACAGGTATAAATTGCAGGATTGCATGAAATTGAGCGTAGTAGGGCCTCGAAATCATTCCTGAATGATAACCAAAACCTTGGTCTCGGATAGCACCACAAAAAGAGGAAAAAAAAAAAAATCTTGGTCTCGGTATCGGATATGTCATGGAGAAAGAATTTTATCTTTTTGGGCCAGGCCCGAGGTCCAAACACACTGTAGTTATCTGAACAACCTTTGTTGAAGACAACATCCGGACTCCAAAGCCTTATCTTCACGGTTAACTGGTGAATTACAAGTCCAAGTTAAGGGAGGGGCTGAAATAACAAAGTCCAATCTTATATTCACGAAAATAACAAGTAATATAGCTAAATGTCCAATTTAAAATTTAATTTTTAGATCATTATTCAATTAAGGGAGGCGCTGTTTATAAAAGTAATGCTAATGAAAAGGAGGATAAAAATATATTTTTTACTTTAATAAATCTTTGATAATTTTCTTTTTTCCTTTTTTTTTTAATTTCCTTTTTACTTTCTCTCTCTAGACTCTCCCAATCTCCTTTCTCTCTAACATTCAAACCAACCGGCAAAGCAAATCCAAACTCCGCGACCGACGTAGCACCAACCATCGCCTCGCCAGCAAGTAGTCTGGGCTCAAAATGCACCCTTTTCTCCTCCTTTTCCTTAGATATTTCTCTCTAAAAATGCTTCAAAAAGGCTAGCTCTAATCTTGAAACTTGCTGCTACAATTCATCTTTTCACACTTTTCGCGGCTCCAAGTGCTTCCCCCTCTTACTATGTCCTAGACTACATCTCCTCCACGAAAGTTCAAATCTTGATTCGTCAGCCTCTTTTTTCTTTCTCATAATTAAAATTCAAAAATAAAATAATTTAAATTCAAACTTAAATTTTATAAACAACATCCTCTTTTTTTTATTTCCAATCAATGATGCCAAGAAAAATGCTACAAGCAGCCATTGGAAATGCGGAATTCACTTTCCATGTGTGAAGCACTCACGCCTCTTATGAAACGCGCACCAACTCACACCTAGTTCCGTCTGTGCTAAAACGTTTGATTGGTATGAATGCTGATTAGCAGATTGAAAAGCACTCCGGAATAAAGTTTCCTGGATCATAGTCAATATAGCGACTTTAGCCCACTTTCATATCTTATACTGCCAAAAATATAATCTTCAACTCGACCGTCATTTTCAATTTTAAAGAGAGAATCATGAAACCAGCGTCATATATGTCACCAACCCTTTTCAGATTACAAGAAAAAGTGTACCAATCTCTACCAATTACGTTACCAATACTCCATTAGATATTACCCTAAAACCAAATATATCTAAAACGATATTGGCATGAAAAGATCAACACTAAAATTGCCGAGAAAATAACAAGGATTATAGTGAAATTTACGTTTTGAAAAGTAAAAGATGAAATACGAAGAATACGACATAAGTTGAGGAAAGGTAGAAAAAGATCATTCTGGCCCACGCACAAAAAGCCGAACAGATTTGGCGGGATGCATGCCAAAGAGGAGAGGACTTAGCCAGTGGTCGCCACCTAAGCTTCTTTTAAAAGTTCCTGCCTTTCCATGTGCGCTCTCGTCCCTGCTGCCCATCAGATCATCGGCTTTGGGTTTCGCTTTTCAAAATCAGATTTTTACTGTCTACTATAAAGATATCAAAGAATTTCACCCTGTTTTTCAGGTTAATGAATTAATCTTAATGTCAAATCAGATCTACACCGTTAATAAAGTGTTTTCCTTTGTTGTTTGGAATATCGTTTCACCATCGACGACAGCTTAGAAAAGCTGTTCTTGTGTTGTTCCCACAACGGAGTCACAGTCACAGCTCACCATCACAAACACAGCCACTTGAATTCAACAAAAAAAATCACTCATTTTGTTGCTCTTCTTATCACCATCATTTCAAAAACTAAAACCCAAGATCAACAACCGGAAATTAAATAAAACTAAAAACAGAGAAAGGAAATACATGATCTCGTTTAATTAAAGTAGAAAAAAATAAACCTAGGAAATTAAGTTTTTTTTTTTTTAAAAAAAGATGCTAAAGTAACAAGAAATGAAACACAATGCTGCAACAAGTTACCTCGACAAAATGGCTAAGATTTTGAGGGAGGAACCTCGGGTTTTCTGAGGAGAATCATGTGCATCGGGGAGAAGATTCCAGAATCCCCACCTCTGGTCAGATAATCAGCGGTCTTGAACAGCATCTCGTGAACATCAACGGTTCCTTTAGGGGCTATACCTATGGCGGCCAGCACAGTGACGAGAATGTGGTTCCTCCAGTAGGCGATTCTGCCCATCTTAAGCCTGGTCCACCAGGGTAGAGCCGGTGGCCTGGCTAGATCCTTCTCTTTGACAACCTCAAATCCTACCTTTCTAGCAGTCTCCGCAATGTCCAAGTAGCTCCTAAGACCAGGCAAAGCATCACCTCGTTCAATGCCTTGAATAACATCCACATGTTCAGGGTTATCTGCTCTGTACTTGTCAGTTGTGACCCACTCGTAAGACACGTAGAGAGATCCGGGTTTCAGCACTCGAAACACCTCGGCGTACACATCTTCCAGTTTCGGCGCGTGGCATGTTGCCTCTATCGAGTACGCGCCGTCGAAGCTGTTATCTTGAAATGGCATCTCAAGGAAGTTCCCGCAAACTAATTCGCAAAGCGAATCTAGCCCAGCTTTCTTGTTGTGAAGCCGGGCACGGTTCACTTGGTACTCGTTGATCGTGATGCCCACGACTTTGGCTCGCGAGTGAGCCGCGATGGCACGCATAGGTCCACCAACGCCACATCCGACGTCGAGGATTCGATCTCCAGGCTTGACGTCGATGAGATCAACTGCCATTTCTTCGTGGAGGCGCGTTGCATCCCGGTGGGATTTCCCTGGGATTGAAGGAGAGAAGTGGAAGGATTGGCCCCATCCCCATTCGTAAATATCGGTGACCAGGTTGTAAAAAGTATCGACAAAGTCCGGGACTTTTTCGGCAGTTTCGATCTCCTTTGGGCGGCGGAAGAAAGACCAATATTGCTTGTAGTTGTCTTGAACTTTTTCAGCGGATATGGAACCGCCCGAGAGATGAACGGCTCGCTTGCCCTTTTGCTCGGCTGGGCCTAAAACGCAGACGAACCAGTAAAGACCGCAGGCTAGCAGAGCCCCAGTACAGAAGAGAGAAAGAGAATCCATGAAAAGAGCGATAGGGAGCCTGTGACACTGGAAAACGGGAGGTAAAGTATATGTACACACACTCACTCACCTCACCTCCCCCTAAAAATTAAAGAGAAATCTGTGATGTGCGCAAGCGTATTTAGCGCTAACTAGACGCGCTACGCGCGTGGATTGAAATCGTCGAATATAGCCACGTGGATGGATAGAACAAAAGAAAGAAGACAAAAGTAGTAGGACTGTACGTATAGAGTTCATCTGAATATCTGATGTACGTCTAGAGTTACTGTTTTACCCCTACCCTTTGTTTTGTATCATTTATTCATTGTACGTATTCCTATGTATTCTTATTGTGATTGTTGCGTAACTTTCATGATGAGGTGCTTTGCGTATGATTTCAGTTAATGTATTATGCATCAAATAGTTTTTTGTATTTAATGTCGAGACTTTTCAATAATAATATATTAACAATTAATTAGAGAGAAATTTCTTAAATTATAATAAATAGCAAATGAAATTTAAATTTTTTCTCTTATTATATATATTAATAAAAATAAAAAATAATAAATTTATGTATTTAATGACAATATAAAAAAACTTTTTTAAAATTAATTTCTTAAAAATATTTTTGAATTATGTTGATAAGAACTTATTTATTGAATATATTTTTAAATTATGTGACGAAATATCCCTAATTTTTTCGAATGTCTCTCCTTGATTCTTATAACGATAAAAGTATTCCAAGTCAATAATATTATACCAAAGAGAAAAAATTCATAGAAATTTAATCAAATATGGAAATTTCAAATACCATTAACACATTGGAAGCCAAGATTCTTAGAAAATTCGGTGGAAAAAAAAAAAAGATAGACTTTGAATGATAAACTTGGTGTTGAAAAAAATAATATTTAACTAATTTTTTAGTATTACTTGAAATAAAATTAGAAATATACATTATTTTCTATGAACTTTAGGTTATAACCTTAATTTATTTCATGCTAAGTTGGAGATGATGCGGCGGTCTAGCATTGGATAAGATATACCTGGTCAGAAAATTTCTCCGTAATAGACTGGATGGCCTTGATCTTGTCAATTTAAAAAATAAATGAATAAATAAATACTAGCTGGTCGGCATTTTCTATAGAAAAATCTAAAGTTTTAATTGCATTTATTATTTATATTTATATCTCATAATGTTTAGAATCTCATCTTATAAGCAGTAGCAGTAATTACAATTACAGTTGTCAATAACAGAATTTGCAGAGACCTGCTCCGTCTTATACGCTTTCTCTGCTATCTAAATCTGCCAATATGAATAATTAATCATATAAATCACATATTTTCATGAAATTTACAACAAAGAAATCTTTGATATTTTTAGATCCACATGTTCCATGTTATTTAATTTTTCATTCGGATCAAGTACTTGAATAGTCATTTAACATTAAGTTTATTAATACTTAATCAAATATTAATAATTGATAGTGATCATATCATCAAAATTCACGTGTACAAAGATCGACCAACAAAAAATCGTCACATATCAAAAACAAATAGAAGAGACATAAACCACGTGGCAGGTAAAGAGAGGTAGCGACACAGTAACTGGAGTGGGCGATAGAGTATCTAGGCGATAGAGTTTATGCGAAAGAATCCCCGGCGGCAGAGTCTCTTGGCGACGCAATCTCTAGGCGATAGAGACTCTGCGGTAGAGTATGAACTCGACAGAGTAAGTTGCGATAAATCTCTACCGCACGGATTGCGACAGAACTCTACTGCAGGGACTGTGATAGACCTCTACCGCACGGACTGCGACAGAGCTCTACCGCCGGGACTACGATAGAACTATACCGCAGTTTTCGCAGCAGATGTTCACGTAACTCTGCCGCATGTTGAACTCATCCGCAAGTCGTCTAACTCCAAGTTGCGACAAAAGTATCTAATAACTCTGTCGCAGCCCAGACACGCGCTTGGGTCTCAGACCCGAATCTTATAGTTATGAGCCTAAAATATCCTCAAACCCGGAAAGATCGTGAAGCCCGACTTGATCCTAGAAAAAGTCTATAAATACACCAGGTACAGAAAAAGGTGAATCTGATATCTTTTTAGATGCAAAAACTCCACTAAAAGAACTTTCTAACTTAAGCATCGGAGTGCGCGTGCAGAGAAAGATCTATGCACCTATCTGATTTTCATTATTTTTACAAAAAATTCGATACACGTGGAAAGAACCGTATCAACGTCACCTCGTTGTCGTTTAGTGCAACATCAATAATTAAAATGTATTATTTTATAATTAATAGTGTATTTTATAAAAACGGGCTGGCTGGCTCACCCGGACAAAGACGCCCTGCCCTTCCTTTCCCCTTATTAAAAAAGATCACCATTTCCCAATAATTCCGAGGACAAAGGGCCGGCTTTGCTTCTGCTGCTAATGACAATTACTATAAATTTAATGAAATTGAGAATAAAAAAATCCTTTTGTTAATCGCATTTTTGTCTTGTCGATTTGTAATCTTATTACACTACACAAGAGAAAACGGGCAAGGCACGTGACAAGAGCAAGCTAATGAGAAAAAAAAAAATTAATTTGAATAATATTTTTTTATGTAAAATGATACTAGTTGATCCTTTTCGTGGATGTTCCCTTTGGAATCATAGATTTCCAATCAATTATTAAATAAAAATAAAAATTATTTTAGCGTGAATTCAGCATCTTTTGGATACAACAGTTCAATAGTTAACCTGCTTTTCTTTGGGATTGCATCATTCACTTTGACGAGTCATGAATTTAATTGGTTTGTAGTGAAAGAGATTGATGTAACATTTTAAGTTTTTTTTTTTAAAAAAAGAAAAAAGTAATTAATAAAATTAAAATATAATTGTTATTTGTTTACCGTGATCGGTATCACATATGTTTTAATCCCTTGCTATGTAACATTCAAATCGCATGTGCTATCAGCGACGACAACTACTACTGTGGAGTCAAAGTCTGAACAATATTAAAAAAAAAAAACCCAGTAACCAAGAAAATTTTAGATTTGTTTTTTTTTTTTTTTTTTTAATAATTGCAAACTAGAGGACCACCCAAAACACCCATCCAATGTGAAAGGAGAGATTTAAAGGGCAAAAAAAAAAAAACCCACAAGAGAAAGAATTAAGAGATGCAACATTGAAGTAGTGGGGGAGATGTCTGTCGACTGACATATGCAGAAGTAGGAGGACAAAAGATGGATGGATACAGGGACAAAATCAGATGAGCTAAGAGCTAAAGCTAAAACTCATCTAAAGCCTAAAAATGGGTTTGTAGTAAGAAAATCACGTGGAAGCTTCTTTTAAAAATATGCAGGCGCAGCAGCTTTCACTTTACCAGACTCGTACTTTTTTTCAAAAGATACTTTTTCTTCCATTGGATCTGTGAATATTTCTGCTTTTCCTTTCCCTTTGGTTTTCTTTACCTTGCCACGAGCAATCATCACATCTCATCTTCTGCCTCACAAATATTGGATGTAATTCTTATTTATATTTATAAGATTTAAAATATAAAATTTTTATCCAAAATTTATATTAATATTTTATTTTATTTTATTTACATGTAATTTTTATTAATTTTTTATATTTTACTGGCATCATTTTTATGTCCTTTCCTGTTAAGATTACCAAGTCTGCTACTCCTCCCCCTTTCCTTTTTTCTTTTGATTTATATATATTTCTTAATTCATTAATGCCAGTTGAGTTAATGTCAAATATCATTTGCTCACTCGCCACAACTTGCAACACTAGTACTGTTTGGTTGCTGTGTTTTTAGCACTGGGGGGCTAACGAATATTGATTCTTGACTCTTTACAGAAGTCTAGTAGGTGAGTGTCAGTTTTTTAGTAAAATGAATCATAAGATTATGGTACTCCGCATGATGCGGTGGAAAATAATGATGCCACGGATTCGATAGTTCATAGTGGGTTTGCTAACATTAATAAAAGATTAGAGATAGTAGTATGGTACGCATCCATTTGTTTGTATGAAACGTTAGATATATCGATTCATGATAATTTTTTTGTATCGATACATGTTAATTGTGTAGTAAATCACATTTTATTATATAAAAATATTGTGTATTGTACAATTGTGATAATTATACTGATATACATAGAAGACTATAGCTCTGGATTTGCACATATATATATATATATATAGTTAGATATTCAAATTTATTTGTGCATAGATAAAGAATTTTAAAAAATGATAATAATAATAATAATTAAGACTATAAAACAAGGTTCTCTACATCTGGATCGAAGCAAATCATGAAAAAAAAATCTGATCATAAATCTGGTAAGGTTTTACAAATTTGAAAGGAATCCTGGCCTGACTAGTGAGTAGAGACTACCATTGTTTTCCTTGTTAACCTTTTCTCTCCGGCAAAATTTTCCTCAAAGTTCCCAGAGATGATAAATAGCCCAAACTTGGGCTAAAGCTTGTTAAGGAGAGCGTGTCTTCCGTTGCAATCATTGCACACATAGCAAAGGGCTTCGAGTCTTTGATCCATGTTGTTGTTAGTCATACGCCATGAAAATTTTGGCTGGGCCAAATTTTGGCAAAGTTTCTCACTTCTCCGTACCCATTAGAATCATAAATAGGGTTATGATGTTCGTCAGAATTCAGCTATCTTGCCTAAAAGGCCCAAAACTTAAGAGACCAACTTCGGGTTAAGTTCAGTCTGAAGGTCCCTAACTTTATGTAAGCTGGTCCAAACTCGAAGTACTCTTTACATGTAGATTGACCTCATCACAATCGAACTAGTAGTATTCAAGCTGGAAGGTTGTTGTCGTGCAAGGAAGTGGAAGTTGCTTGCTTACAAATTTCAAAATGATGAAACTTCTTTCTACCCTATTATACTTAGGTCAAAATGGTGCTTAGGTTTGACCAATTGGGCAGAATCGATACTCACTTTTACAAGAAATTATTACCAACTTCTAAAAAAAAAAAACCACTCGAACACTTTGTACATGAAAAACGTGGTTTTTTGTCCTATAAAAAACAAGTCTAGAGAAGCAACCTAAACATATTTAATAGCTTACTGACTTGAAGGTCCAAACAATTTCCAGTGGAAAACACACCAGCATATCTTTCAATTGTATATGTTGATCCAAGAAAAACAGATAGGGAGACCATTCAAAAGCCTACCAACGTTTTTGACATCAACAAAACTGATACTCTCAACCAGGTTTAGTTCAACATTTTGTAGATAGTCCTAGACTAGTTGTTTTCTAGCTTCCAATTGTATCTATTTGCTGCCGATCGACGCAATTTATTTGATCTGGAAAGTACCTGAAGTAGGTCACTAGGTGTGTCTAATAATCCAGATAATAAGTTGTGGCTGTCGACGCAATTTATATAGCTAGTAAGTACCCTATTATTATATGCTGGCCTTGGAACGGAGCATATAGTTTCTCTTTATATAATTATTAATTAGTAATCCAAGATGGCCCAGAGGCACCACTTTTTAGAAATCTTCGAGAAAGAAGTGGAAGAGACAATGGTATTAAAGTAATCGTGGTTTACATATGATTAGTTCAAACCAAATTTTAAAATACATGCAATTAGTTCAAGCGACGACGTAAACGTAATCGATCGAAGTAATGACAAAGAATTGCCTAAAACGAAATCCCCCAACTATGTTTGGTAGGAAGAAAGAAAATGTAAAGGAAAAACGAGAAAATGAAAGAAGTTTAGCAGGAAAAAATAATGAGGTAAGATTTTCTTTTGATAATCGAAAATGAATAAGCCGCCTACCTCAAGGCTTGCACGCTTGGAAGCGTAAACAGTCGGTGAACGTTGAAGGTCTTTCAAGCTACGCATTCTTCCACCTTAGAGTCTTTAGTTTCTTTCTTCACATTAATTTCGGGTGAAAAAAGAAAAAGAAGCGTCGTTAAAGCAACAATCTGTGATATTGCCTCTTTATTTTGGCGTCAAGAAGACCAATCAATTTAGAACTGGACCCCAGCCGCATAACTTCGAGTTGTTCTGATTTGTCTGTCATTTCTCATAATCCACAACAAGCTGTGACCGACAACCTTTACAAAGACTGAAATGGACATGTAGGACGTGATATAGAACATAAAATTTTACACTTCACTTATTCTTTAAATTAAGGTCCTTCGCCACTTTCTTGCCTATAAAGTTTTTGCCTGTAGATTGAGGGAGTAAGCTTTAGTTTTATCGTTTAGAGTTTCTCTCATTAGCTTTAGTTTGAGAGACAAGTGGAGAGGGAGAGATTGAAAGCAATGGAGAAGCTGTCAGGGCTGAGCCACCTCTTAATGACAATCTTCCTTCACAATTTCGCCACATTCATGGTGATTCCGGCCATCACAGATGTTACTATGGCCGCGCTTTGTCCTGGAAGAGATGAGTGCTCTCTCGCCATTTACCTCTCCGGATTTTCACAAGCGGTAATCACTATTTTAAGTTTTACTTCTTCTTGCACATGTATAATATTTGTTCAAACTTCTCTCTGCCAATCAATGGCCTTGAGCTGCATTGTTATCATCCAAGACCAACAATATTAAAGGGTTCTTGATAGTTAATTTAATTGCATTGCAGTTCATCATAGTAATTAAGCTCAAGGGTGTCCTTAATCGGGCATAGTTGAACGTTTTGGTTACTGTTTATTGAAAATTTCAAGATTGTAAAGTACAATACAACAAACTGTTAACCATTAGGAGGCAGAAACTTCATCCTTGGAGCATATATATGACAACGCAAACAGTTAAACTCTGTTTGTCTCACTCATCTAACGAAACTTCCCTTCAATTTCAACGATACACCTTTCACTTTTTAGCGATTTTGGCTCCACCTGAAGTTTATGTGGACCAATACCAAAGCTCCATCCACCTGATTCTCGTACTTAATTTCCACTCATTTTCTCTGGTCGGAATTTGAACCCTTCTAGCTTTTTGGTCCAACGTTGTACCGTAAGCATTAGTTGCTTTATGACAAACTTGGGTTTTTTTTTTTTTTTTTTTGTTTATTGATGTTAATAGATGTTGGGTACACTAACTTTCTTAGTCTTGAATTTCAATTCATAGGGCCTAAGTTTTCTATTATTAAATATGAAAAAGATAAATGAATAATCGAGTATTTCACAAACAATGTGTCTTGATTCCTTTTCAGTGTTGCCTGGATGATAATTGAAGTAAATGAAATTATTGACATTGATGAAAATTGTCACTTTGCCTCTATAGAAAAAAAAAAGGTGGATAAAGAGCTCAATCAGATGCTTACTGGGCCAAAGGCTCGTTTTTTAGTCGGTCGGTCTGTGTTCAATGGCGTTCATGGCCTGCCGCTTGGCCGTTATTTTTAATTCCCTCCTCCTTGCTGTCACTCTGTAATTATCACAGAAGTGAATCCGCTTATACTTGTCAAATATCTCTGAATTCTAAACACTCTGCCTGCTTTAAGCATTTCTCGCACCTCCAGCCTCCAGAATCCGGAGAGGAAGCTTTTCCTCAGAGCTCCCTTATCTTTTTGTCTTGCTTGGAAGCTCGAGAGACAGAGAGAGAAATGGAAAACGTACCAGCTTTAGATAATCTCTATTTCACATTCTTTCTCTATAATCTCGCAACTTTCATGACGATTCCAGTCATAACAGATGTTACTATGTCTGCTCTTTGTCCTGGAAAACTTGAATGCTCACTGGCAATTTATCTCTCAGGATTTCAACAAGCGGTACTCTTCCCTGTCACTCTGTTTTCATGAAAACTAATTACATTTATGTCATTTCCATTACATTTATGGTAATTTAGATCCTATAACATAACACCCAAATCTTTTGACTGATTCCTACTAAACGTTAGCATTTTCTGCATACTATATCAAAAGCCAAGCGTCCTTAACAATTATCTGTCTTTCCATCTCCGGTGTCAAGGTTGTTTACTTAAGGTTCAGTAGGGTAAAAGTTGCAGGTTCCTAGCTTGTGACGCTGAGCATAGAGACAAAACCTTTGTGAGTAACGAAACGAAACGAAACTTCCCCTCGGTTTCAGGGAAGAACGTGTCCTGCACTTTCATTATGTGTGTGCGGACAAAGTAAGGTGTGATTGTGAGGACCCGCACTCACATTCTTTCTCTTCTTTCATTACATGGTTCGTCTTTTATGAACCGGCAATGCTTTTCCTTTACAAAACTACTTATGCTACCCTTCTCGTCTTTTTATTAGGGTTACTATACACTTGTCTACAACTGTAGTCTGTAAATAAAAGAACATACAATTTTTCTGCAGACCATCGGGCTGGGATCCCTTGTGATGATGCCTCTGGTTGGTAATCTCTCCGACAAGTATGGAAGGAAGGCTTTGCTTACAGTCCCCATGACTCTCACCATAATTCCTTTAGGTATGCAAAGCTTTATCTGATAATCAGCTGAAAACAATTGTAAGCCAGGATGGGACAGTGAGTTAACACATGAATATTCATAAATTAATATATATCATGATTTTATAATTGACTAAATATGGTCTATAATCTCCATCAATCAATCATATATATTGTCATAAAAAAAGCTTGATTCGTGCTGAGACCGAAAATGTAATTTGTCACACTATTGACAAAGATAATTTTAAAAATAGAATTATATTGAGAAGAATATCTGCATTAACGGCCAACTTCCTCTACGAAAACAGTCATTTTTATGCTAATGAAATATTAATGAATGAATTTAAATTTAAATATTTAATTTAGTTACATGCTAATTTAATTAATCGAATAATTAATAAATTTATATATGATTAATAAAATATTTGATTATGATTATAATTTTTCATATAATATATTTCTTAAAGAAACCTATTATATAGCATTCCTTAATTAAACAAGTACAAATCAAAAGGAGTATGTGGTTGTAAAGTGGGTGCTTTTCTTTTTGATTTGAGCAAAGCTATGGAGGCATATTCTAATTAGGAGAAGTCTCTGATGATAAGGGTAATTTATAGAATTTATTCGGAATTTAAAAACTATAGGAAGTACTTTATTTAAGATCAACATCTATTAAGCGAAAAGGGAAACAGGCAGTGTGGCGATAAAGCATTAGCCACCCTTTCTTTTTCTCGTTTCTTATACGAAGTGAATGCCCAAGTTGGATAATATCATAATTAAGAGTCATCATTAAATATAAGTGCATTAACTCTATGACCAAGTTTATAATAGTTGCAAAAGATTTGTTCACACTTCACTGTCGGTAGTATGTCGGAGCCTACCACATGGTGCAGGATCTTTTTCAAAGCATTTTCCGAACATTACATTGAGTCGTTGACATTGATCAGATCCCAAGTTGTAATGCATGTCCTCATAAGCTTGACTTCATGATGTTGCAAAATTGCTATTGTTCAAGAGGTTTTTTTTGGCAGCCATATTGGCTTACAGCAGAACGAGTAGCTTCTTTTATGCCTATTACGTCCTCAAGATTCTCACTGCCATGTTTTGTGAAGGAAGCGTCCATTGCCTCTCCCTCGCCTACGTGGTAAATATCTCTTTTCCCTCACTGAATGGGGCCTTCTGAGGCTTGCTTTAAAGCCCAAGAGAGGCTGCCCATGTAGTGTGAGCTTATTAGTAGCTATGGGTAGTTCTTATCCAAGGATAATAGACATGGGCATGCCCTTGGGCCCATTTTCGCTTGTTCATTTGTCCTAAAATTAACGGTCCTAACGGTCGTTTCACAATGCCCACTTCCCTCCATGGTTCCTATGTTTCAGTGTCTGAAATTTGACATCGTTGTTTTCCAGGCAGACAATGTTCCGGAAGGGCGACGAGCATCAGCTTTTGGGATCCTCTCTGGCATTGGGTCTTGTGCCTTTGTCTGCGGAACTCTGTCCACCCGTTTTCTCTCAACTGCCTCTACTTTCCAGGTTTCTCTCCTCTTTCTCCCTTTCTTTAATGCAAATTCTTTCCAATGAACTGAATTTAATTTCTTTACTAGGTAGCGACAGCAATGGCCATGTTGTCAGCAGTTTATATGAGGATTTTTCTCCCGGATTCAATTGTAAATGATAATCTTTCTACTCCAATTATCTCCGAAGGGAAACTCGATGGTATTATTAATCCGGATAAGTCAGACAAGAAGATGCAGATGTTTAAAACTATGCCTTCAATAGAAGATATGCTTGCGTTGTTGAAAAGCAGGTATCTAAAATTTCCTTCAACACGTAGTACCTACAAGGGTTTTATCTGTAATCGACGCTTATGCTACTTCATGCTTTTATTGTTGATTCTTCTTTGAATCAGTACCTAAAGTTCTTAACTGGCTGGAATCAATGTGCAGCTTGACATTTTCGCAAGCAGCAATTGTTTCATTTTTCAGCAATCTTGCTGATGTGGGCCTCCATGCTTCATTACTGGTATCTTACTATCTTTCTAATCCCCAATGAATTGGACTTTTGATGTTATCATAAAGAACTTACAAAAGTGAAGTATTAAACTCCAATGGAGAAGATGAATCAGTTGAACTTTCCCGTGCAGTATTATTTAAAGGCCAGGTTTCACTTCAACAAAGATCAGTTTGCTGATTTAATGGTCATTACTGGAGTTGCAGGGACAATATCCCAGGCATGACATACTTGTTCTGTTTTTTTAGTCATTTGCATTCTTCTTTCATTTATTTCAGTTTTTCTGTTGATCTGAAATCGAATGCCATCTTTCAGCTGCTTCTCATGCCCATACTAGCTCCTGTTCTCGGAGAGGAGAGGTTGCTGTCAATAGGGCTTTTCTTTAGCTGTGCACATGTAAGCTACATTTTCTAATGACAGATTTTTGCTGACCATATGATTATTGTGACATGATCTTTTGCTAAACTCTTGTTATTACAATGTGTTCTAATTCTGTATTTAATAAATTATGGGCTGGAATGCAGATGATCTTCTATAGTATTGCATGGTCCTTCTGGGTAATTATTTCAACTTTACTGACATTCAAATTTTTATTTTCCTTCAATTAATATGATAAACAGTCCTTTTGCTTCAGCTAGCTTCAGTTATATCTTACTATGGCCAATACTTTGTAAATGGCAGGTACCTTATGCAGCAGCTGTGTTTTCCTTATTCTATGTTTTTTCACAGCCGTGTGTAAGAATTGTTACTTCCTTTAATATCACAAAATCTTCAACATATCCTCTAGCATATTTTGTGACCATTTTTATTTTAAAATGTGCAGATTCGGAGCATCGTATCTAAACAAGTTGGGCCCTGTGAGCAGGTATTATTTGGTAGATAAGATTCTTTCTGACAGCAGCATCAGTCTTATGAAGATAATTCTTGTTTTCATTCAATAAGTAGGGGCTTTTTCCTTTACCATGGTGTAACTGAAATGGAGCTTATAACTGAAATTCCAGACAAATTGTATTCTATTAGGCAAATCAAACATAAGTCTGAGAAAATTTATTAGAGAATATAATGGCAAATCCAAGAAACAGAACGTTATGCATCTTTTTCAGTATATAGTTCCCTTCTCAAGAATTATCCACCTGTTTTTTACTAGTTCGTTTGGTTTTGTTTCTGTGTTTGTTAAAACAGACTAATGGCTATTTCCTTTTGACTCTTTTTCAGGGAAAGGCCCAAGGGTTCATTTCAGGCATAGGTTCCTTTGCCAATCTTGCTTCTCCCTTGGTTTTCTCTCCTCTAACAGGTTAGTTAAAACTCAATTCACTTGATCCTTAGGATCATTACTCATTCTAAATTAACACTGACATGGCTTAACTCATTCTTCCAGCTTTGTTCCTGTCAGAAAGAGCACCATTTTATTTCCCTGGTTTCAGTATTATGTGTGTTGGGTTTGCCTCGGTAAGAGCATTATAGCATGAGAGCACACGGTCTATTGAACTTACAAATTTGGGTTTCTTCTTTTGCATGTGGGTAAAGTTACTAACAGAGAGTTTTTGTGTAGATGATAGCCTTTGTCCAGAGTCTCATGATAAGAGCCATTCCCCCAATTTCAAGTCAAAGAGTTGGCAACAGCAGCTACATGGAAGCCTAGCAAGGAATGTGTTTTCCATACCCTGGATCCTCGTTATTAGTAGTAACCACTAGAAATGTTTCAGTAGAATTTCTCAAGTTGAAATGATCCTTTATACCTGTGCAAGCTGTAGCTTTCCAACCATTTCACTTGGTATATATATATATATATATAGAGCCTGCTCGATCAGTGCCGCAGAGAAGGAGCCTTATTTCAATTGCATCTGCAAGAGACACTGAATGCTGGTACCTAGTTCTAAAAGCTCATCAATTATGATTTTTTCCCCTTTTTTTTGAGTGGCTCGTAGTATTAATGTTTACATCATTAAAATTGGGAATATCCAATTAACTTTTTTATTATTGTCAGTTTTAATTAGTAGCAAGAGAGAGACAAGAATGTTGGTTTGCATGTACTGGTGGCATAAGCAAATATATGGATATTTTTTATGGATGTTGCTTTGAAATTCATCAGAGGAAGTATGAAAAACCCTTGATGAAATGGGGAAGTAAAGCTTCACAGTTAACTCTGAATGGTGAAGGATTTGTGGCATTAATTGTGATTTGTTCTCAACAGTAATCAGAAAAAGTAGAGTTTGATTGCTAATTTATGAACTAAATGGAGAGAAACTACGGAATCCTGAGTTCCAAAAAATCAGACTTGGTTGATTGGAATGGTAGGGAAAGCAGATTTGAAACACGAGCCCGGAGGCTGCTTAATGCTTATCTATGTAGAAGCTGACAACCATGAAATTGTTGAAGCTTAACCTTTCCATCAATGGGAAGTTCAGTTTTATCCCCTAACGCCTCTGCTTCTGTCAACAGGTCGCTTCATCATGTCTGACTTCTTCCGAGCTTAATTTCTTCAAAATGCTTCCATAAATGATGCTCGCTTTGCTTGTTCGAACTTAATTTTGATCTGATTGTGGAACTTCCTCTTTTGTTTTTCTTGCTAGAATTGTAAAGCTACGTTCTTGAATATCGGAGAATCAGAAATTGATTTCCTCCCTTTCAGAAAATAATGCAATTGCGCCTGCAATTTCGCAAAATCTCATTAAATACCAAACTCACACGGTAATGACAGCCACGTGTAATCTTAAAACCGTTTTTTTTTTTTTTGCATAAATTAAATGGAAAAATCATTAACATGACGTAATAAAGACGGAACAAATCTGTCAAGTTCCTTGTCAGGGCTGTCGGTTGTCGCCGTTGGCTTTGGTCGGAGAAAGCAAACCGAATTCTGCTGTTTTGAAACTAACCCCTGTTTTACAGTACGCGGCAGGAAGTTTGTTGTTCCTCCGGTTATAGCCAACGCGCAGAAAACTACAAATAAACCACCAAAAAGATAAAAGAAAAAAAAAAACTGACTGCTTTTTCATGTATGACCAACCCGCCTCTGACATTGTTATTTATCAAGTTAATATTGAATAATTATTATTTCTCGATTTGATTCAATGGCGGATGGTACTTCGGATGCAATCGTATGTCTGCATGGCGACCTTGATTTGAAAATCATCGAAGCTCGATGCTTGCCAAACATGGATTTACTATCGGAGCGTCTCCGACGATGCTTCACGGCATTCGACACGTGTCGAGCCCCGTTTTCCAAACGAAAGAAGAGTCATCACCACCGTAAGATCATCACCAGCGACCCTTACGTAACGGTCTGCCTAGCCGGGGCCACGGTGGCGCGCACGCGCGTGATCTCAAATTGCCAACACCCAATTTGGAACGAGCGCTTCAAAATCTCCCTGGCCCACCCAGCATCTCACGTCGAGTTTTACGTTAAGGATGATGATGTATTCGGCGCTGATTTGATCGGCGTCGCAACCGTGCCAGCGGTTCAGGTTCTCGCTGGTGAAACGATTAGCGGTTGGTTCCCTGTAATAAGCTCTTATGGAAAACCGCCAAAACCTGACTGCGCGGTTCACCTAGAAATGAAATTCATCAAATGCGAGGAAAGCCCGTTTTACAGATATGGAATAGCGGCAAACCCAACCGAATTCGGAATTGAAAACTGTTATTTCCCTGTCCGGCACGGGGGTTCAGTTACTTTATACCAAGACGCGCACGTGAAGGAATCAATGGTACCGGAGATTGAATTGGAGAACGGGGCCGTATTCAAGCACGAGCCCTGCTGGGAAGATATTTGTCATGCAATTTTAGAAGCGCATCATTTGGTTTACATTGTCGGATGGTCGATTTTTCACAAGGTGAAGCTTGTAAGAGAGCCGACAAGGCCGTTGCCAAATGGTGGGAATTTGAGTCTGGGGGATTTGCTTAAGTACAAGTCGCAAGAAGGTGTTAGAGTTCTGCTGTTGGTTTGGGATGACAAAACTTCCCATAGCAAGTTCTTCATAAACACGGTATGGATTTTCCTTTGTTCTGTTTTCTGAAATATTCTCAGCAAATACTGCTACAACTTACTAAAAATCTTTCTTTGTTGTTCGGTTTCAGCATTTTATCTTGTCATCGGTCTTTACTGAATGATTTGTTTTCAAAGTCTTGTACTTGAGCTCAGTACAAGGATTTCTTTTCTTAAACAAGAAAACTTGTTAATGATTGTTTGACTTTGTTCAAAGATGCTAGCTTTTTGCCTGTAATTTACCTGGATTCTTTACAAGTCAATGCTACATCGTTGAGAAAGTGACCTTCTAGTTCAGTATGAACTGGGATTGTTTCTGGGACCAGACTGATCTGCTTTTTGTTTGTGATGACTGAGAGGCTAGATATTCTTTGTCTTTTAATATGGAGAGTGTTTGAATGCAGGCGGGAGTGATGCAAACTCATGATGAAGAAACTCGGAAGTTTTTCAAGCACTCTTCTGTTTCATGTGTGCTGTCCCCTCGTTATGCCTGCAGTAAGCTTAGCATTTTCAAGCAACAGGCATGCTTTATGCTATGGTCCAGTTCTTATTGTGCACATTCCATACGATAAGTAGTAAAATAGTTTTTTTTCCAGGGAGAAAAAAATAATTCTTGGAACTGAAGTACTTACTTTAATGTGGTATGCAATCCAGGTTGTTGGAACCCTCTTTACACACCATCAGAAATGTGTGATTGTGGATTCACAAGCATCTGGAAACAATCGAAAGATTACTGCTTTTTTAGGAGGTCTAGACCTTTGTGATGGTCGTTATGATACACCTGAACATCGACTATTTCGGGATCTTAATACTGTATTTGAAGATGATTTTCACAACCCGACATTTTCTGTGAGAATTCCGTTAAGAGTTTGTCAAGTATTCATTTAATATGTTAAATTGAAATTTGGTATGCTATTAGCCATATGAACTAGGGCCACCTCACCTGGTTCTGCACAAACCTGCAGCTACTATCTTCGCCTAAAATACTCATCTTGTAGCACATATAATCTTCAATTAGTTACTCTTACTGATTCAATTTTTTTTCTTTCCTTTAAATTGTTAGTCAGGAACCAAGTGCCCAAGGCAACCATGGCATGATTTACATTGTAAGGTTGAAGGGCCTGCTGCTTATGATATTCTTACCAACTTTGAGCAGCGATGGAAGAAAGCTGCAAAATGGTCAGAGTTTGGACGTCGATTTAAAAGGGTTACTAGGTGGCATGATGATTCTTTAATAAAATTAGAACGGATTTCTTGGATTCTAAGCCCTTCTGCATCGATCTCACATGATGATCCTGCATTATGGGTTTCCAAGCAAGGAGATCCAGAGAACTGGAATGTTCAGGTATTACCACAAGACTTTTGAAGCAAAGTACTTCTATTTGATCTAACCTTATGCTGATTCTTTAAATTGACAGGTTTTCCGGTCTATAGATTCAGGATCTGTGAAAGGGTTTCCCAAGGATGTTTATCGAGCAGATTCTCAGGTTTTGATTTTTATTTCCTTTCTGTTTTCTCTCTTTAGGACGGAGAAACATAAGCATGACATTTATATTTGGACTCACTGTTATACTTCTTTCAGTTTGAATTAGTGTTAGATGGTTTATTTTTCATTTTTCTGCAATGTGGATTGTTTAATTCCTACGGTTTTTTTTTTTCTGCAGAATCTTGTTTGCGCAAAAAATCTGGTGATAGACAAGAGCATTCAAACAGCATACATCCAGGCAATTAGATCTGCTCAACACTTCATATATATTGAGAACCAGTATTTCATTGGAGGATCATACGCTTGGCCATCTTACAAAGATGCAGGTTTTTGTAACATCTATCTACCCTTTGCTTAATTTTCTCACACTCAAAGCTTTTCATTCTGTTCCTCAGAGATTCTCAGAAGTAGATCAGAAAATCATGTCTCTTACAACAGAGTTATTTTCCCCTCTCATGACCTTTGTGTCTTCTAAGATAAATGTAAAGCCATTTTTAATAATGAAATTGTGAATCTAACAACTGGTTTCAATTATCATGAACATTCGTGTTATTACTGTGAAAAGGCTGTTGTTCTTGGTAATTGATGATCAAATATGATAGGAGGTCTAATTTACTAGTATTTACTCATTTGGTCGCTGTTTCTTGGAAATGATCTTTCTATTCAGAAGTATCTTTCTTTTCTTTTCTTTTATTATTATTATTTTTTTGGTATTGTTAGGTGCTGATAATTTAATTCCTATGGAATTGGCATTGAAGATTGCTAGTAAGATAAGAGCAAAAGAGAGATTTGCAGTTTATATTATTATACCAATGTGGCCTGAGGGTGCCCCTTCTTCAGCATCTGTGCAAGAAATTCTCTTTTGGCAGGTAATGTGACTATTTTTTTTTTCCTTTTTTTAATCATTTATTACTAGATTGAAATGAATGACTGCACTTTACACTATTAGTAATGTCACTTAGAATGAGAGAAGTGTAAATTCAAACTCCGTGGCACTAATCTGGGTTTTTTTCTTTTCTTATAAAATTTTAAAAAATATTTCACACCAATGCTACTATTTTTTAAGAGGTTATTCAAACAATTCTATAATGGGGCTACGGCCAGGGCTGTTTATATTAAGCTGCAATGATTTGGCACAAAGCTTGAACTGCCACTTTTATGGTAACTGGCTGTTTACTTGTAAGGAAGGATAGATGATTTATTTGCGAGATGATTTCTAGTCCTTGGCTCCTTGCCAGCAATGTGCATTATCTTATTTCTCATCTTACTGTGTCCTTTATATTTCAGGGACAGACAATTCAAATGATGTATGGAATCATAGCCAAAGAGTTGAAATCTATGCATATTGAGAATTCTCATCCACAAGACTACCTAAATTTCTACTGCCTTGGTAATCGGGAGGAATTTCCCCAAGACTATTCTTGGTCCAGTTCATCTGTATCTAATAATAGTGACACGGTAATCAAACAGTGGCTCTACCATGTTATGTTATTTATATCCTTAGTTGAATTGACTGTTAGAAATTCATTGTGTTGCCTCAGTTTGGTCCCGAGCTAGAATGTAGCCAACTTCAATTTTGTCTTCAGATTTATGGAAACAAGTTCCTTAGTTTATTAGAACATGATGGAGCTAAGATTATGATGATAATCACTATTTTCAGGTTTCAGCTTCACAAAAGTTCCAGCGGTTTATGATTTATGTACACGCGAAGGGAATGATAGTTGATGACGAGTATGTGATATTGGGGTCTGCCAATATCAATCAACGATCATTGGCTGGTTCAAGGGACACTGAGATAGCAATTGGTGCATATCAACCCCATTACACATGGGGTGAGAGGAAGAGACATCCTCGTGGTCAGGTTTGAACCTTCATCCTTGTTTGCTTTTACTTTCTTTTTCATTTTTTCCACCCGAAGGACCTTGTTTAGTGTTTGTTAATGTTCGCGGGCGGCATGCTTGCTAATAAAAGAGGCTTAAACTTCCATTATATCTTTTTCATTGTTAATGTTTGCAAGGGGATTTTAACTGGCAAGTGTTTATGGATAAGCATGAAGTGCCTAGACCATAGAATTTACTCCACATATGCACACGTTGTCATCATAGTCTGGTTTTCCAGTGCAAATATAATTCTCCTCTTAGTATTAGAAAAATTGTGTTGATCAGATGAATCGATGAAAATGCAGGTTTATGGGTACAGAATGTCGCTGTGGGCTGAACACATGGAAAAGGTGGACGAATTGTTTAAGAAACCTGAAAGTTTGGATTGTGTCAAGAGAGTGAACAACATTGCTGAGGAAAACTGGAAAAGGTACTCGGACACGGCTTTTACAAAATTACAGGGGCATCTGCTCAAATACCCCATTGAGGTAGATAGCAGCGGCAAAGTAGGTCCCTTGCCTGGACAAGAGACCTTCCCGGATGTTGGTGGCAAAGTCCTTGGATGTCAAACAACGCTTCCTGATGCTCTTACCACATAGGCTTCACTATTTTCGGTATGTCCACATCATTTGTAAGAGTTCAAGTTCGAGTTCAATTCGACGCTGAAAGGAGACAAAGCTGGGGCAATTCTTGTTCTCCCTACAAACATAGTGCAGATCATAGAGGCATCTCTGGGTCAACTCACCAATGGCTTGCAATTTCATTTCCATGGTCTATTTAACAAAGTATTAGGCATTGCAATCAGTAAATCTATACTATTTGGCTTAGATTTTTGCAATTCTTCGGCCTTACCGTTGCAGCAGGAAGGTTTAGAGTTTCCCTAGGCCAAAGGTCTCAGATGGAGAAGGCTGCCCCTTGTTGTCCAGCCATTAAAGAACGACTACTGGTCCCATGGCACTCAGAAATGCTTTCTGTCTTTGGGGTATCAAAGCTAAAACAGCTTCTTGGGGTTGAGATAATTAAGATTGTCCTTTTCAAGTAAAATTGGACGGGAAGAAAACTTAAACCAGGCTACAACAAAATCTATAAAAATTCAAAGTAAATGAAAGATACTAAGATACAAAAACATCATATTTTTCAGGTTCACCTAATACATTTTATCATCCCCATTACTTAAACTGTAGTACTCAAAAAATAGATGTATGATATCGATATATGAGATGGTACACAGTGTTGAAAATAGCAGTTAATGGTCACTTTTACAACCGTGCGAGCACCCTGTGAGGAGCGCAGTAGAAACTGTAACTTCTCAGTCAAGGTAACAGCGAAAGTCTCTCCTGCGGCATTGAGTAAGTCTCTTCAGACATAGAGATTTTGGAGGTATATTGCGACAGAACGATCACTTGGAGAGTGAAGTCACCACAAAATACAGATACAATGGAACATGACATTGAAAGTCTAATGATTCTGTCTAAAGCTTTGAAAATCTCAAGATTCCAGATTGAAACTCTGAATTTCCGCTCTCAAGCTATGAAATGGTTGAAATCAATAGAGTCTGCATATATAGTCTTCTGACAAGCGAGATGCCTACTAAATCTTTGGAGTAGATAATGCTTTGCTGGAGCTAAAACACATTGGCTAACAAATTCTTCAACTAAATTCAATGTTGTGAGATCTGAGAATTTCAGACATATTTTATTGATGTAATAATAATTTTAGCATAATTTATTGAGTTAAGTGAATTGTGGGAATTATAATTGGAGAATTATGTGTTAAGTGTGTAAAATAGGCATGATCCATGAGGACAGATCGATCTGGGAGAAGGAGAGATCGATCTGGTGAATTAAAAATGACGAGGAAGGGGAAATTTGAGGAGCAGATCGATCTCCAATGGAAGAGATCGATCTCCTTATGAATCTGTTTGAGAAGGGATCGATCTCATGAGGAAGAGATCGATCTCCAAATGAATCTGTTTGAGAGAAGATCGATCTCATGAGGAGGAGATCGATCTCCAAATGCTTCTGTTTGGGAGAAGATCGATCTCCTCAAGGCACAGATCGATCTCATAAAGCCATAAAGAGATCGATCTCACCCCTCGACAGATCGATCTCCTAGGCATAAAATTGCCCAGATTGTCCCCAAAATTCAAACGCAGATCGATCTCCCCAGGAGACAGATCGATCTCCTACCTCCAGTCTATATAAGGGACCCGTGTTTTCTCCTGAAATCTTACTTTCTCTCTCTTCCAAACCTCCATTTTTCCGAAAACCTAGTTTCTCACTCCTCCAAATCCCCCATTTCCGGCCGAATCAGCTATTGTGGTAAGAAGGAAAGTTGTTCCTCATCAAAGGGAGAACAACATACTTGGAAATCGAAGGACGAATCGGATCGAGGCGTGAGTTGTGCGTCTCACAAGCTTTGGGTAATTTCTAAACCTCGATCTTGATATTTGAGTTGATTTTGATGTTATTGGTGGTTGAATTTGTGTTGAAATGGCTGAAAGATGACTAGGGATTGATTAAATTTCAATGTGGTAGGAGTGATGTGCATATTGAGAATTTTGGTGAATTTAGGAAATTGTGAGCTATAAATGGAAAATTGGACAATGTGGAGAATTAGCGTAGATAATTGGTATTAGAGATATCGAACATTGGGATATTGTGAATAGAGTTGTAGTTTAGGGTTGAGTTACGAGAAATCAAGAGAATTGAGGTGTTATGAGCAATTATGCTCGATTTTAAGAATTGAGGCTTATGTGATGTGGAGTATTGATGTTTTAACATCGTTTGGACAGCTCGGGAGTTCCAGAGTGGAATGCGAGACTAGTCCGTGATACGGGGGAAACGATTGCACTATACGAGGTGCAAAGAGGTAAGGGAAATCTAAACCAATTGTGTATGTGAATTGCAAACTGTTTTAGCATGATTTATGATTTATAAACAAGCATGTTGAGAATTTTGTGTTGAGATTTGAACTGCACACGATTTTATAGCCGGTTGGAGCCCAATGTTTTATGAGTTTACAACTGGGCTCTACGTTAAGGCAATATTGTGATTTGAGAAATGTGTGCGTGTGCTTTGCCGGTTGGAACTCGGTTTTACTACGTTTTGCGTTGAGTACAAAACGATTTCAAATGAGTTTTATGAGAGAAAACCATTACGAGTTCTACGTGAAGGCAAACCCGTCTTATGTGATAAGACTTAGGTGTGTAGTTGTGAGTACACACCGGGCATTGCTCTGGTAGCATGTAAGCCCGATTTCTTCTCCGTTCTGGTAACGTTGAGAAAACCCCATTGGTGGCTGTGCCACGTTGAGAAAACCCCATTGGTGGCTGTGCCACGTTGAGAAAACCCCATTGGTGGCTGTACCACGTATACCCCATCGGTGGCTGTGCCACGTATACCCCATCGGTGGCTGTGCCACGTTGAGATACCCCCTTGGTGGCTGTGCCACGTTATACCCCATTGGTGGCAGTGCCACGTTGAGAAACCCTATTTTGTGGCTATGCCACGTGAGAAAATAATTCAGTGGCTTTGCCACGTGTGTTTTGTGGCTATGCCACGTGAGAAAATAATTCAGTGGCTTTGCCACGTGTGTTTTGTGGCTATGCCACGTGTGATTTTAAATCAGTGGCTATGCCACGTTATTTGAGAAAGCGTTTAACGCGTATTTTCACATGCTTTGTTTTGCTCTAGAGTGAGCCTTTTTACTTCATGTTTTCACATGACTTGACACATGAGAGTGTCATTTTGAGTATTTTCATGCTATGGTTTTCAAATGAGTTTCACATACAAATAAATGTTTTGTGATGTGCATTTTGGTTTATGAAATGAGTCCCCTACCCCCCTTACTGAGCGATTTAGAAGCTCACCCTGTTTTTCTTTCCCCCCAGAGTTCTTCAAGTGAATAAGGACATCCCTGCGACGTACGGAGTAGTGGCTAGTGAAGGATCCGAGCTCCAGGCTATATATTTTGTACTTTGAGGTATATTTATCTTTTCATGTACCCAGACTATTATTGTAATTACAGACACTTGATGTATGACATTATATGGGATGTATTAGGATTAATCAACTTGGAATTGAGTATTTGTATACGGTACAATATACGTTATATGATGTTGAGATCCTGAGGCATGATAATTATGATGATGTATGACACTGCACAGGAATGCACTCTTAATTGTGAATTAATGAGTAAAAAGTTTTAAATTTGCCCTATTTTCCGCATATTCGGGGCGTGATATAGTTTTCTTGGTATCAGAGCTTAGGGTGTCTAGTACTGTCAGTGTCGGTTAAGTGAAATAGAATACATCCCAAGTGTCTGTAATAGTCTGGTCATGAACTGAAATTGAGGATTGAGATTTCAATCGATTGTGATATGTACGCGCAGGAGACGAGTTGAGATTGAGAATGAGTAAACGACGAGGTCGTTCGAGGAGGCAGGCAGAGTCCCCTCCGCCACCTGTCCCACAATCAGAGAGTCCTAACTCTCGATTTAATCGGATTGAGACCGATGTGAGGCAAGATTTTGAGCAGATGGCAGCGTTATTCGCGCAACACTTTGGAGTTAATGCCTCGGATACTACCCCTACACCACCACCAGGACCTCCCATACCCCCAGTGCCTCCCGTCACTCAGCCTGAGGACAGAAGTAAGGTCCGACTAAAGGAATTTCTGAAGATGAATCCACCCGCATTTAAGGGAAAGAAGGATCCTACAGAGGCTGAGGAGTGGTTGACGGAGTTGAGAGTTATATTTGATTTACTGGGGTGCACCAATGCTGAGAGAGTCAGTATGAGTGCCTATATGCTGAAGGGGAGAGCTCGAGATTGGTGGAGTACTACCCAGGGTATCTTGATGTCCCACCAGGATGTGATTAGTTGGGAAGAGTTCCAGACAGCTTTTAGAACCCAATATGTACCACGAGCCGCCCAGAGAAGGAAACAGGCCGAGTTTTTGAGTTTGGTACAGGGTGACATGTCGGTGGATGACTATGAGAGCCAGTTCACCGCACTACTGAGATATGACCCAGAGACCTTCAAGAGTGAAGAGCTCCGCACAGAGAAGTTTGTGTATGGGTTGAAGCCCGTTATTAGAGATAGACTGATGGGGCTATGTATTACCGAGTTTGGAGATGCTCTGAGACGAGCACAAGAGGTTGAAAGAGGGATTGAGATGGTACAATCCCAGAATGAGCTCAGAGCGGTGAATAGAGATAAGGGCAAGAGGCCAGCACTTTTTCAGTCAGAGGCTCGGAGAGGTTCCTTCAGAAGAGGAAGGATTGAAGTGCAGAAGGACAGATTGGAGAGACCCAGAGCCTATCCTATTATCAAGGAGGCCCCCCGATATGTCAGGCCGGGGATGAGGATTTGTAGAGACTGTGGCCGATCGCATGAGGGAAGTTGTACTGGGTCGATCCATGGATGTTTCAGATGTGGTGACATGGGTCACAGAGTGAAGGACTGTCCCCAACCTCAGATACCACATGCTCCGGAGCCCATTAGACAACAGCCTCAGAGAGTGGATCCCCGGAGACGGGCCACTGCGGCAGAGAAAGGGAAGAAACCTGTGGCACAGGGACGAGTGTTTGCCTTGGATAAGGAGACCGCAGACGCTTCGGCAAAAACTATAAGAGGTACACTCTCTGTCTGTAATTATGAGGCTCATGTGTTGATTGATTCAGGATCCACGCATTCGTTTATTTCTGAGCACTTTGCATGTAGATTAAACTTGAAGTTTGAACCTCTAGAATATATACTACATGTAAATACCCCTATGCGTGAATCCCAGAGAACTGAGTTAATCTGTAGAGGATGTGAAATAAAGGTGGGAGATAGAGTAATGTTAGCAGATCTAATCATGTTGAGTATACATGGGTTTGATGTAATTCTGGGAATGGATTGGTTGGCGACCAATCGAGTGAGTTTAGACTGCTACACTAAGATTGTAACTTTCTCCCTACCTGAACCTTACAGTGTACGGTTGAGATATTGAGGAAATGATTATGTGGATTTCTAGTGAGTAATTTGAGAATCTTAACATTACTTTGGAGAATATTAAATGTGATTATTCATGTGAAGGTTATGAGACACTCATCTCAGACGATGAGCGGGAACACCCGAGGATTGAGGATATACCTGTGGTTTACGAATTTCTGGATGTTTTCCCAGATGAATTGCCAGGTTTACCACCAGAGAGAGAGCTGGAGTTTACCATTGACTTGGTACCGGATACTCAGCCGATTTCTAAACCTCCCTACAGGATGGCATTAGTGGAACTTGAGGAATTGAAGAAACAACTACAGGAGTTATTGGATCAAGGGTTTATTAGACCCAGTGTTTCGCCGTGGGGAGCGCCAGTACTGTTTGTTAAGAAGAAGGATGGTAGTCTCAGATTATGTGTGGACTACCGGCTATTGAATAAAGCCACGGTGAAGAATAAATACCCACTGCCCAGGATTGACGATCTACTTGATCAGCTAAGAGGGGCATCAGTCTTTTCTAAGATTGATTTGAGATCAGGCTATCACCAATTGAGGATCAAGGAGGAAGATATTCCAAAGACGGCCTTCAGGACAAGGTATGGCCATTACGAATTCCTGGTGATGTCCTTTGGATTGACGAACGCCCCTGCAGCATTTATGAGATTGATGAACGAGGTGTTCAGAGACTATCTGGATAAGTTTGTGATAGTCTTTATCGATGATATCCTGGTGTATTCTCGGTCGTATGAGGAGCATGCACAGCATTTGTGGTTAGTACTTCAGATACTCCGAGATAAGCAATTATACGGAAAGCTTAGTAAGTGTGAGTTTTGGCTGAACCGGATAGCTTTCCTTGGGCATGTAGTCTCAGAGGAAGGAGTATCAGTGGATCCGAGTAAAATAGCAGCTGTGCTTAATTGGGAAAGACCGAGGACAGTGACTGAGATACGAAGCTTCCTTGGTTTGGCAGGGTATTACAGGAGATTTGTGGAAGGATTCTCGAGGATTGCCGCTCCTTTGACTAAGCTCACGCGTAAGGAGACTCCGTTCATATGGACTGATCAATGTGAGCTCGGTTTTCAAGAGTTAAAGAGGAGATTGACAGCGGCACCTGTGTTAACTATTCCCGAGGGATCAGGAGGATTCTCGGTGTATAGTGATGCATCTCACCAAGGATTGGGGTGTGTGCTTATGCAGCACGGAAGAGTGGTCGCGTATGGATCGCGACAACTGAAAGACCATGAGCGGAATTACCCCACGCATGATCTGGAGTTAGCCGCTGTGGTATTTGCTTTGAAGATCTGGCGACACTACTTATATGGGGAAAGATTCCAGATCTTCACTGATCACAAGAGTTTGAGATATCTCTTTGATCAGAAAGAGTTAAACATGAGACAAAGGAGATGGATGGAACTCCTTAAGGATTATGACTGCGAGATTCTATATCATCCGGGTAAGGCGAATGTGGTAGCTGATGCCCTGAGCAGGAAGAGTATGATATCTGCTATGATGATCAGGGAATGGGATTTGTTAGAGCAGTTCGCCGAACTTCGGATCAGAGTTAAAGAGGTAGAGACTAGATTTTTGGCTAGCCTGCGGATAGAGCCCAGGATCATGGATCAGATTAGAACTGGGCAGCGCAGTGATCAGAAATTGATAGACATGGTTAGCCAAGCTGAGCAGAGTTCGCAGTCGGATCTCACCATCAGTGAGGATGGATTATTGAGGTTCAGAGGACGGATTTGTGTACCGGACGATGATACCCTGAAGAGACAGATACTGAGAGAATCTCATTGCTCGCGTTACACCATGCACCCAGGGAGTACTAAGATGTACCGAGACTTGAGAAAGGTGTATTGGTGGAGTGGTATGAAGCGAGATGTGGCAGAGTATGTGGCCAGGTGTTTAGTATGCCAGCAAGTGAAAGCCGAGCATCGGAGGCCCGGAGGACTACTACAGCCCTTACCTGTACCTACATGGAAATGGGAACATGTCACTATGGACTTCATTATGGGTTTACCGAGGACCCGGAGAGGTCGTGACGCGATATGGGTCATTGTGGATAGATTGACCAAGAGTGCCCACTTCC
Source organism: Firmiana major (assembly GCA_033439115.1). Classification (NCBI taxonomy): domain Eukaryota; kingdom Viridiplantae; phylum Streptophyta; class Magnoliopsida; order Malvales; family Malvaceae; genus Firmiana; species Firmiana major. The sequence goes on along the minus strand of CM065907.1, from coordinate 450,284 downwards.
TTGCCATCAAGAGCACAGATACTGTGGATGCCTTAGCTGAGCTATATGTCAGCGAGATAGCTACATTACATGGGGCTCCAGTGAGTATTACTTCTGATAGAGATTCCCGATTTACTTCCAGATTCTGGACCCAATTTCAGGAGTCCATGGGATCTCGATTGAGTTTTAGTACCGCCTATCATCCTCAGACAGATGGTCAGTCAGAGAGGACTATTCAGACCCTGGAGGATATGTTGAGGGCGTGTACGATGGATTTTAAGGGATCATGGGATGATCACCTGCCCCTAACAGAGTTTGCGTACAATAACAGCTATCATGCGAGTATTGGAATGGCACCTTTTGAGGCTCTATATGGTAGGAGGTGTAGATCCCCTGTAGCTTGGGAAGAAGTCGGTGACAGAAAGATAAATGCTCCCGAGCTTGTTGAGCAAGCCGTACAGAGTGTGAAACTCATATGTGAGAGGTTACGGGCTGCACAGAGTAGACAGAAAAGCTACGCGGACGTGCGTAGACGGCCACTCGAGTTTGATGTTGGTGATGCAGTATTTCTGAGAGTATCACCGAGCAAGGGTATCATGCGATTTGGGAAGAAAGGGAAATTGAGTCCTCGATACATAGGACCATTTGAGATTCTTGAGAAAGTGGGTGAGGTAGCTTACAGATTAGCATTACCCCCACAGATGTCCGGAATACACAACGTTTTTCATGTATCTATGTTGCGGAAGTACCACCCGGACCCTTCTCATGTCATAGAGTATGATGAGATGGACATACAGGAGGACATGAGCTACATTGAGGAACCCGTCCGGATTCTCGATAGAAAGGAGAAGGTACTGAGAACCAAGAGCATCCCATTAGTGAAAGTCTTGTGGAAGCATCACTCAAGGGAAGAGGCGACGTGGGAACTAGAGAGTCTCATGAAGGAGAGATACCCCCATCTATTTTGACTAGTTGAGTTGAATTTGGAGGACCAAATTCTTTTTAAGGTGGGGAGGATGTGAGATCTGAGAATTTCAGACATATTTTATTGATGTAATAATAATTTGAGCATAATTTATTGAGTTAAGTGAATTGTGGGAATTATAATTGGAGAATTATGTGTTAAGTGTGTAAAATAGGCATGATCCATGAGGACAGATCGATCTGGGAGAAGGAGAGATCGATCTGGTGAATTAAAAATGACGAGGAAGGGGAAATTTGAGGAGCAGATCGATCTCCAATGGAAGAGATCGATCTCCTTATGAATCTGTTTGAGAAGGGATCGATCTCATGAGGAAGAGATCGATCTCCAAATGAATCTGTTTGAGAGAAGATTGATCTCATGAGGAGGAGATCGATCTCCAAATGCTTCTGTTTGGGAGAAGATCGATCTCCTCAAGGCACAGATCGATCTCATAAAGCCATAAAGAGATCGATCTCACCCCTCGACAGATCGATCTCCTAGGCATAAAATTGCCCAGATCGTCCCCAAAATTCAAACGCAGATCGATCTCCCCAGGAGACAGATCGATCTCCTACCTCCAGTCTATATAAGGGACCCGTGTTTTCTCCTGAAATCTTACTTTCTCTCTCTTCCAAACCTCCATTTTTCCGAAAACCTAGTTTCTCACTCCTCCAAATCCCCCATTTCCGGCCGAATCAGCTATTGTGGTAAGAAGGAAAGTTGTTCCTCATCAAAGGGAGAACAACATACTTGGAAATCGAAGGACGAATCGGATCGAGGCGTGAGTTGTGCGTCTCACAAGCTTTGGGTAATTTCTAAACCTCGATCTTGATATTTGAGTTGATTTTGATGTTATTGGTGGTTGAATTTGTGTTGAAATGGCTGAAAGATGACTAGGGATTGATTAAATTTCAATGTGGTAGGAGTGATGTGCATATTGAGAATTTTGGTGAATTTAGGAAATTGTGAGCTATAAATGAAAAATTGGACAATGTGGAGAATTAGCGTAGATAATTGGTATTAGAGATATCGAACATTGGGATATTGTGAATAGAGTTGTAGTTTAGGGTTGAGTTACGAGAAATCAAGAGAATTGAGGTGTTATGAGCAATTATGCTCGATTTTAAGAATTGAGGCTTATGTGATGTGGAGTATTGATGTTTTAACATCGTTTGGACAGCTCGGGAGTTCCAGAGTGGAATGCGAGACTAGTCCGTGATACGGGGGAAACGATTGCACTATACGAGGTGCAAAGAGGTAAGGGAAATCTAAACCAATTGTGTATGTGAATTGCAAACTGTTTTAGCATGATTTATGATTTATAAACAAGCATGTTGAGAATTTTGTGTTGAGATTTGAACTGCACACGATTTTATAGCCGGTTGGAACCCAATGTTTTATGAGTTTACAACTGGGCTCTACGTTAAGGCAATATTGTGATTTGAGAAATGCGTGCGTGTGCTTTGCCGGTTGGAACTCGGTTTTACTACGTTTTGCGTTGAGTACAAAACGATTTCAAATGAGTTTTATGAGAGAAAACCATTACGAGTTCTACGTGAAGGCAAACCCGTCTTATGTGATAAGACTTAGGTGTGTAGTTGTGAGTACACACCGGGCATTGCTCTGGTAGCATGTAAGCCCGATTTCTTCTCCGTTCTGGTAACGTTGAGAAAACCCCATTGGTGGCTGTGCCACGTTGAGAAAACCCCATTGATGGCTGTGCCACGTATACCCCATCGGTGGCTGTGCCACGTATACCCCATCGGTGGCTGTGCCACGTTGAGATACCCCCTTGGTGGCTGTGCCACGTTATACCCCATTGGTGGCAGTGCCACGTTGAGAAACCCTATTTTGTGGCTATGCCACGTGAGAAAATAATTCAGTGGCTTTGCCACGTGTGTTTTGTGGCTATGCCACGTGAGAAAATAATTCAGTGGCTTTGCCACGTGTGTTTTGTGGCTATGCCACGTGTGATTTTAAATCAGTGGCTATGCCACGTTATTTGAGAAAGCGTTTAACGCGTATTTTCACATGCTTTGTTTTGCTCTAGAGTGAGCCTTTTTACTTCATGTTTTCACATGACTTGACACATGAGAGTGTCATTTTGAGTATTTTCATGCTATGGTTTTCAAATGAGTTTCACATACAAATAAATGTTTTGTGATGTGCATTTTGGTTTATGAAATGAGTCCCCTACCCCCCTTACTGAGCGATTTAGAAGCTCACCCTGTTTTTCTTTCCCCCCAGAGTTCTTCAAGTGAATAAGGACATCCCTGCGACGTACGGAGTAGTGGCTAGTGGAGGATCCGAGCTCCAGGCTATATATTTTGTACTTTGAGGTATATTTATCTTTTCATGTACCCAGACTATTATTGTAATTACAGACACTTGATGTATGACATTATATGGGATGTATTAAGATTAATCAACTTGGAATTGAGTATTTGTATACGGTACAATATACGTTATATGATGTTGAGATCCTGAGGCATGATAATTATGATGATGTATGACACTGCACAGGAATGCACTCTTAATTGTGAATTAATGAGTAAAAAGTTTTAAATTTGTCCTATTTTCCGCATATTCGGGGCGTGACAAATGTAGTACATATGCTTGGAATTCCCATCAATGTAAGAGGATCATAAAAAGAGAGCCATGCAGCTAAATCTTACGATGATGAGATAAAACAGTCCATTATCACAGTGTAACAGGCAAAGAGCTGTGTGGAAATATTAGCATTAGGAAGCAAGGCCATCACTACCCACCTCAAAGCCCAATTTCAAACGGTATCTAAAGCAGAGTTGACACTAATTTGACAACATTTCTTTTGAGGAGGAAAATAAAATACCTAAAGAATGCAGCCAAAATACTAACCACATGCAGAATTTATTATAATAAGCAAAGCAACAAAAATCAAATGCCCTAATCTCCCAACAAAATTGTATATCTAGTACCTAACTCAATCCTATGTCAACATTGATTTCTCTAAAAGCATTATCACCTCACCATCATTACTATTTTAGCCAACCCTTATTCTGAGTTGCAACAGTAATAGACATTTGCACTTCACTAGTACAAAACTTTTTGAGAGTTCCCTTCCTCAAACATTGGTTACCTAAAAAGAAGTCTCAATTCTAAAATTACGCTAACCCCATTTCTAGATAAATTGTCTAAAGATTAGATGGAATCATAACTACATCCCATACAAAGTTGAAAACGCTGACACTAATGATAGCAAAGTATAAAATAGAAAACTTATAACATACAAAAAAAGAAAAAAAAAAAAGCATAGAATATGTTGCCATCCTTTGGAATATAAGGCTTAAAAGTGCATAGATTAATATCCATCAACAAAACAACACAGACAAGAACATTCAATTTTATTGTTATTATACTAACTAAGCAATGTTTCCATGCTTTTCTTTATAAATACCCACTAATCAAAGTGGGAAATATAATGTTTGGCTGAAAAGAACGCTATAACTTATTAATTACATTAAGGCATCTAAAGCTATATACAAATATGATTCAAATAAGTTTCCCATTATGAGCAAAAAATGTACACTGAATGAGCCATCAATTCACCACTTCATATAGGAAACACATTGCCATTATCATCATCATCATCTTCTTGTTCCTCGTCCAATAACTTGAATCCAACATCCCATTGGTGATCCCCTTTATAATTGAAGCTGGGGTTGACATAGCATTTCATTTCATGAAAAAGATTCAAATTATCTACCAGCTTGTGAAAAACATTGCATCCACAACACTGCACCCACCGTCACCAAATCACAATATAAAAAAGTCAAAATTCCACTTTGAAATGACATTCAAATCCCACACTTAGTTTTGACAGCTTACCTGAACGAATACAGTGCCGTCGGTGTAAGCATGAGGATTGATGGCGCGAGTGGTTCGTTGACCACAGACATTGCATGTGAACGCCACGAGCATCCGTCTACGTGGCGACTTAGTGAAGAGAGACCATGGAAAGGTGGAGACTTTCTCAATGTTGTATTGGTCTTCGGTACCGACGGGTACAGATGGACCCTCCATGCCCGATCCCGTAGTCCACCCTCTTACAGACGCCGCGCTCAGAACCAACCCCATCGCTGCATCCTAAATTGAATTCGCCAAAATACCCACAAAATGGCAAAACGAAACGTGATTCACTATTTCGTCCGAAATATTGAAACACAATAAAGAAAAACACTAGCTTTTTTTTACCTTGGATAGAGTTTGATTGCCGAAGAGAGGTACGATGCTTGTGTTGTTAGAATCTGATTGGAGGTCGGAATCGTGATCGTTCTCTGATAATTAAAAGAAAAAAAATGGTGTCAAAAAGATAATTACAGCCGATGGAAAAAAAAAAAAAACAGAGATTGGAAGTTAAAATTGAAAGGTATTCTTAATACTTTTGGAAGAGGTGGGCAAGCGGATGATTCTTGCCGGAGAGTCTATTCGTTTAGGAGAGAAGATGGAGAAAGATGAGGAGACGATAGCAGCAGCAGCGGCAGCAGAGCTGAGAGTTTCCATGGGCGACGCAATGAGTCTGCTCCGGCTTTCGATGGCGGCTTTTTCACGACTTCGTTAGATCTTCGACACAAATTCGGGGCCAGTTGCCTGTGAGCCACGTGATGCCTTAATGTAGTTTAAGGAACAACCCATTGGCCCAATAGAAGATTTTGGCCCATTATCTTTCAGTTAAATGAACTGTGAAACCCAACATAGAAACGTTTAGAAGACTAGCGGCCTGGGCCTTGCTCAAGAGCTTTTTTTGCGTTTTGTAGCTAAAGTGGCCCATAATGCTTTTACACGATTTAACGGCGGCTCGAGTTCGATACTATTCATAATTTTAAATTTTGATTTTAACCGTATGAATTTAATTTTTAAAATTTAAATTTAAATCGATATCATATTTAAATGATTCGTTCTCGATTTTATATTTTTAGTTTTTATTTTTTTTAATAATAGTATGAAAGTAAAACAAATATTTAATAATTAATCAATAAAATATATTAAAATTTTCAATTAGATTCAAATTCAAATAATTAAAATATTTAAATTTAAATTAAATTATTATTCGAATAATTCAAACTTAAATTCGATTAAAAAAATAAATAAATTAAATTCAAATAATAATAAAATCAAATTAGAGTAACACAAATAACTCCATCAATTACACATTTAATAATAGTTACCATTTGATAGTTTGAATTTGCTTTGAAAATCGTTGTTCCTTTTTTTACATTTTTGATGAAATAGCACAAAGAAATATAGTGATACTTGGCGATTATTTGACTGTTACTACTATTTTTTAACTTTAAATCTGCTAGGAAATCGTTTTGGCTATTTAAGCAACTAAAGGAAAACCAAAGCTTATTTTGTTGGAAACTCTCTACTCTAAAGTTTTGTATATACTATACATAGTACTACAGAATTCCTCCTTGTCCGAATGGGAATAATAGTGGACCAAGGAAAAAAATGGGATTGAAATTGCATGAGAGACGAGATGAGCAGAGTACATGAAGGAAAATGGACATCGATCGGCACGCACGGGCAGTAGTGAATGATGGAATCTTTGTCTGACTACCTAAGTGGTGGCGGGCTTCCTTGTAAATAATAATTAATGTCTACACATTCTGCTTCCTCTTCTCCACCTATCTAATTTACTCTTCTTATTAAAGATTGGCCAACGCTCCCCGCTTCTCACATTAACTCTCCTCAACAAACTCTTTCTTCTTTGCTTCATTCGCACTGTGTAGTTCTTTGTCTGCTTTCCTTTCTTTAGTTTTTAAGCGATTACCATGTTTACCATGTTCATATTCATCCAATTGTACTAATAGCACTGGCATTTACCCCGAGTAAATATATAAGAATCCAAACGCTAAACTGAGGTTTGGGGTGTGATAATGGAGATGATGCAGATATGTTTCTGATCCGGAGTGGTGATCAGTGCTTTATACTTCAGCAATTCAGGGTAGATTTTGCGATAATCTTTCTTTTCCCAGCTGGGTAAAAGCTTCTGTGTCCTTCGAGTAAAACGTCTTGCTACTTGAAATGGTATCAAATTGAAATACACAGAGGAAGAACTGAAGAGTATGCAAAAAGCTAAGATTATGTAGTGACTAGTACTGAAGGCGAGAAATGTCACCGTGGTTTCGGCCTTCGGGCGGGAAGTGAACTTTGCCTGCAGTGACAGTATATGAGCAATGTAGCTCAAATCAATAAGCAATAAAGCAAGGTAAAAGACTTCCTCACTACATCCTTCAAACAAATACTCGTAGTAGTAGTATTAATTTCTAATATAATTAATTAAAGCTTAATTCCAAAACTTAAGTTTTCGGTGAAGATGACTCGCGCTGCAAGCTAAAGCTAGCCTTAGCTACAAAAATAAAAAATGCAAAAGAATGACCCTGACCTCTCCAAATTAAACCATATCAACAGTAGTACGTTTAATGTTAGAACGTTTGAAACATATAGGAGCCCATTAATGTGTGTGCTAGCTCAGTAAGAAAGTGATAGGTATTCTTTTGTCAGGAAAGCTTCAAGGGAAAAATGGCAGAAGAAGAGAACCTGTCAATCGCGTTGCTGGCCAGTTTTTGAAGCAACGCCGCAGCGGTAGCGACCGATCGACACAGTGGCACGGTTATATTGGGAGGAGAAATGAAACGGCACTAGGATATTGACACGGCTCAATCAAAGAACATGAAGCTACGCGAAATGATCTGTAAAGCACATATTCTTTCTGTGCTTGAGAAGCGTAGGGGTAATTCTGTCTGAGTGAACCGAGCCAACATCGCAGTGACTATTTCAACCATCAGAGAAAACGTGCTGTGTTAAAACCTGCTGCAATATTTCTTTTGGGTTAAAATGGATCAGACGATGAATTTGTTTTATTCGAAAGAAGTCGGTAGCAGTGATAATGAAGAAGAAAGAGGAGACCTGGAGAAGTGGTGAGAAGAAATGGGAATCAACTTGGATCTAATTTAAGAACATAAAAGAAGATAGAGTTGCTGTGCGTGCATTAAAAACCCTCGACTGCATCGAGGACCAGAGCATTTAATAGCGACCTTCACCATCCCCATAGTATTCTCTCTCAAACAGACAACTACTAACCAAAGTTGAAAGTTGCTCGGTACTGTGTAGTAGCCTGTGATCCTCTCTCTTTTCTCTTGTTTGAACCAACAAACCAGAGGCACAGGCTACTGCAGCATAATTAATAAGGGGGAATCGATCCTCAAGATCTATAACTATCTCCAACTCTCCGAACTGCTGCATCTTAATTGCTGTTTGTGGAATATTATCATCAGATTTGGTCACCCAGCCCTGGTAAACTTCAGCGGCAATCTATATGATTCAATCTAAGTTTAAGTTTGATGTGTTCGAAATATATTTTTTAATCATATATTATAAAAATAAATTTATATTAAAATATTCGAATTCGACACCATTAATTACTCAAATATTTTAAATTTCGTTGAAAAATAAATTCATCAAATTTAAATAATTATTAAGTTAAATATGAATAAATCAAACCTAACTTGATTAATTTTCCTCCCAAAGGGTAAGACCCCATATCCTCGTCAGAATATTATGCTCTCCTGGGAGCTCTGAGAAGGACATCCACCTGTTTCCCTGATCATGCACTCCATGCACAGTTAAACAATTGAACATCTTCCATTGATTTTCAATCTGTATGATTACTATAGCTTACTACTATTGTTTAGCATTTTAAGGTGGACTGATCTACTGGGCATGGGGAAATATAAAAGAGAAGAATTTCTGGACTTAAATCTTTGGACCAGAGTGGTCCTGAGTGGTGCCTATCTAACTATTCTAGATGGGCTACACTCATAAGCGGTCTGGGCCAGGCACTAATGCAAACTGAAAATCAGGCAAAAAGAAAAAATAAAAAAATATTTTTTATTTTTTTAACTCTACCAAACATATATTATAAATATTGAATAGTCAGTAGATATTGAGTTGTCTAATTGATTAAAATAATTTCTTATTGATTTGTACAGATGAAATCGTTTAAGTGCTGCACAAACTATTACTTCAACGTATCACGGACTAAACTTTGGCTCAACCTAACAATTTATATTTTGTGTTTTATCAAGCAAATCAAGTCCAAAAATATAGAAAAATGGTAAAATAATTTAATATTGATATTTCGTTGCCATATAAAACTAATGTTTTAGTGAGTGCGCATTGCGCCGGTTGCTTTAACGTTCATTCTTTCCTACGCAGAAAACAATCCAAATTTATCAGTTCTAAAAGACACAGAAAAAGAGAGAGGGAAAGCCAAAAATGGAAGCCATGGGCGTAGAGCTGAATTTATCGTACGCAAAACAACGGAAAAGAGAAACCTCCGTCGTTTTGATTTGATTTCTTTGCCCCGCCAACACGTTCGAACTCTGATCCCCGCGAAAATATCTTAACCGTCGTTTCAGCGTCTGAATCAAACATTTTTACTTTTATTACTTTTTTTTTTTTTTGGTTGGATGATTTGCTTCTTTGTTTGGATGGTAATGGCGGATACGGAGAGTTGCAGCAGTACGGCAGTGGATTTCGCGCCAAGTAAGGGTAGAAAAAAGAGGAAAAAGATTGAGGTGTATAACGAAGTTCTTTGTCGACTTAGGGACTTGAATGTTGAGGAGGGAAGCTTCCCTGCCTTTGAAAATGAAATTTGGGCTCATATCTCTAGACTCCCTACTAGGTACCCGACAATGAATCCCTGCTTTCACATACTTTCATTTCCTATTGCTTTCGGTTACTAATTGATGAATAATCTTGGTTGAGTGAATTTCAAGTTTAAAAGTTATATTTGTGTTTGGTGACAAAGAAAATGATAATTTAAATTCAGCCAATTGAGAGTACGGAGTCGACGTTAATCGTAGGTAAGGTTTTGTTTAGAGAAGAGACGGTAATTTAAGAGAGTTGGTTAACTTTTTTTTTTTTTTTTCATGGTTGTTGGTTTCTTAGCTGCCAAATAGGGCGTCAACAGTATCGTTATGTTCCTTTTTTGTCACGAAATAGAAGCTAACTGGAATTTCCATTCACCGGCTCTTTTGTCGTAGATTAAATTAGTTAAAGATTTATTTCATTTGTTTGTTGTAGGTATGCACTTGATGTAAATGTGGAGAGGGCAAAAGATGTTCTTATGCACAAAAGATTACTTCATAATGCACGCGATCCTGCTAGCAGACCTGCGATTGAAGTTCGGCTTGTGCAAGTATTTTTACTGGATCTTCTCATTTATCTTTCAGATTAGGGTTTTCCGTTTCTTGTTTAGTGATTTTTTATGCTTGTCGATGAATGACTTCTGCAATGCTTCTAAGTTGGGTCGTTTTACCATGCCCCTTTGATTTCAAGAGCTTGAATATATTTTCTCTGCCATCTTCATCTTAACAAATGTTTCTCTTATACAGGTTCATTCTCCATCTGATGGGAATAGGCTTGAATCGTTGCATGTGAAGTTTGCAAGAAAAGCTGATGCACAGTGTTCCGATTATCCCAACAAAAAGAGGCATGGTTATGTAAACATCTATTTGGTCTTCTTTCTTTTTGGAGTCAAAATAGTCAATTCTGATATTGCTTAAGTTTCTGGTAATGTTTAATGTTATTAATGCTTTCCTGGCTCCTTTTGGTTTTCCCTCTATTTTAGGGTCATTCCGCCACCTGCCTTTGGTACATCATCTGATCTTCAGCTTGTGCATGAAGCAAAAAGAGGTTTTAGAGATACGGATGTTGAAGTTAATGCCAAACCAATTCACTATCGGTAAATACTTCCAAAAAGGTTCTTCCCTGCTTTTTGGTATTTTTTATTCTATTTGTGATCTCCTTGGGCATTTTATGCAGTGTATATATATTGTAGTCATTCAATTTCTACGCGCTCTGTGCAGATTAAGTTCAACTGCATGGGTTCATTTAGTATAAAAATAATTTCCACTATAATGAAAAAGGTTTTATAGTTCCTCCTTGGAAGCAAAGTGGAAGAGTTGAAAGATACAGTCGGATGAGAAATAATGTCTTCTTAGTCAATAAAATATAGGATGCTTTCAGGCAAGACAAGACAAATTGGAGGAGTAGCAAGGAAAAATCGCCTAGAAAATTTGAAACAGCTTTCAGGCAAGTCCCTGTGGATAATTTTTGTAGCCTGTAATATGCATAATTCAATATAATGTGTATCACTGCAACATGAAAGCTTATCTATGCAATCTACGAATATATTTTCTCATTATTATTTGCACTTAAAAGGGAAAATAGGAGATGCCATTGCTTGATGATCTACTCCAGTTTATCAATGAGAATGATTGGTTTAAACTCAATGTTTGGCAGTTTGCCTAGTCTGCAAGAGAAATAATCCTGTTGCTGATGACTATCCTCTTGGGCCTACCAATATCGACCCCAAATTCTTTAGTGTTCATTTGGGTAATTTTCCTGAAAAGCTTAGGTGATATATTGACAATTTTTTTTGAAGATAAATATAGTAACATATAACATATAAGATGAAAAATTGAAGGAATAATTCATGATGCTTGATTTGGGATTTGATCCTAAAATTCATTCCTTTGATTGCACTTAATTTCGTTAAAAGAAAATTTATTTCATGCATTGACTAAATTTCACAAACCAGGTTAATAAATTGATAGCTTTTAAGATTATTAAATATATATATATATATATATATAAGCTAATTAAAAATGAAATATGTGGTAATCTCCACTCGCGGAGTTTACCATCGGTCGAATACGAATTTTTTAGTTTGGTTTAACAGAATTTTATAGTCTTATTGGGTCTTCATGGGCCTCCCAAGTTCGGTCTGGAAAAAGAGAACTCGGGAAACCCTACTTCTTTAGTTTCTCGTAATTAGCAAATATTTGAAAGTTTGGGCCATGTATTATATCCTATGAGTTTTTCTGGGCTTCTTTTTCGCTCATGGGTATTAATAAGAGACCCATGCGTATTGCTGAAGTCGCTCATTGGTATTCCTTCCTAGACTTCATCGAAATCCTGACAGGGCTGCGATTTAAGACTGCCGTCGAGCCGAACAATTTTCGATAAAAGGCAAGCACTGATCCGGAAGAAACAGAACATGTCTGGTGCAAAGTAACAATAGTTTCGGAATAGCGGAAACGCAAGACATCCAGATAGAGAATATATTATTAGATTTCCAGGGAAAAGAAAAGAAGAACATATTGGATATATAGCATGCAAAAGAAATGCGCTAATGCTATGCATTTATTCAGTACTCGGAAGACCGTTTTCCTTCCATGCAGTACGGCCACCAGCAACATCAGTAATGAAATGTTAGATTTGCAACTTACAACAGCCTGCAGATCAGCGGCAGCCATTAGTGACCTCCTTCCTAATTTACATCCCTGAGGAGTGATAGAGCAAGCAACGAGAAGGTTATGAAGTGGGTCAGAAGACAAGAAGCTGCAAATTGCTGTAACTTTTAGTAACTGCTATCAATCTCAAAAACTTACTACAAGGATCTTCTCTTCTTTCTCAAATTCTAATGATACTTCCTCCAAAAACTTTGAATTCTTCAACGTCTCTGCTTAAAGTAAAATAAAACACTCAAAGCGTTCTTCAATTTGTCTAATATATACTTGAAACACAAATTGCTCTGCAAGCTACAACAGTGATGCTTACCTTCACCGCCATTCCTAAAGAACTGATAATATGGAATGTTAATAGCCGCAGGAGGATGCCCAGCATTGAACTCGTCAGAAGTCCTGAAATTGAGAAAATGAAGGTGATAAAAGGAACTTAGCCTCAGGGCATAGTTTGAGGCAATTTCCGAGTAAGAATTGCTTAGCAGAACATATAAACGAAAGGCCGGGCTGATGTTACTTGTCTCTCAGGCAAAATGGTTAGTATTGTTTCAAAGTTACCTGACATCCAGATATCGATGCCCTGCTTGAAGAAGCTCGTACGCCACCCTCACCGATACTGACCTTGGCTTTGGCTTCATCTTCACATCACTCGTTTCCTTATTGTCCTCGACATTTGCGACTGAGCTGTATCTGCATACCAGATGACTTCGTTAATAACAAGCTTTACACTGTCGCCATGCCAACCCAAATCTCAGAACGCTGTTATTCGTTGCATTCCTTCCTTGTTCTACTTGAAATTTGGGCGTTCCCACCAGGGATGATGAAAACCTGTACAATGCATTCCATTCTAGCATTGATCAATCGCCTATGCTAATTTATATAACTGTGTGTGTAGATATAGAAATATAGATTATAGAGAGAGGTTCACCTTATATCAAGGAATTGGGGGTAACAAAAGAGAGGAAGCACGGAGCGAGCCAGCAGAGAGGAGGAAACCAAAGGGGAAAAGTGCCATTCTTTTTTCTTCTTTTTTTTTTTTTAATGCTTGGAATTTTCGCTTGATTGTATAGCCCTTCTTGTGATTCATGCGCTATTTATATTCATCTCGAGAGTTTGGACTATTGAATGAGTGAGTTGTTTCATGTGTATAACAATATCAAACTCCCTCATGAAATTTATTTAATTTTTTTTTTTGGATGAGACACAGTGTCTGCCTTGTCCATCTTTGGCAATGGAAGTCTGTCTGGAGTTCAGTGAGTGGAGATCTGCCTGGAGTTCTGTACAATGAAATATCTGTCATGGCAATAGGCCCCACTTTTTATGCAGTCTTTGCTGTGACTATCATTGTTACTTCCACGTTCAATTGCAAGGCATCATCTGCGATGATCTATTCACAAGACACCTCATAGTTGAAATGTAATATAATCACTTGAACATATAACCAAATTTTAATACACAGTAAGTCAGATGCAATTTGATTATAATTCAATTTGTGAGATTAGTAAATAGTATGTTCATATTCTTCGGATATTGGTAAACAATTTGTTGAATTAATTTTCAATCAACATATAAATTTATAAGATATACACGAACACATAATTCATAAATAATGCATTTATCGAATTCAAATATAATTTATGTTTAATTACAAAGTATTTTTCGCTTTAACCTATTCAAAAGCATATCATAATTAAAAGATGATAAGATGATATAAACACTTAAATATAAAACTAAACTTTAGTACACAATCAATAAAAATTCATAATTTTTTTTTTTGAGATCGCCACATTTTTTGTTATTTATTTGTAAACACGTCTCTAAAAACACATTATTAATACTTCTATAAACAATTTCAATATTGTCACAATCCACATCTAATTTAAATATATAAACAATAAAACTATTCATAAATTATTCAAATTTGATTTTATAATTACTTAAATTCAATTCACTTAAATTTAACTCATTTATTTTTAAATTAAATTCAAATAATTTAAATATTCTATCAAATCAAATTCAAATTTTAAAAATTAAATTTCATTAAATTACCAGCCTTGAACTTAATATTAAATTGTGTGAATTGAATTACACCCCTAATTCAACTACAAATATATTTCACTTTGACTCATTATGCCTTACAATTTTGTCCTCCTTTCAAGATCACCTCATAGATGAAAAATGAAGCAAAAGTGATGTAATCACTTACATATAGACCCAAACTTTAATACATAACCACCATATATTCATGACTTCCAAATGGATCCATGACAATTACCTTACTTCAAATTTTCACGCCAAATGCTCCATTAAGTTAGCTGGAATGATCTTAATATAATAATGTAATCTTGACCACACAAAGTAACCAATCTAGCTTACTTTTTCCAGTCGATCCATTAAAACACTAGAGATATGACAGATCTAGCATCAACAAAGAAACTAAATCCTTAATCCCTGTTGCCTTTGGCTCATGTCTAGACTCGCACATGGTTTCCAAGTGCAGCAAATTAAGTATTTCATATTAAGAAATATCATCAGAGGCAAGCATATCTAAAACAAGCCGAATGTTTTTTTTTTGGTAAGAAAACCGAAATGGGTAGTTCTTAACTTCTCATCTACATAGGTTTAGATGTCGCAAAGATCTGCACCGGGTTCTTTGGTTAATTCTAATTTCCCTCCTCTTCTTCAGGTCTAGTACTCGGGTCTCTCAACTTCCTCAGCCTGCCTGAGCTTCAGTCGCTCTTTGTACTCTTTCAGTTCTCTCTTGTATCTTTCCTTGTCTTTCAAACCAATGTTCTGGTACACCTACAGAGAAATCAATTATAGTCATCATACAGAATAATTCATACCCCTACTAGAAAAACATACTGAAATTATCTAGTTCTACTCAGACTTTTTATTAACGCCCCCACAAATTGGAAATGTATAGATTTGGGATGAAAGACAGGACTGCTAAAAAGATTTGGAAGGTACAAAAAGAAAAAAGAACGGTGAAACAGTGTTAAATCTGATCATAAAAAATGCTCGAAATCACAGAGCCTGATAGCAAAAACACTCTGCTATTTGTGTGTAATCTACAAAAATGTAAATTATGCCAGAAACAGAATGTAAGAAAACAAATAATTCTCTTTATCTTATTGCAATTACCATCCTCTCTTCTGGGCCGAGACTGTTCCAAGACTCTCCAATCATTTTGGTGAACTCCCTCTCTCTGTTTGGATAGAGGGATTTGAGTTTATAATGCTTTTCAGCAAAGAAAAAGTTGTAACCACTCCTGTTGGGTTTTGGATAGCTGGGGTCTCCACCTCTTCTGCTTCTCCTCCTCCTCCTCCCAGAACGGCGGGGGATTCGAACCCGTTTGTATGGGACAAGGGCATTGTTATATTCAGGTGTGGAGGCAGAAGAGCCTGCCTGCTCTGGATGGTAAAGTACTCCACTAAGAACCTCAGAACCCATCCTCACAGATATCAGATAACCACAGTCAAACTTCCCATCAATGGTTCCAAGAACCGAAAAACATGAAGTTCCTAGAAAGAGAACCAAATCAGGTGAAGTTCATAAATGCTGAGACAGCATTTCAAATACAAAATTCTCAGTTGCAAGAAATTAATTTCCTATATCAGACAAAGAAGTTCATACATACTAGTATTGATTAGGAATTTCAACAAAATGTAGTTCAATACTATCTTTTTAAACATGGGTAAATGTCATTGTTTCATTTTGCTTCCAGAAGCAGTTAGGTGCAGATTCGAACACGAAATGCCTTCTAAAACAAAATGTTCGCTACCCTGCTAGGTATGCGGTAGTATGCAATTGAAAACATTGGAGCGAACCACAGATAGAGACTTGAGCAAAAACACATACGGGAAGAGATATCATACAAATATCTCAAGAACCATAACCACATACCAGAAACATAGGATAAATGTAGTGGGACCCCATATGAAATTATCAACATACACATCAAATACCAAGACCATACCAATAAAATAGCTACCCTACAAGTTTTAGTAATTCCTATGTTATCATTTATTTGATGAACTCATAAATCAAACAGAAAATTTTGGAGCATAGAAATTAAATTCAAGCTTTTTTGTAGTGTGTGGATGACACTAACTTTATCCTCTTGTATCTTTCCATATTGAAATAATAAAATGAAGAAATTTAAGAAAAAGCAACTTACCTTCAATAAGTGGATCAAGGGATTCTCTTATCGGTTTAGGGGAATATTCCACGAGAGCTAGTTCAGCTCTGCATGAAGTGTCGTTAACAGGATATGTAGCTGCATAGGAACAAAAAAAAATACTAGAGTATTAGACCGTACACGAGTCGCATAAAACCAGGAGCAAACAGAGCTCAGATCAAGAAACAGTGTTATGCTATTGCTACAGTTGAAAGTGAAAAAAGGGAAGAACCCATGCAAGAACGAAAGCATATATTCGGAAAAGATCAACAACCCGTTGGAGTATGTAGAGGACCCTTCATCTTGAAGAAATGAACCTGCTCGTAATGGTAAAGAAGACTGAAGTAGTGTTTCCTAAGCACGAAAGATGCACTTGTTGTCGTTGGAGAGAACCTGAAAACACTACCCACTTCCCTCCATTTCTTCTCTGCAACTACCTGCACTCCGCCATTGCAATCAAAGTGAGATTATAAAAAGTTTGTGACTTTACGCATGGGTATTTTGAGGAAAATCCAAGGAAAAGATATAGTAGTAAAAAAAACTAACCTTTTCATAGCCACCCCTTTTGGTAGCTTCCACATACAGAACATGCAAATCTAACTCCTTCCCTCCAATCACAGGAATCCTTTGGAATACAAAGATGGAATATAGAGAAGCACAAACGTCAAAGAAAAGGTAAAAACACAAAGGAACATGAAAAAGATCACCTTTTTTGAAAGAAGAAAAGAAGCCATACTTGTATTTTAATAAGTTTAAAAGAAAACGCATCACATTCTCGTAAATCCAATATATAATCAGCACTAGAGTTCCAGTGAAAAGAACAAGCAGAAGAAGAAAGAGAGAAATAAGGGAATTACATAAACTTGGTGCCCATTATAAAATGAAAGCGCCTAAGAGTATCCCAGAAAACAATAGGGTCCTCAACAACTTCATCATGAGAGGCAAGAGGGTCCGGGTATTCTTTCTTCTCAACAACCCCATTCCGGCCCTTGGGTTTCCCGGAAGACGACGTTGCTTTACTGGCCACTTCCATTGAGGGTAGTCGCCGGAGACGTACTGGTAAAAGAAGTTTGAGAGGGAATACTAGCAGTACTGTAGAGAGTAATAATGACAAAGAGGGAGGAGAGGATTTGGAAGATAAGATTGTAATTAAGGGGCAGAAAGCTGATATTAAAGGAACGGGGTTGGACGCGTGAACAAGTAACGGTTATGCAAAATTGGCTTTTTCTGGCATTTTGAATGGCAACCACTGAGCAAAGTCCTAATGCATATTTATTTACTTACACTGGCTATGTTCATTATTATACACTACCTTCCCCATCTCTCTCTTTTTCTCTCGTGTCATTCGAAGCCTGACATCTCTGCAGCTGAAAGGGCTTTGATTTGCTCTTCTCCTTTGCTTTCTCCAAACGTTGACATGCACTTGCGCTTCTTGTTCTGATGATTTCTGAACATATCTTAGCGTACATCTGTTGGAAGATATCTGCATAATGCTCTTTTTTGGGTTACAGTCTTGTAGTGCAGCAGAGTACGCTATACAGATAGGATCAAAAATCAAAAGGTATCTCCATCGTGGATTTGTGAGAAATCCCATTCTCAAAAGCTCCAACTCTTTCGTGTTTCTTGATATTTGGTCAAATGCTTTAAACTAGTACTACTGGGTCATCTTTATATCCGTTGAATGTTGGGACGTCTCTCAGCCTTCCACCTATAAGCTTGACTGCTTGGTTAGAAATTAGAATCGCTGTCTAGAAGAGTGGAAAATTTTCAACTATGTCATAATTATAATCATAAATATTTATATCAAGACCACCTCAAGAAAGACTTAAACTTGAAGTAAACATTGGAAAGGAACATGTAGAGATCCTGTGGACTATTTCAATTCCTCCTTGGTAGGCTTGGCTATCGTGTTGATCTAAAATTATGTTTTTATCATATTATGTATAAAACTTTCACATCAAGTACTGATAAAAATTATAAAACATATTATTTTTTTATATTTATGAAATTTATATATAATTTTCATTTTTATAATATTAAATATAAAAAATTTGTGTTAAATTTCGTATTAAAAAAAAATCAAAGCATAAATTTATGACACGTGCTTAGTTTGTATACATATACAATTATTGATATTTTCATGCCTAAAATTATTAACTACATTTCACTTGCCAATCCATCCAACTTTTTAGCTTAAGCATAAGCCGGTAGGTCCTTCACTAATAAATTCCGACCATATCAATTGTCCAATCCCACCAACATGCCATTTCAATTGTCCAATCCGTCCAGCATTCGAGCCTCAGCATAGCGTAGGCCCGTTTAGAGTGGCCTGTAGCCCTTTTCCAGCCAAGTTCGTGCGTACCACCCGTAGGCTCATTTCCCAATGGGCCCTAGCCCTTAAGCCGAGTTCACCTCGGTAGAGTTACGCTAATTGATAATTGATTCGAAGTGCTACCGATTGGCCTCCCAAAGTAGAGCCCATTTTACTACGTCGAAAAGCTTTAGGATTCAGTAATTGTAGGGCTTTACCCCAAAGGGAGCCCTTCCAGAAATTCTCGAAGGCCAAGGTCAAGCCCAGGCCGACGAGGGGGTTTGGAAATAGTTTTCAACCAGCAATAGACGCGCCTCGGTTAGAACCTCATTAGCTGCGTCATTGCCCCAAGCGCAAAGATACTTTTCAAAGTGTCGCCTTTGTTCTTTTATAAAAGTCAGGAACCGTGGACAACATATTTCCTGCGGATGTGGGATTACTTAAATTTCCAGAACAATACTCCTCTCTCCTCTGACATTCAACCTTGATTCTGGGTACCAAAGAAACCTGTCTTAACTCGATGCTTGTTTGAAGTTGAATAATGGGAGATGAGAAAAGTAGCTTCTTGTTCAGCACTCTCTTTCTTAAAGTTTTACACTAACTGTATACAACAAAAATCTTTCTTTTTCAGCCAAAATGGTCTTTGCTATGTCATTCCTTCAAAATCTCCCCTTCTACTTTACTCTCATCTGACTTTAGACTCACTTGTCTCAACACTAATTGTTGCTTTAAACTCTTGCTCTCATGTCACCTACTGTCAAGCTTTTCATGCTCGAGTTATCAAATCTGTGAATTACCGTCACGGATTTATTGGTGATCAGTTGGTGACTAGTTATGCTAAATTAGGATATGCACAGGATGCACAAAATTTGTTTGATGAAATGCCTAATAAAGATTTGGTATCATGGAATTCTTTAATTTCAGGATTATCAAGAAGTGGATTTACAACTAGATGCTTGAGTGCATTTTGTAGAATGAGATTTGAAATTGAAATGCACCCAAATTATGTCACTTTTTTATCTGTAATCTCAGCTTGTATTGATAAGGGGGCTCTAAGTGAAGGCAAGTGCATTCATGGCTTCGCAATGAAATTGGGCATGCTAAATGAAGTGAAAATTACGAATGTTCTTATAAACATGTATGGAAAGTCTGGATATTTGCACGAAGCTTGTTGGTTATTTGAGGCAATGCCATTGCAGAATTTGGTGACTTGGAATTCAATGATGGCAATTTATGCTCAAAATGGACTTGCTGAGGAAAGTTTGAGAATTTTCATTATGATGAGAAGGGCTGCAGTTGGGTTTGATCAAGCTACTATGTTGACTGTTTTGCAGGCTTGTGAAAACTTAGGCGTAAGAAATTTAGCTGGAAGTATTCATGGTTTAGTCTTAAGGTTTGGTTTAATTGCTAATGTAACCATTGCAACTGCCCTTTTAAATCTGTACTCAAAGTTAGGGTGTTTACAGGCTTCAAGTAAGGTTTTTGGAGAGATTGTTTATCTGGATAGAGTGGGTTGGACTGCCATGCTTGCAGGCTATGCTGTGCATGGCTATGGGAAAGATGCAATAAAGCTCTTTGAAGTAATGGTGAAAAAAGGCATACAGCCTGATCATGTTACCTTCACTCACTTGTTAAGTGCTTGTAGTCATTCAGGACTTGTCAACGAGGGGAAGCATTATTTCAGGATTATGTCCGAAGTTTATGGGGTGGAGCATAAGATGGACCATTATTCGTGCATGGTCGATCTTCTTGGCCGCTCAGGACTTCTTAATGATGCTTATGATCTGATTAGGCGCATGCCAATGGAACCAAATTCTGGTGTCTGGGGTGCTCTTCTTGGTGCTTGCAGAGTCTATATAAATACTGAACTTGGAAAGGAAGTTGCAGAAAGACTATTTTCTCTAGATCCTTCAGATGCCAGAAACTACATCATGCTATCTAATATATATTCTGCAGCTGGACTATGGAGAGAGGCTTCGAAAGTGAGGGTGTTAATGAAAGAGAGAAGTCTCAACAGAACACCTGGATGTAGTTTTATTGAGCATGGAAATAAAATCCATCGCTTTGTAGTGGGTGATAGATCTCACCCTGAGGCAAATAGGATATATAATAAGTTGGAAGAATTAATTGGAAAGATAAGGAAAGCGGGTTTCATGTCTAAAACAGAATTCGTTCTACATGATGTTGATGAAGAGGTTAAAGAGAATATGATCAATGAACATAGTGAGAAGTTAGCCATGGCATTTGGGCTATTGGTGACTGATGCTGCACTGCCACTAATTCTAACCAAAAACCTTAGAATATGTGGTGATTGTCATCATACAGCAAAGGCTGTATCACTCCTTGAGAAGCGTACCATCATAATTCGAGATCCAAAGCGGTTTCATCACTTTTCTGATGGATTATGTTCTTGTGGAGATTACTGGTAAGCCTTCTGCAGTAAACTTGGTCTGACATTGGTAACAGTGGACTTATGTGTAAGAATTCTTTCATTCATAGTCTGATTTTTACATGGCTAATTTGTAACTTGGTATAATCAACTACATGCAATTGTAGTTGATGCATTAAAGACTGATTATCTTGGGACAGAACCATACATGATTTGCACCAGATGAGCTTTTGAATTACAAATAAGCCAACTACCAAATACTTGGAGGTCAGGATGGATCGAATCATATTGACTCCTGAGAAGCAGAATTCCTTTGAGTAGTGGGATATGTTGATGCATTCATAATTTGGGGAAAAAAACGCTATCAACCGAGCAGATATCATTATATTGAATTTGTTCTTTTCTAACAATTATTTGGGTTGTGGTGTTTATTAACTGATGAAAGTATAAAGAGAAGCAAACAAGCAGCAGCTCCATGCGCGATTGTAAGTGCAATTGACAACTTCAAACATTCTTCAAATTATTCATATATATATATATATATATATATATATTGCCTGATGAGAAGAGCAGACAATTCCAAACTTTTCAGAGTCTTAAGTAGACAAGCAATACCCATGATTGTATTGCTACAAATGAGTGAGCCTTCCCTTCTTGTCTACCCTACGTTCCCGCAAGCTATACCTTTCCCTACGGATCCACCTCCACATTGAAAGCTCAATGATTCTCCACCCCAAGCGTCTTCTCCTTCAAACCAAAGTTGGAAACAACACAACCTGTGGCAAAGAGATGCGAAGTGGCAAACTTATGTGCCCCTCCCATGATCGGCATGGTAACTAACAATTTTACTCTGCTTTGGTGGTTCGGCTTATATATCTGTCCCTAAACCCCATTCACCATTGCGCTCGGTGAATCAAACTTGAAGTTCAGCTCCAAATGAGCAAAACAATCATCCTCGGTCACATCGTATCCATGCACCCCCGATTCTTCAGAAGTGATTGGAACCACGCGTGCCAATATTTCAAGCAACCCTTCCACTCTGAGCCTCACCTTATTGGTCTCTGCTTGCCGTTGAATATTTAATCCAGCTTCTGATGACTGGCATGTTTGGCCTTCACCCACTGGCAGGGACACATCTTTTCCATCTAACCTGATCAACATGTGTTCAGCTGATTCCCTCCACTTGGCAACCCTTTCTGCACCAATATAAAGCTTATGAGAGCCGAACAATATACCAATGGATTGGACCCAGGTGAAGTCTCTTCCCTTTCGGCCACTCTTGCCGATAAAATGAGCATTGATATGAACGTCGAAATCAGTGACCAAGCAAAATTCCTCGTCTTTCTTGCCATGAAAGTAAAACATGATGCCATCCCCTCCAATGGACTGTGGATCCTGACAAACAGCTCCTGGCCTATCGCAGGCTATTACATGCAACCAAAAAAGAAATTGTATCACTTTTCTAGTGCATATATTCTCCAACAAAGAAAATGGGTGAGAGGCTCAGATTGAAGCGAAAATGCTTACCACAGTAAGGCTTGCAGATCCTGCAATCTACCTCACACAGTCTAGGACAACCAGGTGGACAGGTGTTAAGAATGCCAAAGCAGTTCCCAAATAAAGGGTCGCGGCGAGCAGCTGTTCTGGCGCCTACTTTTATCTGTATTGTGTTGAAGCATAATATCCCAAAGATAATTAATGCAACTTCCCATTTCATTTTTAGTCCCGTCTTCTTCTTCTTCTTCTTCTTCTTCTTCTTCTTCTTCTTCTCTACAGTTGCTGCAACTAAAAATGATTGAAATTATATAACGTGATATAGCTTTGACACATGAATTGTTTTTCATTGTCATGTAACCACTGTGAAGTGAGACAAGAAAGGTGTTTGCTTGCGCAATACTATTGAAAATATTAACAAGTCAACGCCTTCCTTCCAGGTAGTGAGGACTGGATTAATGGATCAAAGAAGCCATGGAATCTTTGTTATTGCTCCAAACAACAATTAAATGATCTTGATGCGATGTTCTCCACGTGTCCTAAAAGTCCTGCCAAAACAGTGAAAATCAGAGAGGCGCAGGGATCTGTCCCTGCACGCGCACTCCGATGCTTAAGTCAGAAGACTGTTTAAGCAGAGTTTTAGTCAGCAAAATAGAGATTAGGGTTTTTCTGATCATACCTGGAGGTATTTATAGATATTTCTAGGTTGTTTTTGATGAGCTCATGACTCATATTTGTGTGGGCCCAAAATATTATAATTTTGGGCCTTTTATTTTTTGGGGCCCAGGCGCGTGACTGGGCTGGGGTAAAATCACCTCTATCAATTGCTCCCCACTCTTTCATTGGGAATTTCCCTATGTAAGAGTATAATAAGAGGATTATTTATTTTTAGAACAATGGTCAGGCATTAAAACGTTGTCTGCGAGAGAGTTTTCAGACTGCGGTGTAGACACCACGTTTTCGCTGTTTCTGCCGTGACAATATAGAGGTAAGGCATAGAGCAAATAACATAAGAAACTGTTGAACTCTGTCGCGTAACTATCGTAGTGCTCTCGCTTACTCTACCGCCACTCTGTCGTAAAATAGGTGAAGAGTCTTTCGCCACTCCTTCGCATACTCATTGCCAATTTGTAAAAATCACAATACTCTGTCGCCACAACTCTGTTGCCACCAAGGTCTATCGCCACTCTTTAGTCTGTCACCCATTTAGTCTGTCGCCATAAATAGTCTGTCGTCAACACACAATCTCTCGCCACCTTATAATCTGTCGCCATGATACAATCTGTCGCCCTATACAGTCTGTCGCCACCACACAGTCTGTCGCCCTTTTGTAGTCTGTCGCCATATATGCAGTCTGTCGCCAAATAGTGTCGCCACCACACATCTGTCGCCTCCACAGTGTGTCGCCACTACACAGTCTGTCGCCACCATTCAATCTGTCGCCATATACAGTCTGTCGCCACAATTCAATCTGTCGCCCTATACAGTCTGTCGCCAACATTCAGTCTGTCGCCGCCTTGTAGTCTGTCGCCACGTATGCAGTCTGTCGCCTAGATCCCTCAGTCTGTCGCCACATACGTAGTCTGTCGCCACAACATAACCTGTCGCCAACATTCAGTCTGTCGCCTAGATCCCTCAGTCTGTCGCCACATACATAGTCTGTCGCCACATATGTAGTCTGTCGCCTAGATCCCTCAGTTTGTCGCCCACACCTTCAGTCTGTCACCGCTCTAGTCTGTCGCCTGCCCTGTTTTTCTTGGAATGGCTGGTCCCGGTGTAGGAAAACATTTGGATTTAGGACCTAGATCGACTCTAACTGAACTTGATCTTCAGGATGTTATGAGTAGATACCCACTGCCCGAGGGTTATTTCTATAGGCTTCCCACCCCGGAGGAGAGAAGTATGCATAGCGTAGCAAGTGGAGTGGTTGTCTTTAGGGTCTCTATAGAGTTAGGTTTTCGTTTTCCCCTTTCTGACTTTGGGGTTTCTTTTTTGAGAGAACAAGGGATTTCCCCTAGCCAACTACATCCCCATAGTTGGATGCAGTTAATTGGTTTTGACGTGCATTGTCGTATAAGGGGTGTCGTTCCTACTCTTCCTTTGTTCTATACTTTTTTTCGGCTCCGGGGTAGTTCAGGTTTAATACCATATTCCCTTCAAAGAGCGTTTGAACCCGGTTTTGAGAATAGGCTATTTGACAAACTCCCCAATAAAATTCATAGATTCGAGTCGGAATGGCTTGTGGTGGAAGTTCCTGAGGGTCTTAACTTCCCTATTAGGTGGGGATCTAGGCATAGTATCCCCAAGGGCCCTCGTATTAATGTTTTAAGAAAACAACTGTCCTCAACTATCGATCAATTATTAGTTGATAGACCAATTAATCTTTACGGGTTTCTAACGTCTGAAAACTTAGCTTCTGCTGGTTGGGGCATAGGTGGCGCTAATGTGGTTAACCCTTCTATTCCTCTCAATTCAAGTCCTAGAGATAGGGGGTCCAGCCCCGAAGGTGACCCTTTAGATGATGTGGATGATTGGGCTGGATTTGGTTCCACTTTTGTAACTCTCCCCGATGATGAGGACTTGGCGATAGATTCCCTTCAGGAGTTTCTTAATTCTCCTGAAGGTAGCCTTTTTGCATTTTATATTTTGTTACTTGTTTGTATGTCATTTCTAACAATTTTTTGATTCCTGTTTTGCAGAAATGAGCAGCATTAAACGTTCTTTGATTCGTCGAAAGGGGGCAGAGGGTTCCTCCAGTGAACCTGCTGAAAAGAGGTCCCGTTCTGCTGTGGTTGCTCCGGGAGTATCTCGAGCCCGGACTCCTCCTCTCAGGCAAATAACCCCTCCTCCTGCTTTGACTCAGCAACCTGAAGGGGAATCAGGGGCCCTTTTACAAGACGAAGGGAGGACTTCTTCTCAATCTCGAAGATCTTCCGGTTCTTCTGATAGACCTCAGGAGGGAGAAAGAGCGGAGTGTAATGTGACTTTGCCCATCCGAAAGAACCGAAGACGCCTGTACGTGGAAGACTCTATGTCTACTAGGCCTATCCTACCTAAGATAGGCCCTGTTTATACGAGATCTTACCAGGTAGACGGGGGTTTCAGAATGAAGGGGGCCGACTTTCGAGTTTACCCTGGGGTGTTAGATAACGACACATTAGATACGCCCGGTGTAGCATCTCGCGTGGGCTGGGCCTCCATCCTTCCTAGGGATGAGAGTCGACTATTTCAGAATTTCCCGAAAGGAGAGGACCTAGCTGATCTGGAGGCTGTTAGGGTAATTTTCAGACTTTCCTTTATTTTTCTTTCGTTTTATTTTAGTCTGACTTTTTGTGTTCCCTTTCAGCTGGCTCAAAGAACTATAGTTAATAATGCTCAGCATCGGGCTTATCGTGAACGAACTGACAAAGAAATTCGGGATTTAAGGGATAGCAATATGGAATTAAGGAATACCAACAATCAGTTGTCTGTGTTGCCGGGAGTAGTGCGGAATCTGGAAGAGCAACTTTCGAAGTCGTTCCAGGAGTTATCTATTACAAAGGGAGATCTCGTAGTTGAGACTGCTAGATCCAACAAGTTTAAGGACGACTTTCGACAAAAACAGATAGAGCTGGATTCTTTGCAGTCACGGTTTGATTCTTTGACAGATCGCAATCAACAGCTCGAGCAATACGTTGCTGAATTGGAGAGTCGAGCTACTCCTTCCCTGAATCAGGTCGAGATTGACAGCATTCGGGCCGAAGCTGTGAAGGAGTATAGGCTTTCCAAGGACTGTCTGAGGCAGAAGGAGGATTATTCAGTGCCCTATGTAAAATACGATTTTTATCTTGCCCGTTCTTGGTTGGAAAAGCATAGGGAGGGCGAGGAATTCCCTGAGCTTCTTTATACTCCCGAAGCGATGGAGTTTGATGCCCCCGATAGGACCAAGTATGAACCACATGCCGAAACAGCTGATGAGGTTCTGAAGAAAGCTGCTTTAGATGATTTGGCGAATCTAGCTGGTCCTTGGGAGCCCGTGAGCCCAGACAACATTCCTGAATCCATTGGCGCTCTTAATGATCTTAATGGTGAAGATTTGTCAGTTCCTAGTCACCAGCCTCCAGATTGCGAGGATCCAACAGCGCCTGATCTCCCGCCACCAGATCATGCGCCTGATCTCCCGCCACCAGATCATGTGGATTAATTTTATTTTTCTTTTTGTTATTGGACTTATTTAGGAATTTATTCGTACTTCGCTTGTAAAGACTTTCCTGATATTTTATAAAATTTATCCGTTCAAGCTTCGTCTTACTTATATTCATTTTTGTTATTATCGCTTATTTATAAATTTGACTCATGTGTTCGTCTATCCGTGTATTACGCTCCCCAATTCTCGATAAAAAGATATATATATATATATATATATATATATTTTTGGAAAGAATTACATATGTAAACATACCTTTAGTTCTTACCGTTAATTTGGCCACAGTGACGCTATTGCGCCTCAGGCTCTTACGGCTCGTCTGGTTTTATACGCCTGGCCACAGTGACGCTATTGCGCCTCAGGCTCTTACGGTTCGTCTGATTTTATACGCCTGGCCACAGTGACGCTATTGCGCCTCAGGCTCTTACGGCTCGTCTGATTTTATACGCCTGGCCACAGTGACGCTATTGCGCCTCAGGCTCTTACGGCTCGTCTGATTTTATACGCCTGGCCACAGTGACGCTATTGCGCCTCAGGCTCTTACGGCTCGTCTGATTTCTGGCATAAGATTTATATTTACAGAAGCCAGAAATATAATTAGATGAATAATTCTGTATAATGATCAGGTGACAGTGTGAAATAATGAGGGAATACAAACATAAAGAAAGACACAATAATTAATTTAAATACAATTTTAAATGACTTGAATTCCATGTCTTTCCTATTTTCTTTCCTTGCAAAGTTTCCAGGATGCAGGTGTTGGGCCCAATCGTCCGTCTGATTCGGTATGGACCTTCCCAGTTGGCTCTAAACTTTTCGTCTTCCCTCAAAGCATTGGTGATGTGTGACTTCCTGAGCACCAAATCCCCCTCGGACATAGGCCTATCCTTTACTCGGCTGTTGTAGTAATTGGACACCCTTTGATGGTAGGATGCCAATCGAATAGCTGCAGTTTCCCTATATTCATCGAGCAGATCCAGGTTTTCCCTTAGTCCTTGTGAGTTATTCTCCTCTCTTAAAGGCACCACTCTTGGTGATAATGCTCCAATTTCCACCGGAATCAAGGCTTCAGTGCCGTATACAAGGCTAAATGGTGTTTCTCCAGTTGATACTCGACTAGTGGTACGATATGCCCATAAGACACTAGGCAGTTCGTCTACCCATGCTCCTTTTGCTTTATCCAGTCTGGTTTTCAACCCGTGCAGGATAGTTCGGTTACTGACTTCAGCTTGCCCATTAGCCTGAGGATATGATACAAAAGATATCCTTAGCTGGATGTCAAGGCGTCTGCAGAACTCACGAAAGGCCTCGCAGTCGAACTGTTTTCCATGATCTGCATTCAAAACCCGCGGAATTCCAAATCTGCAGATAATATCCTTCCACACCATTGCTTCAACTTTTTTCTCTGTGATTGTGGCTAAGGATTCTGCCTCAATCCATTTTGTGAAGTAGTCGGTAGCCACTAGAAGGAATTTTCTTTGGCCCGTAGCTAAGGGAAAAGGCCCTAGAATGTCCAAACCCCATTGTGCAAACGGAGTTGGTTGCACCGTAGTTTGGAGCGGAGCCGTTGGGGCAGTAGTCATTGGTGCAAACCTCTGACACTTGTCACACTTGCGGGTTTTATCCGCCGCATCTTTCTTCAGCGTTGGCCAATAAAATCCCGATCGTAGTATTTTAGAAGCGAGGGCTCTAGCTCCCAAGTGTTCACCACAAATCCCTTCATGCACTTCGGCCAAGACATAGTTAGCCTGCTCCGGCCCCAAGCATTTTAACAAAGGCGATGAATACCCTCTTTTGTATAGCTCCCCGTTTATCATTGTGAATTTTGCCCCTTGGATCCTTAAACGTCGGGCTTCCTCTTTATCTTGTGGGAGCGTACCTTCAGTGAGGTACTGTTTGAATAAGGTTCTCCAATCATCTCCCACTTCAATGTTGCACAAATCGATTTCTTCAATGCTAGGTCTTTCAAGTCTCTCCACCTTTATCATTCTTCCTTCAGTCTCATTAGAGGAAGCTAATTTAGACAGCGAATCCGCATGTGTATTTTCAGACCGGTTAATTTGTATCAACTGGAAATTTACAAAAGTTTGAGCCAAAGATTGGACTTTCTTTAGATAAGGAAGCAGCGTCGGCTCTCGAATCTCATATTGTCCATTAAACTAATTCACCACCAGTTGAGAGTCACTATGTGCCACTAGGTGGTGAACTTGCAATCTTTCCGCCAGTTTCATTCCAGCAATCAGAGCCTCATATTCTGCAGTATTGTTTGAGCCAGGGAATCCAAACCGCAAAGAGTATTCTATCGACTTCCCTTCCGGCGATATTAAGACTACACCTGCACCACTGCCATTTGCACTCGATGCTCCGTCAACATATAGTAGCCATGGTCGGGTCTCATTGTCAACGTTGCCACTTCGACCTGTACATTCTACTATAAAATCTGCTAATGCTTGGCCTTTGATGGCTTGTCTAGGTTGAAACATGATGTCATACTCCCCAAGCTCTACCGCCCATTTTACCAGTCTCCCGGAATGCTCAGGCTTCTGGAGTATTTGTCTCAGCGGCTGATCTGTCAAGACAGCAACGGGATGTGCCTGAAAATAAGGACGCAATTTGCGAGAGGCCATCACCAGGGCGAGTGCTAATTTTTCAGCAATTGGATAACGGGTCTCTGGGTCTAGCAGTACCTTACTTACGTAGTAAATGGGACGATACACTATCTCATCTTTCTTCAACAACACAGCACTGACGGCGAATTCACCGACCCCCAAATACATATACAATTGTTCTCCTTCCAGAGGCCTCGTCAGTAAGGGTAATTCCCTCAAATATGCCTTTAGGTCTTCAAAGGCTTTTTGACAATCATCTGTCCACTTAAAATTCTTTCCGCCCCGCAAAGTTTTGAAAAATGGTAAGCTTCTTTCTGCGGATTTTGATAGAAAACGGTTTAGAGCCGCTATCCTGCCTGTCAGCCTCTGCGTATCTCTCACCG
The DNA here is from genome assembly GCA_033439115.1 of Firmiana major. Taxonomy (NCBI): domain Eukaryota; kingdom Viridiplantae; phylum Streptophyta; class Magnoliopsida; order Malvales; family Malvaceae; genus Firmiana; species Firmiana major. Next base: position 420,435 of record CM065907.1, on the reverse strand, counting down.
TGGTGGGTGGCTTCATGTCTATGATCGCTTGAACCTTTTCAGGGTTCGCCTCAATCCCCCTATTGGTGATCATAAATCCCAAGAATTTTCCAGACTGAACTCCAAATGAGCATTTATTGGGATTTAGCTTCATGTTGAATTCCCTCAGCACGTCAAACACTTTGGTCATCTGACGGGCGTGAGATTCTCCTGCTCTGCTCTTGATGATCATATCATCCACATAAGCCTCCATAGTGTTTCCCAAGAGCTCCTTGAAGACTTTGTTCACCATTCGCTGATAAGTGGCTCCTGCATTCTTCAAACCGAATGGCATTACCCGATAACAGTATGTTCCGTCATCAGTAATAAAAGAGGTCTTTTCTTCATCTTCGGGATTAAGCATAATTTGATGATAACCCGAGAATGCATCTAGAAAGCTAAGAAGTTCATAACCTGATGTTTCATCTACCAGCCTATCGATTCGAGGCAGAGGATACGAATCTTTGGGACAGGCTTTGTTTAAATCTGTGAAGTCCACACACATTCGCCATTTCCCGTTGGATTTTTTTCACCATCACTACATTGGCTAACCATTCCGGGTAGTAGACTTCCCTAATAAACCCAGCTTCAAGAAGTTTATTAACTTCTTCTGTGATCGCCTTCTGTCTTTCTGGGGCAAAATTCCTCTTTTTCTGTTTAACGGGCCTATGCCCAGGTGAAACGTTAAGCTTATGACAAATTACTTCAGGATTAATCCCGGGCATATCAGACGGAGTCCAAGCAAAAACGTCCGCGTTTCTTTTCAGGCATTCAGTTATCTCCTTTCCGGCTTCCTCATTCAATTGAGTTCCAATGAACACCTTTTTCTTCTCATCCCCTCTAATCAGCTCAATGGCTTCTGTTTTCTCCACAGGTTGAGGCTTAGGAGGGTCGTCTATACACAATGTCTCCTTTCGCTGTGTTCCCTTATTGGCGGTAGAAGCAATGTAACAAGTGCGAGCCTTCTTTTGATCTCCTCGCACTTGTCCAACTCCATTAGGAGTAGGAAACTTCATTAGCAAGTAGCAAGAAGATATAACTGCTCTCATGTCATTTAATACAGGCCTCCCTAGTATCATGTTGTAGGCTGTTGAGGTTGACCTTACAACCATGAACAAAACCTGTCGAGTTACATCTTTTGGGCTCTCTCCCAAAGTCATTGGCAATTCTATGGACCCTGCTATTTTCACCTTCTCGCCAGCAAATCCGTACAATGGTGTCATAACAGGTCTTAATCTACTTTCAGACACATTCATTTTTTCAAAGCAATTCCAGTAGATTAAGTTTACCGAACTTCCATTGTCTACCAGGATTCTACTTACAGGATGCTTTGCCACCACTGCTGATATTACCATGGGATCATCATGAGGCATGATAATATCACCCCTGTCTGCTGGAGTGAACACAATGGGTTCTTCATCTGCCTTCTCCTCCATCACAGCATTAACTTGATATGCTTGCCTCACGTAACTTTTTCGGGAAGCCGAAGAACTTCCTGCCATTGACTCACCTCCCGCGATAACATTTATAGCTGGACCTGTGGGTTCATTATCCAGCCGATTACCTCGAGGGATGGCCTAGCTCCTTCGTTTCTTGGCCGATTTCTTCCATTATCATTGTTTTGTATATTACGCGGGCAATCATTCCTTCGATCTCGCGGAGGATAACGCGGCCTTTCACTTCTCCATAGGAAGCGATTAATTTTCCCTTCTCTAGCCAACCTCTCTAACTGATCCATCAAATCTCTGCATTTTTCCGTGGGGTGGCCGTGAGCAGCATGAAACTCACAATAGACATCGGGATTTCGCCCCACATCTCCAATCTTCTTTCTAGGGAACTCCAACAGCCCAGTTCCTTCTATAGCAGCGAGTATTGCCGTGCGGGGCTCATTTAGTTTGGTATAGTTTTCATACCTGAGTCTGAGGGCTTTGTCTGTTCCGACGGGTCTCGAAGAGCTTCTTTCAGGTACTTCTCTTTCCCTTTTTCTTCCTTCTCTGATCTCTCGGGACTGTATCATGTTCATTACTTCCTCCTGAGCCACGTACTTATTAGCTCTAGCAAACAAGTCAGAAAGTGTTACTGGCTGATCAAGGGAGAGGGATTCTTGCAACTTCTCAGACTTAGTCCCTTGTAGCATTGCCGCCATGGCTACTCCTACCGGTAAATCTTTCACCTCTAAGGTTGCATCTCGAAAACGATCTACATAGCTCTTCAATGATTCCTTATTTCCTTGTTTAAGGGTGAGCAGATAGGTAGCGTCCTTCTTCCTTTGGCAATTGATCATGAAGGCTCTCAAGAATTCACTTCGCAATTGATCGAAGGATGAGATAGAACCTTCACTTAACCCGTTAAACCATTTCAGTGCATGCCCAGACAGTGTAAGCGAAAATGCTCTGCACATGATTTCATCTTCCCATCCATGTAACAACATGAGAGACTCATAACTTTGTATGTGGTCGTATGGGTCTGCTTTGCCTGCGTAGGTAGCCATATGAGGCATCTTGAATTTCTTCGGTAAGGGTTTGTCCATAATCTCTGGGCTGAAAGGAACCTTTCTTTTCTGATTGTCATCGGGAGCCACTAACTTCTTCCTTTCCAGAATTCTCTCGACAACTTTCTCGACATTTTTTGACTCTCGGGTCGAGTGTGCTCCCCTTTCTTCAGCACTTGAAGAGTCTGAGCAGTAAGTATTCTCTCTTCCTCTAGGGGCTTGTACCGTACCTTTTCTTCCTGCACCTCCCATTCCACAATTTGACCTCGTACCTTCAAGATAGCCTTGGGGGTCACGACTGTTCTATCTCTGCCGCTCTCCCGATCGGTGGTCTTCAAAATCATGCTCCGATCGTTCAGCTGGGTTATACTCTGTCCGATCTGCGACAGCGTTCATCCGTCTCAAGCCTGCGGCAGGATTCACCTCTCTCCAACCCGTGGTCGAGCGTCTCCTCAAAGTCGTGACAGGGGCATGCTGTGGTTCTACGTTAGGGCTCGATGCCAGTCCCGCGACAGAGTTTGCCCTTGGACATGCGTTAGTCTGCCTCTCCCTCAGACCTGCGGCAGAGTGTACCCTCAAACTTGCGGCAGAGTTGTTCTCCAGCCCTGCGGCAGAGTGCAGCCTCAGGCCTGCGGTAGAGTCATTCCTCAGACCTGCGGCAGTGTGTGTCCTCAGACCTGCGGCAGTGTCATTCTCCAGCCCTGCGGCAGAGTGCAGCCTCAGATCTGCGGCAGTGTGTGTCCTCAGACCTGCGGCAGTGTCATTCTCCAGCCCTGCGGCAGAGTGCAGCCTCAGATCTGCGGCAGTGTGTGTCCTCAGACCTGCGGCAGTGTTGTTCTCCGTAACAAGGTAATCCCTCAGCGAAGCGGCAAAATTGTCCTCCAGTCCAGCGGCAGCATACTGCATCAGTCCAACGGCAGAATGCTGTCGCCAATCTCCTTGTCTCGTATTCACCACGGTAGAGGGTTGGCCTCTTTCGTATGTTTGCCCCAAGACACTTCCCCCTATCATCTGCTGCACTTCTGGAGGCAGGCTATACTGCGGCAGGGCATTTTTGAAGAAATCCACCATAGCTTTCAGCGCTGTGGTGGTCTGCTCGTTCTGACGCTTCAGGGCCTCAAATTCATCCACGGAAACAGTGACCACCCTGCTACCTCCACCATTCTGCTCTTGTCCTCTCTCGGGTCTGGGAGGAGGACTCACCGAGTTCTCTTCCCCCAGATTCGCTGCTGCTGTCGAACGTGTTCTCACCATGTTGATAAAAAATCTGGCTTTTTATTCTAGATTCCCACAGACGGCGCCAATTGTTATTGCTCCAAACAACAATTAAATGATCTTGATGCGATGTTCTCCACGTGTCCTGAAAGTCCTGCCAAAACAGTGAAAATCAGAGAGGCGCAGGGATCTGTCCCTACACGCGCACTCCGATGCTTAAGTCAGAAGACTGTTTAAGCAGAGTTTTAGTCAGCAAAATAGAGATTAGGATTTTTCTGATCATACCTGAAGGTATTTATAGATATTTCTAGGTTGCTTTTGATGAGCTCATGACTCATAACTGGGAATCTTCGAGGCAACACACGAGTCAGTCAACACAACGGGAGACAGTCAGGCAGGCCTCCATCTTTTTTCTTACAGTTGGCCCATCAACCTTGTTTCGCTGTCGGCTATGACAGTGAAGAACAAAGGGGCTGCATTTTGTGGTTGGGCAACAGGCGGTTTCTTTTGCACAAATGCCCAACGGCTTGTGAACCTAAGAAAGAAAGCCCAACAATTTGGGTTGAGTTTAAATGGGCTTGACTTGGTATTGCTGGTTGATACTTAATGCCATGTCTGATAATTAATCCAAGAGTTTAGCTTTGACACATGAATTGTTTTTCATTGTCATGTAACCACTGTGAAGTGAGACAAGAAAGGTGTTTGCTTGCGCAATACTATTGAAAATATTAACAAGTCAACGCCTTCCTTCCAGGTAGTGAGGACTGGATTAATGGATCAAAGAAGCCATGGAATCTTAAAGTTGGTAAGTCGCAGAAACATCTCGAATCACTACTTTGCAAACTACTTGGATGAAGTTTTGCTCGACTAGCTCTAACTGGGAATCTTCGAGGCATCACACGAGTCAGTCAACACAACGGGAGACAGTCAGGCAGGCCTCCCATCTTTTATCTTACAGTTGGCCCATCAACCTTGTTTCGCTGTCGGCTATGACAGTGAAGAACAAAGGGGCTGCATTTTGTGGTTGGGCAACAGGCGGTTTCTTTTGCTCAAATGCCCAACAGCTTGTGAACCTAAGAAAGAAAGCCCAACAATTTGGGTTGAGTTTAAATGGGCTTGCTTGGTGTTGCTGGTTGATACTTAATGCCATGTCTGATAATTAATCCAAGAGTTTAGCACAGGAACCAATGGTTTTGTAGGTTGAGCTTCAGCAATGGCTGAATCTCTCACCTGCCTCGTCCTCAGTCCGGTGTCTTGCTCTTTTCCATCTGAAAAAGAAAAGAAATGGAAAGGCATAAAGATCTTGAATCTTGCTAGATAGACATTAGAAATAGAGCCGGAGTTGACCGACCAACAAGGCCTAATTTCTAAAAGAGATTGCCTCGAAAGTAGAATAGTTTGACTCACTTTTTTGGCTCCCAATGTTAATGTATGCTCACCTTTTCTCAATTCCTCGTGACTTGCATTGCTTAACAATGCATTTGAACCTCAACTTTTAGGTAGCTTTTTCTTAGTACTTGCATTCTTTTTTTCTTTTTTTCTGGTTGCTTCGACCATTAGGTAGCTGAGCTCCTGGTTTTAGTGAGAGCCCGTTGTTTATCGCTAGCAAAGTCCTGTTAATTGGCGCTCAAATCATTTACATTAGCATACGTGGATTTATTAAAAAAAAATAAAAAAAAATATGCCAGCTAATGGTTATTTCACCCATCCTTCCATTCATCAGTTAAATTTAATTAAAATATTTGATGTAAATGGTTATATTTTTATTTTTAAAATATTAAAATTTAATTTTTTAATATTTGTATTTTTTTAAAAATCAAAATTAGTTTATAATATTGTATTATAAAAATGATAACATCACGTAGATTTCTAGCTAAGAAATTGTCCCCATTGGAAATAAATAATTATTGATGTTGAAAGGAAAAAAAATAATATTTGATCTCCAATAGATATTGAACCAACAAAAACTTTACACGTTTTTTATGAGTTACTATTGAGACCATAAATTGGACCACGAATTGATAAAAAGAATATAATTTAAATAGTAGTGATTGATATTTAGTATTTATTGACAAACCATATTCTTATCCTCTTTCTTCATAAATATGGGCATTAGTAGCCCATTATTAACTATAATTTGTGGGGGCAGCCTTGCATCACTGACGTTAACTGCCAACAGAATTGGCCCACTCAAAACAGTAATCTGATAGGCTTCTGTTCCCTTCTGGCCCACTTGCTTCGATTTGAATCATATAAAGAAGTCTGTACACTCTCACAGCGGCTTTGCTCCTTAAATAATTGCTCATGTTGTGTTATTATAACTACTGGTATGCATTCGGACAAAAGACCAGTTTTTTTCCTTTCTTCTATATTATTACATAGTGAAGTTTAAGGCTGGAAACAAAATTAAGCTCGTGAGATTTACTAGGAATCAAATATGAGCAAGGTGTAAACAGTTTGAATAAAAGTGAAAGAATTATTATATTTATATTCACTCATTTTTTAAATATTATTTATATTTAATATATTCAAATATATATATATATATTTGCGTGAAATATTAAATAATCATATTTATAAATATGTATTCATAAATATTAAATGAATATATTCGTAAATATTAAATAAAAAAATTGTATCAATCTTAAAATATATATAATATCAAATTAAAAAATTATATTTAAATATAAAATTTTAATACTTACATATTAAAATGACATATAAATAAAATATTTTGTTTTAAAAATTTATTATTATTTAATAATAAATAAATATTAAATGATTCATTAGACAATTTTCAAATGAATTTTATTAACAGACTTAAAACAAAAACATATTTTTATTTGTAATTATTTGTTAATTTTGATAAAAAAATAAAAATCGAAAACTATTTATAAAATATTTTGTCCATTTATACCACTAAATTTCAGTACTCGTTTTTATTAAAAACATATACTAAATACAAATGTTAAGGTGTGAGGTGTTACTTGTATAAAAAAAATTAAACAAATATATTGATATGTCAAATAACTATATTCTTAATTTGTCTCAAATATATTATTACAAAGCATTTTAAAATTCAAAATCCATCATCCCTTAACCATTTTCTATTAAATCATGTCGGCAAAGTAAGACAATCTCTTTATCTCAAATCTCAACACTATATATATATATTTTTTTTTCTTGAACCAATTAAAGCCTAAAGCCGGATTCAATTTCCTATCGATCAATTGGATTATCCTCAAATAATTTTTTTATAAAAAATTATTAATTACTCCTTGTTATATTAATCTTTGATTTGGACCTTCCACCACCAATTGGGTGACATGATTGGGGTAAGAGTTAAATAGTTAATTTATACAGGTGACCTAATAACACTAATTATGCTTAATTTGTAATTTTCCTTATTTTGCTTTCCCTTTCAATATAACAATAATTATTTGAATTTCCCTACTAAAAATGTAAACAAGAAAAGGGATTGGTTGATAGATTGATTACGTGTTTCATAATTACAGATAAATTGCTTAAATTTATCATTAAATCGAAGAAATTAGGAAATGTAAACTCCAGATAATACCAGGGGACCCATACGTGTCAGTGACCGCATTGAAACTCCACCGAGTTAAGACTGACTCACTTGGATCCAAAACGGAAGATGCTTCAGAATATACCGTTGTGAACTCAATCCTCAAATTCAAACCCCATATGGATAAGTTCGCTTACTGCCCTTTTCTATATAAACCTGCTTTCCTCAATCTCTCTTCTTCGCTGCAATTTAAAAATCTCTTTTTTGTTAGGTATTCCCTCTTAAAACAGAGACACCGCCAACTGGATAAAGCCTAACCTCTGTAAAAATCGGACAATCATGAGTTCTTCTTCTTCATCCTGTACCCTCTCTGAATCAGATCAAGAACATCTCTTTGAGAAACTCGATGTCTTTAAGGTTAAAGGCAGAGACAAACGCGGTCGTAAGGTTCTTCTCATCATCGGCAAGCACTTTCCTGGTAAAATCCTCGTATGCATTTTTTTTTTTTTTGGTTTAATTATTTGATTAAATCTAAGATGTTCTTTTAATGGAAACAGCTCGGATTAATATTGAGGTTCTGAAGAAGTACTTGGAGGAGAAGATTTACCCCAAATTAGGGGCAAAACCGTTCTCGGTTGTGTATGTGCACACAGATGTTCAAAGGAGTGAAAATTTCCCTGGAATTTCCGTCCTTCGGTCAATCTATGACGCTATTCCGATCAACGTCAAGGATAATCTCGAGGCGATTTATTTCTTGCATCCTGGTTTACAAGCCAGACTGTTCCTTGCCACCTTTGGTCGCCTGTTTTTCGACGGAGGGTGAGTGAGGATCTATTTTGAATATTGAAATTCAAAATCAAACAGGTTAATGAATGATTGAATTGAATGGGTGTTGGCTGGTTTACGCAGGTTTTACTCGAAGCTTAAATATGTGAGCAGGCTGGAGTTTCTGTGGGACCACGTGAGGAGGATGGAGATGGAAATACCAGAGTTTGCGCATGATCACGATGAGGAGCTGGAGTTCCGTCCGATGATGGACTATGGATTAGAGAGCGACCACCCTAGAGTTTACACAGCGCCCTCGGTTGATCCCATTTCGGTGTACTCCATGAGGTGCATAGCTTAAAGCTTCGTGGTTGTGCATCGTGTAAGTGAAACTTTAGTAGATTGTAGATTGTGGTTGAGTGATGAGGGCAAAATCGAATGTCGATTTGCTTTTGATAGAGGAGCTTTTAGGAGTTTTGTTCATATTGTACAAAGGGAAAGTTTGAAATGGAACCCTCAGACTTGAGTGAGTGAGTGAGTGAGTTTAACCACAGTATGATTGGGCCACTGGGAGATAGCTTAACTTAAGCCTAATATCAACTAAACCCCAGCGCTAGAACCCAAAATATTGGCAAACGGGCTTGTTCGAGGTCTGATACTTTTTCCCACTACGTTCTTGTGCTTGCGAGTAAACTGAAGGTAGAATCTTATTTACCTAGGCAAAGATAAGGATAATATCAAACACTAAGAACGGAGGAGTTTGGGTGGAATTCAAGTTTTGTAACATATCGCAACTTTGTTTTAATTATTCGGTCGGAGTTGTTAGCTAAGAACGAAACAGTTAAACGGGAAAAAGATGGTAGAGAAAGTTTGGATTTGGAATGCAGCTGCTGATCGTTAATCAAAATGGCCGGTTGACACGCTCTATATTCAAACAATTACCGCGGCAAAATGCACAATTTTGTGGAATCAGTGCTTTAAATATCTCAAATCCGAAACCTGGTATGACACATCTGGTTCTATATTCTTATATCTGTCTGGTTAGCTAGTAGCTACACAATGACATTGCTTCTCACTTAATTATCCAAATTACCGCAAGAGGCCAGTTATCTAGTCTAGTGTAATTGAAAGTGTCAGCCAGGATACATTCTCTCGACATGGTCACCGGAGTAGATGGGCCTTCATAAACAATTCCGGACTGAGGTCAATCAAATTATGGGGCTTGCTCGGCTTTTAATACCTTAAAACCAGTGGATACTGTCCCCAGCCAGCCTGAACCTCCTGGAGTTACACTGGAGAATGGACACAGGCTCTGTTCATAAACAGGGCAAAAGACTCAGAATTTCCATATCCTTTCTTCTAGTTATTAATCCCAGAGTCATTTCTACAACGAGGGAGATGGAAGAGAAAGATCTTAAAAAATACACAACCACTTGATATTGTCACTGTTACTGCAGGACCTTAGAGGGAAGACCACAAACCACACTCTAGATCAGTTCAGAAAAGTTAAAGAACCTGAATCTGCTGCATAAACTTTCATTTCCTTCACCTTCTTTTCTCCGCCATGGCTTCTGCAAGTAGCAGCATTCATGCTTACCCGACAATTTTATTCTTTCACAAACAAGAGAGGGCCTGATTTGCAGGTTAACGAAAGGCTACATCCAGTATTTCCATAGACACTAAGAATGGCTGCATTTCTGCACTCTTGCCGTTCTTCAAAGACTCTAAATCTGGCATTGTGCGAATTGCAGAATTTAGACTTTTCTTTAGGACAAATTTTAACACCAACTTGATCACTGAGTTTTGTACAGCGAATGATATCTAGCAGGCCATAAGACAGAAAGGGATAATATAATATGCATTTGATTTGCCACTTTTTCATTAAGATACAAACCCTGATGCTAAAGTTGTGCTACAATGTAGACAGTTATGTAGAAGAGAACTTACCAAGAATGGAATGAATTATAACATACAAGCAGTGATTAGTTCCTTATCATTATAAGAAGTTGCAGAAACTGAATCAGAAGAAGGTTCGTAACCTTCATTCTTCATTTGTTTGCTTAACATCCGTAGCTCTTCATGTATCACTTTTATTTCTGGATGCATCTGGTCTCCAACAACAAACGTGTGAACCCCCCCTTTAAGTTCAATCCAGCTACATCCAGGTTCCTTATTCACCCCTCTAAGCCTCATCATCTTCCGGACTCTCTCCACATCTTCCAACCTGCCCAAGGCAATATAGATGCTTGACAATAAGACATAAGCAGATGATTCTTGAGAGCCCAACTCCATTAGTTTCTCTCCAGCATAAGCCCCCAATTCATAGTTCCGGAAGTTTCGACAAGCACTTAACAGAATACGCCATAAACACATGCCATGGTCTATGGTGGCTGATTCAATAAACTCTTTTGCTTCATCAAGCTTTCCTGCACGGCCCAGCATATCAACCATGCAAGCATAGTGTTCTACTCTTGGAACAATTCCAAATTTATCAGACATCATGTTGAAATAAGCCCACCCTCTATCCACCAATCCCATGTGGCTACAAGCTGAAAGAATGTTGACAAATGTAACATAGTCTGGCTCTGTGCCTTCCAGCAGCATCTCCTCAAAAAGTTCAAGAGCTTCATTTCCATGCCCATTCTGAGCAAGCCCTGATATCATTGCATTCCATGACACTATATCTTTCCATTGCATCCTTCTAAAGACAAGGCTTCCTTCTTCCAGATTCCCACACTTAGCATACATGGTAGAAAGAGCACTTCCAATTGGAACTTCTAGACCAAATCCATGTTTAATGGTACAAGCATGAATTTGCTTTCCTTGCTCCAAAGCGGCAAGACACGAACAAGCTTTTAGAATACTGGCCATTGTAAGCTCATTAGGCATAATCCCCTCAATTTGCATTCTACCGTACAAATTCATTGCATTTTCATTCTCCCCATTTTGTACATACCCTCCAATCATGGAAGTCCACAAGACCATATCTGGTTCTTGTAAATAATCAAACCCCTTACGAGCATCTAATGTAGTACCACATTTTGCATACATATCAACCAAAGCTGTCATTATGAATACTTGCGATTCATATCCAAATTTCAACAAGTAACCATGCACTTGCTTTCCTTCTTCAACAGCACCTATATCACTACAAGCATTAAGAACCCCAACAAGGGTATATTCGCTAGGGATTATCCCAGCAAAATGCATACTTGAGAACAACCTGAGAGCCTTTAAGGAATCCCCACTTTGTGCATAACCAGTGATCATTGCCGACCATGTAATTGAATTCTTATCACCTGATAATTCAAAAGTCTTAAGTGCATCATCCAAGCTCCCACATTTCCCATACATTGTAACAACAGCATTCCCTACAGATACAAACACTAAAAACCCCTGTTTAATCGTGAGGGAATGTATTTGCCTACCAGTGTTAAGAAACTTAGGATCAGCCAATGCGCTAAGGACGCTAGACAATACATACTCGTTCTCTTTCTCGTCTTCTCGACGCATTAATTCAAAAAGCTCAAACGCCACCACAGCAGACCTCTGTATTGCGTATCCAGAAATCATTGTAGCCCAAGAAACCGAATTCCTCTCTGGCATTTCATCAAACACCTTACGAGCCTCGGCCAATGCACCGGATTTACAGTACACGTTCAGAAGAGAACTCCCAACAAAGACATCGTTGAAGCTGTCAATTTTAATTGCAAGCGTATGAGCTTGCAACCCACTAAGAACATCGGAAAAAATTGATGCAGCAGTGAAAACGCCAGCGAAGGTATGTGCATCAGGCAAAACATTCTCTGCTCGCATTCGCTGAAAGAGTTCCATGACAAATGAGGATCCTGTCGGGCCTTGTTGAGAGTAGCCATTGATAAGGCAGTTCCATGAGACAACATCTTTCTTTTGTATATTTTCAAATACACGTCTAGCTCTGGACAAGTCCCCGCATTTGGCATAGAAGTTGACGAGGCTGTTCGAAAGGTATACGCAAGAAGATGAACCAGTTTGTACTATTCGAGCGTGTACTGCACGACCTCTCAACAGTTTTTTCTGTCTGGTACATTGAACAAGTTCCGTAAAGAAGGAGCGATATCGAGGTGAAATCATCAAATCTGTTAAGTAAGGGCTTCGAGCGAGATCCGTAACTCTTTCTTCCCTTCAGTTTTCGTCGATGAGACATGGTTCAACTGAGAGCAGCAATGCAAAGCATCAAGATCAAAGCCACAAAAAGGTTGCCCAAATGTGAGTGTAAAAATCCAACCGCGGAAACTCGAGTTAAATCCATGGAGGAAAAGGTAGGAAACTAAAGAAACGGCCTAAGAAATGCTCTTTAGGCTAAGCCCATGAACGCTCGATAAGTCTCCGTCTTGCCTACCAATAGCCCAGCCAAGCTATGGACTCGGCCCATGTAACCCTTTCGATTGCTTGAGGCTGAAGCTTTCCCTCTACTTGCGATAACAGACCAACGGTCTCACATCACAATCGAACGAGCAAAGGCAGCGACTCAAGCTACCTCCTATTTACCGTTGAAATACGAATAAATGCTTTCTCTCCCATTCCAAAAGCTGATTCCCTTTCCAGCGAAGCCGCCACTGCTTTTTTCTTTCTGCCAAATTCGGAATCATTGGTCGTGGAAGAGGATTTCAATATTCCCTCCATTTCCCTTCTTTATTGCGAGATTCCAATTCCCGGGTATTTGTCCAATTCTTCCTTCCTTCTTTTTTTATTTTTATTTTTTATTCTCCTTCTATTTATAGCCCGAAAACTTGAGAAACAATCCACGCTGCGATCGCAAACTCAGTTCTTCATTGTATTCTCTCATTTCTAAGTCTTCTTCTCCATTAAATTTCTCATTTCCCTTAGTTTCCAATGTTCCCGCGTTAACTGCAAATTTGAAAGTTCGTTACTCATTAACGGGTTTATTTATTTATTTATTACTTATTGCAGTATGAGGAATTAGCCTTCTCAACAGTTACTGAAAAAAAAAAAAAAACTATTTCTCCGAACATAATTTTGCTAAAACGTTTTGACAACAAACATGTTTTGCTCTTGCGTTATTGTTTATGTTTATGTTTATACAAGTGGAATTGGAGTTATAAACTTGGAGGAGTTATTTTCGGATGCAGGGTATACCAGTGCTCCATTTTCAACGATCCAGCGTCAAATTTTGGGTAGCAACCAGTTGACTTGATATGGGTAACATGAACAATGTAATTGTCTTCTGCCAATTATTGCTCTTTTCCATTCTTCTTATCAATTTTTTCTACAAGACTGAGTCTTTCTGTTTTGCTTTAGTCTAGTTAAACTTAAAGCTATTACATACCATTTTCTCTGATGTCACATTCTGTTTAAATGCAGATTGCTGAGGAAAGCACCGATCTTGGTATGCTGTTCTTTTCCTTTGCATATATGTTGATTTCTCTTTCTGTTATTTGGTTGTTTATCCTATCCTGAAATTATGATTTGGATTTTGGAGTTCCTTGTCTTGGAAAAGGATATTCTTCAATGGAACTTTAGAGCTGCAATTGTTTAAGTTTCTTTATTTCCTGTTCATATATTTTGTTTGTTATATATCAAGAGAGCAAAACTAACAATAAGCTGAAAATCTCCAATACGATATGCAGTATTTTTTTTCTTTTTGGTTAGTTATACTTATTGATCTGAAAAAGGAAAAAAAAAAAAAAACAAAAGAAAGCAATTTAAACTAAATTTGATAAGCATAGTCTACCATGCTTATATATACTTTGTGAATACTTGGGGTCCATGAGGATTTATTTTGTACTACAATTGTATTAATGATGGTTATCTCAAGATGAAGAATTGGCAGATTTTTGTTCCTACTCTTCAAATGAGTTGTAAAGGAGAAAAAAAATGGAAGAGAAAATTGCTTCTAAAGTATGCTTTTGGATTTAATTTCAGGTGCTGTGTTGCGAAATGGAAGGGAAATCCTTTTGCAGGTAAACGTGATTCTCTTCTATAGGAACTTGGAGACTTTTATTGAGTTCATAAATGCTTTATATTTTTCTATGTTTTGATTCATATATTTGTAATATAATAAGGTATTCTCTATATGGAATTGAACTGATCTCTTTACTCATCCGGAAGTGATTGTCTCTGTTTTGAGTCACCAAGTTACTATAAAGTAATATATGGAATAGTTGCATAAAATTCTTGATACAAACTCAGATTTGACGGTTGAAGCTAAGGAAAGCACTTTAAAGTTGCTTAATTTGTTCAACAGGGTTATAACTGGGAGTCTCACAAATACGACTGGTGGAGAAACTTAGAAAAGAAAGTTCCCGACATTGCAAAATCTGGATTTACATCTGTATGGTTGCCACCAGCAACTAATTCCTTTTCACCGGAAGGTTAGAGCAATATTTCTTCAAAGCATGAGCTAGTATCTTATCAATTATGCACTTGCCTGATCGGGATATACATCCTCCTATTACAGGGTACCTTCCCCAAAACCTTTATTCACTCAATTCTTCATATGGCTCTGAGCAGCTGTTGAAAGCTTTACTCCAAAAACTCAAGCAGTACAAAGTTAGAGCAATGGCTGACATAGTAATCAATCATCGTGTTGGAACTACTAAAGGACATGGAGGAATGTATAACCGTTATGATGGAATTCCACTAGCATGGAATGAGCATGCTGTCACTTCGTGCACTGGTGGATTGGTAAAGATATGAATAATTAATAGTCAATACATTTGCACTGCTTCTTTGGCGCTTTATGTTACTAGGCCTCAAATGATATTACCTAGTGTAACTGTAATGTAAGATATTTTCTGACCTCAAATATATGTCTCAGGGTAATAGAAGCACTGGAGACAACTTCCATGGGGTTCCAAATATCGATCACAGCCAACATTTTGTTCGTAAGGACATCATAGGATGGCTACAGTGGCTACGAAGTGTTGGCTTTCAAGATTTTCGTTTTGATTTTGCAAGGGGGTAATAATAATACTGTACTAATAGTTTATTGTTGTCTCTATGTATTATCTGCTTTTCATCACTGTATTTATGATGCTACAATGTTTCGCTTCAGTTACTCAGCAAAATATGTCAAAGAATACATTGAAGGAGCAAAGCCTATATTTTCTGTTGGGGAGTATTGGGATTCTTGCAACTATAATGGATCTGGATTAGACTACAACCAAGGTAATGCACTTAATCTGTTTTTCATATATGAAATCATCTGTAAAAGAAATCTGACTTCTCTTTCATCAATAAATCTATCTATATATTCATCAGCTGACTGGTTAAATATGATTTTCGCTGGCATCGCATGTCTATGTAATTATATTATATTCGCAACCTTTACTGCAGATAGCCATAGACAAAGGATCGTTAATTGGATTGATGCCACGGGACAGCTTTCAACTGCATTTGACTTCACAACCAAGGGGATTCTCCAGGTATGGTCCAAAACATATGCGACTATTTACCAGAGAAATGAATGGCGTTTTGTCTAATGTGGCACCATATTCTCCTGATGTTGATTATGCTACTGTCTTCAAAAACAATTCTCTTTCATCTTTATTGCTATCTACTTCACCGCCTCCCCCCTGATTAAAGCCTGCAGATTTTTCGTGTTCAATTCCATATATATGAAATGAAAATTTTCAGTTTCTTCTGATATTACTTAATTTTAACTTTGCAGGAGGCTGTAAAGGGGCAATTCTGGCGCCTGCGTGACCCTCAAGGGAAGCCACCAGGTGTAATGGGGTGGTGGCCCTCAAGGGCTGTCACATTTATCGACAACCATGACACAGGCTCAACACAGGTACTACAAGTTTCTCAATATTGCAAACGTGAACTCTGATGGTGAGGAAACATGGGAGCAAGTAACTCTTGCTTATGACATGCATCTTTCAGATACTCTTACTCTTATTTGGATCCCACTTCTTAAAGTTTGCCTTGGCTATGCTGTATTGCTGTCTATTTTCACTAACATGAAATGCCCTTCCAATTTAAAATCATCAAAGTTAAAGGAAAACATGTATATACTCCTTATATGCTTTTGCTTAAATAGATTGGCAGTTCTGAGAACCTAAAGTGTATGAAAGGGTAGAGATACCCATCTGCTCAACATTTAACATGGGCTTGTAAGTATAAAGGGTTCAGGTTCACTCCTAGAAGCGATAAGCCAGAATTTGTTGTAAGGGATTCATTGTGCTAAACTTTTGCAGTAACAAGTATTTGTCAAATGTCTTTAAGAAAGCGTTACAATTTAGTAACATTCAAAACCCGTTTCTTCCCAATCTGGAATCTACTCACCCCACCAATTGTTTTATTCTTGCAGGCTCATTGGCCTTTCCCCTCAAATCATATTATGGAGGTATGAGTTGTTTGTTGCATATACTCAATAGCACAAGATGACTTGCATCACAATTTCCCGTGAATTAGTTGCTGTTATATATAACACATGTTGTAAGACCAAGTGCACCTTTTTTTTTTTCCTACTAAGCTTTTCAGTGCTTTATGAAGTAGTATTAGTTTTATCATCAAAGTACTGTTTTAAGTCTCATTCTTTGTTCAGAATGCTGTTGAAAACTATTCTGATTCTTGATATGGTATTTGTTAATTTAGTTGTGGCACCATGTTTTCCTACAGGGTTATGCATACATCCTCACACATCCAGGAATACCTACAGTATTTTATGATCACTTTTATGATTGGGGTGATTCCATTCACGAACAAATTGTTAAATTGGTATGCTACACAACCATTTCTATGTATTAGCTTGCTTTCCAAGAAAAAATATCATAGGTTGAATGCTTTTTGAATTTTGTATGCAGGTTGACATTCGAAGGCGCCAAGATATTCACAGCCGGTCCTCTGTCAGAATTCTGGAGTCCCAAAACAACCTGTATTCTGCAATTATTGGAGAAAAAGTATGCATGAAGGTTGGGGATGGTTCATGGTGTCCAACTGGCAGAGAGTGGACACTAGCAACGAGCGGACAAAGATATGCAGTATGGCAAAAGCAATGATTCCTCTACCTTCTTTCTTTTCATTTTTATTCCAACCACCGGCAATCAGGCATGAACCATGATGGCTGGCTAGTTCTTATATTTCATAAATAAAACATCCCATCTCCAAATTTGCCTTGGAATCATGGGAATGCTTTGTATGTCCGAGATAAACTGCATTTACTATCAATACAATTATAGAGCATCTTTATTCTAACATTGTTCCTGTTATTGACACACATCTATGCAGTTTAAAGCTTATATATCAGCTTAAAGAACCTAATTATAGGAGCAGTATGAGATCACCGTATATGTACATTACATGCAGTAGAGATGGAGGAATCAATACAAGCTTGAGAAAATTCTGCTGCAGATTAGTTATGATTATGCAGCAAAACCTCTATCTAGTTGACTTGTAAGAGCTTTATCTTTTTGAACAAGGGCTGACTAAAACTCTGAAACACGAAAAGGAGCTCAAGAAAAGTTTTCAACGGCACAACAGTAACAAAGAATTGGTAACCGAACAAGACATAAAAGTAATCATAAATTGTAGTAAAAGAAAAGGCAATAGTATGGAAGTTAGGTCCCATCGAATGTGAGAAAGTGCTGCAGAAAGCACCAGCAAACGGCAAGGAAACCCTGTATATATCTTTGACTAAAAGGATTGATCAAACAAAGTTATCAAGAAACAACTGTTTTAAGAAACTGGTGAAAGGAACCGTGTTCAATGCTTATACCAGCAATCTGATTTCAAGTCTCATTTTCATTTACTTCAGGCTACTTTGGTGCGTGGGGGGTGAAATCCAGTTGGGCTGATCTTGTGAATGGGCTCCAAGCCTCCAACAACTAGGGAAGCCTAGATTGAAAATAATTGAGAAATGTTGTATGGACTCTGCGTAGTGACAGGAGTCTTTTGACCAATCTTGCGGGCAGAGGCAGCTTGGAAAACAGTAAGTGAGACGTGGGAGAGAGTCACATGGTAGTGGAGCTGGAAAGAGACTTTCGTCAATCACAATCATAAATATTGTCATCGGCACCATCATTCATGCTTTGAAACTATATCTTAAAAAAAAGAAAAAAAAGAAAGATCCTTCCGCACCATTAATCCATCTCTCTTCCCCCAACACAACCAAGCAACATGACATCCTTTGGCAATATTTTATGGGATTTGCCTAACGCCCAAAACAGCAAATCACTATCCTCTCTCTCTCTTGCACATGACATGCACTGCGTCAAAATCTGTCATTCATTAAAAAAAAAAATTGCTACTACTAAGAGAAAAACCTGTTTTTTTTTCCAATATTTTTTCCTAGTCCGATCTCAATAATCTCCAACTCCTACCAATGTTTTCCATCAGACTCACCCTCTCCTGTTGTGGATAAACCTTCCACCAAATGTCAGAAGATGAGAGTGAGACTATTTAGGAATTCATCAGGATTCAGAACTGCTAACTTTGCCTGCAGACTGCAGTTTTTTTTTGCCTGTATTTACGTACGTACATGCTTGCATATATAATGTAAAGATTCTTGTGACTTACCATTACCAAAAATTACAGCAGCATGCTACTGATTTAAGTTCTCACACACACACACACACACACCCCAAAAAAAAAGAGTTTAGAAGACTAGAAACTAAATTAACTTGATCAGGCGATATATATATATATATATATGATCAGTCAATATTCATGAAGTGTCTAACATTAAAATGTTTTCTTCATAATTACCAAGCATGTTTTCAGCCAAGCTAGGTAAACGGTAAACTTTTAATGTTAATATCTCCTTCTTCGCTTATCCTTTCCTTATCTCTCAGTATCTCAAACAACTACCAAATATAGATTTAAATTTTTCAAAAGAAAGATCACCACAGGCCAAATTTAGTTTCAAAGATAGATTGGTAGTGGTTCTGTTTGTCAGAGCAACATCAACAGGGCAACATTAAGCATGGTTGGGTATGCTTTATTGTTCTTTTAGTATAAAGTAGCAAAATGAAATTATATTCACTTAACTTTTTAAACATTACGTGGAGAGACTGATCAGAGCAGATCCACTTGAATTCCGACCCATACATACATATATATACATATATATATAAGTATATATAACGCACAATCATTAAAAAGGGTGGATTTCCATGCATCGAGCTATGCGTTAAAACTAAAGTTTTCCCCAACGCTACACCTCTAGGCTGTAGCCAATACTCTTGCTGGCCTGCCCCTGTACTTCTTAATTATAAAACTTAGCAACTAGTCAACCGAATCAACATTTCAACAGCCGGTCGTCTCCTTCAACCTTAGCTTATAGCCTTATTATGCTACTCTAATCTTCAAACTGCAACCTGAAATGGAAATTCAATGAAATAATTAGATGCTTTGGCAAGTTTTTTTCTATTATTTTTTTTTTTTTCAAATCAAAGTAGATCCTTTTCGGCACCCACTAATTTGCAAACAGAACCCTTTGTCCCTACAATCGCACCATCGCATAAAAGCGTTCCCAAAAGGAAAGCAAAAGCATAAGAGAATAAAAGTTGAAACTTTGAAATTGCACAGAGCGCAGGGAACAAAGCGAATGAACTTTTCTAAAAAAGCTTAGATTGATGCATTAAACTAAAGGAGAATGGAAAGTTATTTCTGCTTCTAACGTCAAAATTTTGATATGATAGACATTCTTCAATGCCTTGCATATGGTTTTGGATATGGCGTTCGAGTGACGGTTCTATGCACCATCCTGGATATTCCTATGATACTGTCCCTTTTTTCTTTCAACGATAGATCGCATCTGATATGTTCTACCTTATGGAAAAGTAGCAAACAGAAAACTTAAGCTTGGTCTTGTACAAGTACAAAGTTGAAACTGTTTATAAAAAGATTAAACGGTCAAGATTCCCACACCTTGTCCTTCAAAAGTCAAGGCTATTCTTTTATTTCATTTATTACCAGTTCTCCCATTCGACATGAATAATATTTTCCTTCTAGCTTCTTATCATAAATAATTCATTGGGTAAATCAATCCATTAATACAAGAAATTACCACTGAGTATACATATGTGCAGTACATTTACTCCCTGGGCATGGGTTTGAGATGAAATTTATGTGACATGACATAACGTTTAATTGAGCATGCATTTGGTCACGCAATCATTTAAGGTCATTATGTTTGTCTTAGTGACAACTAAGCAATTATACATTTTTAGTTTACTCACATACTTGCCATGTAGTTTCATTTACAACTACAGACAAAGCAGGTATACTGTAGTAAATTGTAGTTGACAGAAATCAACAGCGCTGCATCTGCAATTTAACCTCACGCCAAACTGATTGCTTGGCAGTTGGCATGAGCAGCATCCACCATCAACCTCGAAACTGGAAAGTTATGTTGCTATTAATAGTTGAGTTTCGCAAAAGTTAAGAACATGCAACTTGAAATGCAGTAGGAGTGTAATATACACTAATACACCAAATCAAACGAAATTAGGCAACTTGAATTACTAGAGTAATCTACATAAAATTTATTCAGGTAACCAAGTTGATTCAGTGATACTATTTCAGTGTTAGTGTGTTAAAAATTGCTAGTTTGCTACTACCACTTCAGTGTTACCGTGTTAAGTACTAAGTACTTACATTTTAGCTAAAGAACTAATAATCTAAAATTTTTCAATGTCCCAATGATTCAATCATGGCTCTGACAGTAGCTCAGTATGACAACTGGTATTTACCTGGAGAGGGTAATGGGACGTCGAGGGAACAAAGTCAACATCAGTCTGCAACTTCTCCAAGCGCACCCTGTTACAGATACTGAATACTCTTTGTGTGGTTTTGTATATTTTTAAATTTTTAACTGTAACCAATTAATTGGATATAGTTGGGGGTAGATTTAAAGCAATAAATGGTGGAGTACTGTGTCATTAATACACTTACATACGTGTAAGAAGTATATGTGGGAGTTTGTTCTTTCTTTAGAATATGAACCCTAGCTGGGAATCAATAAACAATTACTACTACTATACTAGTTATTAGATCAGAAAAGGCACACACAAACTTGCACATGAAGAAAGGAAAGAAAGAAATCCCAGTCACTCACACCAAAGGGTTTAAGGAGCTAGCGGAGGTTGTGGGAGTGATGAGTGCGACGTATCAGTCGACAAAAGGAAGATTTTGATTTTGATCTGTCTATCCAAGAAGGATTTTTTATTTTCTGGGTTTGCTTTTTATGTTGGAATGGGTGTAGTTCAATCAACTGGAAAGCAGCTGCAGAAGAGAAAAAGCAGTAATATATTATAATGGTATAGAAGATTGACCTATGGTTTACCTTTTAATCTCATTTTAACATGTTTGATAGGCTGATAGGTCAAAAAGGAATTTGGGGTTTGAACTTAGATTGAAGCTTCTTCTACAGGGTGACTGGTGAGCCGAAAGAGTACTTTGGATTCCACACTCAGTGCTGTAATTTGTAGGACCCATGAATTGGAAACTTAAGAAGGTGGCTCCTTTCCATCCGGTTCGCCTAAAGCTGGATACTTTGCCTCTCATCAATGTTCTATAGCTATTAACATTTGAAAGTCGTAAGATATTTTGGCTTACAAACCAAAATCAGACAGAAACAATAGACAATGTTAATAAACACAGGGGGTCCAGTCCAGACCAGTAAATTTAGTGAACGATGCTACACTGGTCATTGAGCTATTGGCTAGATATAACGATTTTTCCATAGAAGCAACACAATAATGCCATGTTTCAAAGAGGAAACGAAGTCCATAAATACTAGATACTGAACGGTAGCCAGCTAGCTAACTAGCAAAGAATTAAAAGTTACTGTTCAATTTCCTTCTTTCGATTAAACCAAATGCACTTATTGCTCACTCATTGCCATTGGTTTTTCTTGGTGTCATTTTCTCATAAATGAAAAGCAGAGAGATGGTGCAATTATCTTAAGATTCAATTTCCAATTGACGGTGGGAGATTTGCCAATAAATTTAGAGCGGGCTATATTGGTAAGCAGCAATTTCTAAGCTTTACTAGTGTCACTTTCATTTTTGTTTCTACCATTGCTATTGGAGATCATTTCTTGTAGTGCCATTAGTTCGCAACGTGTGCAATCATTCTTACATAAATCGGTTCTTTTTGACTAAATTAAGATTAGATACCCGAAATTAGAATCACGCACTCTTGGATTTCGATTGAAACTCTCAATCATAAACATAAAATTTGACAATGCTAGAGTCCGAAAAAGAAGATACGAACATTTAACATTGTTTTTCAGTATAAAACTCATTAGGGATGGCGAGGTATCTTCATGATCAGCATCATTAGAGTTGAGACCTCAGCTCTAATTTCAACTCAAATGTAACCACAGGAGCTGTTATCTGGTTAAATGCTGTTCATACATACGAATGAATGCGATCAGTTTCGTATGCCAAGTAGCACGAATATGCAACGATGACTATTTAATTTTTCCATAAAGTTATTGGGGAGCATGGCTCATCCATAGATATAAACGTTACATGTAATCTCCAATAAGATGAATACGTACAACTATAAACGGAGGTTTAAGTTGCTCTAACTTTTGACATCGTGTCATTAAACCACTAATTAAGCTTAATTAGTTCTCTCTCCATCCCTCCTATAGTTCAATACTTGCCTGCTCAGCTCCTCCAGGGTCCAGATGGGTGATCAATCATGACATATTGGCCAAGCTCCTATATCCCTTTCTAAAAGATGGTTGGGACCATAGAGTTCTAGCAAAACCCGAGTTTTTCCATCAAACAAAGCTGCTATATATCTGAAGCCGATTTAACTGCTCTAGTTTTGTCATTATTCGGTTGATATAACCATGAAGTCTCTTACTTAACGAAACCCCTTTTCGATATAGAGAGAGAGAGAGAGTTGGAGTATTATGAGAGTTTGTTTCATCGGAAACGAGGGGAGGGTTGGGGGGTGGTGGAAAGGGTGGGGAACTAGTGGAGGTTGGGTGAGGAACGCAAGAAAAGACTGAAGGGGGAGGTGGGTTTTTCACCAGTAACAAGGGAAGAGAAGAGAATAACCATGATGATGATCTTTTGATCCTTCTATATATGCCCTCCCTTGGGGGAATGAACCATCCCTCTGATTATATTTATCTGTCGTTTCGAGTCCGAAAACCCCTCTTCTTCTCTTCCCCGCTGTAATTTTTTACAACCCATCACTCTCTCTAGTTCCCAGACCCAGTCCCGAGTCTTCCCTCTTGTATTTACTGTTCTTCCTTCATTTAATAGGGAGAACCATTAGCCTCAAATCTAAGCTCCCTCTTCCTTCCTATCATTAAACACTCTTCCCTCTTCCTCCGCAAGTGCTTGTTTTGCGTGTCTATCAGTGGTGAATACAAGGACTATTTTGTTTTTCTCTTTCTCGTTTTTTTTTTCGCTTTCATGGGGGTTTAGCAAAGTGCTTCTAACAGAGTTTATTGGCATTCTGTCCACCTCCCATCATGGAAAAAACCCTTTCTTTTCTCCCTTGATCTTTCATGGAGGTGGGCATGCTGCCAACTGGGCTCTGTTGGCTTCTCTTTGTAAAACCCTTGTGATGCACTTCTTCCTGCTTTTCTTCGCCTTCGGTAAAGCTCCAGGTAAATACATGCATATCCTACGATTGTCTTCATTTCATATTTCTGCAGCAGCTTTCGACCCTGCTGGTTATTTTATAGCTAGATAACCTTAACTTTACTATTTTATGTTGCAAAAAGGATTATAAGAAAATATGGAGCGAAGATAGATTTACTATCTGTTTGGTACTTTCATCGTTCTTCTGCTGTTTGCAGGGTTTGATTGTCAGAAGTTCTGTACTGATTCCCGAGGTCTGAGGGGATGAGCAACATTGTGCCCAACCTTCTTATATGGTCATGTTCCAGATCTCCTTCAAGGCTTTGCTGCTACTTGAGAACCCTAGGCAGATTTTTTTCCTTTTTCTGATATTCATTTTCTTCTCGTTTTTTCTCCTTTTCAAACCATCGAATAGTACTTGAGGGCTTTCTTCTCTTTTTGTTTTGCAGTTCTGCAACCTCGTGTTCCATCTAGGGTTTTTATCAGCGCCTCTCGTTTCTGTATACATCTGAGTCAGAAAGATCCATGAGTAGAACCATTTTTAAAGGTAGAAGGATCTGTGGAATTGATCTCAAAATCCAAGTGAACCTTTAAAACGAAAGGGAGGAAATTGCATAATTATCGTCAGAATCGAAAGGACAGAATTTAGAAGATTTTTTCAGAGTTTCATGACACAAATGATGACTCCATTGAAGGTTTTGAATTTAACTTTTTGTTTTTTTCAAAGAACTACTGTATAGCATGTATGTGAACAAGTTGATAATCAGATTACAATCAAAGAGATTATTTATGCTCATGGCCTCATGCATGATTGCCACCAATTTCACTGCAGTCTGCCCTATTGAATCATATAGTGAATTTATTTACTTAATTAGTATATTAATTAAATCATATACACTGTGAATCTGTAGGCCAGATCTTTTTATTATAGGACAGAGAGCCCTAGTACTGGATTCAGTTTTCTACTCTCTCCTAAGCCCCTTATACGTAGCCTCATGATTGAAATACTGACAATCCTATCCTACTTGATGAATTGTTAACATAAACAAAGGGAAAAAAAATGATCCGACAGGCCTTTCCAGTGCTGCAGGTAAACATCCAATCACCCATTTCAACTGTGGTAACTGGGCACCGGTATTTTCACCAAATTCTTTTACTTTGCTTTTCCTATTTTTTCTTTTCATCTCTTAACTCGGAATTGTGGTCGGTTATCGACGTAAAAGAATGAGGGAAGAATGGAAAGTTTCGGAGCATATGTAAATATTGGCAATGCATTTTAATGAACGGTTAAAAAAGAATAAAAAAGGAAATGGGATTTGACAGTTTCATTAGGTCTATATTATAGGTTTTCACGACCTTTCCAGCGGTCTGAAAAGGAGGATATTCGTCAAGCTGGCTGCCACACTGCTGAGTGCACCACGATGGCTCGTCCTTGGCTTGTCATCGTCGATTCCGAAGTTAATGCTTGGTTAACTATGTTCGCTGCTTATGCTTGGTTAGACTTTTTTTTTTTGACAATGCTTGGTTATAGACTTAGTCAATGCGTTAACAATTTTGGTCAAGGATATGACACACAATAAAAGGGGATGAAAAGATCGTTAATGATGCTCAAAATTGACGGGAATTAATTGGGGTAGATCCTGCAAAAGGTTTGCTTATTAAAGTGGGATTTTTTTCCAACAATAAAATCACTGTACCTTCGTTTGTTTCCTTATGGGCCCTGAACCAAGAGGCAAATGGCAATGATGTCTTTACAATCTGATGCAGATTACAAGCCTGGGCAGACGGGCCAGATTGTTGAAACGTGGAGTGCCGTTCTATTGAGTGTGGGCTGCCCAGTAGCTTGAACAACCCAAAGCCTGGGGTCGACATAATAATTTTCTACCTTTTCATTTTTACTTCGACACTCAAGCAACAGAAGAAGATTATTAATGGTTCCTGCTACAATGGTCACGCTTCAGCTAACTAATAATATCCCCCCGTGTCTGAAAAATCTCTACTGTGTGCGTCTGATCATAAAGGAATCTATACAAGATTCAATCTAATCTGTCTTCACTAACTGTCAGAACGATAAATTAATCAGCTTTCAGCTGCTTGTGGTGGCATAAGCTATCTGAGTTATAATCCAGAAGTACTATCAGAATCTATTTGAGGTTTTCAGGTTAGCTATGCAAGACTTGTTCCTTTTGCTTGTCAGAAAGCTAGCCTTTCTAGTGAGCCATCCAGTGAATCTCTCAGATTGCCAGGGTTGCAAATCCTCCTATCAGGGCTTTCACTTATTTCAGCTGAGTAGGATGCTTTGATTGCACATGGAGTCCCAGAAGGAGCATGTTGAAATGAGAAAGGACTCAGTGATATCCGCCTTTGTTTAGGAAGAGCACCACCAAATCGCCCCTGGTCATAACGAGACATTGACTCTGCTGCAGCACGTCGTCTAGTGGCATCGTCCACATATAGCAGATCATCAATCCTTGCCGTTATGTTGAAAGCTAGGCTTTCCATGACTCTAGAGTAGCTCTCAAGAATCGAATGTCCTACATCCTACAAAAATGAAGAAATTTATTCTGATCTCTTACCTTTAGCATATTACAGCACTTCAGCAAAGGAAAGACAAAAAATAAGCATACAAATTACAACAGAACTCCCCCAGTTAACTTTGTCTATTAAGGATGCATGCCAAATGAAAATTCCATTCAAAACAGTTAGCTCCGTACAAACTTTCAAATTATCTATAATTTTGCCATTGTTCAAATTCCATTGATATTCAAAGAGATCATTGTTCTTCCTGCTTCTGGATAGATATTAAAGCATGCATCATCTTAAAGAATAGAGACACATGTTAATGGTGGAAACAAACAAGTATACAAGAAGTTTAATGTTTTCAATACAAATTCATGCTAAGAGGAAGTACCTTGTTATACTGAATCTTACTCGTGTCCAAAGAAGTCTGTGGAAGGCCTGGAACCTGCAGCCTTAGGTTCTGTAAGAGTGTCTCAGCCCGCTGAGCTAAAACCTTACTCTTTTCTATGTCACCAACAAAACCCTTCACTTTGCCCCATGATGGCTTTCCCACCTTGGCACGAACCGAGTGCCTTTTCAAGTGTTTCTGTTTCCAAATATGCACAGAAGCCTCAATCCTATTTGCTAGTTCCAGAGTAGTGTATTCTGATGACAGGTCTAAGTAATCAAGAAGACGCTCTGGGGAGAACTGGTCAGCAGTTAAGTAACGATACATGACCTCACCCAAACAATCTTTTCCACACTGGAAGACAAGAGAAAAACCATTCAAAGAATAATATATCAGGACATTGAAAGCCAGAAAGAAGAAAAATGGAAACAAAGAGATGATATGCTCCCTAAAAATAATCAGTCAAGCAGCGTAGTAAATTGATGATTGTGGGAACTACAAAAGCTCAGATCCAAATGACACTTTCATATCCTCAAAAAATATCTCATGCCAGATGGAATAATTTTAGCAAACTATACAGCACACTCTTCATAGATACCTTGGGCAAGCTGTCCAGGTAAGCCTTTGGGATTTCCATCTCAGCCAACACATTGCTGTTAATTGCCATAGCAGCCTTAAGGATCTGGTGTGTACATTCCTTGCACTGCAGCAACCTCTTCCTTGTATCTTTAGATAAACCAGTAGGGGGAACCTTAGGAAATGGGAGCCACCACTTCTCTTCCTGTCTAATAGAACGCCTCCCAGACGATGAAGATGAAGGAAATGTCTCAATTTCATCAGTATCAGCTATAACTACCCCGCGATCAGCATAATAAAACTCAGAATCATGAAAGCCATCAAGAATGGTTAGCAGCATTGCATCAAGTTTCTTGAGCGCTGGGAGGTTTACATATAGATCTGAGCGCGGCCGGGCCACCATAACCTCAAAGGCTCCCCCACCTGGAAACTCTTGCATTGATGGTTTAAGCTCCACTATGGAATCACTTACACACAAAAGCCAGTCCATCTCTCTACGCCACATCAACCTCCTTTCTGGTGATAATGGCTCTAACTTCCA
Organism: Firmiana major; assembly: GCA_033439115.1. Taxonomy (NCBI): domain Eukaryota; kingdom Viridiplantae; phylum Streptophyta; class Magnoliopsida; order Malvales; family Malvaceae; genus Firmiana; species Firmiana major. The sequence goes on along the minus strand of CM065907.1, from coordinate 392,838 downwards.
AAGTTCCCCAAACACAGAAGCTACAAGAATTTACCAAATTGATTCGGATTTCAACCTCTTGTCAATGATGAATCAAAATAAACTAAAACAGAAGATGAAATGCAGATACAAGAACTAACCAGAAAGATTGGTAATGGCATTGGAGATGGCAAGAGCAGTACAAACTCCTTTCCCACCACCTGACATATCCTCCCCAAGCAAAAGTTTGGCAAACCTTTCCTTCATCATTTCTACTTCTGCAATAAGATCAATACCAATTGAAATACTACTTATAATCCAAAGAATTAATCATAGATGAGTAATGAAGTCACTCAGATTCCGCAGATCTTTTCATTTTATTAGCCTTTGTTCGGTTAAAAAGTCCCCTTTGTACAGAAAGGAGAAGAAAAGAATTCTTGCCTTACATCTTCCCTATTTTCCCGATGCAGCTTTGGTACCGAGTTAAAACGAAATAATCAACGGAAAACTATCCAACAAAACAGAGCTTTAAGAGATAAAAGTAGATAACAGATCTAAACAACCTTCACTAACTAAATACGTTAGCAAATGCTGCAAAAGATTAACTCAAAGCCTTCGGTCTTCACCGTTGTAAACTAAAATTTCCTCCAAAACCTTAAACGAAGCAACGACAAATTCAACTCTCAACTTTTAGAAAGTGCTAAAAAGATTATGAGCAAAAGTTGTAATAGACTCACCGGACATCTCGGCCTCCGGTAGCTCCGCCTTCTTCGCAGGAATGACCGCGTGTCTACCTCCGACAACCGGCAACATCACAGGAACCCGCGAAGTAACACTAGAACCATCAACGAACTCTGGTCCCACGAGCAGCGAAGAGGTCAAAGAACTCGAACCGCCTTCCTGGTCAAAACGAGGACAACAGAACTCACTCGAGCTCTCAGATTCACTCACGTCGGCACTCAAACTATAACTCTCGAACCGTTCGCTCATTTGATCGAAATCTTCCTCAGACGAAGCGCTCTCCATTCTTCAAAATCAATCACTCAAACAAACATGCAAACTTTTATCAAATTCTTGCCAGCATTAAGGGACCGTTCGGTTTTACTCTCCGGTGAATGAATGGTTACCGTAAAGGAGAGTAGAGTGGAGTTCGAAAAAGAGAAAGCAAAGAATAAAGCTTCAAAGTGGGGGACAGTGCTCGGTTTCTTTATATCACTTTCTCGGTCATAATGCTGTAAACTTTAACCAGTGCCCACAATGGAAAGACAGTGGCGGTTTCTCTTTCTATTTGGCGGGTGATCCATGGAGGATTTACCCAACCCAGGCGCTGAGATTTCATGAATGTCGCGGCTTGGGTCGAGGGAGTTAATGGGATGGTATATAGGTATAGTGCAGGTTGATGAGTCTCCACCATTTCTCTTATCTCTTTTAATGCAATAATGTTTTTAATCTTATGGTTGGATTTTTTAATGGCAGTGGGATTGCTTGCTTTTTTTTTTTTTTTTTTTTTGTGGAACAGAGGATTGCTTGCTTTTGTTAAGTCATCATCATAAATGTAAAAATCTTGGTCCATACATTACCAATTATTAATCCATTTAAACTTAATTATGTCTTCATGATGTTTATGTTGATTAAGCTTTCAGGAAACATGCATAATAAAATTGGTTTATTTTTCATTTTTTTTCCCTGGTCAGAAACAAGTTGGTATGTGTGGCTAATGCTTCTGTTGAATAATTAAAACAGCAGATGGCTGGCTGACAGCCATAACAACATTTATCACCGGAACTAACGCTTTATACCGGTATTGATATCTGGTAATTCCCATTCCCCAATCCATTACTATGGAATGCTACTGTTTGCTTCACTGTGTATATATATATATATATATATATATATATATATTATATACATACACGCATATGAGATTTTCTAATTCCAAGCCGCAAAAAAGAAGGGGCTAACCAAAATAGTTTAGTTTAAACCAACACTAAAATATAATTTATGGTTTCTTTCCTTCTTTCTTTTGCAAAAGCTAACACTTGGTTTAAGTTATATATATTAAGTTGTAAATATTAACGAAACAAGAGAAACTAGTTAGTTTTTCCAGTTGGGATTCTGGTTGAAGTCATGTGTATCTTTGTGTTATTTTTCCCCAAGGAACTATTTTTCCTTCAAAGAGGACAAAAGCAAACTCTTCTGAACTGAGCCTTAGTCAGGCCCAGAATCTGCCAGATTTCAAAAGAAAAATCAGTTGTTCACTTGTCCGATTGTTAGTTGGCAGTTGCTACCGTATCTTAAAAGACAGGAGTTCACTTACACATCACTTACATGTGTTGTGAATACATCACTCCCAATTCGAACTGAAGTGTTCATCAAAGTTGTCTTTTAAAAAAAAAAAAAAATTTCTAAACAAAGATGTCTTTTTCTTTCTTTAAGGAATTAATAATAATAATAATAATGGTGACATGTTTGAGCCTAAATGGCAACACTTGAACGCAACTATATTCTCCAGCCGCCAGGCCCAAAGGCAACAACCAATGAAAAACTCAGGGCTAAAAATTCGAAGAAAACTAGAAAAGTCGGAGTCTTTAGTAGTACAGCTCGAATGGTAGACAACTTGTTTTGCCCTTTTTCTTTTATACTAGATGATTTTACACGCACGCCACGCGCTCCTTATTAATCTTCCCCGGCTTACGAGCTGGGTAGGAAACGTGAGTCCCAATCTGTTAATAAAAGTCTCAGCGGGGCCGAAGGGCAACCATCGCCACAATCACAGCCCTTTCTCTAATCTCCATCGGGCGTCTTCCCTTTCGACTGCTAGACTCATGGGTTCGCTTTCTGCCTTGAAAGAGCGTTTAGACTATCCGATTGCTCGCAGGGACGACACTGTTTTTGACGATTACCATGGCGTTAAGATTGCCGACCCGTATCGATGGTTATCTTTTTCATTAATTTTCCTCATATTTCTTTTAATTTATTCAAAGTTTAGATTAATTGTTTTGAAAATATTATTCGATGTCTTCTTTTCTAGGCTTGAAGATCCTGATGTTGAGGAAGTTAAGGAATTTGTTCAGAAACAGGTAAAGTTAACTGAATCGGTGCTTGAAAAATGCGAAGCAAAGGATAAGCTTCGCGATAAAATCACCAAGCTTTTCGATCACCCGCGTTACGATGTCCCATTCAAGCGGGGCGACAAGTATTTCTTCTTCCACAACACTGGACTTCAAGCTCAAAATGTCCTTTATGTCCAGGTTTGTAATCCAAGAATTCTATTCAAAACTATTCTTTGCTTTCTTTTTCATTTTTGTATTAAAGATTCAAGAGCTGACCTGATGTTGGGTTTTTTTCAGGATAGCTTGGAAGGCGAAGCAGAAGTGTTGCTTGACCCCAATTTGCTTAGTGAGGATGGAACAGTGTCGTTGAGCACGCTGTCTGTGAGTGAGGATGCTAAGTACTTGGCATATGGGCTTAGTTCGAGTGGCAGTGACTGGGTAACGATTAAAGTAATGCGAGTTGAGGATAAGTCAGCTGAGCCTGATACTTTATCATGGGTGAGGTAGTTGAACTTTGAGTGTATTGATAGTTGAATAGTCTGTTATTGAGTATTGAGCTGACTATGTGTCTTAATTTTGTTCACAGGTGAAGTTTTCAGATTTAAGTTGGACACATGATAACAAAGGGTTTTTCTATAGTCGTTATCCGGCACCCAAGTAAGTAAAAATGATGTTTTAATTGGAGTTAAGACTTCTTAGATTTTGAAAATAGAAGATAAGCTGATGGTACTTTCATCATGTAGAGAGGGAGAAAACGTAGATGCTGGGACAGAGACTGATTCTAACCTTAATCATGAGCTATACTATCATTTTCTCGGTACGGATCAATCTGAAGATATTGTATGCTGGAAAGATCCTGAAAATCCTAAGCACTTGTTTGATGGTGGTGTCACAGCTGATGGAAAGGTAAGCTGATTTATATTTGGGGAGTGGGATGTAGGCACAACTTGATGGCATTCTAGATTTAGTGTCTTCTTTTTTGTGTTCAGTTTGTAATATTAAGCAACTTTTTTAACTTATAGCAAACTTGAAAGCATACAATCTCCCTGTATTTTCATGTTTACTAAAGGTATAATCATAAATCCTGTTGGTGAAACTACTAAATTACTATTCTAACTGAAATAGAGCCTGGTGATCAAATGTCAGGAGAGAACAAATTTTGTATTTTCTCATTTTTTTTTTCTTAAATCTTGTTGTGCAGTATCTACTCCTGTCTATTGGGGAGAGCTGTGACCCTGTCAACAAGCTATACTACTGCGATATGTCCTCACTTCCTGAAGGTCTTGAAGGTTTCAGGAAAAATAATGGCCCTCTCCCATTTGTTAAGTTAATAGATCGGTTTGATGCACAGTATCAAGCCATTGCAAATGATGACACAGTTTTTACTTTCCTTACTAATAAAGATGCCCCCAAATATAAAGTAGTCCGAGTAGATCTGAAGGAACCAAGTAACTGGATCGATGTCATCCCTGAGGCTGAAAAAGATGTGCTTGAATCAGCATATGCTGTAAACGTCAATCAAATGATTATTAGTTACCTGAGTGATGTGAAGTATGTCCTGCAAATAAGGGATTTGAAAACAGGATCACTGCTGCATCAGTTGCCAATTGACATTGGGTCTGTTAATGGTATTTCGGCACGGAGGGAAGACAGTGTGGCTTTTATTGGTTTTACCAGCTTTCTTACGCCTGGTATTGTCTATCAGTGCAACCTAGACACTGAGGTTCCAGATATGAAGATATTCCGTGAAATTAATGTGCCTGGATTTGTTCGCTCAGAGTATGAAGTTACTCAGGTGATTATTTTGGGAATTTGGTGGCTTCAGACTTCTGATGGAGTGATGTTGTGCATTAATATGTTCTCTTATGCCTTTATTTCCATTTCAGGTATTTGTGCCAAGTATGGATGGTACCAAGATCCCAATGTTCGTTGTGGGCAGGAAGAACATTAATTTGGATGGGTCGCACCCTTGTTTGCTGTATGGATATGGTGGATTTAACATTAGTATCACACCAACATTCAGTGCAAGTCGTATTGTACTTGCAAGGCATCTGGGCGCCTTTTTCTGCTTTGCCAACATTCGTGGTGGGGGAGAATATGGAGAGGAATGGCATAAAGCTGGTGCTCTTTCAAAGAAGCAAAATTGCTTTGATGACTTCATTTCTGCTGCCGAGTATCTTATTTCTGCTGGCTATACTCAGTCCAGAAAGTTGTGTATTGAAGGTGGAAGCAATGGTGGGCTTCTCATTGGGGCTTGCATAAACCAGGTGGAGTGAAATTTGCATGATTGCTTTTCTCCTTTTTTCCTTTTCATCCTTTATCATTATCTTATTTGTTCATTATTGAGCTATTGTTTTTGGCAGAGACCTGATCTTTTTGGTTGTGCTTTGGCTCATGTTGGTGTGATGGACATGCTGCGATTTCACAAGTTCACCATTGGTCAGTTTGCTCTGCATCTTTTAGCTATATAGAGTACTTATTTTAGTATTATATGCTGATCAAGATTCTGTTTTGTAGGCCATGCATGGACATCTGATTATGGCTGTTCAGATAAGGAGGAAGAGTTTCACTGGCTAATCAAGTGAGTTAACTTCTATTGTATAAAATCTTTTATGTAATCCAAATCACTAACTTTGTAACACAGTTATATAAATCAGACTTCTATTAGCAAACATAGATGTAAAAGGTGGTTTTCCCCACCCAAGGTTGGGAAGAAAGGTTAGAATAGAGATGACATGAAAACAAAGATTAAACACAGTTATTTATGGCCTACACAATTTCCAATTTATCTTATTCTTTTGCAAGGTACTCGCCACTGCACAATGTACGAAGACCATGGGAACAGCACCCTGATCAGCCATTGCAGTACCCGCCTACCATGCTATTGACTGCTGATCATGATGATCGAGTTGTGCCATTACACTCATTGAAGTTATTGGCAGTGAGTCCTTGAATCATCAATTCTCATATATTTCACCCATCTGTAAATCACAATCCAGAAGCTCCCCAAACATACCTTCTCTCCTACATTTCTCCTGTATTTTAGCTAATGTGCAAGGCTGATGCATATAATTTTTCTGGGTGCTTCCATACTTTCTCAGACAATGCAATATGTTCTGTGCACGAGCTTGGAGGAGAGCCCCCAAACCAACCCAATTATAGGCCGCATTGAATGTAAGGCTGGACATGGAGCCGGACGCCCAACACAGAAACTGGTATGCAATAGTTCGATTTCTTTTTGTTGCTCCTTTTATTTATTGGTAGACCATGTAATATTGGCTTTTGGCTTTGCATGCTGCAGATTGATGAAGCCGCTGACCGATATGGATTCATGGCCAAGATGCTGGGTGCATCTTGGATTGAGTAGCTTAGCTTGTAGTAATGGATTGATAATCAAATGCCTGCTAGGAAGAATTCTATTGCAAACGCTTTATTTTCTCATTCCTTTCAATAACACGTTCAAGAAAGATTCTTTTTCCCTTGTTCAATGAGAAGGAATTATTGATTGCAACTTTGCAAGCCGTTCAAAAGGTAAGCTTACACTGGCCAATGCGGCTAAAACCACTGGGCATCGGCACTCTCGATTCGTCCCAGATGGATTAAAATCTCTGTACTGATATAGGCCGCGTTAAAACTGAAAGTTAGTTATGTTATGCTTTCCTATAAACGGGCCTGTTGCCATTTACAAGGGTACGGGCTGCTCTAAGTTACGTATACCGTTTACCAATATATAATATGGATTGGGTAGCCTCGTCTTGATTAACCGCTAAAGCCCACTCAAGATTATTTAAGTTTGAACCCTTTTCCAAAACTTTTGACATCAATAATTAACTGGAAGTTCGGAACCGCAAGACAGCAAAAGAAAGAGGAAATATTAACGGCCCGAAAGCCCAAAATAGAAAGAAGAGTGAGCACCGCCATCTCAAATTTCCGTACTGTAACACCATAATGTGTGGTGCATCTGCAAATATGGTGGTGTGTACAGTGCACTGCCTCATTCAGTAAGAAAGCAATCCATTTTCACGTCAGTAACATCCAGCTGCACTATCTCTGCTCTGCATCCTAGTATTGATCCAATGCTGTAAAAGAGCAGACTTTGTTAGATTTTGATGACACTGCAAGTATATTTACATGGTCACAACTTGATCTAGGGTTCATTTAACTTTTAAAACAAGTTCGAACCCAACGAAAATGAAGACAAAATGACAAAACTGCGAACAGTCATCAAATAATAGTTGGAGCTTTTCTGCCATCTACAACTGATAGAAAAGCCTCGTCATTTTCAGTTTAGTGTAGAGTACCTAGGCTGGGTACGCCCAAGATCACCATGAACAAATTCCTTGATATAAGTTCCAGCCTGCATTCCAAATTTATTAGTGTATTACACATTCGGCAACAAAAAACACAACACACTAGGCCTTCATCATGCTCAAAAGGCACCCATGCTAGCTCCTTTCTTTTACTTGCTGATATACAGCACATTCTAGCTCCAATCTGACCAGCATTTTTCTCAGACACCATTTACTGTGTAACATGGGTAGAATCTTTGTCTAATAAGATTCCATTGAATAATAATGCCAGCCTACATTTCTTCTAACCCTATGCGAGTGCCAAGCATGGTGCTCACAGAAACAAGCCAAGAAGGTAAAAACTATGAAGTTCACCTATTAGAAGGCCCTCAACCCCTCACTAAACAAACTGGATATTTCTGGCCATGTTTCAAGTGAGAATAAAATTTTGTTACCTGGGTACAGAGATGCAATAGAAAATATTGAGAGTTTCCAGCAATCCTCTCAATCTTCATCCTATACAGTATTCAAAAAGGAAATAGAAACAGGGGTTAAGCAATTTGAATTTCAAACATATACATATCTCTGGTGCAAAGATGTATAATGGAAAGGGTACCAACCAGTGTATAATTTTCTCACGTTCCAATGGACTTCGACGATGAAGCACCCGAATTGGGGTTCCTTGCAGAATTTGCTGCATAAGAACAGCAGAAAATTCATCACCAAATAGAAGCATTTATTATAATACACACTAGATACGTAATGGAAAAGAAAAAAAATAAAGTTCACAGAACAGCTAACCAAGTCATTCAATGATGATATAGATTGCATATCTTCATCCTCAAGGGGACGAGAAATCCACACTAATGCACAATATTGCTTCTGCACGAAGGAGGAAAATGTAAAGCTAGGGATTAATCCAGGCCTAATTATATGAAAAATTCATATTTCCATTCAAATATAAGAGAGTTAAACCACCTGCTTTTCAGCTTCTCCTTCACGCATCAGTGCCCAACCCTGACTTCCTACCACTTTAAGATTTTTAACTCCTACCTGCAATAATGTTTTATGTGCAACTAATTTTAAATCATTTGATACACAAATGGATGCTTGCACACACACACACAAGAGAATGACGATGGTATTGGGACTCACTAGTTTATTCTCCAACCTATTTATCTTTAATTCGATTTCCTTAACAATCACCTCGGACGGGACTTGGCGTGCATTTTGTATCTCAAGCAGAAAAGGCCTACCTGAACCCAACATCCGAACCTGCAATAGGTTCCATAGATCAGCATGCTATTCATTGAGTTTTAAGAAGCAATCAATAAAGTAGAACTTCATTACATCGATATCTTCTCTGCCAGCAGCATGAAACCTGTAATTATCACCCTGACAGATAGGAAGAACATTGCTACCTATTATCTCCTAAAGAACAAACAAATAAAATTCTTAAGTTTCCACATATTATTGCATACAAATAATAACCTCGTTTAGCACAATAAAACAAAACATATCAGTAGCTGATACCTCAACAGATGCTTCTCCCATCCTTTCCTCATCAATTATCCAGCGTGTTTGGCTCACATTTCTTGAGTACTGCAATAAAAGGGTAACATCATACGTTGGAATTCGGAAATCAAACCAAATATGGCTTTTTCAAGATCTCAAAAATTCCTTAATAAGTTCTGTGGTCTTTTGTGGAGGCAATTGAAGGAGAATTAAAATAAAGCATTCATTTAAAACGACCGATTGCCCTCTAGCAATATCAGAAGTCAAACTCAAAAAGCTTGAATAAGGACGTAATGAAAATATTCTAATGTATTAACTTACCTTCAGATAACGACCACATAGGTAAATATGTGTCCTGTAGCAAAGGTATACCAAATGGCAAGGTTCACTGACCTAAACAGGAAATACCAAACTAAACACTAAGAAACATCAAGATAAACCGCACTGTTGAATTTTAAATATCATTTAGACTAGTTAAGAATTGTGCAAGCAAAGAAAGTGCAGTCAGAAAATATTATAAAAGACAACCTTTGTTATGGGGAATCCAAATTTTTCACAAGGTTCTTGATCTTGCGAACCATTAAAAGATCTTTCTGTGACAGCACTTTTTTCAGTGGTAGAAGAATCAGAGAAATCTTTGTCAGCAATCACTGATTCATCATTTACATCGTGCAACCTATTCTCATAGCCTGTATCAATCGATGAAATCGGCATGAACATAAGACCTTCTAGATGCAACCGAGTCTTTTATTATCTATTTTCACAGATCTAAAATACCTGTTTTTCGCCTTTTGTATTCTCGATTCTTCTCAACAGAGTTTTTTGATGCTCTTTTGTGAGTGAAAGTCAAACGGATTCGAAAAGAGCTTGCACTGGATTTAGCATCCTGCAAAACTTTAATTTAATTTAGTATTAATATAACACATTGATTTTATACTCTTTGTGTTAATATAAATTTAATGATCTTCTTCCTATACAACTTAACGAGGGATTCCAACAAGAAATATTTCGAAATATTAAACTAATTACAAGCAAATTATACTTACCAATAATATTTCAAGGGGTTTTGTTATGGCAAATTTCAGAACATCCTTAACAGAAACGCATTTGGAAAGCAACCTTTCATGAAACCAAGGCTCAGATTCATATTTATTTTTCATATATGACCTACAAAATTCGAGGGAAATAACTCTTTACTGCTTTGTATTAATACACAAACCATAAACCCTAAAATATACAATAAAAAATAAATAAAAACCAAAAAGAGCAAAAGAAGTCTTACAAAAGCGAGGATTCGTTTTCTGAGATAAGTGGTGGTACAGAAACTTCTAGAGAAAATCCATCAATTTGATGCCCTTCTTGCTTCACTAACTCCGCAATGATTAGAGCCATATCATTTGCATTCTCCTTTTTAACACTTGTTTCTTTGTCATCGCAATAACTGAACTGTAATATACCTAAGCAAACGCTGCAAAATTGAAACTCGACTTCTGATTTGAAACTAGTTACTTCTTCAAGAATAGAATCAATCATCGATTGTGAAAACGAGGAATTGTAATAAATATGCTCCTCGGTACCCAATAGCCGTAGGACGCATCTCGAACATACCTAAAACAAAGACAATGAAAAAAAAAGCGCCGAATTTGATTGATTTTCACTTAGTTTATCAAATTCAAATGTAATCGCAATACTAGAAAAGATTTGGATTAGAAATTTTTTTGATAAAAATTGAAAGAGAACGGACCCCGTTAGACAAAAGGTCCTTGATGACTTGGCAAGGCAAGGACCGAACGGCGACGTCGAGAAGCCGCATATCCGCGTGGCAGGAACCGTCGTTGCTCTCCACTGCTTCTGAGCTGCTAACCTGCGCTGATTCGGTCTCGATGGACATTTTCGAAGCGAAGAGTTTTAAAAAGAGGTGTTTAGTTTAGATGGCGGCAGTCACTAGCGAAGTGCTTAGTTTAGACTTTAGATGAGTTTGAACTATGAACTTCGAACTGCCGAATTAGTATTAACTTCTCTATACATAATCTTGACCGTCAAAATCGCGGAACAACAAGCAAGGCAATGTGCATGCGACCAAAGCCCAAAATCAAGCAAAAGGAAAGGAAAAATGCTAAGGGCCCAGTTCAGGAGCCAAATCTGTCACAATATTGCTTTGTTTGAACTTGAAGCCTTGAAAGCTTGGACGAGTAAACAACACCCACTGTGACGTCACATATCAGGTGAAGGCGAGAGGAAGAGACCGAGCTGTGCTGTCAGGCTATGTTCCACCTCCATCTTTTAGCAGTAAAGTACTAAAGCCTCCGAGATTTGGACTAATTATCTCTGGATCGAATGATTAAAAAAATTTATCGTGACAAAACTAATCCTCCAAACTTCATAAATGGGAAGTCGCGGAATTGGAAATCTGAAAATAAAGAAGAAATTCCGATACTTCCGAAGATCATAACTGTTGGCATCCGAGGATGTAACAATACAAGCCAGTTCTTCATGTTTGTTAGGGAATGCTTGACTTGTTATTTAATTCGCATGCTGTATTGCGGTTCATTATGATATTACTATTTTTATCAACATAAAAGTAAAAGAAGAAAAAAAAAAATGAAAAGCAGGAGGCACAAAAATGCAACTCAAGCAGATATAGAAAATTTATCATTAATAATACGATTACCGAATCACAAAGCCTTAGTTTCAGTTTTTCAGAAGAGTGAACGTTGCGTTGCTTTCATTTTCAGTCAAAACTGAAACAAGCCACAAAACTTCAGTTCTAGAATTCGACGATTCTGCAGCAACAACAAGAAGCAAATGCCGGGATAGTTATTAATTATAACAAAGTGTGCCTCGCCAATGTCATTTTCACATTCTATCTTCTCTCCTCCTTGGAGCACATGTAATGATTTCGTCAACTCTAAGAATCATCTCAGCAGCCTCAGTTGCAGAGAGCAATACAGCTTGCTTGACTTTGAAGGATTCAGAGATTCCTAGTTCAGCCATATCCCCCACCTGTTATAAGTTGAAGCATACGATTGGTCACAGTAACGAAGAAAAATTAGAAGGACTCAATGTTGTTTGGAAGGAATACAATCATAACTGTAAAACATATCAGTAGTTGAATCTATACATTTGGAAGAATACTCCCAAGAAATTGAATCTCTTTATAAAAACTTTATGTCCAGAGTCATTGGTCTGTAATTATGCTAAGCGTATCTTAGCCAGTGTACTATAATCTGGCAATATCTTTTAAAATGCAACCAGAAATTACTGACTGGACATGCGTGGACACCGGCCAAAGAAACAAATCTCTAGCCACGTTCAAACAAACCATACACAATAAATTCATTAATTTCTATTTTGATCTTTAAAGTAATTCAATTTCAGCACTTACAGATCCAGAAATGACATCAATCCCTGCATTGCATCCCTCCTTGTGGTGCTCTGCTCGAAGTTGAGCTACCAAGTCTGCACTGTCCAGACCAGCATTGTCAGCAATAATTGTTGGGATGGCCACAAGAGCCCGTGAGAAAGATTCAATAGCATGAGATTTCTTCCCAGGAGTTTTCCGTGCTAGTTCATCCACTTCCTTTGCCATTACCATCTCAGGCCATCCACCTCCAAGCAATACCCTAGTATCATTGACTGTCTGAGACAGCACGCACAAGGCATCGTGCAGAGACCTTTCAGCTTCATCCAGTACATGATGGCTGCCATAAACAGTAGCATTTAACGGACAATGCAATATATCAAGAAGAACAGCTAGAAGAGATATTGCAATACTATACCTTGCACCTCTCAACACAATAGTACAAGCCTGACCCATTTCGACACCAGAAAAGTGGATTAACTTGTCCTCACCAATCATAATTTCTTCAATAAGCTTGCAATATCCAAGCTTAACTGACTCTGGGTTGTCAAAGGTTGAAGCAATTTCACCACCTGTTACCAAAGCCAGACGCTCTATCCCATCAAAATCAGCATGCTCGATTGCAAGTATGCCTGCATCTGCAAAGAGTTCTTCAGGGAAATTGTAAATCAACTGCCTGTTAACAAAGCAGTTAATGCCGTGTGCAATGATCTTTTGCACCTTTTCTCTCATCTTTTCCTTCTCAGCCCCTTCAATTTCAGCAACCTTAGACATTGAATCAACACGAACACGTGCACCATATATTTTCACTTTATCTGTATCCATTGCAGTATTTGCAACCAAAATCTTAGCATTCTCTATTCGTTTTGGCTGTCCAAGCCCTATTTTCTTGTCAAGAATGAATCTGAAAGCATAAATTTTAAGTTTAAATCAATAAAAATCACAATAGGGGAAAGTATGGCGAACTAAAGACCCCGCCAATCCCACCAGAAAACTATTACAGTAAAGTTAAAGAGGATAAGAAATTCGTAAGAACTCACCCTTCATCTAAGAAAGAATCCTTCAGAGATCCTCCAGGCTTCTTGATAATTTGGATGGCCTCTAAATTTGTGCTCCCCTGCAGTTTTAAGTAACATGCCACACAAACTTGATAAGGAAAAATTGAAAAAGAAATTCAATTAAAGCACTAAAACAGATGAAAGGGGAATTCTCAACAAAAATCCCAAATCAAATAGCATTGAAACACTTATCTTTAATCTTGAAATTTTAGAAGCAGAAAAATTATCACCTTTAACCTCAGAACAGCATCCACAGCAAGTTGTGCAAAATGCTCCTTATCCTGAGAAAGAATTTTGGAACTCAAAGTGGTCATTGCAATTTTCATCAAGTCTGACTTGAATTTCTCTGCAAAATTCAGAAATGCCATGCACATAAGAAACAATTGTGATAGGGTAAAGACAAATTTTAATGGAAAGAACAAGTCAAATACAGATTTAATCAAGTCAAACACATTAAAGAATCTAGTCAATGAGGAAACAATAAAAACTAAAACATTGGATAAATAATACAAAATTAGAGTATCACACAATCCATACACAAATAAATTGAATGTACTCATATTCAACAATCTTCACCTGCATTCTCTTTATTATCCACAACCCTCTTCAACAAAGCATTATGAGCACATTCGGCTGCCATTCGATAACCTATAGAACAAGCATACATTGTTATAAACTCTGAAACAGAATTTATTTGGCAATTGGCAGTTTGGCACATCAACAAAATAAAAGATATGCAAATAAAACCAAATATATTCTAGATAAAAATGCAATGACGCTGATATTAAGTTCAGAAAGAAATTTTGAGCAAATAACATAGAAAATGTGATGCTGAAAATTTTACTCCTATCAGAAGTAAAGAGAGAGAAGTATTAAAGTTTAACATTTAAATCTCATGTCCATCTTTATAATGCAATTCCTTTAAATTTTATATGATAGAAGCAAATCAGAAAATATACAAAAGAGAATGAAACTACTAGCATCCCTGACTCCTTTGTTAATGCTATAGAGATAAGGAAACTAGATAACAAGTTTAATTCGCAGCAGTTTAATACCTTTGCGATAATACCACCTACAAGCCTCAAAATATATATATATATATAGGCACCAATTAGTGGAAAGAACAAATATATTATCATCATTAGAGACTTTATCCCAATACTAGGGCAGGTTATGAAAGAAAAAAATATATGCTATAATAAAAACAAGGAGTGAATCATGACATGCAAGATGCAGCATAAAAGAAGAAGAATAGGAAGTAATGTACATGAGGCCAAAAGAACCTGATATTATAGTCATGGGATGAATCTTGGCTGCCACTAACTTTTCCGCCTCCCTTAAAAGCTCTCCAGCCAAAACAACAACAGAAGTTGTCCCATCACCAACCTCATCATCTTGAACTTTGGAGATGTCTGAATTTTGTATTAAGGTTATAATCTAATAATATAAAAACTATTTCCACATACAATCAATTATTAAATTATCATGGCTCACTGAACCATTTACAGTTCTGTCATGTAGTCTTGTGCACCGAAAAAAATTCATCAAAGTCGTGCAAGTTTTAGAAATGCTAACAAAAACCAACCATTTTACTCATAAAGTATTCAAGAAAAAGAACACAATTACAAGGATACCGATTAAGACTTTTGCAGCAGGGTTGTCAATATGCAGGGACTTTAAGATAGTAGCTCCATCATTTGTAACAGTGACTTCATGTCCCCTGCCTGTTGACTGTAAAATTTTATCCTGATAATTTCACCAGCAACAAAGTCAACAATTTAAAGTAGAGAAGAAGAGCTGTTACTCGAGTCTTTTAATTTGCATACACGATGTGGAAAACTCACCATTCCCTTTGGCCCGAGGGTTGTCTTAACCAAGTCAGTAATTGCAATTGCCCCAACAAAAGACGCCTGAAAGTATAAAAGAGCAGGCATATCATATGTTATTGAAAATAAGATACCAGAAATAGCAAGAATGCTGAATGCAATAACAGTATAATTACAGAATTCCAAACAAGAAGTAGTGTTTTTTTTCCCCTCAAACCATATCATCAGCATTAAATGTATATATTTATAAATTATACCGGCTTACCATTCTGGCACGCTCCCCCTTCTCTTCACTTGCGTCATCTTTAAGAATTCTTTCAATCTATCAAATTTACCAAGCAAAGCATATGCAAAATAAAACTTCAAAGGCAAACGTAAAAAAAAAAAAAAAAAAAAATCTTTCAAACTGAAAATAAGTACTAGAACGCAAAAAACGCACCGCCATGGAAAATAACGTGGACGAGAGTAGCTCGTGCTTTGGTGCTCAAATAAAACCCTGAATCAAGAAATAAAACAGTATCTGAAATCCAACAATGAAAAGCGAAACAAAAAATCGAATCCCGCTGCTGCTTAATAAGCCCTAAATTTGTATAATGAGCCGTTAAAATGCTACGTTCAGCATTTTCACTTCATTTCCCTGTTCCACAACTAACCAAAGCAAAACAATAACATTACCGCGAAATAAGAAAGTGAAGAGAGAAATGAGTTCGTAAGTTTCAGAAACCCTGGAAATCATCGAAAACACTAAGTTATTACCTGATCTTATGCGCGATGTAGAGAGTTCGATGTTGAGATCCCGCCAGGAACAGAAAATGAAGCAGGGTTTGGGCCACAAACAGTGAATGACACTTATAGAATAAGATGTTTCGCAAGGGTTTTGGCCTCTCCCTGTTGGCACCCGCAGGATTGATTGAATCTGTTTGGACTAAAATGTATCGGCCGGTTAAGACTACACGTGGGATTATATGATTGGATAATCCTCAAGAGGCGAATAGGCATGATCTGAGTGGATTCCAATGTTTATTCAATTCATATCAGAAGGCCCTCAGGCCTGAAGTGGACTCTCGCGAATTGCTAAGAAAGATGGACATCTGAATGGGCCAATGCCTTCTATTAATGGGCTTTCGGTCAAACCCAAGTTTAGTCCTAAATGGCCCATGAAGTTGGCACATCAGGATGACCAACAACTTGGACCAAATTTCAGAAGTGTTCAAGCTTTATTTAGGATCCATAATCATTTATCCCATGAAATCATACCCATTTTGTGTTATTTTAATTAATTTATTTCTTACTATAATGTCAAAAAATCATTTACATACAAAACAAGGAAAAAAAAATAAAATTTGCACTTTCCTGATTAACAAAATATGTCTCTCAACCAAAGATTTTTTTGGCAATCATTACATTATCTCGATAAACAAACATAACAATGCTGAATTAAATATATAAGATAATAATTAATGGTTGAAAACTAGAACGATACAAAGGGAATACAGAACCTATAGTAATAAAGAATTTGCGACCTCGAGCTGAGGACTATTAATTTAAAGTTCTAATCACACATGCACGATTTAATGCGCTAAATAGAGTAAGATTAGGGGGCAAAACTCTACTCTTCAATCATCTTCGTCCACCTAAGCTGGACAGGTTTTCTCTACCCAACTCTGGATTCTTTTTTCTATGCTCGCTTACAGGGGTCGGGTGCTTCGGCCGCTAGCTTTGCCGCATAGACGTGCATTCTTAGGGATCGGGAATTCATCCCTGAGTGATGTAGAAGCTGTGTATACACGCAGGTAAAACTGTTGTCCAAGGTACTGTCTTGCCCAATACTCAGACCTCAAGTTCCACATTCCAACGTTGTCAAGTGCCACATAAATGGCAGTCCATGACTTGGGATACACCTGCATTCGCGGAGTATCAAGTATTACAATCTTATTCTACCTGATCGATCTGGTTTGGTAGGAAAAGTGAATGTCAAGATCAGCTGAATGAAGAAAGATGGTTGATTTGTTACCTGAGTGGTGCAGCGTGCAACTGCATCACGGAGGTTGTATCCCTTCCTACTGGCTTCTGTCCATTGCCCTCCGTCCATACTGCGTTTCATAATGGTTTAGAAACCAGTTAATCAGCAGAGATCCAAGCATATGTATTTTGGATGTTTTCATCGTTCGGAAATGATGTGCTTACCCAACAACAAAGAAAGAGTAGCCATTAAGATGCCAGCTTTGTACGATGTTTTCGTTGTTCTGAAATATGATCTCAACAAAAGCTCTATAGTCAGCATTCATGACTGAAGTGTCGAGGTATATCCCTCCGCCATAAGGGCTATTGGATATGCTTCCAACACGGAAAACTCCACCAATTTTGAAGTAGTCTGCAAGTTTCAGAGGAGTGTCTGCTGGAACAAAGGAAACACTGTTAACTGCATATCTTTGCTTTCCATTAACTTGCCCAGCAGAATTTGCAAGCTTGATGGTTCTGGTCGTGTTAATGAGACCATAGTGGTATGACCCCTGAGGATTAGGCCTTGGTCCACTTGCTGTAAGGTTAGTCCTGAAACAGAAACATGTAAATAATTAGATTGGAAAACATATTAACGCGTTGTTGGCCGAAAAGCATGTGCAGCTTGTCGTGTGTTGATTAGAAAATACCTGATAGAGCGAGCCTGGTTCAAAGACCAGTCAATTTGGATGGTTGGTCCACCAGGAGGAGGACCAGAAACAGGGCCGGCAGAATTGCTATATCGAAGAGTTGCTGTAGAGGTCAGAACTGGATTGGTGAAGCGAGATGAGACAACAACGTAATAGTCTTGGGCAGGTTGATCAGCTGTAAATAAAACAGAGCACGATTGGCCAAGGTGAATGTCTATTGAAGAGTAGGTTGTTTGCAAGGTGTGAGTTCCCTCCACTTCTACCAACTTCAATCTGTGGTTTTGGATACGGAAATTGAGAGAATTTTGCAATCCAACATTTGATATCCTGAGCCTGTAGGTTTTTCCTGCAATAGATGACTCATAACATGTTTACGCTTGAATCACTATATTAATGGAATAGATTTTTAATGCTAGACTGACTATTTACCTTGTTCAACATTGAGGGAGGTACCGCCAGGTCCACGACCATTGATAAGGATTCCATCAGGGAAACGTAGCTTCTTACCACGATCCAGATGAGCTTTCAAATCCTGCAAAAGAACATTCAATTCGTTTTTAGCAGGACTAGACCGTATCAGACTTCAATAAAATCGAAATCTTGTGTAACTGTTAGAATCATTACTTTAACTTCAAACTAATTATCCCAGCAAAAGAACTTAGGAAAACTTTATTGACCATGCACTGGGCCCAGATGGCAAGCTACATGTTGAATTCAAGACAAGAACACCTCATTTGCTATGGGCCACGAGTTGAGAATCCAAGGAAACTATCATAATGCTGTTGTTTCTGGATAATTAAGATTTGAGAGTGATGCTTCGTCATTAGGGAAAAAAAAAAAAGAAAGATAAATTCACGTGCATCATGCAGAACAGAAAAAGCACTTTTTCACATAACGTTTAAAACGTGCTGCTCTTATCAAGAAATGAACAAGTCTCAACTCGGCAGGAAATGACAAGAAAAGGGCAGTCAGGAAATCCAGCTGTCAAAAGGCACGAGCCATAGCATCGAATAGCGAAATAAAGCCTGCTTGCTTCGTTTATCCAACTCTTTTGTGTTGCCGACACATTTACAATCCCCAGACACGCAGTGATCCCACAATGTTTAATATTTATAAACCGCACACCGCCACGGTTATGAATTGCACGCATTTTTCAACCTAAAGGCAAGCAAATTTAAATATACCAAGGCATTAAAAAATGTAGGATGATTACCGTGTGATTGGACTTGTACCAATCTCCAATAAGAACAGTGTAATCCCCAGCAGGGTCTGGGAAGGGAACAGGAATTCGGGGTCGGCTAAGGATCCTGATCCCTCCAAAACCACCTGCAGCCTTGTGGAATGCAAGAGAGGGGTAGTAATAGAAGCTTCCTATTTGATCCTTGACCTGAAGAATGTAAGTGAAGTTCTTTCCTGGTGGAATAGGGCAGGTTGTTCCATATACACCATCTTCAAAAGAATTCCTCCTATTTTGGATTCCATTCCTACATTTCACAATTTCAACGTAAGTTCCAGATAACAACTACAATTAGTATTAGCTAATTTACAATATGCACAGTGAGCTCAAGTTCACTGCTTAGAGATGCTAGACTCTAACCCACTTGCTAAACCAATATTACCAGTAAAGAAATACAGCTTTCTTACTCTTTACAACTTTCAAAAAAAGTTTATAAACCAATAATTCAATTCAATACCAGAACAGAATAGTTCAAACAGTTCTTGATTGGGTCTCTGACACTTTGGTTGCAAAGTCATAAATGTATCATCCAACTCATTATCCAACTGAGTGGGAATTTTTCCCATATCTTTAGGTGTGGGAGACAGCTAATAAGAAATGGACCACTGTGATCATTGATGATTAGTTGGTTTTAATTAGGTAAATTGACGACCATTCTGCTTTTTCCAATTAATTCAACAGTTGAGCTTGAATGCTGTCCTTCACAATCAAAGACAAGTAGCTTTCTATTTACAGCAAAGCAGAGACCTTATTTAGTTGTATACTTACTGACTTTAAACACTGATAAGTATACTCATGTGCTCAACTAATGCCACGACAAACAGTGGAAATCGGAGTGCAAACTTCATGGACAGTCTTTTCTTTTTGCAGAAAATACTTGGTCTAGTAAAGTCAGATCTGCCATGACATCAAGCACTTGAATGTCTTCTCTAGCGTGCAGGTTTGACAGCGCAGAACAGAAGACAAGAATGGCACTGACAAGACATTCTTTTAATCACAAATGTAAAGTAATCTTCGAGGAAGGAAAAAAATTAAGTTGTTTAGTGACCGACTAAGACGGATGGTTGTTAGAAGAATGCGAGTAGATTACAAATATGTTCCTATGTGGCAGTGAAATTAGTGAATAATGATGGGTTGATTCGTCTATTTAAAATAAAGAGTGCGTAAATAGTTGCCGGCAGAATCTTTGTCGAGAGAAGATCGGATGATGGGATCTTACCAGGAAAGGAGAAAAGGCTCGTCTAAGCTGTTAAACACGTTGATAATGAGATTTTCGTTGGTAACAGAGTGGATATCAGGGCCTGGGAATTGCCCATTGATGAGAATACCCTGGAAAAAAAGGTAAACTAATCATGAGCATCATTTTCATGTAGATCGACAATGACTATATATCAGTCAAAACCAGTCAGATTATTGAAGGCTCACCGTTTGACGAACGCCAAGAGGGTAAATATCACCGTATGTAACATTCCAGTTGAAGAACCTGTAGGGATCTTCTGCCCCGGCGATGGCAAAAAGAGAAGCTATGGCACAAAACAATGACACCGCCAAGTGAGGCGGCATTTTGGAAGTAAAGAAAAGGAGAGAGACGTCCTTCCTTGGGTCTCAGTTGTTGCGTATAGAATGTGAAAGGGAAGAAAAAGAGAAAGACTTCAAAATAAGAGGTTGTGATGATTGAAGGATGGCACAATATTTAAGTGCGGTACAGGGAAGAAAATCATGAGGGTTGTGTGGTTAAGCCGCAAAGCAGAAGAAAAGGAGGGAAATTTTGGGAAAAGAAAAAGAAAAAGAAAAAAAAGAGAGAGAGAGAGAGAGAGAAAATTGAAGTGTCGGTGGTGGGATCCTTACATCAGCTCTGACTAATTGAACTGTGAATGTGTTTGTCACCCACATGGGCTGGGGTTCGTTGTTTGTTCTTGCAAAAGATGGGAGCTGCAGGAATGGTGTTGGTGGTGGGTGCATGCTTTGTTTTGTTTTTAAATAGGATTTAAGGTCTGCATGTGAAGAGGTTTAACAGGCAAGGGCCCCTCTCAAAATGTCACATTACTTTTCTACTTTTATTTACTGCTGTTTTTGTTTGAAGAACCCAATCTAAGGCTTTGTTGGTTTCTTCTGCATAAGCATTAGTTAACTTGAGGCATTTCTAAAAAAAAGGGTAAGAAGAAACTCTGGTGCCTCAACCGATATTGACATTTGGATTATCCTGGAGCCAATCAGTATCCATTGCCGTTAAAACAGTTTGTTTGTTCCAACGATGAAGGCTTGCTAGTTTTTTTTTCCTCTTCTCAAACTGGAAATGTGAATAGTCAATTATAATAACATACCATGCTGGAGCCTCCTAGCTAAGAACATTCCTCGCATTTCTTGAATGTGTATTAAAATTTCATTTTTTTTTTCAAATGAATCTTAATCTCTGAATTTAACAGCTACAGAAAAGGAGTAAAGAAAGTTTGAAGAGCAGATAAAAAATGGTTGAGTGGAGGGAACGAAAAAGCAGCAAATTAATTTTGAAAACTTATCGCTGGCTCCTGACAAACCATAACATACTTGTCTTGTCTCTGTTCAAAATTGCTATCATCATGGGTCAAATCTTGCATTTCAAATCTCTGTTTGATCAGTATAAACCAAATGATTAGCCGACGCCTTTCAAACAAAAAGACTTTAAGGAGGTGCTCGGTTAAAAGAGACTCACCGTAACTTTCCCTTTCGCTTTCTAGCAACTTCGGACAGTGAACCACCATGGCTGCTTGCTTTGGTGAACTGGAAGCAACATAGGGCGTATCATTATCCTTAACATCACATCAAACTTCTCATTTACCTTATTATCCTAATCTCATGGTGTAATCAAGTCTAATATTAATTTAGTCTTCAGTTCTTCCGAAGGTTAAAAGTACCATACGTGCATAACCCAATGGACTTGAGTGGGGCTTAAATCAAAACATACAGGGAGCGAAAAATGGGCCACAAGAAAAAATTTCATGAAATCATGAAGGTAAAAAACAAAATGATATTGCTAGCTAGCATTGTCAAAACTTTCAGATGGATACCATGAATGAATGGGCATGAATTTCCAAGGAGACGTCCCCACGTTCGAATGGTCAGTCCCAGTAGCATGTGCCATCATTCATCATTTCAAAGGCTTGCATGATTGCCTCGAACTCAAATTACAAGACCTTGGATTAATATCACCTATATATGGAGGCAATTTGGAACAACATACATTAACATAACCCACAGTTTTAGCCATAGCCGCTTTAGAGTTGAATTTCAAAAGTTACAATTCTAATGATATATTTGCTGAGATTAGATTAGGAATATGAGCAGGATGACAGGACCAATTAAGCCGCAATTAGTGGGCATGTTATGTTCATACCAATACAGGCAGGATAACGTTACCGTGCAGAACAAAATTATTGCGACAGCCCAATAAAAGAGTC
Source organism: Firmiana major (assembly GCA_033439115.1). Lineage (NCBI taxonomy): Eukaryota > Viridiplantae > Streptophyta > Magnoliopsida > Malvales > Malvaceae > Firmiana > Firmiana major. The sequence goes on along the minus strand of CM065907.1, from coordinate 370,453 downwards.
CAACAACACACATGCAAATTTGGCATCTCTTTCGCATCAAGTAAAATGTCGATTCTGGAATAACTATGATAATTTTAAATACTATTGATATAAATTTTAACATAAAATTATCATAAGACACAAACACAAATTATATAGCCAATTACCAAATCTACTCCGCTCCAGCAAAAGGTGTGGAAGGAAGGCTAGAATCCTATTCTCACACCGTTCACAATTGGGCATTCAGGTATCATTTCTGGTCATAATTTATAATTCTATCACGTTACAAACATATCACCAGTTCCACATTTCAAAATACCCTCAGATATAAAGCCTGCATAGGTAACTTCGTGACAGAAGTTCTGATATTAGCAAGATAATTACAGCTGTTTGACATCAATTTAATAGAAGATTATTAGTTAATTGAAAGAAAAGGTAAACAGGTCTGCATTTTACAGGCGATTCCAGCCGTATCTAAGGAAAAACCAGCCTAAAGAAAAAGGCTACTGGAACTTGGTATATTTGACAAGAAACAGAATAATATTATTGTCCTGATATTCCAATTTGATGCACAATTAACCAAAAAGTACATTCGAAACAAAAAAAGACAAATCAAATTAACAACTTAAGAGCATATCAGAAACGCCCCCAGAAGCCTAGGTTTATACATGGATTCTGAGAATGAGCAGCAAAACAAAGAAAATGAAGCCAGTACAGGAGGAAGTAATTAGCCCTATACCTTTCAGGAAGTTGAAGAACTGTAATTTTAACTTTCAGAATCAAGAGCTAGGACTTATCTTTCTCAGATTTATACCGAAATCTTTGACATACGTCCCGCTGTAGCATCTCTGTATATTCCTGAACATCCCATAAAGTATTATGAGTTACCATAAAATAATCGCCCCGAAAAATTTGGCAATTAAAAGGACAATGTTTCCATACAATAATTTCCGCAAGTGGCTTTAACCGTTAGGAAACTCAAGAAATCAAAGGCGAGCATGAAAATCTCATGGCCTGGAGAACTTACCTTGGTAAGACTCTCATTGCCACACAGCTCATTCAGAAGTTCTTCAGCATTCCTCTCATTGCCATATACCTGAACTGCATTTTCGGCAACGGCATGGAAGACATCACCAGGCAAATTAGATTGCTCAATCCTCTGAGCCATTTGTTGAATATTATCCTAGAAGAAATAGCATATAGGACAAAAGTCTCCCACGTCAGTATCTCTTGCTATTACACACTAATTACCTGTTATATGACAAAAAGAAACCTGAAACTTTAAATTATCCAAAAGAAAAACCTGAAAACCATGATCACAAGATTTATCAGCTGCGCTTGACTTCCTCACATCATGCTGCATCTGAGATTTAGGTTCTACAGTAGAGAATGGTGGATGTGCAGATGCCCCATGACTAAGAGCCTGAGAAACAATAGGCATCATTTGTTGGACCATCTGTGACAGATCAATTCCACCATCCTGGCCTCCTCCCAATCCTGAAAACATGTTTCCAATATCCTGGCCATCAACCTGCTGAGCTAGTTGATTGACAGTGTTCATGATTTGCGGGGTTTGAGACAGTTGCTGCAACATATACCTAAAAACATTTGGTGACCCAATACCAGTCTGCTCTGAAATCCTAGCCAATAAGCCATTTAATGCAGGGCTTTGAATAAATTGAGAGACAGCATTAGCATCATCTAATTGATCATCAGAACTTTGCACTCCTGACAATCTACTACTTTGAACACCTGGATTACTTGAGGAAGCATCATGTTCCACCCTATTCATAGAAGAGCTCTGAGATGCAAGTGACAGCAAAATCGGTTCGCCAGTCGTTGTAGCACTCAAGTTCTGATCAAGAGAAGAACTTGTTGTTCCACTATCACCAGTACTGAGAGATGATTTTGTCTGTTTGACTCGGCTCTGATCACAATGATACCAAATGACCATTTTTGATAAAAGTAACATAAATAATTTAGAACAAAGTGAGAATTGATCATCACACCTTACGCTCCAAACCTCCAAACCCCAATCCAAGTGGAACAGGTTTAGCGTCTTCCTCACTGGATCTGAGAACACTTCCTGAAAGGTCTTCAGACTTTACCAAGGGCTCTCCACTTGAACTTGGAGGGCATCCGATTGTGCCTGTTGATACATCATTTGAACTCTGACCACTCTCCGTGATATTGTTACTTCCTTCAGCATGTTGAGGTTGTGACTGATTATTAATAGTAACAAAGTATTGGTAAGACACACCAAACAGAGAGTGGCTAATAAGATCATTTTATTGTGAAAAAAAGCAAACCTTCTGTTCTTCAGTTTCAAGATCCGCCGGTAATGCAACACTCGGCTCCCCAGCTCCAGCTCCACTACCAGCCATATTATTGGGCTGTTGAGTACCTGCATTATTTCCTGCACCCGAGCAACACATGAATTTCAGGTGAGATTCTGCTGTGACTTTAAATACCAGAGATACCATATGAACAAGTAACCTTGTAATTATTATCATCTCAAAACAATTAATTGCCAGTTACCTGATGCAACCTGGTTCTCTCCCTGCATGTTACTAACAAAGTTTCTAAGTCTTGAATTGACTTCAGCGATATCAGAGGATAGTGATGACTCAGCGGGTGCAGATTGTGCTGCGCTGGACACAGCACCAGTAGCACGTGTTGGGACAGCGGCAGCAATAACGTTTCGCACAGGAAGAACCCACATTGAACCAGAACCAGCATTATTACCATGTTCTCCTTGCACCCCTTCCCCATTGCTTATTCTGTTACGAACTGCTGAAACCAAAGGTGCCAATGCGGTGCCTGATAATAATGATAATTATTAAATAAATTACTTTTCTTCAGCTAAAGTAAATGAAAATTACGGTCTGGATTGAAGCAGATTTTACCCACCAGCATGTATATGGATATTTACGTTCCTTGGAGCATTTCCAATACCAACAGGACCTACAATCAGAGGATTTGATGGAGAATGGGAACCACTAAAGAGAGAGCTGGCTTGAAGGGGGAAAGGCTGCAAATAAACAAATTAATGCAGGCATGATTAATAGGATTCCTATAAGAGTTCAAACACTCGAGTTAACTAGGCAAGTTAATTCATAAATGTTTCAGGACATCTCATGCAAACTGTCCAATGCTCAGAGAGTAAAATGCAAGTTTTTACATCTAAAAATTTCCTGCTTTCTTTAATTAAAAAAAGATCTATCATTTTCCTATGCCAACATCTCTTTCAATTAATTCTCAGTTCTTAAATGAAAATTGCTTTTTATGTCTCAAGAGCATAACATATATTTAGTATATAACTAAGAGTCAAACCACTAAAACATCTGCTCTAAGGAACATCTCTATGGCTAGTTACATGTACCTAGAGAGACTATTTGAATATCATTCTCCTCAAATTTAGCTATTGGTGAATAGCAATCAACAGAAACACATTGAGGAGCTAAATTGAAGAGAATGATATTCAGATGGTTTAAGGTATTGCAGGATGAAAGAATCTGCAATGCTAGAATGAAGCTATTGCAGGATGAAAGAATCTGCAATGCTAGAATTAATTGTAGCATATTGAAGGACAAAAGAATCAGCAATGCTTGAATTAATTGCTCAGAGTTGCTCTGATAATCAAGGCATTTAAATATTACCATATCTTAATAGGACATATTAGCAGTGTTTCGCAGTTATTTTCCCAATATGATATAAACAATTATATAGCACACCTGAACCATTATGGGACTCGGCCCTGAAGGAGATATATAAACTGCAGGTCCAGCATTGACTGAAGATTCTGCCTGTGAATTGCATAAAACATTTTAGTGACATGTTATTATTCAATGAAAACAGAGAATAAGGATACAAGAGATTATAGGCCCATACAGGAGACTGCCCCATACGCAGTGCCAATATGGTTCGACCAAGCTCTAAAAGAAGGGAATCAAAATGCTGCACTGCAAGACCTACTTGCACTGTTTCTGTTTGAATTTGCCCCTCACTGCAGGATCAGAAGAATCCCTCTCTCGCTCTAAACGTCCTGCAACATGCTACAAAAGTTGCAGCAAATTAAATATACATAGATTGAAATAATAAAATTTTCGAGCTTGAAAGGTAGAAAGAAAAGGAATGTGAAATTGATTAGTGTAAACAATCCTCAATTATACATATTGCCTCTTCATAATCCATCTTTGTTAAAGTCACCAAAACTTAAATTTTGAACTTACAAATCATATAATGGAAAGAATATCTCATTCAGCTTCCGCAATCTACATGTATTTATTAAGTTCATAACATTAAAAAAAAAAAAACACTTAGAGAAAGCCTAGTAACTTAACTTTGCATGTCCTAAAATGTTATATATCAGTAAATCAAGCATATAACTCCAGATAGAAGCATGCATGGCAATTCAGAATAAAATAATCTCGTCCTTCTGGGTACTTGAAAAGCGCAAGGGCAATTGGGAAATCAAATCAGAATGCGCACAACAAAAGGAATTCACATAGATTTCAGCGTAAAATGAATAAATGGAAAAAAAAATACACATAGAAACTAGTACCCCAAATATCATATCAATTAGACATCAATTTCATAAAACATTTCATAACAACAAAAGACATAAAAAATTCCAGAATGCACTAAACACAGAACGCATGACCCTTACAGACAATGCAGCAATAGCATGACTGCTGAGAAGCCTTTCTGCATGTCGCATTACAATAATCAATGCTTCGGGTGTCGGCAAACCTCGCGCATCAGATGGTAATGCTATCCTTGGTTGGTCTGTTCTGTTAGTCGTAGACATATGCGGCTGATAACCTACATAATGCAGCAACAGTTAGTCATTGCAACATTTTCAAACAAATGTGTGAGTTAATGCCTTTTGACTATCACCATTTGGAGAATGTGACTCCATGAGGTTCATAAACTCTGAGAGAGTATTTAAAGAATCAGGAATTGGCTGGAGAAAAGAAAATGATGCAATTAGATAACAATCAAATCATAATCCGTTAAAAAATGAATAAAGTTCATTTGTACTACCGAATTAAGTGAAGGAACAGGTATTTGTGCTGCAGTAGGAATGGGCACAACATAAGGAGCAACTTGAAATGACTGAGCAGACTGTGTCTGATTTCCTGCTTGGTTCACACCAGAACCACGCACTCCGTCTGTTTCATTTCCTTGAGGAGCCTGAAAGAAAGCATAATTTTAATCGTTTAATGACTTTCAGCCTTCTATTTTACTATCCACTTGAGAAAGTGAAAGCGATATCAATGATTACTCAAAAGCCAAACTTCATAAGCCATCACATTATTTCTAGTTTCTGTCCTGGTAAATTTGAATCATTGACATGTCCTTTAGAGTTAATAGTATAAAAAAATTGGGAAAAAAGAAAAAAACTAATATTCTTTAAGTAAAAGCATTTGCCAACAGGAAGCTTAGGGGGAAATATATGTATCCATTGCACCTAGTGATGAAGACAATTAATCATGGCTTTCTCCAAGCCACCCAAAGTCAAATTTTAACTTGTTAACTTTAAGAAAAGAAAAAATTAGAAATCAAGCATAACTCACAGAGGTTGAAGACTGTGCAATAGTACCATTAGTAGTAGGCTGGCCTCCAAAGCCAAAAGAATTTAAAACAGCCCCAATAACCTATAAGTCAAGCAGCAAAGAACAAAATAATTATCAACATCCCTTCACACACATTGATTTCACAAGGAAATCAAAGAACTCAAATTATGAAACAGACTTAAACTTTATCTGAAATGCTTAACAAATAAAAAAAAGTACTCACCCGAGTAAGGTCTGCAACAATGCCTTGACCTTGATCTCCAACATTAAAGGTACCAAGAACCACACTTTGTGAAGTCCGCCCAACTCGATTATGAGGAATGCCTGCACCAGCACTATTTCCTGTGAAAACATTGTTCAATTAACTCTAGATAGCTGCATCTTTTAGTAAAATGCTCTGAATTTCACAGACCATACAAGGGCAATATACGTATCAATACCTCGATTGCTATTGTTTCCATTTGTCTCTCCTGAATTTGTATCCGATAAAGGCTGTGATTGGGCTGGCTGCCTTTCAACTAAGTGCAATGTATGCCCATTCTCAATATCTAAAAACAGTAAAGGATATATATATATATATATATATATATATATATATATATATATATATATATATATATATATATATATATGGTATAAAGTGAACGACAACATAGGACACTGTAGCAAACTTGCACTTGATGTTGTGATAATCATATCCTTCAAGGATAATAGACAAGAGAGCTTCTCGATTCCCTTCTTTGATAGTTATAATTACTATTTTCCAAATCTGGTTACACTTATGACACATAACATGAAGTGACTAAGAAGTAAGGTAGCTGATGCTAAGGGCTAGGCATTTGAGCTTTTTAGTTAGCGGTCGTTTTGGAACGATGTTGGGTTGCCCAAATTATGCAAATTTGATAGATAAGAAAATATGTAACTATTACCCACACGTATTAAAGGGATAGCTAGAGAATAGAAGGGAAAAAAAGTCTGCTGCTTAGACGCACTGCTTTGTATGCATAATGGCCCAATATTAAGAAGCAGCTATCACCGCTAGCAATCTACATACTTTTCCAGGAAGAAAACCAATCTAAATATAGAACTATTCTGCATAATAAGTAAAACTATAAATACATGCACAGGTTATGATTAAAATTACATAATTGGGATATTACTACTCATGAACCTAACTAGAAAGTAATGGTTAGTCTGGCAGCAAACTCCAGTACTAGAAATCTTTAATATAGAACAAATCTGGTTTAATTGCAGCAATGAAGTTTTTCAGCAAAATAAATGAGAGGATACGATATTCAGAAAGGAGATGATCATCCTTTAAGACCTTTCCCCTGAAAATCAGCCGTTGCTGACCAACTGGGACACCAAGTTCCCTAGCTATTCTCTCCTTGAACAATAAAACTGGCATCTGAACTCATCCAAGTAACAAGCTATCAGCTAAAAGCTGGATGAGGTGCAATTTTCTTAAAAATTAAAGATGCCTAAACAGCAAGAAATTTTGAGAACGTCATGCTTAAAAGCAAACACTTACATTTTTGTCAACTCGAAAACTACAAATATGTGAATCCAAAGTCTTGATCCTGAGCTTTACAAGTGAATCAGAGGATTCCCAATAAGCGCTGCCCGTGCTCGAACCTTCATTAGAGTGCTGATCTTCCATAGCGGTTCAACAGCTACCAACGCCTAGAACAGCAAGAGAAGTAGTACTATTATTTCCATGCAGAATTTTCGCTTATTCAAATTCCCAAAGTGAACTGTCATCGGCCAAAAAGCACTTATCTCCAAAAGATGTTGAAATCAAAATAAATCAACAGGGTCACAAGACAATTATTGTATAGTTAATTTCTTTAATTATCAAGTCAACAATAGTTCTGGAGAAAAAAATAGTTAGTTGTCTAAGAACGTGGATAATTGACGCCAGGATACACGACAGTCAAATTTGCTAAAAGAAGCTAAAGGCAACTGAAAATTACCAGATAAACTTCTTGCCTATGATCACCAGCCTCAAGCAAGACTACAAGATCGGGATGCTGATATCTCCTTCTTAAGACAATAGACCACTACGAGCGGCGGGGCAGGTCAGATGAGCAGGGAAGAAGCGGTGATGTCGGAGAGAGAGAGAAAGGAAGAGCAGTGGTATCGTTTCGGCGAGCGAGAGATTCAAAGAAATGAGAATTTACGGTATCTTTAGCAATTGCATTGACCATTATCAAAATCGGGAGGGAAACTGGTCGTTTATCGGGTGAATACAAGAAAATGTAAATGGCCGTGATAACTAATAAATAATACTAAGATTATTATATTATATTATAAAATTAAATTATATCTCTCAAAAATATTTATGTTTTTTAATTCTCAATTTCTCTTGAATATATATATATATATATATGTTAGAATAAATTATGAAATCTCTTATAAACATTTTTCTTTGGGGTATAAAGGTGTTATTGCTTAAACTGAACAAACTTGAATGTGACCAACACTTACAGGATCATGACATAAAATAGTCCCCAAGCTCCTTGATGGTTGAGTTAAATGCGTTCTGTGTAAATAGCTTTGTGCACAGAGCATTTCCTTTCACGGTATTTTTTTTTTCTCGTTGCTTAAAATAAAAGTGTTATTTTTAGTATCAAATGTATAATATTTGTTTATGTGAATTAAAATAAAATATTTAAAATAAATCACTAACATGCATATATTATAATCATGATTAGTGGATTAGGTTATAATTTATAATTTAAATTAATTATAAGATACATTTAAATTAGAATGAAAAAAGCGAGTAGATTATAAATAAATAAAAAGAATTAGTGGTATTTATTTTATTCTTGTTACCAATAAAAAAATGTTTCATGAAAATAATGCATAATGCATATTGAATAATATATCTATTTGATTTGAAACTAAAATATATCCTGTAAATGAAATTGATTATAATACTATGCTTCAATGGCACGGAAAAGTGACTTGTGTTCTCATCTCCGGTTTTTTTGTTGACCATGAGTTTTGATCATTTTATTTGTAAAAAATAAATAAAAATCATAATCCCATAAATTTTAACACAACTGATCAATTACCATACATGCAATGCAAGTAAAATCTATAACCATATATTTTATTATAATTTTTTTAACAAAATAATATAAACAATTAAATCATATATTTCTTACATAATTTTATTTATTTGTAATGCCAACAAATCCAAAATAATGAGTATGTAAATAATAACAATGATACTAATATTATTATTTTAAATCATGACTATGTTACTAAATAGAAAATAATTATACATTTTTTTTTTGATGGTTGAAAATAATTATACATTGCATGCTTATGATAATTATACAAAATATTTTTATATGATTATACTGAATATGTAATTGAATATAATTTTTATATATTTATATTAAATTAAAATAAATATAAAAAAACACGTGAACGTATTTAAACGCGTTTCACATATCATATTCGTAAACACGTGTGACAGATTTAATTAAACATTATAAATACGTGACGACGCCACCACCTCCAACCTCCAAAGATAGAGCTGTTAGCTGTCAACGAGATATTAAGCAAAACGGCTGGGAAGCCAATTCGGTGCAAGGGTAACTCCCAAGTTTTTCCTTCTATTAGCATGAATCCACGTGTTGCTACTGCGTTCAGCTGCGGTTTGTCGCGAGCCAGGAGAGCCTCTTCTAGTGATTGAGGAAATCATCGTGGCTCCTCCGAGTCCCTATGAAGTACGAATCCGAACAATCTGCACATCTCTCTGTCACAGCGACATTTCCTTCTGGAAAATGAAGGTCTTTCTATGAATCCACCTCTCTTGATTTTTACGTCTTCGAATTGAATTCCGATATTGTTGTTGTTTACCTGAATCTAAATTTGATTCTGCTTGAAAGTGCCCCCTGCTTGTTTCCCTAGGGTGAGCTTGATTTCTTCGTTGTCATTTCTTCTACCTAATGCATAGCATCACAATTCGCAGCAGAACATTAACTTAGAGTCGACTAACAGTTGAAAGCAGAAACTTTCAAAAGCTGACTCTTGAAAAAAAATCCTCTTCGACAAAATTCGGCATCTTTCTTTTTCTTCATTTAAAACCAAAAGCATTTATCCAATGTAACAAGGCAAGCAAATTCTTTTCACTCAATTTGCAAATTGACATTGTGCTGTAGGGTGTTGGAGAGTGTGGGTGAGAATGTAGAGGCGGTAGCAGCAGGAGATGTTGTCATTCCAACCTTATTGTCAGATTAAGGAGAATGTGAAGATTGCTGTTCAAAGAAGAGCAACTTAAGTTCAAAATTCCCATTCAAGGTCCATCCTTGGATGCCTAGATACGATACCACCAGATTCACTGACCTTAAGGGAGACGTTTTATATCATTTTCTGTTGGTTTCGAGTTTTTCCGAGTACAATGTAGTAGATACCCATGTAGTAAAAATTGATCCTGCAATCCCTCCAAACAGGGCATACCTCTTCGCTTGTTGTCTAGCTGCAGGTAATGGGTTTTTGATCTAACCGGCATTTGAAATTTCTAAATTTACCTTGTTTTCTTCATGTAAAAGTCTGTGAACCACCTTCTTTATGATGAAATTTTACCTGACAAGATAAAGGACGACAAGATGACTGATTTTTCTAGTTTTTAACGGGTTGGTGATGCTTGAAAAACGGCAAATGTTGAGGCAGGATCAACTGTTGTTATCCTTGGGCTTTGGGCTGGGATCTATTGGACTAGCGGTATGATAATAGTACGTTCACCATCTATCTGACATTTATATGTTTTAAGTTTGAAAGACTGACTCACAGTTTGCTTTGCTTTCTAGGTTGAGCAAGGCTATGTGGTGCAAATAGAATTATAGGAGTGGATGTGATGTGAACCCTGAGAAATTTGAAATTGGTGAGTAAAATTTTACTTGGTGCTTTGTCGCTGAATTTTCAATATGTTGGGACTTGAGGTCATTTGTATGATAGCCAAAATCACCTTGTTATATGAATAGCGATGGTTTTATTAATTTGATCTACCTTATGCCTAAAGAAAGCAGATTACTCTGAGATCAATTATTTTAGTGGTTGATTACTAGTGGAAATACTGCTATCTTGCACAATAATAATGATCCGTTTTGCATAGTTTTTAGTTGATGTTCCTTACTTCGCATTTGTACAGGGAAAAAGTTTGGAGTCACCGAGTTTATCAATACAAAGGACTGTGGAAATAAATCTCTAAGCTAGGTCTTCCTCGCGGTCCGTGATATTACTTGTTGGCTATTTTTGGCAATTTCTGCCTGTACAATTAGTCAGTTCGCTTCTTGTGACATCAATTAGTGATTACGGTTTGTTACTTTCAACAAGCATACCGTTTAAGTGAATCATACATATCATAATACAACAAGGTTGACCATAAGGCTTTAGGACTGTATGGCTTCTGATGTTTGAGATGAATCATTTGCCTTTAATTCTGATAGCTTGATTAGCAATTGAGCATCCTGTTATTTTTATGGCGCTCTGACAGAGACAAGAAAGGATATTTTGGCTAACTGATTAATTTGCTGACTTTCGGGTTTTCTTTTTTCTTTTCTAACTTTGGACAGGTAATCCATGAGATGACTGGAGGAGGTGCAGATTATTGCTTTGAATGTGTTGGTTTAGCATCCTTGGTACAAAAAGCCTATGCAAGCTGCCGGCAGGTATCCCCTCTCTCTTTCTCACACAAACACACAATTTAATCACTTACAAAAGCATATGTTCTCAAATTATTTGTAGTTTCTCACTAGTTTACTTGTTTTTGGATAGCAAAACAAATACACTGCTAGACGATGTATCGGATAACATCATTATTTCTGCATCTTAAGCTTTGTGCAAACTGCAGGGTTGGGGAAAGACAATTGTGATGGGAGTCGACAAGCCAGGCACACCATGTAACTTGAGCTCTGATGATGTCCTTCATTCTGGGACAAGCATCACTGGATCCTTGTTTGGAGGAGTCAAAACTAAATCTGATCTTCCAGTTCTGCTAAAACGTTACATGGACAAGGTAAATTCTTACATTTATTAGTTTATCTCCCTTCTTTACTACATTATTTTACTAAAATATTTTCTTGTTTTATCATTATTATGAAGCCTATATTGTACATGTTTTTATGCTTAGCACTTAATGTATACTTTGAGGCCTTCAAGTGGCCTGCCATACTAATTGCTATCTTAGTTTGCATTATTCATGGATCAGAAGAATGGGAACCCCAAATCCAACCCCTTTTGTCCCCATATTTCCATGGAGATTTTTACGTGAAAGATTCCCCTGCAATGGTTTTACGGAATGTATAACCTGAATTGAGTCTGCAGATGTATGTTTGACTACTTGTATATTTTCCAGGAACTGCAGCTTGATGAGTTTGTCACTCATGAGATGAGGTTTGAAGACATCAACAAAGCCTTCGAATTACTTACGGAAGGGAAGTGCATCCGATGTGTGTTATGGATGGACCAATGAGTGATTTCCTCTTACTATATTTCGCTAATAACAGGGCTTACTTGTTCATGTGCCCTGACATTGTCATCATTGTCTGATTTTTATAAGATTGAGATATTTAATTATGTATCCTGGTTTTAAAGTTGAATAAATTACAGTTGTATGGATTCAAAATCTATGAAAACTTATGTCAGTGGAGAGCTTAGCCTTATTTTCTGCTACACAAGATGCTGACTACACCGACCGTCGTCATAACACTGAACGAATACCTTAAACTCTAAATCCTAAAGGACACATGTAACTGTCATGGTTCTGAAATAGCAGCTATCATGATATAGTGGTCCTAAACTTGTAGTAGAAAATTAAAAAGCACAAAAATGATAAAAGATAAACCCTACTCCATGAAGATTGAATACCACTCATCATTTTTGGTAGTAGCTATCCAGTGGGAGTGGAGGAGGCATGTCAGTAGGTAAGTGACATTTCAACCGAAAGGAGAAAGAAAAGCTAGCGAATCCGGACGTACCACCTTTCTTTAACGATCATCATAAAAGGAAACGACATAAGGAAAAGTGTCAAATTGAAGTTAAATCATTTGAACTATTCAACTATACATTGATTCATAAACCAAAGTTTGGTCCAATAATGAGGGGAGGTGATATCGACACTAAAACCTTTTACTCGTAAAAAAAAATTCACATTTACTCCTTGCTTTGGGTTAAAGTTGTGTTTATTAATATTTCAATATTCAAAGCTTTCTCAGCTTCGATATTAATTATAATTTAGATTTGAAAACCCAACCCAGATAAACTCGGATAAAGTGTCTCTCAATATTCATAGAGACCACAAGATGTGATTTTATGAGCTTGTCAAATTTCTTCATTATCCATCAATAATTATTATTAATTTGGAAAAAGTAGATCCAAGTGGGAGGCGTGGCCTCCAATATGATAACCAAGACGAAACAGACACAACACAAAAGAAGATAAAATTGATACATTCAACACTGTAAATCAATATAACAAAGAGAAAGGAAGTAACATATCCTCTTTTTACACACACAAATACATATATATGTATTATATATATATATATATATATATGTATATAATTAAAAACCCTAAGTAAACAAACTTTCTCTTTCTTTTTATACGCCAAACTTAACTCGAAAGCAGGGAAAAAGAACAGAAAATTTAAACAGATTTAATAAACGACACAAACCAGCAGCATTTTTACTTGAACACATATTGGCTCTTTAATAGGAAGCACTCTCCTTTTCTTTCCCTTTCTCTTCCTCTGTTTTGGAGTGGTAACCAGGAAGCTTCTCCTTGATTTTCTCCAAAATTCCCTTCTTTTCCTTGGTCTCACCTTCATGGGGTTCAGCAGCAACGCTCTCAGCTGGCTGTGGAGGTGGAGGTGGAGGTGGGGGCACCTCTTCAGCTTTCTTGTGGTGTCCAGGGAGTTTCTCTTTGATCTTCACAAGTAAACCTTTCTTTTCGGCGGACTCCGGATGGACTTCATCACACTTCTCGACTGGGACTGTGGTGTCCTCGTGCTTGGTCTCCGCTTCTTTCTTTTCTTCTCCTAGCTTCTCCTCGATCTTTCCCTTTAGTCCCTTCTTCTCCTTCTTTTTCTTCTTCTTCTCTCCACCTTCACCTTCTTCCTCGTCGCTAGACTGCAAATTCGAAAAACAGATTACATGTCATGATCCGAGGATGCTAACTACATGCATGTAAATAAAGTATAAAGTAACCATCCGATTAACTCTCTTCAATGTTTTTAATGGCAAGTTGTCATCAACAACATAAAAGAAAGAAAAAGTATACTTACAGAGCTGGAGATGCTATCGGATCGGTGAAGCTTCTCCAGTAGTGTGTGCTTCTTCTCCTCTTCCTCTTCTTTGTGTTTCTCCTCTACCATTGCCTCTTCTATCTTAACCTTCGACTCAAATTCGGTGGAGATCACGGCCTCCTCTTGAGGCTTCTCTTCCTTTTTCTTCGCAAAGAAATCGAACAACCCTCGGCCCTTGGTCTCCACTGCTCCCTCACCGCCAACGTTGCTCTCGGTAGCCTTGTTGGTATGCTCCTCAGCCATTTTTATCAACTAAGCACTGAAACAAATACGATCAAAGCTAGCTAGTGTATTTGAACAAAACCCAAAACAATCCAATGAAAACTTTGTGAATCACTTCAGTTTACAGAGTTTGCTACTGAATGATGGACTTTTACTGAGTAACTGGGTTTTTATAGCATCCAAAGCATTATTCACGACGCGGCTATGACGCGATTAAGGAAGGAAGAAAAAATAAAATTAACGGAAGCTAAATGGGCTAGCCAATCGAGCGCCATCCTGCTGCAACCGACGTGTGCATTAAACCAAGGAAAAATAACAAAGAAACATACTCTCTGGAATCATTAATTGTAGCGTACTCGCTTTTTTTATTCGGGATCTGTTCTTCCAGACTATGTGACAGCGAGTGTAGGCGTGGTTGATATGCTAGCACTGGCGGAAAGTAAGAGTCAAAAGGCCGCATACAGAAAGATAGACACTCTGTACTGGTCATGCGACCACTTGAACGATGACATGTGGACAAAGAACATCGAGAGTTGGGCGTGGGAAGGTCGGTGTACGGACCCATCTGAGAAAAGGATATTGGGCCACGTGTCAGTAGTCGTCCAGACGGAGAGTCCAGAAGAAAGAGGCTTCGAGAAATGGGACTGTTAGGTTCCCGAGGGGCCCAATGAATGGTCAGGCTTCGGTGTACGTTGCTCAATTTATGGTTCCAAAATGATTTAATTGGAGAGATACGTGACTGGGGGGCGGAACCCTTGGGACAAGTGGGCGGCTTGCGATTTACTACCCGACATACCTCCAAAGTGTTTTAATTTCTTAAATTCGTTAACATATGAATATATTTTATGGTTGCGTTTTTGTTGTATAAATTATTAAAAATTATTATTATATTAAAATTTGCATTGATATATTAAATATAATTTTTTATTTTTATCAAATTTTATATTTTTTAAAAATTTTAGTTAGTATTATTTTTTATATTTTTATATTATTTTTGTATTGTATTGTTGTATTATTTTTAAAATTATCATAGTATTCTATTGGATAAAGAAGATGCTAGGCAACAAATTACGAAAATTGAAAATGCTTATTAGGAGTAATGTTTTTTATAAGGCTTCAACCCTAGTGGAGCAGTTTGGGTATTAAGCTTTTGGATTTACCTTTATCCTAACTCAACTACTCACTTTCAAAGATAGGGAATTTATAATACCGGCAACATCATTTTACCTCTTTTTCTTTTTATCCTAAAAGATGAAGCAGTACCAATCATGTCATTTGGGGTACATATGATTTAACTCTTTTAAGTTGGTCTATAATTGGGTTTGATTTGATTTTAAATTACAAAAATTTTGATTTAAATTTAATAAAATTTTATTTTTTATATTTAACTTTGTTCTGTAATTTACTTAGATCGTTCAACCTTAATTTGATTAAGTTCGATACTTTTGTAATTAAAATGTTAAACTTTATATTTTTTATTTACGTATATATAAAAAAATAAAAATTTAAATCTTTCCGATCAAATATTAAAATAATCAAACTTAAATAATACATTATTTAAATAATTAAAACACAAACTTCAATTTAATTTAATAATAAATAAATCAAACTCAAATACACAATCAATAATCAATAATTCACGAGTGTACATCCCTTTCCTAAGCAAGTCTCGTGAGTTTTGCTTCTTTGCTTCTCAAACAAATCACATGGAAACGCCCGAAGAGAATTCGTTGCGAGTAGGGGTGTAATCGAGTCGAATCGAGTCGATACAGTGAGGTGCTCGAGCTCGAGCTCGACTCGAAACTCGGTGCTCGATACTCGGCTCGAGCTCGATCGAGTCTTATTTTTTAAGCTCGAGCTCGGCTCGAGATCGAATTCGAGCTACTCGATTAGGCTCGATTAGGCTCGATTATATAAGCTCGATATTTTACTCGAACTCGATTAGGCTCGATTAGGCTCGATTAAGCTCGATTAGGCTCGATTAAGCTCGAATCATTATATAAATATTATTATATTATTAAAATATATAAAAACTCGATGCTCGATTAGGCTCGCGAGCTACTCGAGTAGGGTATTTAAGTGCTCGAATTCGGCTCGCTCGATAGCTCGAGTAGCTCGAGCTCGAGCTCGACTCGATTAAAATCGAGCCGAATTCGAGTTTTACTCGAGTCGAGCCCGAGTAGCTTGCGAGCACCATTGTATCGTTTACACCCCTAGTTGCGAGGGTAAGCATCTCTAGCGGTTTCACTTGGGCCTTATTATCCGAGTCGAGTGATGTTCGGAAGGTTTTGCTCAGGACCAGGAGTTCCAAAGTGCAATTTGTTAGGCCGCATTGAACTTGTAGCGGGGCCCATTTATATTGCCAGGTTTCCTCTCTGGGTTTCAATAGCCCCATCTCGTGTTCGGATTAATGATCAAATACAGAGCCCACTCAGATATAAGCCCGACGGGTCGTCTGTAGTTAGACGGAAAATCCGTCAAACCCGCCGTCTCCGGGTTTATTATTTATTTGAATTAATAATTCGTTAGTAATATCTGTTCCACTGGAAAGGAAATGGAAAGAAAAAAAGAAGGCGAATAAAAAAGAGAGAAAATTAGGAGGGATAGAGGGTCTACGCAGCGAACCAAGGCCTAATTGAATCCAACATTGATGCTCTCCCTTCCCTTTCTTCTAACTCCAATTCGTGTCTTGTTCTGCAAATTATTGCAAATTCTTAATTTTTAACCATTTTTTTTGGCTTCAAAGCCAAACTAAGCATAACGCCGAAAGGCAGGGAAAGAGAAAGGGAAGCGATGATAACGCGATCGAATTTAGCAGAGCAGTTGAGAGAGTATCAGATTCGATCTAAGCACGATTGGGCCTCCGTTTCGTTTTTCTCGTCAACGTCTAATCTCACGTCTTCTAGGTAAACCTAATCCATGATTTGCATTTCCGGTAACCTATTTTTCATAATTTTTCTTTATCGAATGTAAGGTTGAAAATTATGGACTTCGTTTTCCTGGTTTTGATTCGATAGCAAGATTTTCGTGCTTGGTTATGAAATGTTATCGATTGACTTAGATAAGCTAGGTTAAGAATTCTGCTGTAGCTTTTAGATTATGATATAT
This sequence comes from Firmiana major, assembly GCA_033439115.1. NCBI lineage: Eukaryota > Viridiplantae > Streptophyta > Magnoliopsida > Malvales > Malvaceae > Firmiana > Firmiana major. The sequence goes on along the minus strand of CM065907.1, from coordinate 353,248 downwards.
TTTTGAATTTCTTTGGAAATTTAGTTTCTTTTACAGAGGTCATTTTCTCATAATTGAGACATTTACTATGAATTGGAGGGGGAAAAAAGCTTGAAAGATTCTCATAGTAATTAAATTATCGGTTTGAAAATGTTAATGAAAATTTAGGTGGCCAAAGAAAGCGAAACTGACTCTGGATTTTATATAAACGGTTATTGAGTCCTTATGATGTGCATTAGACCCTCAAAAAAGGAAAGAAAAAGAAAATTTGAAATTTTTGATTCATTTTAATTTTCAGCAGAAATAGAAATTTACATTGCTGAAAGAAGCCTGGTGCCGGAGATGGGGGTAGAATTAGAGAATTCCTTGCTTAAAAAGTAGATGAATATAGCTTTTGGTTAATGCTGTACCAATGATTTTTAATTGTTAATATTTGTTATGCTGCTAATTTTGCTATGCCCTGTTTTTCTGCTTGTATTTCTACATTTTATATTTCAAATGACTGAATTGGGTGATTGGTGTGTAAAATAACTGTATGACAATAGGACCCTAGGAGTAAATGTGTGTGCTTAGATCTTGCTATTCACTCAGTTGTTATGATTGTGTATCATGCGTATCTCAAGGTTTTCCATAGCTTTTATTAAGTATCTATAAGATCAGAATGCTTGCAATTCTGCTGGGAATTGATGCTTATAGAATTGTTTGGATTTGCTCACATTATGGGGGCTTAGACTAGAAGTCCTTATCATCCAGATGCTAGCTCAGATTGAGAAGTGTCTTGGTAATAATATGTTGCCTTGGATCTGTGCTTTTGCAACACATGTTCATTAGAGATTTTCGTGTTACTTATGCATGGAAAATATTCCTGGCTTTGATATGCTTTTACTTTGTCCTAGTTCCAATGAGTTTTGACATGTTTGTAAAGTTAAGATTTAGATTAATAAATTTTATGAGGCAGGGGATTCCAACTTTTTGCTGGTAAAATAAATTAGAAAGCGTGATATCTAAAATAATTGTAGTTTTACTGTCCATTTGGTCTGCATTGTGCTATTTGCTCTTCTCTATCTCAGGATAAGGCCAATTCTAATAGTTGTGCTTTCTTTACTGTTTTTTGGTTGCAGGGTGGATGTTGTGGTCTTTGTTATATGGGAACTTGTTATTTTAGCTTTCCTGGTTTTTTCAGCTGTTTCGTTATATTTTAGGCATATACAACTTGCCTTTATCCTAGTATGCATCACCATGCTATTGCTTCTCGGCATGAAAATCACAAAGCAAGTGAGATTGGCAAGGAAAAAGAAAAGAAGGATGCTTCTTCCATTATCTATGTAGAACTCATGAAGGTTGAATTTGTTTAAAAGGAACCAACTTTGTCATTGTAAATTTGAGTTTTATTGATCATTGCATTTGGCCCATGCTTGCTCTTGTATATTGAAATATGTAATTGTGCTTGAAGCAAGCTGAAGGAAATATGATTTGATATGATCACCTGAGAAGTCGGTGAACCATGGCGAGTTATTGGTTTGAGATGGAAGGTTGGGATGCTCTAATTGAACTAGTAGCAGTTAGTTTCAAGGTATGGTGTCTTTCTCACTACCTTAGCGCTGTATGCATGGCTCTAAGAAACTATACTGGAATGCTAATCCGGTTGGGAATATAGTGAACGGTATTTTCCTTGTTTTGTAATTTGCTTAGACTTGGGTCGTAGCTTAAAAGACATCACAGGATAGAAATGAATGATGTGAGTGATTGAAACATTTTTGCATGTATGATTTACCTATACAGTTGATTTGCAACAGATCAATAATATATGTGATTTACAGTTTCCCAGTGGCCAGTAGATAGAAGAGTTGAATTCTTGAAAATGTTGGCTCATCATGTTTTACTATTGTGGATCTGTGTATTTAAGGCTTATAAAGATGAGAATCAGCAGATTTTCGCAAATTAACTAGGGATGTAGTTATGCTACTAAGTTTTGGAAAACAGGCATGTAAATGAGGCGATTTTATATATATTAGTTTAAATACGAGGTTTAATAGTATGTATATTCATCGGTGGAGCTCAAGCCAGTGCATGGGGGTTGTTAGATCATTCAAACAAGGTGCACATATTTGACATTGCTGCTTCCTTCACTGTGTGGGCATTCGCTTTAGGAGATTCAAGCTCAGTGCTGATAAGCGAGACCGATTATCCTGCTGCATAATTCAATGGGGTTTAAAGAAGTAAATTTCTATTCCATTGGTCACTAGGCCTCAAATTGCTCCAGTAGTCACCAAGGGACTGAGGACCATTCCTAACACTCCTAATGCCCGGTTGAGCCACCAATCTGGACTAAATTTCCGAGGTTTCTTGATTATCACCTACATGAGACGGGGATATGCCAAGGTGAGTGGTAAAGCAATCCCTCCAATCAACACCGCCAAGCTTGGCAAGAATGGTAATGCTACCGAAATAAAGAATGCCAAGCATCCGAAGAAAACTCTGATACCCGTGCGCAGCCATCGTGGACATGGCCTCTTCCATTTGCTTGTGAATCTGAACTCTAAATTGTCATATACGGGCATAGCATATATTTGGAATGAGCTGAGTCTGCTAATTACAACAAGAAGGCTTGTCAGCCCTAGAAGAAACTTCGATGTTTCGTGTACGTGGAATTTGTTCAATGCACTTAGCATCCCTCCATTTTCAGGTATCTGGAGATAAAACTAATATGTATTAGGCACAAGCAATTTATAGCCATGGCCCAAGTTTATTTAATAATTAATACCAAGGACGGCAATCTATCTTACCAAGTTCCCGTAAACCCAATAGCCACCGATTGCAAGGGGAAACAAGCAGGCTGCAACAATCAAGTAAGCGAACTTCACCCTTTCCACATAGGTAGACGGGAAGGATGCTTTCCAATGGAAGGCATTGTCCCCTGCGCAGGAGAAAGGAACCAATAAAGATTATTAAACCTTCTATGGATTACAAACCAGGGAGAGTCAATAATAACGACTAGATTGCGGCCTCTCAAAGCAAAGGCGATTATCCTAAGTGCGTTAAAAATACTGGAAAGCCTGGCCACTTCGGACTTTGCCTCAGGTGGGTCACAGGAAACGGCCTCTGGCCTACCTTGAACAATGGACACAATCAATATCAAACTGCAATTGCTGATGGCAGTGATTGCCCGGACCAGGGAAACTCCAGCAATTGAGTTCAAGTTGGGAAGTTCAGCCAGAATAATGGCTAAGCAAGTGAACAGCATGTACCACTCAACAACAGAGAGCGGCTTTAGACCACATGTGTTCCCGCAGACGATCTGGAAGAATATCTTCATTGTCCCACCTCCGATCATTATCAAGGTCACGCAGGTACCTCCTGATAGATACATGGTGCGGAAAAGAGCCAGCAGTTTTCCTAGTCTTTCTCCTGAATACAAAACACCCACATGCATAAAAACCATCGATTTTGCTTTCGTTAATTAAACCAAGATTCAAAAGAAAGAAATACTATTAATTCCCTTGCATAATTTTACCATGTGCATGCATACTGGTCGATGATTAATATGCCATGCCATAAATAGTCATCTCGTGCCGAAACTATGAAATAAGATTTGATTAGAGTCAACTGTTGTATCTATTACATTCCTAAGTCATAGAATTGAACTGAGGGTCTGAAAATGAATTGGTTAAGCTCGCATGGAGTCCAATTCCCTTTATCCCTCAATGTTTACACGAATACTCTTAGCTCTCTTACCAAAAGCTGCCATGGAAAGTCGGAGGTATCAGCTGTACCGCATCCCTGATTCTGATTCATGCAGCTGAATCAGTAACCATAGTGTGTATAATTGCCAAATAAAAGCCAGTGATAGACATGTAACACCCCAGACCCTGTAATAAGTTGCATATGCTGTTTAATTAATTTTCCTCCATTTTGTCTTAAGATGAAGAGAGTTTGGCAATTACTTACCAACCAAGAGTGGTGAAAGCTAGAGGAAGAACAAGCGCTTGAAATCCTATTACTGAACTCAGTGTGTGAAATGCTGAGTCGTATGCGTTACCATTTCTGGACTCTCTAATGGGAAGCCAAGCTTCTGTGGGTCAAGCTTGGTGAATTATCCAACTTCTTCCAAGTAACCTTGCATGCTTGCAATTGCCTTTTTCATGGGGCTTGCAACAGGAGTCATCATACGTGTAACAAAGGGGCTCTTGGGGATTTTGCGGAGCGAATCAAGCAGTGGTGGCCGAGTCCTTGATGGGCAACTGAGTTGAAGTAGAGGTGCTGCGACGACCAATGTTTCCAACCCCGGCCTCCTTGTTGCTGGGCTCGAGTGTCCTTCTACCAGCTCACCCATCATTGCCAAGTTATAAGCTCTCTTTCCTTTCCTCCTCTTTTCTTCTAGGAATATTACAGCGGAATTGCTATACTTCATAAAATGGTGATTGATCAAACAAAGTTCGATGAGGGGTTTGTTGAGCTCCTGACCAGCAGAGTTTGTTCCCCTCTACATATACTAGAGAAGATTCATGGAGAGAATCTGATCTCTGTTTTTGATTTGCACTGAAATAGTTGTTCTTCCTGTGCAACATGCTTTTGAAGTATAATTGACGTCGTGGTTGTTGTAGACGCTGAGTAGGTGAAAATGGAACCCAACAAGGTTCAATCAGTGGAGAATTTAATAAAGAGAAAGCTTTGACTGGCCCCATTTGGCTGTTGTACTCAAGATAACCCAACCAGTAAGTTTCCTAAACTTTCTTCTCTGCCTGCTTCGGGACCTTAATTCCGCATTACATCTGCTTCTTTCTATCATCATTTCATTCCCATCAATCTATAGCTATTTCTGATCACAATTTGAAAAAACAAGGTGAAATGTTTCATAGTCTTTCTTCTGATTGCCACCATTACAGTCTTCCTTTTAACTCTAAAATCCATAGAATCAGTGTTTGAATGATGTTGAATATTGATTCATGGGGTTGACCAAAATCAATTTAACTGACGGGATAAAAAGATGTGATACTGCCAACAATTTTCAGGCCGCTAGCTTAAAAGTTATACGATCATATTCCCCTTGCAACCTTTGCTCCTGCAATACCCAAAGGCTTGTCTACTTTCTTCGATTCTTCTTTTCTTTTCTTTTTCCTGTACACAAAGTGCTTTTATTTTGAATAATTTCCTTTGCTTTATCTGGTGGTATGGATGTTTAGTGCAATATTACATATCATTACAAAGGCATGTTAGTTCCTGTAGCAAGAATTAATGGTTAGGGAAAATCATGATAAGTCTCGCTCATATGGTTGGTGGACAATGGGAAAGCTGTATAACTAAGAACTACAAACAATGATTCCTGAACCTGAACCTGAACTTGTTCAGGACCTTCAGGTATATCTTTTCTGCATATTTCCTTTCTGAAAGTTGTTTTCTAGCTTTCTCCTTGTCCTTCCTACGGTGAAGCATCTCCCAAATCTATTTTCTCTACTTTATTACCTTGTCTTTTGCTGTGGAAGAGGAATCTGATAGATTCATACCTTTTATCAATGATTTTAATGTCGTGGAAGGCGTTCTTTTCATTTGTTTTAATTATTTCAAAGATAAGAGTAAATTACAATAATAATCTGCTGCATCAATATTATTTCTGAAAATATATAAGTTCAAGCAAATTGACAAACTGAAATGAAATAGGCCTATACCTTCCTAATTAATGATCAGTTCTAGTGAGGCTTGAAGAAGCTCACTTCAATACCTGTGTCAATCACAACATAAACCCCTGCTGCTATTAGTACAACGCTAAGAACAGTGCCTGAGAGCCCTAGTCCCCAGTTCAGCCACCACATTAGGCCGTACTTGTTAGGCTTCTTGATTTTTAGCCACATAAAACATGGATATGCAAAGGTCACCGGCACCGCAATTCCTCCTATCAAACCTGCTAGACTGCCCAAGAAAGGGATTGCCACTGCCACGAAAAAACAACCGTATCCGAACATAGCCCTGAACCCTGACCGAAGCCACCATGGACATGGCTTATTTTTCCATTTGGTGTACTTGGATTCCATGTCATCGAACATGGGCATACCATAGATTTGGAATGAGCTTACAGCGTTGATTATGACAAATAAGCTTGTCAGTGCTAGAACAGCTTGTGAAGTGTCACGTCCATGGTACTGATATATTGCCGTCAGCATTCCACCATTTGCAGGTATCTGAAATTGAGAGAACAGCATAACATTGATTAAGCGGTTGGTTGATGCTGAGGAAATGAAAATAGAACATGAATTTTAGTTTACAAGGGCATACCTTGTGACCATAAGCCCAATATCCTCCAATTGCGAGGGGAAACAGGCACATTGCAATGATCAAATATGCAACTTTAACCCCTCTCCACATTGGCATCTTAGATGGCTTCTTTTCAGTGGAAGGCATGGTGGCCTGTGTAAAAGGAAAATCACATCAACAAGGGTAGCCTTTTGACTGCACTGCATTCTCTTTTCTTCCTTTGAATTCACTCTCAAGAAAATCTTTTCCTACTACTAATTTTTATTCAAAAGCATAAAAGTAATTTGCAATTTGGTTTAAATTATGAGATTGAATATTGTAAACATTATCTTTCTTTTAACTTTATGAAAGATTTGATAGTGATAGAGATAGAATATAACCGATGCACAATCTCTGTTTCCTTTTACCAAGCATTTTGAATCTCTCCTTACAATGCCAACAAATGACTGCAAGTGGCAGTAGTTTTCCCAATTTTTTTTTTATTACCTAATGTATTTCAAGTATTTAGAGTATTACTAGTTTGTTTGAAGGGGAATGTTCTATCAAAGCACAGTAAAAATAAGGTTAATCGAGGAAGAAAGATTTGTAACGTAATTATTAGTAGCTAGCGTCAATGGTAGCTTGAGTGGGTAACTAACAAGAAGTCCGGAACTGAAGATCCACAGTTTTAGCTCATGAGGCTACAGAGACGGAGCCCTTACGCATAGGCCCATAATGGCCTGGCTGCTACTGGCCAACGGACCTTTTCAAGGAAGATGTTTCCATGGAAATGGGTTGGTCCTCACAGCTGTCTTCTTTCGACGAAAGAAAGAGGAGGAAAATTTTTTAGGGAAAAGAAACAATGGTGTACCTGAATTTCAAGCGTAAGATTGTGGCCCCTAAAGGCAAAAGCAATGATCCCCAGGGCATTTAGAACGCTGAAAATCATAGCCACGTTGCCTTCTTCTTTAACTGGGTCGTAAGACACGCCATCCAGCCTTCCTTCAGTGACAGAAATCATCCACATCATCGTGCAGTAGCCAATGGCAGTGACAGCACCAACAAGAGAGACACCAGCGATGGAATTCAAGTTGGGTAACTGGGAAAGGACGACTGCTGCACATGTGAACACTAAATACCACTCCACTGTCGTCAACGGCTTCGCAGAGCAATGCCCACAAACAATTTGGAAGAAAAGCTTCATGGTTGAACCACCAACGATGATGAGGGCAACACATGTGCCTCCTGATAAATACATGATTGGAAACAGGGCGAACAGCTTGCCCATTCTCTCACCTGTACAAAGGGAATGCGTCAGGATATGAAATTTCGATATTGTGTATAGAAATGAGAGACCATTTCCTGACGAAGTAACTCAGATTGCATAGTTTTATGTATTTTTTTTTTTTTACTTAAATTTCAGCTGGTTTTATGCTTCTGCTTAGGTAAGTTTGGAAATGAGTTTGGAGTTTGGGCACGGGATGAGAAAATGGCTTTTTCCTTTTCACTTGTTAAATCAAAAGAACCTCTAAACTAGTTTTAACGCCATAGAAATGTAGGTCATGTTTATTAGTAGTAAGTCAACAGTTAGAGGAAAAGTTCACTTTACGGGCACGGGATGAAGCATCTTTATGCTTTGTTATCACATGCGCGATCACTTCAATTTTCTGATGCAACAAACTGCAGTGAAAAAGTATAGGAGGAAATTAAATAACTAAAGAAGATATACTGACCAAAAGTGGCACTGAAGAGTTGGAGATATCTGCTATAGCGCATCCCAGTTTCCGCAGATTCATGAAGCTTGGCCAATATCCAGAGCGTGTAAAGCTGCCATGTGAAAGCCAATGTCAAGCTTATGATTCCCCATTTCCTGCAGCCCAAGAACATTAAAAAATGAAATCATTCTTAACATTAAAGCTATCGATTTCAAATATGCAGATGAAACTCTTTAAGTTCCATGAACTCTAAGGCCGTAGTGGCTGCCCAAGTGCTCATACTGTTATGGATATTCTTGTCTACAAGTGCTTGACATAAGAAGTGAAAGCATACCACCCAAGAATGGTGAAGGCCACTGGAAGAACAAGGGCTTGAATCCCAATTCCGGAGCAAAGAGTGTGAAATGCAGCATAGTAGGCATTCCCCTTTCTTGACTCAGTGATGGGAAGCCATGCATCCTGAGGGTCAAGCTTGGTGAGTTTGATAGCCTTCCTAATTGGACTACCCAAGGGGCTGAGGAAGTTGGGAGCTTGGGATGATTTTTGTGTTCTGTTTGCTTCATCTTTATCTTGTTCTGCAGATAGCAACAGCGGATTTCTTGACAAAGAAGGCGAATTGTACTGCGTCTGCATAGGAGGGGCCTGCTGTATGGCCTGTGCCTCAGAATCTATCCCATGCTTTGGAGGAGGAATGGCAGAACCGTCTTCAACTACTTCACCCATCTCTCTCTTTTTTTCCTCAAGTCTTCACTCAGACACTTTCACACAATAAATGGGCCAACGACTAATTTATAGTTGTTTCATGCAAAGGATGTCAAAAGCTTGGAAACAAGTAATAAAAGGATAGACAGTTACTTTCATTGATATTTATTAGTGGTAAACAAAGTTGGAGTGGACAACTTTTGTTGACCGGCAGCTCATTATTAAAACAGCAAAATGAACTATCAACCGGCTGTTTTTCCAAGTTCTCTCCTTTTCACCCAATTTTTAAGCACTTCCTTTAGTGAAGTTCTCTTCCATTTGACTTAGACCATCATTTATGTTCTTTAACCATTAACAATTTTGACTTTATAAAATCTTCTCAAATTTACATTATAAGAGTTCTAGATGGCTTGCGAATCTTTATTATATATTTTCCTTTGTGTTTCAATCATTTTCCTCTCCATCGGACTTTCCCACCATTTGCCATAAAGACTTTTATTGCATCGACTTCTGTGTAGCACATTTGAAATTATGACATTCTCCCTTGGACTTGTTAAGCACTGCAAAGCCCTTGTTTTGCATTTCCTACTTTCTTGAATCTTGGTAGCTTTCCCCCTTCTAGGCCACCTAAGCAGAAGGTGCTCCCATGTTCACGGTTTGGTTGAAGAATCCATAGCTTTTTTACGTGGGTTCACACTGATTTGCACCCAACATCTCGAAGCTTTGAACAGAAAAAAAGAAAAAAGAAAAAGAGTATACTGCAATTATTTTCTTGTCCATCTGATTTTGAGTTTTGACTAAGAAAATATTATATAAGTAGGCCGTTAAAAGAAATGAAGTGAGGCGGACGGGGCAAGAGAAAGAAGGCCCATTTCGCTGTCTAGACCGAGGAAGGTAAAGGTTTGTTCCGCTCCCTTACTATTTGAATCACCCTATCTTTAGGGTGCTATTGAAGATGGCAGATTGATGCTGAAAATCATGGGCCTTTGCAAGAATTTATGGGCTACATTCTTTCTCTGCTAAGGAAAAATCCTTCCGAGAATGTAATCAAAGCTTTAGCTAGCGTCCATGTCTACTTGTAAGGGAGCTTCGTTGTCTTCTTTCCTTCCTCTCATTCATGCTCATAAGTGGTGGCCAGGGTGAGCATTAATCAACAGTTATAGCTCACTACTCATCGGCTTTAGCAACCCACGATCCACTTGCAACTCCAGAGTTTCGTTTTTATTCTTTAGTTTACAAGCCCATTCCCAAAACGAGAGATAATGAAAGGGATATAGATCGTCCTGAACCTAGCTCATTTGAATTGATATTGCGAGAGTTAACTTCCATCTACTTAACATTAACTCGTGTTAAATTCGCTTCCTAGCTTTGTAACATAACATTTTCGGATACCAAATTGCTTATATCTTGACACACTTAAAAACAACAGGGCTTTTTTATCAGGCTAAAAAACCAGATTTTAGCTTTATTTATATTTTTTGGGCCCTAATTATGATATTGTAGTTACAAATGACCCAAACCAACCGTCCTTGGTGATGGATCGAAAATGTCCACGATCAAATCATAATCACAGAAAGAAAGTTTCATTACAGCATGAAAATGAAAATAATACGGATTGGAATATAATCTAATGCTAACAGAACCATCATTATTACTGCTCTTTGACTATGTTCAGAGGGAAGCCTAAACCAAAACCGTTCAAAGCTTGGAGGTTGCGAGCTTGATTAGATCCTTCCTAAGAATCTTGCCCGATGGATTCTTGGGTATTGATGCTACGAATGCCACTTTCCGGATTCTTTTGTATGGAGCGACCTGTACATTTAGCAGCATAATATCATGTAGCAGGTTGATTTTTTTTTTTTTTTAATTTTAAGTGAAAGCCTCTAATAGAGTTAACTCAATTGCATTCTGGCGTTAATACTTAATACATACCTGTTTGGTCACAAAATCCATGACTGCACTCTCAGATATATTGCTTCCGGGTTTTCTTACCACATATGCCATGGGAAACTGGCCGACGTCCTTATCAGGAAACCTGGGACAACAAAAAACAGAGTAAATTCATGCTCCTGCTTTTGAAGAAAATAGAAAAAGATTAATTAAATATAATTTTCTTTGCATATGTAAACGTAGTTTAGATATGTGCTGATCCAATCGAGAAAAATAAAGGAAAAGGCAAGTATTTCAGCACAAGAAACAGAATTTCAAGCCATTCGTATCAATGAAGAGGAAGACTTACGGTATAACCGCAGCATCTAGAATTTCGGGGTGGGAAAGGAGCAATGCCTCAAGTTCTGCTGGAGGAACCTGCCAAATCACCACAAAACCATCTTGAGTATCCTGAATTCTATATGACTAAATGCAAAGTAAGGCCAATTTTGGTGAGCCAGGTGGGGTTCTATTCACCTGATATCCCTTGTACTTAATCAGCTCCTTCAACCTGTCAACTACAAAAATGAAACCATCCTCATCGATATAGCATAAATCTCCAGTCCTCAGCCACCCCTCTGAATCAAGAGTTGATGTTGTTGCTTCTGGATTACTGAAATAGCCTACATAGCAGGTAACTAAATAAGCATAAAAGAAAGGGAATATTATCCAATTAATACCAAAAATGGAACACAGCCAATTAATTCTGCCCTAAGAGAGAAATAGACTATACAGCCAATAATATCACTGTCACACTTCTTTAGTTCTCTGTGGTAACGGGGATGCCAGAAATACAGCCAACTGCATAACCCTTCCCTTAGCCTATGTATCCACTATATGACATGAATAACAGGTATTGCCAGTATTTACAGCAATAACAAGAGAACTCTTGAATCTTAAATTCTTATAGAAACCTGAATGGCTGCCTTAGGAAACGAATCAAATCAAAGAGACAGAGACTCCAGCCCCTGTTAAAATGGCTGTGCAAATTCTGGATCCATAAAAGAATATACTTTGGTAAGGAATAAAATACAAGTAATACTTCTATGTAATTTCAGGTGGCGGGCACTGTCAAGTCAGCCGCCAACCCTCAAAAACTATAATCTAAACAACGCGTTCAACATGCCAGAATATATAAACAAATGCCTCAAGACTTATCCGTTTTTCTAATTCTTACTGGTCAGATTGCAGAGATGTATGATTAATACATACCAGCATCCTACCACAAAAAGCCAGAATATGGCAAAGCAAAAGGGACTTTTTCCCTTTCTTTTTTTTTTTTAATTATTACCATTAGAGGATAAAAATAATTTAGTACCTTTCATAATGGAGGGACCCCTAAGCCAAAGCTCACCCGTCTGATTAATCGTCAAAGCCTTACCACTATCCGGGTCCACAATCTTAGCCTCCATGCTCGGCGACAACAACCCTGCCGTACCATACCTCCGACTCTCCTCCGACGAGTCTGTGGACGCACCAATCCCAGTTGACTCTGTCAAACCGTACCCTTGAAGAATTTTTACATTCGGATACTTCTCTAGAAACCCCTCAATCACTTCCTTACTCAGCGGAGCCCCACCTGACAACGCCGAATGCAACGAACTCAAATCATAGTTTTTCCGTATCTGATCCGCCGCGTTTACCATTGCAACGAGTATTGGCGGCACGAGAGGGAGGTAGGTGGCCCGGTACTTCTCGATCGCTGATAGCATGTCCCGCATCTCGAACTTTGATAAAACTATGATTGTTGATCCTGACGCTAGCAGCCCCGTGGCAAACGCTACTAGGCCATAGATGTGAAACATAGGAACCGTGCAGATAAACCTTTGCTCTCCTTCGTCTAGGCTGAACCTGTTTAGCACTGTTTGAACCATCGCTATCAGGCTTCTATGAGACGAAATCACTCCCTTGCTAGCACCTGTTGTACCGGACGAATAAAGCAGAGTGGCCGTGTCATCCTGGTTGACTCGGTCCCTAACTCGACTCCCACTCGGTTCCATCTTCATCATCTGATGTAAAGTTGTTACAATCTTCACTTCCCCAACGTTGCTTTTCACGTGATCATCTAGAAGCACGATGGGCATGGTTGACCCGGCTAGTTTAGGGAGGAGTTGAGGAATGGTAAAGGCGAGAACGGGCTTTGAATCGGCGATTTGCTTTCCAATTTCAGCAGGCGTGTTGAGAGGGTTTGTGGTGGTTATGATAGCGCCAAGGGACATAACAGAGAGGCAAACAATGGGGAAGAAGATGGAGTTCGGTGAAAGGAGAAGGACGACATGTCCTTTCCGGATTCCCATGTCGGAAAGACACGTGGCTACAGAATCAACCGCTCGCCAAAGTTCCGAGAAGGTTAGTTGGCGGCCAGTACCGGCGTCGATAAAGGCAACTTTACCGTGGTGGGCCCGTGCCGAGATGAATGTGGTGACATCGAGGGAATCGTTCCTGGGGAGAGGAATGGGTTTGCGTTTGCTGTAGAAGGTTGAAGTCGATCTGCAAAAGCCACTCCTCGTGTCGATTGTTGAGTTGATATGTTGCGCCATGGTTTTGAAATTCTCCAGCACTGAAAGTGTTTAGATCTGTACTTTCTCGCGAGGGTGGTGTCGGCTCAAGGCTGGCGAATCATTTTATACTGTAATATGGAAGGGAGTTGAGCAAGTTTGACTTTGACTGAAGCTGCAGCCGTGGTCGGCAGCCTTCGCTGGCAAGATGAAGATCGTAGGATGGTAACAAATTTAGGAAATCGAAGTTTTGACCGCACGATCAAATGCAGAGTTGAGGAACGTTTTTATTAGTGTTTGGGCACGTGTGAATTATCTGTTTTTGTCACGCTGACTGACTCACATCGTACTGCCAGTGCCGCCATTACCATACGAGGTCCTACTCTACTCTTCCGATTTTGTGAACGGTTTCTATACGGGATCCAGTGAGGAAGTAAGATTCTAAACTTTCAACAAAAGATATTACACACTGCAATGCGTATGCGGTGAGAAATTAAGGAAAGTGCACTACAATTTTTTTTTTTTAAACACGGAAAATGCTGTGCACAATAGAAAGGAATGTACTATCCGGCCCGCAGATGATACAAGGCCCAGCCAGCCGAGTGGCAATAAAGGCCTCTAAAGGCTAAAACCACGTTTCCACTCCATCCAAGAAAAGTTATGTAAAGTGTGAGCTTAATCCATGAAAATAATGACCCAAAAGCTCGTATCGGAAACTAGTTCAGGATCCGGTCCAGAACTCATAAGATTCGGGCCCTTAGTTGTGGTTAATGATCGATTTCACATCCAACGGTTGGAAATCAAAGCAACTGGCAATCAAGTGATCGGCTGCACTGTGGAGTCGAGCCAGAAGATTTGCCGCTGCGAACATTTTGGACCATTTCTAGTGATTTAGGGTTTGTTGACGGAGAGAAAGAGAGATGGCAGGAGGCCATGGAGGGAGCACAACTTACAAAGGTGTTACTTTGCATCGCCCAAAGAGATGGCATGTCGTAACCGGCAAGGGCTTGTGCGCCGTCATGTGGTAATTTTTTTTTCTTTACTTTGAATTAATCTGAATCTTGATTGTTATATTTTGCATCAATCTGTTGTTTTAAATTGCCTAATTGTTTATAACTCGCTTAATTATAATCCCAATCTGCCAGCTTTGCTTTATTTGATTTAGTTTATTGAATGATGCTGTTACGTTATTGGGCAAATTGGGTGCAAATTCAATTAGCATAGCTGAAGAAGTCATGGATTTGCCTTGAAAGTGGAAAGTTAATTCTTGAGAACTGGGGGTTTAGCTGAAAAATATAGTACAGTAAAGGCTCGAATTTGGACGAAATTAATTTGATTCTCGTAGGTTTTTTTTTTTTTCCCCCTTGCAGATTCTCATAGGCTTTAATGTCTTAAGTTTCACTTGTTTGCCTGGTTAGGTTGGAGATTTTTTAATTAAGGATTATGTATATTGTCGGTTGTGTTCTGCTTCAAATATATCTTTTCTATATTATACTTCTGATCGATTGATAATAACCAGAAAAGTTTCTTGCAAACATTAATAAAGATGATATTGAAATGCTGGTGGATTTTCTGAAGTCTCTCGAAATTTGGTGTTTCAGGTTTTGGGTCTTGTACAGGGCTAAGCAAGATGGTCCTGTAGTATTGGTAAGAAGTAGTACCACTTTTCAGCATTTTTCATAATCAGCATTCAGCCCCTATATGCTGTAACTTGATTTCATGCTTAAGCTGACTTTTTCTATGCGTCTTTTAGGGTTGGCGACACCCTTGGGAGGGCCATGATGACCATTCTCACGGCCATGGAGACAAGCATTAGGTACTGTTATTCTTTATGTGATTGCTTAACTTGACTTGTCTAGTTTCCTTGATGCTAGAAAACTTGATTTTGTTTTTCTGTGATAGGAGTTTATTATAGAAAACTTGATTTTGTTTTCCTGTAATAGAAGTTTTTAATGAAATTCAATGGGTCGTTGCATGAAGATATGTGACTGTATATTTTGTGCTTTAAGCATAAATAACTTGAAGGCATTAAGGTCTCTTATACTGGTCCTGTAATTGATGGCATTTGCTTATATATTTACAAGGATCATTATTAAAGCAAGAATAGAAAAGTGATAAACAGAGATTAGCATAGGCAGTATTAGATATGTATTTTTTACTTATTTTTTAATTGCTTATTATGTCACTAAGTTAGGTGGTTGTAGGATGTTAACATTCATTTTGATTTGCTGGTAAATTATCAGATCTTTAGCCCCTTTTCATGTGTTTGTTGGCAATTAAGATGTGCACATAGTTTGTTGCAGACTTGCAGTACTCTTCATAAGTTCTTGTTTTTATATTTTTACTGTAAGAATGCATTATCACACGAAAGAAACTTGTTTTCCATTTCAGTGATTACTGACACCATGTTCGGCGCATGAGGAACATTATCTGATTAGAGGTTGCTGGTGCAGATGCTGGTTTGAATTATCATCTGTTAATTTCTTTTGTTTCAATAAAGTGATTGTGAAAAGAGATTGTAAGCATAATGAGATGAAAAATGAGACTCCATTTCAACATTATGGTTTTTTCTTTGTAAACATGGAATTTTCTGATGATTGAATGTGCTTTTTCTGCACCTCTTATTCAGCTGAATTTATATATAGGCTCAGTTGAAGTATTATTGATATTAACCTTAGTAAATCACTGTGCCCTATATAGCAAATTACCATTCAACTGCTATGGATCTCAGTATCGGGACTAAACGTTGGCATGATGTCTTAGTATGTAGGCCTGACTGTGATTTGATGTACTCATCATCTGGAAAGCAAGTTACTAGTTTGCTCAGACATTGGTTTTTCAATTATGGTTATTGTTGTTAGGACACTTTCTGTTTCCTAGAATGAACTTACAGACAGCACTTACTGCCCTGTCCCGTTATGAGTGCAAGACTTCACCTCTCTTCTATGGCTAAGTGAGAACGCCCATTTTGGTGACGTATCGCCATGGCATACTCATTTTGGGGAAACAGTGAACTACCTATGGTTTTTCCTTTCCGGTTAGCACGAGTTGATTCACATTGGCCTCCTTGCAGTCATCTCATAACGGGGCCTTCTCCGCACCACATTCTAAGTAACTATGTTGGATGGCTTGGCTGGCATATAGCTAGACATGTGCGATCAATTATCGATTTATGCAATGTCAATCAAACATCATTGCATACAAATTTAATTTGTTTTGTTGCTTAACATAATAGCATATGCTTTAACCACTGCTGGAATGGAAGCTTAGAAGGATCAGACATCACTGCATACAAACTTAATTTGTTTTGTTGCATAACATAATAGCATGCTTTAACCACTGCTGGAATGGAAGCTTAGAAGGATCAGACTCCCGAAATGAGATCAAGAATCTAGCTGTTCGAAGAATTTTATCGTGAGTTCAACATCACGCAATTGAGAAGAAACCTTCATTGTCCAGCTAGACATAGTAAGCATTCACATGGGCATGGCAATGAAAAATAAGAAAGAAATAGAATATTCAAACAGCTTAAATTAAGTTATTAAACACCGATGCTTGTGATTAGCTGACTTTTGTGCTTAACTCAGAAGGGCTTGCGGTGCTTACCTTCAATGACGTTTCACAGCTTATTATCCAAGTTAATAATAGAACAGATATACATTGAACATTAAAATTGGATTTTGAATATTAACTTGATGATATTATGATTATTAACTTTTCGGAAATGGGATTTTAGCAAAATTTTAAACTAGATGTTTTTCTTTTAGCTTATTAGAAAATAGTACGTAGTGCTGTTAAATATATGGATAATGAAACTGAAAAGAAAAGATGAAGTTTGCAATTAAGACTGCGCAATCTTATTGAATAGAGTCAAAGAATACAATATCTTTTGGTTATTCAATTACTAAATCTGGCAATATATATCTACCAAGCTTTAGCATGACAACTGAGAGTTAGCAAACTGTAAAAACACTGATTGCCGATCATGCGTTGCCACAGGAAAAGAATAGTTATACATGGTGTCTCAATTAGTTGGTAAGTATGTTAAGAAGTAGAACTCTCGTCTGGATCAAACGTCTAAACATGCACTCTACCTCAGCTTCAAGATCCTCAATCGTTATTTCCACTGCCTCCAATCTTTTATTTGCACTTTGAACTGCCATTTCATCGCTTATATCATAAAAATTATGGCAACTCGATCGCATGAACCTTGAGGCGAAAGACCCTTTAGCTGATTTTCTCTCCAACCAGGGAATAGAAATGAGAGACAGTAGAGATTCCACCACAGATATAGCTGTTACTCTCACTTCTCTTAGCACATCGACAACCTTCAACAGATTTTCGTCAATAGGTGACATGTCAGAAGTGATAGACTTATTTCTCATCCCTTTTAGCGACTGCAAGCACTTGAGGGTCTCTTTCTTTAGCTTCTTTGCATACTGGTTATACACTGCAATTTTGGTTACAATATCGGCCTCGTCGGTGCTTACTCTGCGCAAAGTGAATTGGAGGTCTTGTACATGTTCTTTGACAAGCAAAAGAACATCTCTGGAAATGCCACAAACGTCCAACATTCTCAGAGATGATTCCGAGACTTGATGAACCCATTTTTCTTGACCCTGGTGAACAAGAGCCTGCTTGATAATTGGTGAGTGAAGGAGGTCATTAGCGGAGTTATGTAAGTCTCTAAGAGCATTGAAATTCAGGTTTTCCATTGTCGAAAACAAATAAATTAACAAGAACCAATGAAGTGTAAGTCTTTGAGGAGAATTTGAGTTCGTGTGGATCAATTCAGGCTAATGGGGCTACGAAGGCCTATATAAAGTCCTCACCAATCACCATGACTTCATAGTGATTCTATAAAAGACAACTTATCGTAAAATAGATCTCAGATCTCGAGGAAAAGGACTATGAAGTCTCCTTCAGAGTACGGACTGGGACAATTGGAAACAGCTAAGTGACCAAATGTGTCTGCAGGAACCTTCCGCACGCGATGGAGAAACAGAAGGCGTTTCAGAGTTGTTAGGATAATGTCGTTGCATGTTGGTGACATCGACTGATAAAGAAAAGAATGCATGCACGAGCGTAGGATGCCAGCTTGTGTTCAATTCTTACAAGGAAGAGACAACAGGATTAAACAATTAGTAATTTAATTAGTACTTGTCTTTTTACATGTTACTCGTTTCTGTTTTTGTCTTTCTCGTAATCAACTGTGCATGGTTCTGTTTTCTCTTAATACAACACAAAATCTGAAGTTAAGATTCGCAGTTCTGGTGAGGAACTTCCAGGAAATTGTTGCGAAGGTTCCTTCATAAATGTATATACTTCATTCGACAGAATGTAATACTTTACTAGGAGAAATGAAGTGGATTATAGTTTATAATATGCTAGCCATATTTCCAGATTGGCAAAGCTGACATTCCATAAAAATGACATTCCATTTGGGTAAGATGGCAAAGCTGAAAACTCACTGCAACTCTATGGCTTGGTTTCCTGCATTACCGTTATGCTTTGCAGATTTCTCAGCGGTTAACTTAAGCCAATCTAGTAACTGTTATACCTCAGATGAGAAGAGAAGAAGAACAGCTTACCTAGAATTTTTTTTCCTTCATTTTTAACATTTTACTTTGGATTTGTTTCAACCGGGCTTCAAATTGAATTGAGCCCACGCCGACAATCAGATAAAGAGGGAGTGGTATCAAAAGGCCCATCCACATGTTCCGCTAGTTTGGTTGAATGAGCCCAACGTTACGTACGAAATGATTAACGAGAAAGGAAAGGTTGCAGTACTTCAAGTTCCACTGTTCCAGATTTCAACGTAGATCATGGTAATCTGATGTATGTGTTTAGTGAAAAACGAGAATGACAATTCTATAAACTCTTCATTCAGTAGGTTTTAACTCGCAATAATCTAAATCATTCATCCGATAATTATTGTTCAAAAGTGTTTTATGGCGGCTTTCATATATTGACTCAGCTAACCACTTCTGCTAAGACTTAGTACAAGATAAAGCAAAAGAGACTAGTATTCGTTAATTTAGTGATAACGATTTTCGGGTTTGCTTTAAGATATATGCATAAATTACTATAAAGATATCCACTTGATGTATTATGCAGGCAGATAACTTTCTCATCTCAGCTCTGAAAGAAGCATGATGTATGCTCTATTTGCACAAGAAAACAAGGAATAAAAAAATAAAAAATAAAAAAAAATTAGTTAATTACATTACAAGGGTCAGAAAGGCATAAATTAACAATGAGGTTTAAGAAATCATTAAATTCCGCGAAGAATTTAGTCATACTGACTTCTTACTGTTTTTTTTTCCCTGGACGGGGGCAGAAATGTTAACCTAATTTCAAAGTACAGATCATTCGTAACAAGGATGGTTTGGTTGAAAACATTAAATTCCCTTTCAGAACTCGAAAGCCTCCTCCAAGAAGTCCAAGTATCTAGCCTGTGAAAACTCAAGAAGTCAAATTTGTTTGGTCTAAATTAGACTATGGAAACTTAAGAAGATAGGCGGCAGCAGGCAGCATTAGAGTGATGCCTGCTCTGTGGTAATCAAACCCATGACTTGTCACTTACTTAGAGCCATCATCACCGACCAAAAAGCTTAATATAACAGCTTTTCTCTCCAAGAGTCAGCGTCTACCACCTTTGAGGAAGATCAGAGTAAGAAAGGCCAGGAGAAGGACCGAGGATTCTACTTCAATTATTAATTGCCGCAAAAAAATCTACTACTTTATTAATTGTTAGGTTGTGATGCAATGCAACTGGGAATCAAAAAGGTTCAAGTGAAGGTCGTTTTCCTGTCAAGAAATTCCTGGAAAAGTTGTACACGGAAATATAAAAGAAGAAAGCTAGCTAGCCTAGGTCCAACGAATGAGCCTCTGTTCTGATATTGGAAAGAAAAATCATGAAAACCAGATGACCACCGATTGACCACGTGAGAGGATGGTTGGATCGATACCAATGGCAGCGATCTCACAATTCAAAAACAAAAACCATATATTTATACAAATTAACCTTAGTCTCAGAAGAGAATTGGTAGCTTGCTTACACTAACATGACGTTAACAACTGAAGATATAGGTATATGTGACTTGTTTGGAAAGAATAAAAAGAAAATTGTTGAGAAATTATACTTAAAAAGCTATACACGTGTGGCCAGACTTTGTGGTTTAAATCTGAAAACTAAAATAATTTCTGCTATTTTCTCTGTCCTTTTGGACCCTTTCAACAAAGCGGTGGTTAACCATGGAAGTACAGGAATTAAAGAATTGCCGAAATCAATAATATTCCTTAAGTCTGAATGTGTTGGTGGTTGGGGTGGGAGCCCCGGTGAAGTTGAAGATGAAATGACAGGTCCAACACCTACGATTCAGTACTGATTGGTTCAAAAAGTTGAAATTCATGTTGAAGATAAGACTTCTCATCGTATTTTTTTCTATTTAATTTATTTTTTAGTTGAACAAAATGATAAGTATGCCACTTTTTCTTGCAAAAACTTTGAATTTTTTCGGATTCTTATTCATATTTGTCGGTAAGGTAATTGGATAGTGAACGAAATAATTAATTTTTAGATACAATAGGGGTAATATGATATAAAATAATAAAAAATACAAATTAAAATTTAATAAAAATTATATATTAATTTCAAATTTTAAAAATATATCCTATTTTTAATACACCAATATAAACTTTAATACAATATATTTCAACAGAACATAAACACATATAATATAAAAAAAAAAAATTACCCTATCTAAATGTAATTATTATTTTCCAAATTCCCCAAAGTAATCAAAATTCGCTTTGATTTGTCAAGTCAAAATTTTAATTTCTGGCTTCAATTAATTAAGAAAGCTCCTAGGCCCATCTAGCTAGCAGCATCATTGATGAATATAAAAAAGGAATGTAAGCCTAAAATTGTCGGTTGCAACTTGTAAAGTTGAACAAGAATCGATAACCAAACGTTCCTTATCTTTTGCACGTGTGGCAATGTTGTTCGGTCGTGGTACGGATTAAAAGATTGGCCTCGCGAGCATTAAAAACCAGCGTAAGGTCGAATTTGAAGCTAACCAATGGGCCTCCAATTTCCCAGCTTCCCTCCCTCTTGGGGTCCACCCAGCTTACTCACACCGCGTAACCCTTGCCTACATATTATTACTACCAGTTGGCTCGCACATCCATCCTTTCATTTCGCTTCTCAGTTTATCAAGGTAAAAAGGAAAAAAAAAAAAAAAATTGTCTTTAAGTAGTTTTCTCACATAAGTTCAAATTTTCGTTGTTCATCAAGTATTCTACGCTCGTTCTCGCATTCCTAGTCGAAATAAGGGAACAAAATCTGTAGTCCGTACAATATGACTCAATAAAAGACAGTTAAACTGGTGGCCTGTATTTTTGTTCACATCCATGGTTTTAATGTAAAAAGCTAAGACAAAATAACGGCAATAGTTTCCTTTTACTGCTCAAATAATGGCCAACTATGCACACATCACAAGTGGTAGTTATTCAAAAATTATTTACGTAGGACTCACTACATATATTAATTAATTATATATTATAAGTTATTTAATTTATTTAGTTCATTTAAAAGTAATCAAATAAAGTTATTGGACTTTAAAACATCTCAATTAGTATAGATTTTGTAATATGTAGATACCCAATATTTTAATGATAGATCAAAATAGGATAAAGTATACTACAGTTATAAATAGGTTATGATCTCCAGTCTAAATGTTAATTTTTTCATTATCATATTTTATCACTGAGTGAGTCAGAGTTTTAAAGTAAGGTTTAGAAATGGAAGACTGCTAACCCTAATATATTCATTCCAATAGATTCAAGTATGTTTCTATATTCTAATTTTCTTAATGATTGAACATGAGATCCTGGGTACGGATATTATGTAATTAAAATTTTTAAAAGTGATATCAAGAGTCAATTCATGTTTAATCATTAAGAATTAAAATTATTATTTGAAACATTAGGCTTTTATTCTCTATAAAATAAAGGTTAAAAATTTGTAAATAATTTTGGGAGTTAGTTTCATATTTCAAGTAATCGAGAGTTTTAATTCTTTAAATTGCGAATTGAAAATTCAACCAAAACATTTATTTTGGATATGTTTTGATTTAAATTGATGAATGATAATTGTTTTTTGTGACTTTTATGGTTGAAACATAGTTACAAGTTTAATAAATTTTCATTTTGGTTGAAAGAAAATTAAGAACATAAAGATTGGGTTTTAATGGTGGATTCTTGTTGGCTTGATTTGTCTCAATTCTTTGATATATTCACCCATTTTTTTATGTGTATTGTAAAATACATATTTAATTTTAATTATTCAAAGTTAATTTGGTGAAAATAAGTCTAAAAAGTTGTTAAAAATTTGAAAAACAAATCCGAAACGGGTTTGTTTTGCATTCAGTCGGGTCAAACTGACCGGTTAGAGGTTAAAGAAGTTGGGAGATCCTGACGCGCCGCCATCCAGTAGCCCGACGACCACCGTTTTCTCCATTTTGGAATAAAATTTGATTTTAAAATTTTTGGTGATTTTTCTAAAATTTTTAAAAATTATTAAATATTTATTATTTAATATTTTGTATTATTTGAATTAAAATTGCATGTTATGCATATCATTATTGTTGTTTTACTTCATGGTAATATGTTTTATGATATTCTAAATTGATTGACAATATGTACTCTACTTGAAATTGTCAATAAACTTATGTATTCTCATCTATAAATATGTGCATATTTTATGAAAAATAAAGTTTCAAAATAAATTAAATTGATATAATATGTCACCAAAGTGACCTCTTTTATGTTAATTTATTTATTTTGAAAAATAAGATTTTCATTAAGGAATTTATATGACAGTGTATTTTAATTCATGCAAAAAATAATCGGTCCAGAGGAAGATTATTTTTTTTCCGAATTATTAACACACAAGTTAGTAAAAATGTGATAAAATTTTTTTTTACCATGTATGCAATATGTTGGTCTAAAGAAAGGTGTATTGTTGGCATGATTTAGTTATCAATATTTACTAATAAAGTTTAAGAGTACCGCGTACCAATTAATATTTTTGTCCAAAGATTAAATGTCAATATTGTTCTTGTTATCTTATATGACCCAAAATTATTTAATTGTGAGCTAATTATTATTATTTTCTGCTTACAATGAATGTTTCTTCCATATCTACCAATTTGAATAACATTTCAGTGCTTAACGACATTAACTTTGAGAAATGGAAGGAGCACGTAACTATTGTACTTGGGTGTATGGATTTGTACTATGCAATCGGGTTAGAACAACCTCCCGCCCCTAATCAGCTACAGAAAGAGCACCTTGTGAAAAATGGGAGTGTTCAAATCGCATGAGTTTGATGATCATGAAGCACTCAATTCTAAATGTCATCAGAGGTGCAATACTTGAGAAAAAAATACTAAAAGTTTCCTAAAGTAAATTATAGGTAGATTCACTGCAAATGAAAAGGTTAAAACAAACACTATTCTGACTAAACTTGTTTCAATGCGGTATAATAACAAATGAAACATAAGGGAATATATTATGAAAATGTCTAATCTTGTTACAAGATTAAGGACACTCAAGTTATAGTTGTCTGAAGACATACTCGAGCACATGGTCTTGATATCTCTTCCTGCACAATTCAATCCCTTTAAAATAAGTTATAACGCTCAAAATGAGAAATGAACTCTTAACGAGCTCATTACTCAATGTGTGCAAGAGGAAGAGAGGCTGAAGTAAGATAAGATAGAAAGTGTTTACTTAACATTTTCTTATAATGGTAATGTTGCCAACAAGAAAAGGAAAATGAACAATACAGGAAAAACCACTGCAAACACTGAAACTTCATAGCCTAAGGGGCAGCAAAAACAGGATAAGATGATCACTTGTTTTTTTGCCGTAAGGTACTGCAAACACTGAAACTTCACAACCTAAGGGGCAGCAGAAACATGATAAGATGATCACTTGTTTTTTTGCTGTAAAGATGGACATGTGAAGATGGATTGTTTCAAGTATGTAAAATAGCTTGCCAAAAAGGGTAAGCTTCTCAATTTTGTTTGTTCTGAAATTAATTTGACTTTAGTACCAAATCACACTTGGTAGATAGATATTAGTGCAACTACTCACATAAGTGTGAAATGTAGGGCTGTCTAAGGAGCAAAAAGCCAACTAATGCTAAAACTTTCATCTATGTGGGAAATGACGAGAAAACTCATATTGAGGCTATTAGTCTATTCAGGTTAAAGTTAGAATTCAGTTGTTTTTTAGATTTAGATGAGATTTTTTATGTACCGTCATTTAGACGGTACTTGATTTCTGTTTATAATTTGGACAAATTGAGTTATTTTTTTTCATTTGGAAATGAAAAGTTTAGTCTTTTTCAATATTCAAATCTTATTGACATTAAGTTTCTTGTTGTTAAGGAGAGAGTTAAGAGTTTTCAAATTACTATTGAACATATAAATACAAGCTCCATCATTGCAGATCCGCTTACGAAGGGAGTACCACCTAAGATGTTTCATGAGCATGTAGCTCGTATGAGTATGGTTCATCCCGATGATAGGCTTGTATAATGGGAGTTTGTTTCTTAATGTTCATTTGTTATTGAGATTTTTTCTGATCAGACTTAAGTATTTTTATTATTACTGAAAATTCTTAAATAAAGTGACATTCATTCAGTTGCAGTATGCATAAAGTTTTGAAAGTATGTTATTCTTTGAATTATAAATTAGGACTAGTTGAAAATAGACATGTTAAGGGATCACGTTACATGTAATTTTCATACTACACATTCATACTTGATCTACGTCTCTGATTATATTAATATACGTGACCATTGATGGGTCTAGTTACAAAATATATGTAACGAAGATCGTTTTGATCCTATATTGATATAATTAGTGGATCAGATTGTTTAGAGATGTTACCTTGTAAAGATAGCAAATATTAAGCTTTTAAAGTTAATTTTAAAATGTATAATTGTCAAGTGACATCTATGGCCCAAGTGGGAGATTGTTGAGAAATTATTTATGTGAGCCTACATATATCAATTGATTGTATATTACAGACTATCTAATTTGTTTAGTCCATTTAAAAGTGATCAAATAAAGTTATTGGACTTTATAACATCTCAATTAGTATTGCAATGTGTAGAGATTCAATATTTTATTTTATTTTATTTTAATGATGGGCAAAAATAAGATAAAGTATA
This sequence comes from Firmiana major, assembly GCA_033439115.1. Classification (NCBI taxonomy): domain Eukaryota; kingdom Viridiplantae; phylum Streptophyta; class Magnoliopsida; order Malvales; family Malvaceae; genus Firmiana; species Firmiana major. The sequence continues at coordinate 327,950 of CM065907.1, read as the reverse complement.
TTACAGTTATAAATAGGTTATGATCCTCAATTTAAATATTAATTTTCTCATTCTCATATCTCATCAATGAGTGAGTTAGAGTTTTCTTTCATAAAATAAGATTTAGACATGAAAAACTGTTAATTTTCAAGTAATTAATTTCAATGAATTCAGATATATTTTTATATTTTAATTTTATTCATAGTTGAACATGAGATTTTAATTATAAATATTATATAATTAAAATTTTTATAGGAGTACCGTTCCAAGCATTAATTTTGGTACCATGCTGTGCTGGCAACGGCCGAACTGGGAAGTCTAAGCAATGCAGGGAGGCGAGAGCTATATATATTAAACTGTCTGCCCTGCATTTTTTTTGCTTCCATAAATTGCACAGTGATATTGCACAAGACTGGCTGATGAAGATTGAAGAGTGTCAAGAATGAAATCATTAGAAGCGTACATACATATATATATATATATATATATATATATATATATATCAGAAAATTAACAAGTCAGTTTATTAATTATTGCTCACAAAGGCTTTTAATTTACTTATGAAGTAGTACTACTATTAGCTACAAGCTACAAGCTAGTTGCTGGTACTGGCTATACATAGGGACTAATTTTCTTGTTATGGGGATTGGTCGATCAGGATTAATTGGGGGGAGAAAAACGAACCCTGCAGTCGGCGAACTTGGGAAAGAAAAATTATCGTGGTTTCGACACCACGTGGCACAACAGAATTCCACGAGTAAAAAAATTCCGTAATACAATTTCAGGGATCCTATAAATGGTGTAGTTCCATGTTCTTCTTTTGCTATTGGGTATCCTTTGCCTGAAGAATCTTTGTAAGTGCCTTTAGCTTTTAGCTTTAGGTTAAATCAAAAAAAAAAAAAAAAAACACACCAAAAGGAGAGAAAAGAGAGATATGGAGGAGGATAAAGCTGTGAATTCCAGCAGGTTCAAAAGGGTTTGTGTCTTCTGTGGAAGCAGCTTCGGTAAGCGAAACTGCTATCGTGATGCGGCCCTTGAGCTGGGCAAAGAACTGGTATTCTCTTCTCCAATGCTTCATTTTTCATTTTGTTCAGCTTGCTAACTCGTATTAACTAAGCTCCTTCCTTGGGATTTAATTTCTCGGCCAAAGGTCTCCAGGAGGTTGGATCTTGTTTATGGAGGAGGAAGTGTCGGGTTAATGGGTTTGGTTTCTCATGAGGTCCATCGAGGTGGAGGACATGTTTTGGGGTACGGAAATTGATTTTCTTCTTCAGTTACTGAATTTGTTTTATATTTTCTCTTGGTTGATTTTCTTTCTTTTATCCCCAGGATTATCCCCAAGACTCTGATGAGCAAAGAGGTCTCCACGACTCTCCTGTTTGGTTTCCTTCTTTCTTAATCTACAGTCCCTTGTCTGATACGTTACCAAGCCATGTAATGCATTAATGACATTGGTTTTGTTAGCAGATAACAGGGGAAACAGTAGGAGAGGTCAAACCTGTTGCGGACATGCACCAAAGGAAAGCTGAGATGGCCCGCCACTCTGACTGTTTTATCGCCTTACCAGGTCTCTCTCAACTCGCACTTAAAACCAATAATCTACTTAATTATTATGCTGCCTGTGTCTATGTCTAAGTTTATTGTTTGTTTTCGATTAATCAGGTGGATATGGAACCCTTGAAGAGTTATTAGAAGTCATAACCTGGGCCCAGCTTGGAATCCACGACAAGCCTGTAAAGCCATTTCATGTCTCATAAATAATGATGATGAACCTATTGACTTCAAACTGGATTCTAAAACTGTACCAACTTTTTAACCCTTTTTGTTTCGTATCATGACAACAGGTTGGCTTGATTAATGTTGATGGCTACTACAATTATCTGCTCACCTTCTTAGACAAAGCCGTGGATGATGGCTTCATTGGACCATCCGAACGTAATATCATTGTCTCTGCTCCGACTGCAAGAGAACTCGTCCAAAAACTTGAGGTGGGTTTTCAAAGTTCCATAGTAACATGAGACACATATCAAGGCCAGTTATTGAACTCTTGGGTCCATTTTAGTTGTATATATCTGCTCCGAAAACTTAGGAAAGTGCTTTGCTTGAATAGGAATACGTGCCAATGCATGATGGAGTTGTTGCTAAGGCAAGGTGGGAGGCTGAACAATTGGAGCTCAATTCATCTTTGCAGACTGAAATTGCTCGTTAATTAGAGATCTAGAAAAAGGTGAAAAAAAAAGTTATCTCTTTCATTTTATTTTTTGCTTTTTTTTTTTTTTTTATGATTTTTCTGATCGGCAAATGTAAGTATGCAAGTAGCTAGGGTTTCTCCTTTCAAATTTTGTATGTACCGTATTACTCTAGAGTAGAAAGAAGAAAAATCAATGGGATGAAAAAGAAAATTGGAGCAAAAATGTTAAGTGGTTGTTAACTCCTTGTATTGGATGAAAATGGCAGGTGGCAAGCGGCATTATCTTTGTCATATGTTCACTCTGTAAAAGTTGCAAGGAAACGAACACAATGGAGAAACAAAAAAAAAAAAAAAAAAACTTTTTATTCTCTTTTCCATGCCTGCTTTTTTTTGTTCTAAGCCAATATGGGATTGTTTATTAAACAATTACCATAGAGGTTACAAATATCAGGATCAGCAGTAATGACAGAATATACAAAATCCGCTAGTAAAAAAAAAAAGGTTAAATCATCTAAAGAAGAAACAAGAGCTTAAGCATTAGAAGCCTCAGAAACAAACAAAATCAAAGAAGTGAAGCGAAAGGACACCGAATAGCAATTACACAGTTATAATAATAGCACTCGATGAGCATTTCTTTCTTCAATACTTCAAATTTCATAGCTTACCATGCCATGCCTTCAATCTTTTGAGCTATTTTAGTTTGGAAGTAATGGTTCAACTATACAATCAATTCTTTTTTTTAATTCAGTACTCCTTCAAAAATATGAACCCGCAAGAAAATTTCTGCTCGCCAGAGTGAATACTGAAAATTGGGGAAGAGCCAAAGAGGAGGCTCTATATACACATAAGTCTTCAGTACTTCCAGCCCACCTGCAGCCTGCAGGGTTCCAGGAGTGGTAGATAAAAGCTTGGCAAAGGCGCCATATACCAACAGGAATGATGAGTAATGGGCTGAAATTAGCTTAATTAATCATGGCCACTTCCAGGGTTGCGCTATTTTTCTTCTAGAATTTCTATGGCTTTCAATTGAGTATACTATTTTGAATTTTCTCTTGCCTTTGTTTTAACCAAAAAATAGCAAGTAGTAGGAGCAGGAGCGCCGGGGGCATTTAAGATAATGAGATGTGGTATTCAGTCGTCCATACGTGACGGCATCATTGATAATTTGGAGTTGGATACCACTTTCACGCGTTCCTTATCCGAACTCTGGCCTATGTAGCCCAGCAATCGACCTTGTACGCGTAAACTTTTCCATGTCAGCTATTCGATCTGTCTCCATCAACATCATGCTGCTTTCATCTTGCTCATCCATTCGCTCTTTCTCTTATTCACATACTGTTATCACTAGAATGTTTTCTATAACCAGTTGCCTGCATGATTGTAAAGTAACCATGCATGTTGTATCAGTTTTAACTTTTAAACATTGCTCAAATTTTTTTTTTCTCTTGCTTGATTAATTTTGACGTGGAAAAGAATGCCAACATGACATAATATAATTGGAGGGATATACGAATAATGTGGTAAAGGAGGACCCAAGTAATAATTTCTCGATCAACAGAGAATTTTTTTGTTTGCAGGGGGAAATGGGAATGTCTTGTCGTATGCGTTGGAGGATCCAGCTAATCATGTGGAGTTCATAATTCCGTGTTCAACGTGCTAACGAATTTATACGATCTCCACCTGATAAGTTTGACTCGTCAACATTAATTAGACTGGTCCTCGAGCCTACCGTGCATGCAGTAGGGAACCCAGATGCAAAATGTCTTTACTTTTGTGAATGAATGAATGAATGAATGGGAAAAAAGCTAAAGAAGTTGAGACAAAGGGGATGTTGCAAGGAAGTACGTCCCTATCAGACATCAAAGCATTACGTCTTCCACAGTCCCACTCCCGCACTGAAAGTAACCCTTCCCAACCCATTAACATTGAATCATCCTTGCATTACAGGGTCGGCTGTGGCCTACGAGGGCTTTTGGACTTGCGGTAGTTTTGCCTAGTATTTGGAATTGCTTACTGAACCGCTGCTCCTTCCGGTAGTCACTGTCAATTGGGCCCAGTTGAGTTGCAACTTCTTGTTTTGGAGCCTGTTTGGGCCCCTACAAAATTAAAGACTGTGCAGTGAGAAAAGCCATGTTATGCTAAACGCCTAAATCCGCACTATTCGTGACCCACTGAAGAAATAGGCCCAAGAAAGGAAAGGCAACTTACCATTCCTCGCCATTCTCGTGCATTGATGAAATGCCACAAGCTCTTCTGAGTTCGGACAATCGTTGCTGGCGTTTTACCTTTTCAGTTTCAATTGATCATACGACAACTGCAAAATATAAGAACCACTGGTTTTCCGTTTGTTAGGCAATGTGTCATTGTTAACAACTTTTTCATCATTGCGGCCGCGGTCCTCTTTTTTCTTTTTTCTACAATTATGAAAGAGAGGGCTGGGGCTTAGATTGATCTCAAAAACAATAGTCCCGACATACTTCCAACAAGCTTTTCTGGTTATCACTGCCTGATTGCGATTGACATATTCTTCTGCTAAATAATTTGCGAACAGTTAAGAAAAAGGTCATGAGTAAATGCGTGGAAAGAGAAGAGAATTGGAGATGAATTTCCATGTTTACTGAAATTGGTTTTCTATGTATTTGTACAATTCAGAGCAAAATTGTCTTGGACATTAATGGTTTAGAATGTTGAGAAGAGAAACTCTGGTTTTCAGTAATCGTCTAAAGACGCAATCCAGTTCCTCCTCTGTTTCCTTGAGATTAGACTGAAATGCCTCTAGTCCCTTCAATACTTTTTGCACTTGAACCAGTTTGATGTCTTTGCCCGACTTCATGAGAATCAACTCAGCATCTAGTTTCCAGGCTTCACTTGCTTCCACTTCTTCACGTGATTCACGTTTTGAATGCAGTAATTTTGAAACAAAAGACTTTGATCTTGAGTTTGGGAGAGAAAGATAAGATAAGAGGGAATCAAACACTGCAAGACTAACTTCCTCAGCTTCTCTTAGCATGCTAACCACAGCCACCATTTCTGAATCCTTGTCCGAGACAGTTGATTTACATTTCCCATCCATTCCCTTCAAATTTTTGAAACGCTGACGGACCATTTTATTCATTTCTTTCCTGGTGACCATAAAAGCTCTAACTTCACTTGCGAAGCCAGATTCTCGGCCGCTTCTTCTCCTGAGGGATGACTCAAGTACCTTGGCACACTCTCTCATCCGAGACAAAACGTCTCTGATGGTGCCACACACATCCAACTGTCTAAGAGATCCATCCAACACGTCCTCTGGCTGTTCAGGGCAAAGAGCTTGTCGGATAAGCGGCAAATGAATCAAATCATCAACACGCCCGTACAATTCTTTTAGACCTCCCAAGCTGCTGCTAATCGATGAGGATGTTTCTTGTGATGCATTCAATCTGGATAACTGCTCCTCAACACTTGCAACTAGAGGATGAGCATCGGAGGGCAAACTGCTTGAACGAACATGGCCAGTTGCGGCTGCCATTGTTTTCCTCTAGCCAGGGAGCTGTACTAATTAGAAAAGTTAATTATAATAGCTCTGTAAACAACCCAATTTGACCTTACTATATGCAGAGGAGAAAGAGCTGGCCGTCAATCTCTATCCTTCCAAGCATGCATTCGCTGTCATGTCGTGAGTTCCCAGACAGCTCTAGAACTTCCTCGATTATAGAATTTATAAATTCCGGACAGAATATAATAATGACATTAACATACGCAAGTCAACTGTTCCATGATTGCAAGACTAGAATCATGCATTGTGAATTCGGATCCAATAAACCGTGTGAAATGCAGAGAACTTCACGCTTAATGAAACATCCTGATCACGCTTTAATATTCATGAACCTTGATGCACTGAACAAATTCAAATGATTAACTAAAATAATGTAGGTTGCTGAAGGAATAGCTTGTTGCTCATTTGGCAATGGCGTGACTGCGGATAAAGCTTTCAGCTGTACAGAGAAATATAAAAAAAAAAAAAAAAATTAATATATATATATATATATATATATATATATATATTTGCACGAGTGAACAGCGACCATACCTTCCTGACAGACTAAAACAGAACAGATTCTTGTTGTTCTTGTGCTTCATGTTCGAACTGATCATGTGGGTAACATATAATATAACTCTCTAGTTGTCAATTCTCTAGCTGCAATTATGCAAATAGTATCTTGACGGCCTTTGCACTCATCTGAATAAATCATCTCGCATGCGTGGACGACTGCAGATTATCATGTTTGCAAACGTATTAACTTGAATGAACCCCCCCGTACAGGAGGTAGAAAATTCTACGCAAAGAAAGCGGAGATTGAATTTGAATCAGAACGAACGCTTTACAATCGGCTGCGAGTTCATGTTCTGCTGTCCAAGGGATATTCTGAGCACGAGAAAATGAAAAATACCCAATTTTCAATATCCCGTACAAGTAAAAGACATTAGAATCACCGTTCCCTACTAAAACACCGGAAACAAACAAGAATTTTAAAAAGAAGTTCAATAAATAATAGTAACACCACCACAACAACAGCAACAACTGCAGAAATAAATTACAAATATCGGGTAATTGAATGAATCAAAATTCACTAATCTGAGCCCCTTTGAACATGCGAATACTTAAAAGAACCAAAGCTTGATTTGGTAGTGTTCGATTCTCCCATTCTTTCTCTTTTTATATCTCTTATGAATCACAAATATATATATATATATATATATATATATATATATATATATATATACACACACTAGCATGTGAATACTTGTAGTTAGTTATTAGTTATTAACTATACAAACGATTTCAATCAATAGTGTTAAAAGGAAAGAAAATCAAACGTGAGACATGCCCACGACTCAACAGCATCTTCCTATTGCTTGAAAAGCTGGTGAGATAAACATCCCAGCATTAACCTTAGTCTCCTACATTTAGGTTGAATTTAGCTGCTTTGATGCGTGAGATAAGAGTCTCCCCATAATTTGACAATCCTTTCCTCCCAAACAACTTCACCCCAAAGTTGCGATGTAACAAATTCATCCTGTTCGCATCTCCATTCACTTCACTTAACTGAATTGTCTGCTTCCTTGTTAACAAGCCATAAAGACACAAGTAACTCGAGTTTAATTTATCGCCCTGGAATTTGATTCTTATTAATGCATGAGATCCAAGATCATTAGAATTGGGATCAAACAAAGCTGAGAAGCCCCCAAATGTCAGGTCAGGGTTCTCAAATAATTCATTCAAACTATCACCTTCCTCCGTGTCATTATTAACTTTGTCAGTCAGAACCAATGACCTCCTCCTGGCCACTCTAAGTATGTTAGCAGCCTCTCTCATGCCACTTAAAAAAGCTCCATGCATTGTGGCAGGATACTGCTTATTAGTTGCCTCACCTGCAAAGAAAACTCGGCCATCTCCAACACTCTCGGCGAGAATATCATAATCATCCCCTGAGGAACCAATAGCAACATAAGAGTAGGACCCATATGTGAAGCAATCTTTCCCCCACCGTGTACAAACAGCCTGAATAGGATCTGGAACAACAATCCCTTTTGGATGAAAAATACCACGCAATATGTTTAACACCCTTTTCACAGACTCAACAGGAGACATCGTTTCAAACTTAACTGCTGCTTCTCCAGCAACAAGAGCAACAAGAAGTGCTCCTCCTGACACAGAAGCATAGCTATAAAACAAAAAGAACTCGCCTCTCATACTTGAGTCTTCTGTCAGGTGGCCAAAGGTATCAATCTCTCCGCCCCAAAAATTGTATGGAAACAACATAGCAACCTTATTCAGCAACCCATATCCTAGTCTCTGAATAGCATCCTTCTTTCTTTGTGGAAGCTCAGGAACAAATTCTATTGATCCCTTCTTGAGAACTCCTAATGGAACTGTACAAAGAGCCATATCCCCGCGAAACTCCTGTCCACAGGCATAAACCCTAACTCCATCAATGCCATACCTCATGCTATGCACAGTCCTCCCATAAAAAATGGGAAGGTCCTCAGCAAGTGCTCGAACAAACCTCTCATTTCCACCAGGTATAAAACAATGATCACCACCCATCTCATAAGGATCATCTTGATCCCAATATGCCATTGACAAATTAGCCATCAAGGAAGCATTAGCATATTCTAAATTTGCAAGATGCCAATTCAACAGCATCCTCTCCTGTGAATCCTCAGCTACCTTGTAAACACTCCTGAAGGCTTCTAGTGCGGTCCCTAATGGAGCATCAACTGATTTAACTTCCTCAATCATAGCATGCCTAAGCTTACAAACCCTATCCAGTAACTTATTAAAAGAAACCTCTATTCTAGAATCAACTTCAGCATCTACTGTCTTTCCATCTGGCAAATACAAAGGGCAAATATCGCGCACCTTATGAAGAGGTAATCCCATTTGCCTTGCAAGAACCCCAAGTGGATTGCCATTTATTCCGGTAAGAACGCTCCCACCAAGATCCGCTGCAGCCACCACTCCATCACCATTCATCCTCCTCGTCTTCACGCGCCCCCCAGGGCGCGTCCTACCTTCCAAGACGACAACTTTAAACCCCATCGAAACTAACTGCCTGGCCGCTATCAAACCCGCGAGACCAGCACCGACAATCACCACATTGGCTCTTTCCACACCATCAGATGACTTCAATCTCGCTTCTTTAACAGCCGGGGCTAAACCAAAATTAATATAACCGTGTTCGAGAAGAAAATTGTACGCTGCGTCCACTAGATTTTTGTGCTCGGCTCGGATTGATTCGAGCGCATGATCACGCGTCAACCAGACAGAAACATTGGATCTCCAGCGAGCAAGAATATGGTTTCTTACAACGATATAGTTAGCTTGCTCTTGGCCTCCGATTCTTGACACCACATTGGCTTCGATTTCCTCTTCAGTAAGAGAATCAACAGGGAAACCGACGGATATTGCGATTAGAGCTTCGGTGTCCATTTCTTTAGCGAGGCCTGATACTCTTGGGCGACGGTTCTTCGCGAAGGAAGGGTTGGCGTTCAGTTCAGTAAAGAATCGCTTTCTGCGGCGGCGTCTACGAACAGGTGGGCCAGGTTCGGTGGCGTTTGAATTAGTGTTTTGCGGTTGCTCGTCGGGAACGGGGTCGGAGGAGTCATCTTGGGAATCCGAAATAGGGGGCTCCAGTGTCGTAACAAGATTTTCTTGGTCTTCGGGGTTCGTATTTTCAGGTGAGTTGTCGTCGTCGGAAATGACATCGTTAGGGTTCTCGGAGGTGTCCTGGGGAGGCTCCATCTCTGGATTTTCTGAGGTTTATAACGAGAATATGGCTCTGGGCTTTGGGTGTTAAAGCCGTGATTTGAATAAAATAAATAATGAACAGACGATGCCGTCCCGCCGCCGGGCGTCGTTTTTCTACTTGTAATTGGGCCAAGGCCCGATATTAGACAGTCCCATAGATTTTGATTTGTTCTTTTTAGAAATGAACTATAGCCCGGTGTTAACGGAATTTGAGCCAACCGGAAATGATATTTATTATCCACCAACTTTCTACTTGCTATTGGGCCTTTCATTACTGTTTTTTAAAGATTTTACCTTTTTTTTTTTTTTCTTCTTTTGTCAAATTTTAAAAAGGAGGAATTATTTCACTTACCTCTTTATTTATTTATTAAAATTTACAAATTAATAATTTTTTTAATTTTTAAATATTTTATTAAAAAAAAAAAAGAATCCACGTACAATCATTAATAATTTACGCCAATTTTTATCTTGTGTCTATTTCTAAGCAAAAGATACATGGCAACAGTAAGCAGATACTTAAAACGGGTGGACGATATGAAGAACACGTGGACGCAACATCAAACTCCATGGGCGTTGCCTTTTCCAACTCAAAATCACATTTCCTGATTATTTCAGTGTTTCAGTTTCAGACACACACTCGACTCGACTGCCTCTGCCTCCTCAACATATAATCTCACAACTAATATAACTGGGGATCCCAATTCCCAAGCCAGGCCTACATATATAACATAACTGAAGTAACAGAAACATAGTCTCAGCTTTCGCACCAAGAATGGCAAGCTCCTTGCTCTCGTCAAACTTCTTTGGAACCCAACTCCTACTGTCTCTTCCAACTCCAAAAACTACAAGAAGGTTTCAAATAACTCGATCCATCCTCAACAAGAAATCCAATTCACAGCAGACTACAAAATCCCTCCAATCTCGTGCCACTCTTGCTGCCTTACTCTTCTCTTCAGTAACCCCACAAGCGCTAGCCGTTGATAACGCCCCGCCCACACCTCCGCCTGTTGTCGAAGCCCTGCCAACCAAGCCAAGCCAATCGAACCAGTCTCCATTCACTCAAAATCTCCTCTTAACGGCTCCCAAGCCTCAATCTCAATCATCTGATCTTCCAGAAGGCAGCCAATGGAGGTACAGCGAGTTCTTGAACGCGGTCAAGAAGGGGAAAGTGGAGAGAGTCAGGTTCAGCAAAGACGGTTCTGCCCTACAACTTACCGCCGTTGATGGCCGTCGAGCCGCCGTAATTGTCCCCAATGACCCTGACCTTATCGACATTTTAGCAATGAATGGCGTCGATATTTCGGTCTCCGAGGGTGATTCTGGTAATGGGCTTTTCGGTTTTATTGGGAATTTGCTTTTCCCTTTCCTTGCTTTTGCCGGATTGTTCTTCCTCTTCCGTCGGGCTCAAGGGGGGCCAGGTGGCCCCGGTGGCCTTGGCGGACCCATGGATTTTGGACGATCTAAATCCAAGTTCCAAGAAGTGCCAGAGACTGGAGTTACCTTCGCTGACGTAGCTGGAGCTGACCAGGCTAAATTGGAACTCCAAGAAGTTGTTGATTTCTTGAAGAACCCAGACAAGTACACAGCTTTAGGAGCTAAAATCCCAAAAGGTTGTTTATTGGTGGGCCCTCCTGGTACTGGAAAGACGCTGTTGGCGAGAGCAGTAGCAGGAGAAGCTGGGGTGCCGTTTTTCTCATGCGCTGCCTCAGAGTTTGTAGAATTGTTCGTTGGAGTAGGTGCGTCCAGAGTCAGAGATTTATTCGACAAGGCAAAATCAAAGGCTCCTTGCATTGTATTCATAGATGAGATTGATGCTGTTGGCAGACAGAGAGGAGCTGGTCTTGGAGGAGGAAATGATGAGAGAGAGCAGACAATCAATCAGCTCTTGACTGAAATGGATGGATTTTCTGGGAATTCCGGTGTCATTGTTTTGGCAGCAACTAACAGACCAGATGTCCTTGATGCGGCTTTATTGAGGCCCGGTAGGTTTGATCGACAGGTTATGGTTGATAGGCCTGATGTCGCTGGGAGAGTGAAGATTCTTCAGGTTAGCCAGTTATCAACTCATTCCTTACTCTCATTTTCAATGAAGTTGGCTTCTTTGAGTAAAACGAGATTGTAGTATCATAGTCAAGTTCCCAGTTCCTATTTAATTAGAATTGCAAGAGTCTTCATGAATTGCTCACCATTCAAAATCTTTGTCATGCATTAGAATTTAGAAGTTTAGAGTAGAAAATTTGTCAGTAACTAGCAAATACATCTTCAACCATTTGCTTGGTCCTTTGTTGTGTTCTAAACTTCAAATGCCTACTTAGGCAGCAGGGTTACTATTTCCTTGTTAGCTTTCCTGTATTGCATTGTGGCTTGTGAGGAAACCAACTTCTCCAACCTTGAAAACATAGATCTTTTTTCTTTTTCTTTCTTTCCAGGAAAGCTTTTGCTCTAGTAACAGTACCCTTTTCTAACTTGACTCTTCTTGCAAGATCTATCCAACATTATGGTGTTGTCCTCAACTTCATTGTTGAGTTGCTCACCTTGGACCTTTCCCTTGACTCTTTCTCATCCATGCTCCTTTATATTATAGGTGCACTCTAGAGGGAAGGCGCTTGCAAAGGATGTCGACTTTGAAAAGATTGCAAGGAGAACCCCAGGTTTCACTGGAGCTGATTTGCAGAACTTGATGAATGAAGCAGCCATTCTTGCGGCCAGGCGTGACCTAAAGGAAATAAGCAAAGATGAGATATCTGATGCTCTGGAGAGGATCATTGCTGGACCTGAGAAGAAAAATGCTGTTGTCTCGGAAGAGAAGAAGAAATTGGTTGCCTATCATGGTATGCATTTGTTCCCTGGTTTTTGCTTTGTCTATGATTTGATTCTGGGTATGTGACATTTTATGTGCACTCCGATTTGCAGAGGCTGGCCATGCTTTAGTTGGTGCACTTATGCCTGAATATGATCCTGTAGCCAAGATTTCTATCATTCCTCGTGGTCAAGCTGGTGGCCTAACCTTTTTTGCTCCAAGTGAAGAGAGGCTTGAATCAGGTCTCTACAGCCGAAGTTACCTAGAGAACCAGATGGCTGTTGCACTCGGTGGAAGGTTAGTTACTGAAGTTCTATGTCAGTCTTAATCAATTGGTGTGAGGAGTATTCCCGAACTTAATCTTAGGCTGTGTTTGCTGTTGGATGAGATAGGATGATCAGGTAAGATTCATGTGTATAACTAAATGCAATGTTACAGAAGGCCAACATTGTTAGTTTTACAATCTGCCACCAAAGTTAGGAACTGCAAAACAGTATGTGGTGGTTACTGGCGTCTTTTTATTCTATCCGTCTTATAACCTTATTCAGGGAACTTTCTTTTCATTACTTGGGCAGGATTGCCGAAGAAGTAATTTTTGGTGAGGAAAATGTGACAACAGGAGCATCAAATGACTTTATGCAAGTCTCACGAGTGGCAAGGCAGATGGTTGAAAGATTTGGGTTCAGCAAAAAGATTGGACAAGTTGCCATCGGTGGACCTGGTGGAAATCCTTTCCTAGGTCAACAGGTGATGTTCTTCAATTTAGTAATTATATATCTTTTACATGCATGATCTTATGCCATTTACTAGCTTTTCTCTTCTTGCTTTTCACACAATCTGACTGGTTATTCCATTCTAGATGTCTTCTCAAAAAGACTACTCCATGGCAACTGCTGATGTGGTGGATGCTGAGGTAAGGGATCTAGTAGAGACTGCATATTCAAGGGCAAAGCAGATAATCACAACCCACATTGACATTCTCCACAAGCTTGCTCAACTTCTGATAGAGAAAGAAACTGTTGATGGAGAAGAGTTCATGAGCCTCTTCATTGATGGAAAAGCTGAGTTATATGTTTCTTAGATTGCACATTTTTAGGTTTAAATATCCATTGAGTCTTCCTACCTCACCAACAAATGTTCAAACGGATCTCAATGCTTTCATTTGGAAAAATCTCGTACTTTCTTCTTCCTGTAATTAAAGAAATCGACGAGACCGTTATAAAATTGACAAAATAGCTTATTTTCCTAGTCTTGGGGCTGGTTTGTGAATATGTTATTTTCGAGGTATAGCTTTATTTTCACGCTTTGCAAAGCAATTTGTCATACTTGCAAAAGAAACCTATCATTAGCAAAATCAATTCTTTCATTAAAATCACAAGAGAAAAAAGATAAGAGGTGATGGCAGTGCAAATATAACTGTCACTGCAATACAAGTGCCACCCTCACTCGAAAGTACATGCCATGTTTGGTCGGAAACCACAATTCCAATTTTTTCATTATACACGAATATCACATGTTTGGTTACAAAAACATCCACAACAATTGATTTAGCCCCTTACAAAAGAATATTACAGAGCCACAAATTGAACTTCTCAAGATCCTTTCCCACCCCGTTGCCTTTTTTCTTCTAGTGCTGCAGCTTCATTCAACATGTCAGCTGCATCCTTGTCCATGTCTAGCTTGGCAAGGGCTACAGCCTGCATGTAAAATGCTGTCGACCAGTCAGGGTAAACACATTGCGCTTGCATTGCATCTCGGAGGGCAGCATCTGGTTGATCACAGAGAAGATGACAAAGACTTCTTCGTGCATACACAGTGGGAGAAACCATGGTTCCAACATCTATAAACTGCAAAGAAAATGGGATCAAATTAACCAACCATTAATGCATAAAAATGCTATTTTTTTTTCTTTTTGCCGATCATCTAATTAGCCGCCAAAAAGTGCTCCAATGTGAAGCATTCGAATCAATGAGGATCTCAAATTTCCAATTTGCTTACTTTCTTTCGCCAAACCTCAGACTCCCCACCTTCGTGTTTCTATTGGGCCAAAAATCCCCAGGGTCCGACATAAAATACCAGAAGCACCATGAAGTTAATTAACTGGGTCAACAGACCCCTAGGTCCTTTGGGACCACATAATTGCTCTGCATGAATGTCATCTCTTAGTCCTAGTAAGAAATGGAATGTATACCTGAGAATAACACTCTATAGCAGTTTTAAAATCTTTGTCACGAAATGCTACATCTCCACGCTTTCTTGCCTCCAACATATCTCTCATTTGTTGAGTCCACTCTTGAAAGGATAGCTGAACCAATCCATATTAAAAGGGATTTAGCAGCACATAATAGATAGCATCCACAAATCTATATTCCTATAATCCAAGTACCTCATTTGTTCCTTCATCATCCTTGTAATGTGTCATTACCAAAATTTGATGGATAGCTGTGAGATCCATCCGTGAACATGCATCACCCATCGGAGACAGAGGGTGCTGAGGAGTAGGAGGCCCCTCCTCATGCTTGAGAATTCCCAACATCACGTGAGATGGAACCTGCAAATTAAGACTCAAGATCCTTAGAGTCTGATAAAATACAAATTCTAATCTTTCATAAGAACATAGCTGCAAATGCAAACAAGATTTCCTTAAATGCTCCATCAAATAAAGAAAAATGACGCAATTTGGAGGGAGAGTGAAGAAGGACGAAAGGCAGCTCACATCAGGTTTATTTTGCAATGGGGCAAGTGTAGTCACAAGATCTTTGGTATTTGGCCGCTCCCTTGGTTCATATTGCAAACATCGTGAGGCAAGATCAAAGACCACTGTGGCTTCTTCAGTAGAAAAGTTTCCCTCTAGATGTGAATCCATCAAGAGAAGAATGTTTTTACCCCGTATCATATCAAGAGCCTACATACAAATAAAATATGAATAAAGAAATTTTTCAAAAATTACAACTTTAAAAAAAAATAATTAAAAATATCAATAAACAGGAGGTAGAAGTAAAGACAGGAAAATCCAGGTAGCAAAAAAAATGATATTTTTATCCCTTATTCTTCATGAAAAATCTTCATACATAAATCAGGTGGAGTCATCATATCCAAGAATTGAGCGATGTATTATCAAAACAAAGCCAAATGCATGTAGATCATCTGCGAGAAATCACAAATCCTTTGTATCCATAACCCATATATCCAACACCTTCAAATAAGAATCCCATTTTAAATGAATATTCAATTTTCCTGTTAGCTTTCCCATTCTAGGATTAACCACCGCAATTGTATGCAGCTCAAATAGTGGAATAACTTCATTATATACGTACACTACAACTTTCGAAGCAAAGAAAGCGTACTTAAAGGATAATTGCTTACATGACTTGGTGGAATGTGCTTTCCACTGAGAAGATCCAAAAGGACAGTTCCAAAGCTGAATATAACACTTTCAGGAGTAACCCTTCCTAGAATATAGATGTTAATAAGTTAATCAAATCAGAATCATTCAAGCCAAGAACAATTCACAGGCAAATAATTCATGGTGAAAATTATCAGTCCTAGAAACTTCTAAAGCTCTAAATAATCAAATTTTAATGATAGACTTAGTTCACTTCATCTTTCACAAGTTATGCTTAATGCATTATAATCATCTATAGACATCTGAAATGGAGGAAACTTTTGCTCTCTCTCAAATTCGGTATCAATCCCAACCGTGTCAAACCTAGCTAGTTTAGCAAAAATAAAAGAAGATCCATTGGTGGTCTAACATCTCTAGCATCACAAACTCTTCACTTCTTCCCCATAATCAGTAAAGATTAATCGATGACAATAATTCTCACATAATCTATCAAGAGCGAGTTTAAATATATTTCATTCATTTGCAAAACAGACACCTCACAAAAAGTAATTTGGCAGAGATCACCCACTTAGTACAGGTATTTGCAAAGTCTTTTTTCTGTAGTTTTGCATAAAATCCTGTCAAGGCTCCTCCACTATATCTTAGCAGAAAATATGAATGACAATACAAATCTAAACATTTAAAACCAATTGACTAACCGACTAAGTTTTAGATTTACAAATACTCACTAAAAGATGCACACGGTACGAAGGAAGATTGTTTATTTTCTTTTAATGAGGGTGGAGAAATAAATTAAATAATAAAAATAGCTAAAAGCAGTTACCATTTCTTAAATACTCAGGAGGTGTATATGCAAGATTGGTACTATAACTTTTCCCATCCCTACTGTTCTTCATCAAGCCAAAACATGAAAGTCGAGGATCACCATTCTGCCAAAACCATTAATAAATTACATATTGCTCCGTAAAAGATCATAACAAATACCAATACCTATTAAAAGAAAAAAAAAAGAAAAGGGATTTGTTGCTACACCTCATCAAAGAGAACCCTATATGCATTCAAATCATGGTACAATGGACGACCTTCACTACTACAACAATCTAATGCTTCAGCTATATATAAAGCAACTCTCAACCGCATGGCCCACTCGATAGTCTGGTTCTCCCCTGTCAATCAAGGAAAGAACTGAAATTATCTTCAATCCAAAAATAGAAACATAAAAAGGAAAGAGTAAACCAAAAATTATGCTACCATGGGACATTATGGGAAGACAATGCGAGTCATTTGCATTGTAAGATAATATGATGCAGGAACCAAATGGTTGAGATTTAATTAGATGGAAACATATTTAATGAAACACATCAATAAACATCTAATTCAGTTAGGTAGAGGAAGTAGTAATTGCACTTGAATAGAATTAAATTTAATATGTTTTTGTTCAGAAAAAAGAAATGGTAGCTAAAATTGGAACATACAGTGAAATAAATGCTTGGCAAGGGTATCATTGGGCATGTACTCAGCAACAAGCAATCTCTCGTCACCATCGCAGCAATACCCAATCAAATTCGCCACTCTCTTATGTCTTAGCTTTCCAACACCCCACGCTTCATCCTTTAAGGACAGACAAAAGAAAAATAGAATATCAGCAGAATTGAAACCCTAGAAATGGAAATGATTCGATGATTTGGGGAACAAGAAGAAAGAAAAACATACAGCGAATTGTTTTGGATCGGGCCAGGCTAACTTGGTGAATTTCTTGATGGCAATCCAACGGCGATTATTGTCGTTCTGGAGACGACCTTTGTAGACCACATTGGGGGCCTTTTCGCCACTTTCCGATACGATGAAATCGGAGCTGAAGTTGTTGGTGGCAGCCTTAAGCTCAGCAAGAGAGAACTCGGAGAAATCAGGGACACCCCCGACCCCAGCGCTTCCTTTGGAGGGTTGGGGAAGTCCGTTATTGGTCTGAGCGAGACGGTTGTTGTTGCTGTTATGGAGGTGGCTGTGATTGGTTTTGGGGTGTGAGTCGCGTCCTCCGAGAAAGGACGATTCGCAGCAGCCCATAACTCAGGGATAAGTTGACTCAGATGACTAATATATAACCATAGGGATTCCTCTTTCTTCTTGGTTTAAATTTATACTTGGTTTTTATTTAATTAATCGAAGAGAGGGAGAGGATAGAAAAGAAGCATTTGGAGTTTGAGAATGATAGAAAGAGCAAGTGATCTACAGAGTGAGAAGCTGCAGCAGCTTTCTCTATCTTCTCATTGCCTTTCTTTCGCTCTCGCTTTCTCTCTCCGTCGTCTCTTTCTGCCCTTTCTGCACTGACAAACCTCTGTCCCTCTCTACGTTTTTTTTTCTTTTGCCAAGCTTTCTACTGCTATTGAATCGTCCATTTTTACGTGCTTGAGGGGTGTTTTTGTCCTTAGAATCACAACGTCCCATTTTCCTTTCTCGCGCTATTTTGGACTTTTCTTCTGTTTTTCCCCCACGGTACGCTACGCTACATACACGGTACACGAACTCTCGGTTTTTTTTTTTTTTTTTTTACTTATTTTTGCTAATAAATGTTGTTTATCTAAAAATTTATTTAGTGTGATTTTTAAACATTATTAGAAGATTGGCTTAATTTTTTAGTAATTCTAAAAATTATTAAAATTATATAATAAAGATATACGTAATTTTTTATCTCGTTAAATGAATTTTTTAATTTCTTTTCCCTTAATTGAACTGATATTTCATTGCTTTGCAAAATAATAAAAAAAATTATGATTTTGTTCCATCATAAGAGTTTTTTTTCTTAAGAACAAAATAAAAGGATGATATAAAAGCTTTTCTATTTGATACAAACTTTATAAAGAAAAGAATAAAAAAGATTATTTTTGTGTAATTATAATTATTTTCATCTATTTTATCGTGTGAGATTATTCATTTTTGAGACAGTTGTGGAAAAAAAAATTATTTTTTTTCCTTCGTAGAGTTTTTCTTTGAAAACAAAATAAAAGGATGATGTGAAAGTTTTTCTAAATTGATATAGATTTATTTTCAATTTTGAAATCATTCACAACAAATAGAACGATATTTAATGAATTTTGACTTAATAAACAAAAATAAATCTTTAATTAAATGTAAAAATTAAGTTATATTTTAATTCACCCTATACGAGTTTATATGATTATCGCTTGTTCATTTAACAATTATATATATAAATTTTTAAATGTAATTGAAGAATATATGATATAACCCTTTAATTTTACTTGTAAAATTTGGAAATTTTAATATAAATATATAAGCAAAATCTTTATTAAAGTTAATGAATGCAATCACTAAGATATAATGCATAAATGAAAACTCATTGATTAATTTTTAATTAAATTTACATTAAGCCCACCGAATAAAATTCATGAAATTTATATATGAATAATTTCTATAAGTTAAATTTGGAAGCAAAACATTGATAAGTAAGCCATATATATAGATTTTTTTTCAATTGTTATGATGCCAATTTATTTAGTGTGATTTTTAAACATTATTAGAAGATTGGCTTAATTTTTTAGTAATTCTAAAAATTATTAAAATTATATAATAAAGATATACGTAATTTTTTATCTTGTTAAATGAATTTTTTAATTTCTTTTCCCTTAATTGAACTGATATTTCATTGCTTTGCAAAATAATAAAAAAAATTATGATTTTGTTCCATCATAAGAGTTTTTTTCTTAAGAACAAAATAAAAGGATGATATAAAAGCTTTTCTATTTGATACAAACTTTATAAAGAAAAGAAAAAAAAAAGATTATTTTTGTGTAATTATAATTATTTTCATCTATTTTATCGTGTGAGATTATTCATTTTTGAGACAGTTGTGGAAAAAAAAATTATTTTTTTTCCTTCGTAGAGTTTTTCTTTGAAAACAAAATAAAAGGATGATGTGAAAGTTTTTCTAAATTGATATAGATTTATTTTCAATTTTGAAATCATTCACAACAAATAGAACGATATTTAATAAATTTTGACTTAATAAACAAAAATAAATCTTTAATTAAATGTAAAAATTAAGTTATATTTTAATTCACCCTATACGAGTTTATATGATTATCGCTTGTTCATTTAACAATTATATATATAAATTTTTAAATGTAATTGAAGAATATATGATATAACCCTTTAATTTTACTTGTAAAATTTGGAAATTTTAATATAAATATATAAGCAAAATCTTTATTAAAGTTAATGAATGCAATCACTAAGATATAATGCATAAATGAAAACTCATTGATTAATTTTTAATTAAATTTACATTAAGCCCACCGAATAAAATTCATGAAATTTATATATGAATAATTTCTATAAGTTAAATTTGGAAGCAAAACATTGATAAGTAAGCCATATATATAGATTTTTTTTCAATTGTTATGATGCCAATTTATTTAGTGTGATTTTTAAACATTATTAGAAGATTGGCTTAATTTTTTAGTAATTCTAAAAATTATTAAAATTATATAATAAAGATATACGTAATTTTTTATCTTGTTAAATGAATTTTTTAATTTCTTTTCCCTTAATTGAACTGATATTTCATTGCTTTGCAAAATAATAAAAAAAATTATGATTTTGTTCCATCATAAGAGTTTTTTTCTTAAGAACAAAATAAAAGGATGATATAAAAGCTTTTCTATTTGATACAAACTTTATAAAGAAAAGAAAAAAAAAAGATTATTTTTGTGTAATTATAATTATTTTCATCTATTTTATCGTGTGAGATTATTCATTTTTGAGACAGTTGTGGAAAAAAAATTATTTTTTTTTCCTTCGTAGAGTTTTTCTTTGAAAACAAAATAAAAGGATGATGTGAAAGTTTTTCTAAATTGATATAGATTTATTTTCAATTTTGAAATCATACACAACAAATAAAACGATATTTAATAAATTTTGACTTAATAAACAAAAATAAATCTTTAATTAAATGTAAAAATTAAGTTATATTTTAATTCACCCTATACGAGTTTATATGATTATCGCTTGTTCATTTAACAATTATATATATAAATTTTTAAATGTAATTGAAGAATATATGATATAACCCTTTAATTTTACTTGTAAAATTTGGAAATTTTAATATAAATATATAAGCAAAATCTTTATTAAAGTTAATGAATGCAATCACTAAGATATAATGCATAAATGAAAACTCATTGATTAATTTTTAATTAAATTTACATTAAGCCCACCGAATAAAATTCATGAAATTTATATATGAATAATTTCTATAAGTTAAATTTGGAAGCAAAACATTGATAAGTAAGCCATATATATAGATTTTTTTTCAATTGTTATGATGCCAATTTATTTAGTGTGATTTTTAAACATTATTAGAAGATTGGCTTAATTTTTTAGTAATTCTAAAAATTATTAAAATTATATAATAAAGATATACGTAATTTTTTATCTTGTTAAATGAATTTTTTAATTTCTTTTCCCTTAATTGAACTGATATTTCATTGCTTTGCAAAATAATAAAAAAAATTATGATTTTGTTCCATCATAAGAGTTTTTTTCTTAAGAACAAAATAAAAGGATGATATAAAAGCTTTTCTATTTGATACAAACTTTATAAAGAAAAGAAAAAAAAAAGATTATTTTTGTGTAATTATAATTATTTTCATCTATTTTATCGTGTGAGATTATTCATTTTTGAGACAGTTGTGGAAAAAAAAATTATTTTTTTTTCCTTCGTAGAGTTTTTCTTTGAAAACAAAATAAAAGGATGATGTGAAAGTTTTTCTAAATTGATATAGATTTATTTTCAATTTTGAAATCATTCACAACAAATAGAACGATATTTAATAAATTTTGACTTAATAAACAAAAATAAATCTTTAATTAAATGTAAAAATTAAGTTATATTTTAATTCACCCTATACGAGTTTATATGATTATCGCTTGTTCATTTAACAATTATATATATAAATTTTTAAATGTAATTGAAGAATATATGATATAACCCTTTAATTTTACTTGTAAAATTTGGAAATTTTAATATAAATATATAAGCAAAATCTTTATTAAAGTTAATGAATGCAATCACTAAGATATAATGCATAAATGAAAACTCATTGATTAATTTTTAATTAAATTTACATTAAGCCCACCGAATAAAATTCATGAAATTTATATATGAATAATTTCTATAAGTTAAATTTGGAAGCAAAACATTGATAAGTAAGCCATATATATAGATTTTTTTTCAATTGTTATGATGCCAATTTATTTAGTGTGATTTTTAAACATTATTAGAAGATTGGCTTAATTTTTTAGTAATTCTAAAAATTATTAAAATTATATAATAAAGATATACGTAATTTTTTATCTTGTTAAATGAATTTTTTAATTTCTTTTCCCTTAATTGAACTGATATTTCATTGCTTTGCAAAATAATAAAAAAAATTATGATTTTGTTCCATCATAAGAGTTTTTTTCTTAAGAACAAAATAAAAGGATGATATAAAAGCTTTTCTATTTGATACAAACTTTATAAAGAAAAGAAAAAAAAAAGATTATTTTTGTGTAATTATAATTATTTTCATCTATTTTATCGTGTGAGATTATTCATTTTTGAGACAGTTGTGGAAAAAAAAATTATTTTTTTTCCTTCGTAGAGTTTTTCTTTGAAAACAAAATAAAAGGATGATGTGAAAGTTTTTCTAAATTGATATAGATTTATTTTCAATTTTGAAATCATTCACAACAAATAGAACGATATTTAATAAATTTTGACTTAATAAACAAAAATAAATCTTTAATTAAATGTAAAAATTAAGTTATATTTTAATTCACCCTATACGAGTTTATATGATTATCGCTTGTTCATTTAACAATTATATATATAAATTTTTAAATGTAATTGAAGAATATATGATATAACCCTTTAATTTTACTTGTAAAATTTGGAAATTTTAATATAAATATATAAGCAAAATCTTTATTAAAGTTAATGAATGCAATCACTAAGATATAATGCATAAATGAAAACTCATTGATTAATTTTTAATTAAATTTACATTAAGCCCACCGAATAAAATTCATGAAATTTATATATGAATAATTTCTATAAGTTAAATTTGGAAGCAAAACATTGATAAGTAAGCCATATATATAGATTTTTTTTCAATTGTTATGATGCCAATTTATTTAGTGTGATTTTTAAACATTATTAGAAGATTGGCTTAATTTTTTAGTAATTCTAAAAATTATTAAAATTATATAATAAAGATATACGTAATTTTTTATCTTGTTAAATGAATTTTTTAATTTCTTTTCCCTTAATTGAACTGATATTTCATTGCTTTGCAAAATAATAAAAAAAATTATGATTTTGTTCCATCATAAGAGTTTTTTTCTTAAGAACAAAATAAAAGGATGATATAAAAGCTTTTCTATTTGATACAAACTTTATAAAGAAAAGAAAAAAAAAAGATTATTTTTGTGTAATTATAATTATTTTCATCTATTTTATCGTGTGAGATTATTCATTTTTGAGACAGTTGTGGAAAAAAAAATTATTTTTTTTCCTTCGTAGAGTTTTTCTTTGAAAACAAAATAAAAGGATGATGTGAAAGTTTTTCTAAATTGATATAGATTTATTTTCAATTTTGAAATCATTCACAACAAATAGAACGATATTTAATAAATTTTGACTTAATAAACAAAAATAAATCTTTAATTAAATGTAAAAATTAAGTTATATTTTAATTCACCCTATACGAGTTTATATGATTATCGCTTGTTCATTTAACAATTATATATATAAATTTTTAAATGTAATTGAAGAATATATGATATAACCCTTTAATTTTACTTGTAAAATTTGGAAATTTTAATATAAATATATAAGCAAAATCTTTATTAAAGTTAATGAATGCAATCACTAAGATATAATGCATAAATGAAAACTCATTGATTAATTTTTAATTAAATTTACATTAAGCCCACCGAATAAAATTCATGAAATTTATATATGAATAATTTCTATAAGTTAAATTTGGAAGCAAAACATTGATAAGTAAGCCATATATATAGATTTTTTTTTTCAATTGTTATGATGCCAATTTATTTAGTGTGATTTTTAAACATTATTAGAAGATTGGCTTAATTTTTTAGTAATTCTAAAAATTATTAAAATTATATAATAAAGATATACGTAATTTTTTATCTTGTTAAATGAATTTTTTAATTTCTTTTCCCTTAATTGAACTGATATTTCATTGCTTTGCAAAATAATAAAAAAAATTATGATTTTGTTCCATCATAAGAGTTTTTTTCTTAAGAACAAAATAAAAGGATGATATAAAAGCTTTTCTATTTGATACAAACTTTATAAAGAAAAGAAAAAAAAAAGATTATTTTTGTGTAATTATAATTATTTTCATCTATTTTATCGTGTGAGATTATTCATTTTTGAGACAGTTGTGGAAAAAAAAATTATTTTTTTTCCTTCGTAGAGTTTTTCTTTGAAAACAAAATAAAAGGATGATGTGAAAGTTTTTCTAAATTGATATAGATTTATTTTCAATTTTGAAATCATTCACAACAAATAGAACGATATTTAATAAATTTTGACTTAATAAACAAAAATAAATCTTTAATTAAATGTAAAAATTAAGTTATATTTTAATTCACCCTATACGAGTTTATATGATTATCGCTTGTTCATTTAACAATTATATATATAAATTTTTAAATGTAATTGAAGAATATATGATATAACCCTTTAATTTTACTTGTAAAATTTGGAAATTTTAATATAAATATATAAGCAAAATCTTTATTAAAGTTAATGAATGCAATCACTAAGATATAATGCATAAATGAAAACTCATTGATTAATTTTTAATTAAATTTACATTAAGCCCACCGAATAAAATTCATGAAATTTACTCAACCAACATTATATAGGCAAGCACTGGCTGACACCCCCAGCCAGAAAAGGAAAGCATTAATGCACTGAATCCCACTGATTATGGACAGATTTCCTCCTGAGATCTCGCCCCAGTTATGGCAAGTCAACTGTCTCAGCACGGATCCTGCCGGATTCTCACGGATTCCCCCGAGATCCTCGCAATCTCCCACAATCATGTCTGACCATCAATGAGCCTTGATGCGCGCCCGAAAATCCGCTGACGCGTATCAATCCGCATTCAGTGCTGGTCAACTCTTTCAATGCCTATCAAGCGTGAAGTCCGCCCCACGCAGATTTGGCAGCAGCCAACTGCCATCTTGTGTCAAGCCCCCATCTAAGGCCTGCTCGATGCCACCGAGTGCCAGCTTGCGCACAATCCCGCATCCCGCGCGCGCACATCGCGCACTGCGCGCACATCTCGCACGCTGCGCGCACATCTCGCACGCTGCGCGCAAATCATGCGCGCCCCGCGCGCATCCAGCTCACGAGGGTGTGACAAACTCTCCCCCACCGGATGGAGCCGACGTCCTCGTCGGGAGGGTTTCCAAGTACGCCTGCACCTGGTCTTCAAACTGCCACAGTGTCACATCCCTTTCCCATGACTCACTTCCATCTTCCCATCGAACAAGAAAATCAGTGCGCCTATTCTTGCTGCTCGCGCCCTGAGTGTTGTGAGCGAGAATCTCCTTCAACTTCTTTTGGAACTCTTTCCGGACAGTTGGAGGAGCTCTCTTCCCCTGCTCACGCGTCTCATCTTGATGAAATGGCTTGAGGAAGCTCACATGGAAGGTCGGATGGATCTTCATGCTCGCGGGTAGTTCAAGCCGATAGGCCACATTCCCAACTCGCTTGACTACCTTGAATGGCCCATCATACTTTTGGACAAGACCCTTATGGTACCGCTTGTCCGTCACCTTCTTCCATATCTGAAGTGTGAGTTTCAAGAGAACAAGGTCCCCTTCTTGAAACTCCAAGGGCCGTCTATGTCTATCTGCATACTCCTTCATCCTCTGCTGTGCCATAGCCAAGCTGTCCCGTGCCTGATCAATGAGCTCCTGTTTATCACGGGCAAATCTGTATGCAGCTGGGCAGCTTCCTTGCGTTTGCTGCTTGACTACCTCGGCAGGTGTTAAAGGTTGACGCCCAAATGCTAGCTCCGATGGGCTCAATCCTGTTGCAGAAGACTTATGCAGATTGTAGCAAAATTGGGCAACATCAAGTAAACTTACCCAATTTCGCTGGCTTGCAGTCACATAGTGCCGCAAGTATTCCTCCACCAAAGCATTCACCCGCTCCGTCTGGCCATCTGTCTGCGGATGGTTTGCGGTGGAGAACTTCAATTCTGAACCAAGCAGTTTGAACAAAACTGTCCAGAATTTACTAGTGAACCGAGCATCTCGATCGCTCACAATGTCTCTAGGGAGCCCAAATACTTTCACCACGTATTTGAACATCAGCTCCGCGGCTAGTTCTGCAGTACAAACTTGAGGCGCTGCAATGAAGACTGCATACTTAGAGAATCGATCGACCACTACCAAGATGGATCCCATTCCATCCACCACTGGCATGCCTACTATAAAATCCATAGAAAGAGACTCCCAAGGTCCCTCTGGTATTGGTAGCGGTTGAAGCAGCCCAGCCTGCTTCCTCTTCTCGGTTTTGTCTAGTTGACACACTAGACAAGTGCGGACATACAACTCAATGTCCTCCAACATCTTCGGCCAGAAGTAATTTCTCGATATTAAGGCAAACATCCTTTCCACACCCGGATGTCCTGCCCATTGCGGATCGTGGGTCTCTTTCAACAACTCGCGCCTCAATCCCCCGCCCTTAGGGACATATAATCTACCTCCCTTTGCATAGAGGAGATCATTTTCGACCCAATACTTCCGAACAACACCATCTAAGACTTGTCGCCTGGTCTTGCAGTAGGCAACATCAGCCTCAGCAGCCAACTTTATCCGCTCGGCAAAATCGGACTGGACCAAGGTCAAGGAAGCCACAAAGGATTGCACCTCCTTTCGACTCAACGCATCAGCCACCCGGTTCTCTCGTCCCGCACGATGCAACCAGGTGAAGTCAAACTCAGCAAGAAACTCCTGCCACCTTGCCTGCTTGGCCGACAGGTTCTTCTGTGTTTTGAAGAAAGTGTTGGCAACGTTATCCGTCACCACCGTGAACCTGGTTCCCAACAAATAGTGCCTCCAAACACTCAGGCAATGAATCACAGCAGTCATCTCTTTCTCATGCGCCGAGTAGCGCTGCTCCGCTTCCTTCAACTTCCGACTTTCATAGGCTATGGGGTGACCCTCCTGGATCAGCACTCCCCCTATAGCCTTATCCGAGGCGTCTGTGTGTACCTCAAAAGGGCTCTCGAAGTCTGGCAATCTAAGCACAGGCTCGGAGGTCACCGCCTCCTTGACTTTCTCGAAGGCTTCTTCACACTGGACTGTCCACTCCCATGGTTTCCCCTTCTTTAACAAATCTGTGAGGGGACTGACCAATTTGGAAAATCCTGCGATGAACCGTCGGTAGTAATTAGCCAAGCCTAGAAACGATCTCAACTCTGACACCGTCTTTGGGAAGGACCACTCTACAATTGCCTGGATTTTTCTCTCATCCATGCGAATCTTTCCCTTACTCACCTTGTGCCCGAGAAACAAGATCTCCTGCATGCCAAACTCACATTTTTCCTTCTTGACATATAGTGAGTGCTCCCTTAGTTTAGCGAACACCTTCCCAAGGTGCTCCACATGTGCCTCAAGGGTCTCACTATACACCACAATGTCATCAAGGTACACCACAACAAAGTCATCCAAGAACTCATACAAGACGTCGTTCATGAGGTTACAGAATGTAGCTGGGGCGTTTGTTAGACCGAAAGGCATCACCAAGAACTCAAACGATCCATATCTTGTCACCATGGTCGTCTTTGATTCGTCCCCAGGGGCTATCCGCACTTGCCAGTACCCTGACCGCAAGTCTAGCTTGGTGAAATAGGCTGCCTTGGTCAACTTGTCGAACAAATCTGCTACATTCGGTATAGGATACTTGTTCCTTATCGTAACCTTGTTCAACGCCCGATAATCTACGCACATTCGAAGGGACCCGTCTTGCTTCTTTTGAAAGAGCACAGGGGCACCATATGGGGCCTTCGATGGCTGAACAAGACCAGCCTCCAGCAACTCGTTGAGCTGTTTCCTCAACTCTGCCAACTCCTGTGGGGGCATCCGATAAGGTGCCTTGGCTGGTGGTCTTGCTCCCGGTTCCAACTCGATCCGGTGATCAACATTTCGTCGCGGTGGCAACTCCTTAGGCAATTCGGGTGGCATCACATCGCGGAATTCCTCGAGCACATTCGCGATGCAGTCAGGCACCTCCACAACATGGTCTGGTTTGATCTCAACCAGAGCTGCGAGCATAGTGGTCTCGCCACGCTTTACTCCTGACTTGAGTTGCGAAGCCGATTGCATCAATGGCTTCTCTGCCACTCGTCCCTCATATTCTGCTGGGACAAAACCCGGATGCCCTTCATCACCAATCCATAAGCCATGATGGCTAGGTAGAGGCGCGGCCTTTGCCTCTACGAAGAACTCCATTCCGAGTATAATCTCGAAATCATCAAGGGGCACGACCATGAAAGAGCATGACTTTTCCCAATCACCAACTCTCAGCACTGTAGTCGTGACTCCTTGCACTGGCTGAGCTCCAGAATTCACTGCCTTGATTCTGCTCGAGCTCTTGGACAGAACTAGTCCGAACCGATTCACTACTCGTTGCGCTATGAAATTGTTGGTCGCGCCAGTATCCAACATCGCGCGCGCCACTCGACCATTCACCAACACTGGCACATACATCAGGCCCTTGTAGACAGTCCGCTTGTCTACGGTGATGGCATTCAGCAGCCGCAACGGGTTGAGTCGAGGGTTCTCCTCTTCTGACTCCGAATCCTCCTTAGCGATCAAGGCTGAAAGTCTTTCCCTTCGGGGACAATCTCTCGCACGGTGAGGTCCATCACATAGGAAGCACCCTGTCTTCTTGCCTTGGGGTGGATCCGTCCCCTTTGGCTTTGATGGCTCACCATCCCTCTTCTTATCCCACCGACCTTTCCTGCCTTGTCTCTCGATCCGCTTCCCATCGGTTCTAGTCTTCCTCTTGTCAACATTGGAGAAGGTAGCTCCATGTTTAAAGTCGTTGAGGCTGTCTGCCGCAGCAATGGCTGAAGGCAGGTCCGTCACCTTCAATCGCCTCAACTCAGCCTGTGCCCAAGGCTGGAGCCCTGACAAGAAATTGAAGACTCGATCCTCCTCGGACATGTTGTTGATTTCCAGCATCAAGGAGCTGAACTCCTTGACATAGTCTCGCACAGCTCCTGTGTGCTTCAGTTTCTTTAGCGATTCCCTCGCTAGCCATGCTGTGTTCATCGGAAGGAATTGATCCCTCAACTCCTTCTTCAAGGCATCCCACGTCTGGATTAGGGTGCGCCCATTTCCCGCATCATCATCGAGCCGAGTCCGCCACCAAAGCTTCGCATCGCCACCGAGATACATGCTGGCGATGGAAACCTGCTCATCCGCATCCACTCGAGCAGCCTTGAAGTACTGCTCCATATCCCAAATGAAGTTCTCGAGTTCCTTAGCATTCCGACTCCCTTGGAATTGCTTAGGCTCGGGCACCTTCAGTTTGGATGGCGGTTTCTCCCCATTGTTTCCGCCATGATGCGAGTTACCAACGGCCAACTTCAGCAAGTTGACATCCGTGTCAATGTCACCTACTCGATCAGACAACGACTGGATCTGCTCCATCAAGTCAGTGACGCGATCGGTGAGATCACTTTGGAAGTCACTCATCGCTCGCTGAAGATCTGCAATGGCTTGCGAATGGAGCGCAGCCTGCTCCGACAGTGAGGTAGCGTCTGGCGCAGGCGCACCGATCAGCTCCTCTAGGACGGCAACTCTCTCACTCAACGTTCCGGCCATCGAAACACGGGCTCTGATACCAACTGTCACGGGGTTATTTCGGACTAAGCCTTTCCGCACCTCGTGATGGCACTAAGTCTCGCACTTGGTCAGCCAACCAACACACCACTCGAACACAATCACAAGCAAAAGGGCCAATGCGCAAGGAAACGCTCACTTACAGGAATCCCCAACCTTTATATTCACAATTTACAAAGGAAATAGGTTTGCTGCAGGGACACAACAACAACTCACACAAGGAGGTCTGTGTCTCACTGCCTTTCTCAACCAACATTATATAGGCAAGCACTGGCTGACACCCCCAGCCAGAAAAGGAAAGCATTAATGCACTGAATCCCACTGATTATGGACAGATTTCCTCCTGAGATCTCGCCCCAGTTATGGCAAGTCAACTGTCTCAGCACGGATCCTGCCGGATTCTCACGGATTCCCCCGAGATCCTCGCAATCTCCCACAATCATGTCTGACCATCAATGAGCCTTGATGCGCGCCCGAAAATCCGCTGACGCGTATCAATCCGCATTCAGTGCTGGTCAACTCTTTCAATGCCTATCAAGCGTGAAGTCCGCCCCACGCAGATTTGGCAGCAGCCAACTGCCATCTTGTGTCAAGCCCCCATCTAAGGCCTGCTCGATGCCACCGAGTGCCAGCTTGCGCACAATCCCGCATCCCGCGCGCGCACATCGCGCACTGCGCGCACATCTCGCGCAGTTAAATTTGGAAGCAAAACATTGATAAGTAAGCCATATATATAGATTTTTTTTTTCAATTGTTATGATGCCAATTTAAGTTGATAAGTACTAAAATTGTTTATGTAATTCACCAATTCACACTTATTTATTGCAATCGAGACATCTTTAGTCGACCTTAATCAATTATTAGTGATCTGATTTGTTTGTATCATTATAATGACGTTTTGTTATGTATATATAGGCATTAGGTAGTGTTATTAGACCTCTAAGCTCTAATATTTGTTAAATGTTTTTAAATAGTAAAAACTTTGGAGAAATTCTACGTTGGTGAAGACTAGTCTTGAAGCTAGTCAGTCTTGAATCTTGATTAGGACAGATTTTGGATTAATTTAGGAAGGAGGGCACCTGTGATGCTCTCATTGGTTGCATGATGAATCCAATAAAAGCAGATCATACACACTGAAAGCGTACGTAGACGGGTTGAAAGTAAACGAGATGAATGATGCTTCGCATTGGAATTCCTATTCCTATTCCTATTAATCGCGAGTCAGATTTGGGAAGTTTCTTTTGTCTTCTCCATCCGATTTCACACGCAACCCTTTTCCTTTCCGTTTCGCCGTTCAAAAGTGGTCGTGCAATGACATCAACATTGCCTACACCAAAAGCTGACGCCAGCTATACTCTAATAAACCCATTTTATTATCTTAATTTAATTTAATTTTTCTTATTATGTAGTGATATATAACACCCGTATGGTATGAAATTCTAGTTTTTCCAGCCTTGCGATTGAAACAAATGAAATTTTTAGGATAATTTGAGAAGACGGGAGTGCTGCCTCCAGCGAAAGATTTTTAGGATACAAGTCGCATGGACAAGTGGCAGAAATGAACGCAACTAGAGAAAGAGAGAATACGCATCGCATAAGGTTTGATTAAGATGTGATTTCGTTCAGACCTATACAACTAAGCTCTCCAGGAAAGGAAAACTAGCGTGGCCACTGGCCATAGTGGCTGGCTGTTGATGCTAGCTTAGGCTAAACGAACACTCTCGATACAGCTGTCCAAATTATTTTATGCCTAATATTTTTTTAACATTTTTTTTTTTGGTAAACCCGACATTTCGACACCAGCATTTACCCCTATAAACGAAAAAACGTGTGGAATTTACCTTTTTTTTCTTCGTATTATATGTTTAAGCAAAGTCAAAAGTATGGTGTCTCAATCCCTCTCAACTTTCCTTGTTGCAATAAGCGACTGTGACTCTGCTGTGCTATTTGATAACTCTGTGTTATCCTTTCCGGCCACATACTGTGGCTTAGCACGGATATTTCCAAAGGTTGGATGGATATGAATAATCATAAACCGCGAGCGTGGATTGCAAACGCCTGCGTGCTGCCTGCCCTGTCCTTTCCACACCTCTCCAATTATAATTAGCAAACTCGAGTATTTTTTATGTATTTAATTTCTTTTCACTGTTAGACAGTCCAACTCTAATCATCTAATTACTGAATCAGATCATTTAAACAATGAAGGCTGAAAACTTATACAGTAAAGAATAATAAATTAACAATATGCAGGCAAGCATACAGTGCAGCTGAAGTAAAAAAACTCTACCTACCTCGCCAATACACATTGGTAAATTCCCAGACAAAATACAATCAAAGTCAAACATACAAGGAATTAGCACCCTGTATGCATGAATATGACACTTAACACTAGATAAACATAACAGTGTGAACTTTGGTTCTTTGAGCAGCTGGCAGCTTTCAAACGATAAACACGCAGCTGCTGACCATAAGGATGCTTTTATCCAATCTTGCTACAGCCCACAATAAAAAAGACAGATACAGGGAAGATGTCTATCAACCATGACTTCACAATTAAATTAGTTGACTTTCAGCAAGGGAAGCCAATAGCTAAATATCCTCAGCATTCTGAACCATCGAGCTAAAGCAGGTTTCAATAAACCAGACTTGGATTGCACAGACGTGAGATGTTATCACAAGGAAATTACCCACAGTTATCCTTTGGCAGAACCACAAATGAATTAGCTTCTTCCAACTAATAATAATTAAAGCTGCCTAACTAAGCAGTTTAGAAGCTGGTCTTTACCTTAACCATGATTAGGACATTCGGGGTTATCTTGAGTGGCCCTGCCCTCTTCAATGCATTTATAAAGCTCCTCATAATCTTGCCTCGAGTGGGTAGCAAGCTTCTCCATTGCCATGAAAATCTGCTTTAGACCATATTGTAAACTAGTAGGATCCTTAATATCACTGCGACCTGTGGCATCTTTAGGTAGAAGGACAGTACTTTCTTCCCTCGCCAGCAGTGTCATCTTTTTCACTCGAGTTTGCATTAGTTTTTGCATCTTTTGCTCCTCCTTTTCCAACATCTTTACTTTTCTTTCCATATCCTTATCGGCAATAATCTTTTGTTGCAGATCTGCATTATGCTGTTCCAGCACTTGGTTTATGCTCTTGAAAAGTCCATGAACCGCTTCAAACACTTCCCTATCTGACAGTCTACCCATGGCTTCCGACCACTTGTAGACAATCACGAACACAGGGGGTGCTCTGCATCTACCAGGAGAGAGAGGTGATACACCAACTGCTGTTTCCTCGGATTCATATAGGAGACACCTTCGTAGCCAACCAATCAAAGCTTTGACATAGCCCCTCTGGGCTTCAATCCAACTAGAGAAGCTAAGGCTCCAGTTTTGAAGCTCAAGCTTTAGTTTTATTGCTACTTCAAGATGAGAATCATTAAGCTTTCCATTCAGAGCAATGGCATCCAAACATTTGGCTTCCATAACCTTTTGGCACTGACAGCTATGGCATTCTAGCATTACCTTCCACATTCCAAACAATCTAAGGCAAGTAAATTGCAGTTAGCACCTTTCCTTAACCAACTTCAGAAAATCAAGCATTTCATTTGTCAATTCAGAAATAATAATAATAATAATAATAATAATGAATAAATAAAGACAGAGAAGCATCTAATCTCCTGACTTTGCATTATTTTCCCCCATCCCAGTTTAATTCCCTCTGAGACTGATTTCCCTAATCCAGAATTTTAACATAAACTGACGACCAACTCAAAAGTGTCCTTTAGAAGGCCATTTTCTTTGTTACAAGTGCTTGCACTTATTTTTGATATCTTAACCAGAATCTGCAGTCTCTGCAGGAGCTATTGAGAGCAGAAATCATATCTTTAGTGGGAGAATACAATTATTATGATAAATAATTCAGCTAAAAGTATATCTAGGGAAAAAGATGGGTAGTTGCAAAAGCCTCCTAAGGTAAATTCAAATCAAGTCAAACCAAACCTAATTATTTCCTCTTTTAAGAATTTTAATGTCCAGCCCATCTTTGTTAATAATGAATCTTTATTTCCTTATACCTTAAAATTCTTTTATACCACCCTTTTTCTTTCTTCAAACCAATGGACAAATGCTCTTTGATTGCAAGAGGAGATCAGCCACCATCCTCTTTCCTAATTTATAATCTATTACTACTAAATGTAATATATACCAGCAAACTGACAAGTTGAACACTGAGATCAAGTTTTTACTAGACTGATAATGTACCTGTGAATCAGTTCATTGATCTGTGGCCACAACTCTTCATCCATCAGCTTATTTATAGTTATCGCTATCTTGTCAATAACTTGAACTGCAACTCTCATCTTAGTAGATAAGGCCCTAATCAAAGTTCGCGTGGAGTCTATTCTGCGAGCATCAGCACCCTTCTGATCAAAGCTTTTCATCTGCCTACACTTCTTTGCATGAATTATACGCATCTTCTCCTCAGCCTTCAAATTATAAGCAAATAAGGCAAAACATTTTAAAACTAAACCTTGTGCAATAATCCTGCACAGCTATGATAATATGTTTCTGTTCAACTGGAAAAGAACTGTATGAGAAAAGTATGTGGATAAGATGGAAAAAGGAAAATGATAATACTCATCATGATAATATGTTTCACTTTAGAGCATCCTAAGCAAGAGACTTTTGTCCCCTTAAGTTGTAAAGTTTCCACAATCTACGCAGAGATTTGTAAAGTTAAACCTTAAGTTGTAAAGATAATACTCATCATGTGGATAACATGTTTCAATTTAGAGCATCCTATAGCAGCTGCTTAAATCATTGTGGAACACTGTACTTCCTGAAACGATCTCTACTAAATCAAAAACGTGATTTTTGTCCCCTTAAGTTGTAAAGTTTCCACAATCTACACAGAGAGTTGATTTTGAACAAGTCAAATAATATGGCTGTCCAAATTAAAAAAAAAAAAAGTTGACTTCGTAGAAAACAGATGAATTGAATATATATACATGTCTTAGTCTCTCTAAAGATCACTATTAAACACCTTGATGACGCCAAAAGACTAAGCTTTTAAAGTATAACATCAAGAATATGAACTTTGATTACGTATTTCAGCCTCGTATTTACCAACTCATTAACCTTTTCAGCGCACAAAGATGAACTAAAAGGAAAAGTTGAAGAGGTACAGTAAAATTCAAATTCTTGACCATACCTTGACTTCATCATAGAGCTTCTTCTCCCACATGCACAGTTTCCTGAGAGTAGAAGACAGATTCTGTGAACTCACAATCTCATCATTATCCACAGAACTGATCTTCTCTTTGGACAGTAAGGACTCTGTTTCCAATG
Organism: Firmiana major; assembly: GCA_033439115.1. Classification (NCBI taxonomy): domain Eukaryota; kingdom Viridiplantae; phylum Streptophyta; class Magnoliopsida; order Malvales; family Malvaceae; genus Firmiana; species Firmiana major. The sequence continues at coordinate 293,039 of CM065907.1, read as the reverse complement.
AATTTGCAGTAATCATATGAAACATCTTCGTCGAACCTGCATCGCGGAAACCACAAAAAACTATGTAACTGAAACTCAAATCCATAGTTAGTTAAGAAAATGTTAAAGGAATACCTTGATAAACTGATTTTTTATGATGATAACGAAACTTTCCAGTGTCAAGCATGTTCAAAACTTCATTCCCGGACTCCGAAGCTTTCTCAAATAGGACTTGCAATTCTTTCGTTACCTCAGAAACACTTTGTTTACCGCTTTGATTTTTGGGATCATTGAAATCCGTCCTCTGTTGAACCTTCTCCATCTTTGATTCTACTTTCTTCTTATTCTCCGCATCACCGTTCTTCACTGAAACAGCTTCTCCGCTCGAATTTTCTTCTCTCTTTTGTTTTCTACTCTTTGCACTACTAGATTTTTCATCTCCATGAATTTGCTTTAGTAGTTGTTGGGCTTCAAGATCATGACCTCCTTCTTTGTTCTTCACTGCTTTGCTCGAAGAATAAGGCAACTCGTATCTCTCGTAAATTTCATCAAAAAAGTTCAAGTAATAATCCCAGGCCCCGCTCCTCGGAGCCGGAGGTGGAGGTGTTTTCCAGCCTGAACCATTTAATTCGAAGTTCTGGTAGGTATTACCGTGATAATTATTATTAGGCAAAGAATAAGATGATGCTAGGATTCCGTGATTAAGATAATTTGGTTGAATTCGGTTAAAAGATCTACTAAAATCTTTGCCTGTCTCTTCCTCTTCCGAGTCAGTATCGAACTGAATGTGCGAATCTGAGTTTGAACTCGAAAGAGAGTGGTCCGGCGAAGACAGAGGAGAAGGTTGCTTGGGCGGTTTCTCGGTGGATACGGCGGAGGCATCGACGGACGTAGATTTGAGACTTTGTTCGAAGAAGTGGTGGAGAGTGGGGCCCAGAGTCCTGAGCGACTGCATGTATGCCACGTGCGCATCGGCAAGGGCGTAGCTTTGCTTGAGAGCGTCCTCGACGAAGTTGCAGCGGTCGCGGCATAGAGAGACCGCCGGCAATTGGTCGAGTCTTGAGGTGGCGCAGCCCATGAAACGACCCTTGTCGTTTGATAACCAGCCCCCTGAACGCCAAAGAACGTTCAAAAAATCAAACAAAGCAAGATTATGAAGGTTCTGAAAGCATGGTTCTTTCTGTGACTTTCTAAGTAACGGCAACGGCTCAGTAGAAGCAAATTAATACCGGAGATTAATGGCAGACTGGGCCGTTAACAAATTTTCCCCAATTTTGTGGCGCATTTAAGATGCAGCTTTTTTCGTGAATTATAAGAATGGCGAAATTCGAAAAAAAGAAATTGGGAATGAAAAAAAAAATGGTATAAAGACGGGGAATCAGTTGACTGGGATTTATACAAAGGGAGAGGGTGGCGGGATAGGCATAACGTCTCTTTGATATTTTCCCATTTTTGCACGAGTGGTCCTGCTACTACTATAATTTACATTTATGACAACATTTTTTCTTTTAGTTTTTAAATGTGTGCCATGATTTTTTTTTTTTTGGCCTAACAAAATAAATTTTAAAGAAAGTCATCGAATAAAATTTAGGATTATATATGAGATTGTGGAAGAAGACAGTATAGACATATACACAAAAAATTTGACAACATAAAGGTTTTTATGTGTATAATTAATATTTATATTTAACATTGTTTGTGATTAAAATACATTAAGATTTCATGATAATTTTCATTCAAATTGAGTTGGAATCAAAAATAGGAAGAATAGATTAACGACTTATTTATTTTAATTTTATTTTTGAATTAAAATTTACAAAAATATATGCAATTTTGAAAGTGGTGGGTGTAGACTTGACTTGAGTGTGAAGCCACGTCTCCTTTTGGAATTAAGTTAGCTTTATGAAATCAAATAGAGTGGAACAAGTCCTGATTATCTCAGCACCAAATGCATCATCTTTGCAACGTCTTACTCGATGAAAAGGCCATTTTATCATGATGATTTGACAACGCAAAAGCTAGTTTAATTAGATTTTTCAAATCATCTATAATGCGAAATCATGCATGTAATTTTTGTTCTTTTGTTCGGGCAATAGAATAAAATGCTCAACTTTTACTACTTTAGCATTGGTTGAAACAAAAGTGAATCTGCCTCTCTACACAGCAATCCTTTCGACTCTAATGGGGAAAAACTTTTAACCCCTTCACCTGCCGCGAGGAATGATTCTTTGTGCAGAAACTAAAGAAAGTTAATTTTAACGTTCGAATGCCTAAGAAAATTGGAATCTAGAGAGGATGCTTTTAACAAATCCACGTCCATGATGGGGATTTGAATCTGGTGACTCCAATGGAGATTGTGGTGGCATTCCAACTCAACAAAATCTTTGTCTTCTTGTCCAATGCGTACAGGACGAGAAGGCATGGTCCTCAATCATCATTTTCATCCCCACGCCTTTGCATAATTCTAATTCCTCAGGAAGTCTATCTTTTGCTAGCTCAAGAAGGCAAGTTCTTTTAATGTTAGCTCTACATCAGGGCAGTAGGCAGAAATTGCAGGTGCCATTCATTTTCATAACCTAACTGCTTGCTGAATCAATGGGAAGACAAAGTGTTTTTTTTAATGACAGACATTTTCATTTATTTTTTGATTTAAAATTAATTTTATTCGAAAAGAAACGAATTCAAATAAAAAAAAAAAAGTGCCTTTATCCCTGATAAATACACTTCTTCAAACCGTCATGTTTTGGATTTAAAATAAGGAGGAAGCTGATCAAGACAACTTTATAAGACACCCCTACTTGAATGACCATGTTGCTTGTACTGCTGTAGAGGGGTCATCGGCCTTTCTCCCAAAATAAAGTTGGTGCCATAATTTGTCTCATTTGGGAAGTGATTTTTGAAAAGTCGACATTGTAATCATAGCAGCAGATGGAAAGAATGATTATGTTGTAAAATGCAAACTCAACGTGAACTACAAATGCCATGGACTGATATCAGAGATACTGCGCAATGTTACTGATCATCCTTGAATCCATAAGCTTGAAAAATGGAAATAAGGCCAGCAGGATTTGATTAATCAGAGCCTCTCAATAACAGGAAATTTTCGTATTTGCAGGAATGTGCATGGCAGCATGGGAGCCTTAAAGGCTACCCCACTTGAGAGCTACTCTGTGGTCTGTGCTATGTTTAGTGCATTATTTGGTGGTCCTTTTTTTGTCTTTACACTTTATATGGTCTACAAGCACGTCAATTTCTCACCAATAAAAAAAAAAAGCACGTCAATTATTTTCACTTTAATTCGTTTCAACTAAGAAATCTTTCGAAAAGGTGCGTCTGTAATAAGCTGGGGCCTACCTGCTCAGTGAAGGGACGACGACCTAAGCCCAAAGTTCGGTGTATTGGGTTGCGATGGTCCTTTCCCTATCATTATCTATAGTCTAATAGGGTCATCTCAGATCAGAGTTGATTGAAATAGTTTCATCCTTGAGTTTTATTAAAAATTATAACAAAACGATCTAATTTAACACAAGCAATTAAAACCAACCTGAATAGCTCATTCGGTTGAACTTGAACTACGAGACAGATTGGGCCACAAACAGATCCAACTGGCCAATTGGAGCTTGTGTGAGTAACATGGGCATAGGTCCATGCTAGCCCAAATGCTCAACACGGAAATGCTTCGAGTAGTGGAAAATTACCGTGTTTCTCAATTAACCTGCTCTGTTTCTTGCCTAATTTGGAATGACAAACCAATTTTCCAACATCCAATTATTATTGGGACCCAAAGCTCCTAATAATGGACTTGTTTAAGATGATGACTGTATAAAAGTTTTTTGTTCCAATTAATTTCACATTTTTCTCATTAGATATAATTGAGACCAACTAAGGGACCAGGCCATTAGTTCTTGGATATCTTTATACTCTGCTCTTGCTGGGAGATCAAAACATCTCAGCTATGTTCTGACCTAAAATCTGCTGTCAGTGCCGGTGGAGAATCCGAAATTTCTAAGCCAAGTTCAACAGTCAAGCAACCCCAATTATATGCAGCATTACATATATATATATATATGTGTGTGTGCGCTCTTTTATTTCCTTTACAATTAATGCAGCTTTATCTTGAGACCAACGCATGATGAAGGAATGATTGCTTTTAATTATTAGCACAAAGCCTCTTCTTTAAGAAAATAAAACAAAAATAAAATTACCTTATCATGAAAATTCAGCTGTCTAACAAACCATGTGCTGTTTTCTTTTCACTGTCAACGTGCATAGCCCAAATACTTTTTCTAATTTCCCTTTTTGTCTTTCGGCAGCTTTTCTTGCCCATTGCTTATCTCTTCTATGTTCTCTTTTGTTCTTCTATTTTGTTGCCATGAGAGCTGGAGCTGTCACGTTGTATGTTGCATTGCCTGCCCCACGTGCAACCGAAAAACCATTGAAGAAAGCTAATAATAACAAGAGATAATTAATTTAAGTTAGCCTCCTTATTATGCCTCTAGCCACTGATTTGAATATAATATTTCTGGGGAATCATGTTATTCACAATACCTAATTAATAAGAAATCAACCGAGTTAGTATTAATTCCAGGCCTAATTGCATCTTAATTAGAAGGTAAAATGGAAAGCAGAGAGAGGTTAAAAAGAACTTGATTAACTGTGCAACTTATTTGTCTTTCAATGGAGATTTTGTAGTAGAATTTTAGAGATCGTTAACTTGAACCGAAGATCTGATCCATGATTTGAAATATTGAACCAAACCATACTAGCTAGGTGTATGATCACACATTTTTTTTGGATTAGCAATGCTATATATATTACTCCTTATTAGTTAAGTACCATGAATTTCTACATATTATGTTATAGTAGTCTAGAAAACTAGTCAGAATCACGAAGAATATTAAACAAACTCATTCGTAACTTCTGTGCATTAATATATAATGTCTTGGGCTTTAGAAAACTGCAGCTGTGCTTCAATTCTTGCCAACACAAATGCAAACAAAGAGTAAGAGTTGACAAATAAAAAATCCTTTTGAAGATCAAAATTTACAGAAAATTTTTTGATGACTGTACAGTGTAAACCATTCAAAACCACGCTCTCTGCATGCACTTTTGGACTAATTTTTCACAATCTTCATTTCTTTCTACTAGAGAAAAACAGAAGAAAAACGTTTACAAAACAAAAGGTAAATTAAATCTATATTTTGTTCGTGATCAGATAATCATGTATAATACTTCTTTACTTCCTACTTGGTGAGAGTATTGAGCAGTGAAACCCTAGTGTTTATCAAACTCCTAAAGGCTTTTTCACTGCCACTTTCAACATCAGCGATGCACCTTTCCAAGTCTTGCATTCTCTTCAAAACCATCCTCACTTCCTCATCTCCCTTCTTTCTCAAACCCCACATCTTCGCTTCACCCATTTGTTGGAATTCTTTAATGCTTTCCTCGATCTTAAACTTCTTGGCTTTCTTTGACGACTTCAACCCCATCCAAGACGAATTTCTTGAAGTAAATGACATGGAAATCCCATTAAAAAGAGCCAGTGAAACTGAAACAGTCACTTCAATAACATCGTTGATAGCACCAGCCAGCTCAGTATCTGCAACAGACACCAAAGCTGATCCAGGAAATGAGTGTCGCCCAATGCACCGGATTGAGGACGCGAGTTTACCAATCTCTGTAGCTATCTTCTTGCGACCTTTCAAATACATAGCAATCTTTGAATCGTCTTTTCTCCTTAGAGCCACACGCGCTGCGAGTTGCTCGTCTTTAAGTGCAAGAAATGATGTTTGGAAGATCCCATAAACATCAACAAAACGTAGGAAATCTTCGAGAAGCTTCTCAACCCATTCACGCTTATGGCTTAACAACTCATGGGTCTGTGGCAACTGAAGAATATCATGGAGAACATTATGAACGTCTTTTAGGCGGTGCAAGCCATCGCAAAGCCAAGCTGAGGTTCGGTTATCAGGATTGCATGACCATGTTTCAAGCTCAGTGATTTCATCTTTGAGTTGGGAAATCAAGGGATGTGATCTGCATGGAAGAGAAATGGATCTGATGTGGTGAGAAATGGGTGGTTTGGGTGGACGGTTAGGGGTTTTGTTTGGGAAAGAGAGTGAGCGCCTGAAAACGCCAACCATTCTTGTTGGGCTAGCTGCTGGTGTTTGATTTGTTTGTGACTGGCTCTCTTTAGAGTTGTGTGCTTTGACAAGGAAATGAAAAAGAGGAGATAGACATATATAAAGGCAGGACAACTAAGGCGCAGGAGAAGGGTGAGGTATGCGGGGGATACTGGATCCGCGAATGAACATTAGCTGTTAGAGCCGCTAAACTAAATAATCAGTCACGTGGGTTTGGGGTTGCGAACCGAGGCGCTCATAGGTTCCTTTTCCTACGGAGGGGAGACACCACGTGGTTTTGACACTCTGGCAGCTCTGCTCAACAGAGCAAGTCTTGCCAGTGCTTGCTGTCCAGTTACTTGTTCAAAGTTGTCGGACTCGTTTATGCCTAGATTAGCTAGATATAGCTCATAATGTCACGCCGCTAAATCAAGCGCCTATTATGCAGGCCTTGTAATCCGAATCTTGACCTACTAGCTAGAGCTAAAAACTAATTAGCAAATTCTTCAATCCCCGAAACTAATTAAAGCACTCTAAAACTCAGTTAAAAGTTTTATCTTGTTGCTTTAATAATGTCAGTTTAGTGCAGAGTTAACAGATGGAACAGCTATAATTACATCATACATCGGACCATCTATTATTACTAATGGAATAATTAATTGTTTCAATATTATTCAAACCGAATTTCGCACGCAAACACCAATAGGCAGAGAAAGTTTAGACAGAGCATGGGGGCTCAAGCCATCACAATGCATATACTAGAAGTGCTCGAATTGCCTTGTTTCTAACTAACTAATCATACAAAACAATCTCAGGGGGGCTTTAGCTGTCACGATTAAATATAACAGGACCAGCCCCCAGCTTGCATCTGGAATCAGAAAAGCACATTGGTCTCCTGCCAAGCTGCCAACTTCTGGATAACCGCTGGAAAACGAAGAAGATTATGCAGAGCTAAGCTAAAATGTTTCACGCGGAACTTGGAACATGAAGAAGATTATTACACGGAGTTTAAGAATATGTGAAAATATAATAAGAAAATAAGATAATCTTTTTAAGTCAACTAATGGTTCTGATCAGATTATCAATCGTCTGATTAATTAGCTTTCTGCACGGAAGAGATCATGTAATCATGCAAACGGTTTTGAGGAAATCAATTAGGATATTCACCGCCCAGTATTAATGCTTATCTGCTAGCAATTATACTGTTCGCTTATCCAAAAATAATGACAGGGAAAAACAACTATTCAGTTCTGAAATACAGGGTAGAACCTTGTTTTTTCCTATTTTAGGTGGCCATACCGCCCGCCCTTCACGAGATATGCAGGACGTGCTCTTCTGCTGTATTTCTATCCCGCCACAAGAGGTCTCGGAGGTTGCAACTTATTAATAATACAAAACCTCCAATAAAAGCAACATCATGAATTATCATTCCTGATCAAACCAGCAATATGATCTTTTTCTCCTAAACTGAATGGATTCTATCTATATTACATTAAATTTACGATTTCTTCCGTCCAAAGCCAACTCTGGAACCCTGGGTAGAGATTGAAGTAATTTTTTTATAATGGAAATTAGGTAACAATTGTATATTACCAAAGCCTCAGAAGCCTTCCAATAGAATGAGGACATGTGCGTACCTTGTGTCAAAGAGAAGCTGTATTTGTGTAGTGATGAAGAAGCCAACTAATTGGAGTTAACAAACTGCATATTATTAGACGTTTCCTAAAAGAAAATTTTAAATTGCGAAAAGCTCCAAAAGAGAAAAATAACTACCGGTCACTCTTTAATAACAATGGTGTTAATAAAGTAGTACAAGAAAACCCTGAATCTATCCCTTCTCGTTGACCCAGATGTATACTTGTTGTATAGTATTTGTTCCTGGTCATGGTCACTGGATACAACCAATTTATTGATCAAAGTAGACTGGCCTAGCTGTGGAATTCAATAACCAGACATGACAGGTAGGTTTTGAACAACTTGTCCTTCAAGTCCCCGACTAGTATAATTCTCTCATATAAAATTCCAAATTAAGTCACGAGATTCTTTGGCAAATAAACGGTGAGGTTTAAGTCGTTAAGGACAGGTAGCCTGCCAAGAAACCGAAGTTTTAGGGCATTCATTTGCGAAAGACGTATGTAAAGATTTTATAGTATCGTTTATCATATAGATTGGCATTGACTCAGCCCACGTGGAGCGGTGGAGATGGTTAGAAAGGCATCTTCACCAAAAAGGGAAAAGCTAATGAAGAAAATTCGTCACGTTTTGCGCCTTTTTTCTCTAATATTCCTCCGAACATGCGGGATATAGGAATGGGAATGACTCATGGAGGCTTTTCTTTTATGATTTTTCTGGCTGGTAAACAAGATGATCATTTCGAACCCACAACTAGAGTTTGGCAAAGTCACAAAGGTCTTGATAACTTTTTCTTTTGTTTTTTTCGTGAAAGATAATAAGGTCAGGGTGCATCAGAAATTTGAATTCCGCGACTCGCTCTCAAGAAAATGTTTGCTTGAGTGAAAAAGAGAAAAGAAAAATGTGAATTGTTTTTCTAACCAAAAATGGAGGGGAAGGGAGGACTGTTCTAACTTGTACCTTTAAGCATTTTTTTTAATGCAAATTATTTTTCTTAAAATGTTTAACCTTGATATATTTTATAGATTTCACTTAGAGTTATGCTGTGGCTGACAATAATTTTATATAATCACAGGAAGGCAAATGCAATTGAGCGTGCTCATATCCGCAATGCTAACTATGATGTGAAGAAAAATCACATCCTTGCGAGCAAATAGCTTTCATTTTTTCTAGTTTAAGATGACCATAAAATTTTAGTTTTCATTGCATTATTGCTTAATACTGGCATTTTTTTTTTTATTTCTGTTGCAACATTGATTTTTTGAATATCCTTTTTAGGAGACGAATTGGCTTATTAAATTGCTTTTTCTATCAACTGAAGCTTTCTTATCTCTATAACTATGTGAATCCAAGATATTCCACCTGTTATGCCTAGAAATATTTTACGTATAGGCCGGTAATATAAACAACGACTGTGTCACTTTGACTGGTAATATAAATTATTGGTCTATTGAACTGTACTTTCAATTTGGTCAAAGCCATGGACAAGCAGGGAACTGCCATGCACGCTTCGACAATTATGAACCTCTAGTTTATTCTCAAATACAAGACTTTGAATAAAGTTATTGTCTAATCCGATGTTCATCACATTTTCTAAAAGGAAACTTGTCAATTTTGGTTCACGCTTTGCAGATAATAATTTTTTCGCTGGTGTGTGAGCATAGAATGAAGTCAATTGTTTGCATTTGTCAATCTTAAATCAGTAAAAGAATGACCAATAGTATAGAACATGGTGATTCTGATTTGCGAATGGACCAATTTAAGTGAGATGTTATTTCTGCTGGTTACTACTGAGTTATTATGTATTATTCACTTTTATCACAGGTCACTGCGGAAGATGAATCTGGAATACACATATGGGATCTTAGAAAGCCCAAAATTCCTGTCAAAGAGCTTCCTGGACATATGCATTGGTAATTGACCCGTATATACTTGTGAGTCCTTTTGCTTGAAGTCATTTTTATGTTTGATGATCTCTACTCTTTGCTTTTTCCACCTAATTGATTTATAGTTAATTTCCCACATTCAGGTACTTTTACTGAATGTGGCATGTTTAATAATGTTGGCAGGACATGGGCTGTTACATGTAACCCTGAGTATGATGGGCATCTTCTGGTTCTGTGTGTGTGCGCGCGCGCATATGTGAAACAAATAGATTCCGCGCATCCATCTTAACTTGGTTGCTTTTGAGGTATAGACATTAGGTCTAAGCTGATTACAATCATTCTGCATGATGGTCACTATAAAAGAAACTACAAATTGTATTTCTGGTATATTTTGAAATTTTCTTGACATGAGTTTCATTTCTGCAGAGTGCTGGCACAGACTCAACTGTTAACTTGTGGCTGGCTCCTACATCTTTTGGGGATGAATCAACCTCTGAAAGGTTGTTTCGTTATCTAAAGTTTTGTTCACTTTTTCTTTTATTATTGTTTTAACAGCATAGCTGAATCACCCACTCAACAGGCTGACCGATTACTTAATTCCTACAGTGATTATGAAGACAGTGTATATGGTAATCAGTCCTACATCAGTTTTTTACTGTGCTTCTAATATAAATCTAAGAAGGTTTTAACCATGTTCCCAGGCCTTGCTTGGAGTTCTCGTGAGCCTTGGATATTTGCTTCTCTGTCCTATGATGGCAGGGTAAGAACTCTGCAATTCTGAAAGCTAGAAACGTAAAAGGAATTACGCTTTAACTAGCCATACAGGTGGTTGTAAAATTAAATTGATTTATGATTTTCATTTAACACAGGTGGTCGTAGAATCAAGTAAGCCTTTCCTGTCAAGAAAATGAAGGTTATTTGTTGGCCCTATTCTTCTGGAAAGTTTACAGTTATTAACCGCAGTTCTCAAAGCGATGAATGTTGCCCAATATTGAATTTGACATACAGCTTACGTGAAGAAGGCTAGCACGTAAATGAAATGGTTGTTGGGCTGGGGACCTTAGATTTGTGTTTCATGGCTTTTGCAGCCCCTATATTCTTGATTATCGTTCACACTAACTAGAGTATAGTTATTACGAGTAGGACCATCTATTCCATGAAAACTGAACCATGTTTTTATTCTCTTACAGCAAAATATCTGTAGAAAGGCCTGAACCAGCACCAACCTCCCATTTGTTCATAAACTAGTTCTTTGCACAAACAATAGAAGATTCTACTCGCTAGGATATGTAGCTGCACAGTTTACGGTATGTTGAAACATTAAGTGGGTAAGAAATTGCATGGTTTCTTCGTATGTTGGAGATAAGCTAACCGAAAGATGGTGATATGGACAAGGGGAAAAAAATAGTGACGGCTGATGTGAAAACACGTGGCAGAGAAGAAAGGCATTAGGGATACAAAATCCCGCAAGGTTGGATCCAGAGATGCTCACGTGTATATGGTTAAATCCTGGGATTCACATTGCGATGCAATTGCCAATCCTTTAGACCGAATAATATGTATCACGTATTTATTCTCCCCTCAATCATTGCTGAGAAACCTGTGGGCTTTAGTTAAAGTTGAAGAAAAGCTGTCCAATATATTCGGACATCTGAACTTCACAACATCAAATTGAATGAAAATAGTTCGAAATACCTGACAGCCCGCCCAATTAATGAGCTACAGTCTGCCGTTTTAAAACTCATTTAAACTAGATTGAAGAGATTACTATTAATCACTTTTTTTTTTTTCCATGTTTTGTGATTGAATTCGAAGATGAGATGAAAGCCTCTTCAATCAACATATTTTACGAGTTTTCTTCAATGAGGTTAGCGGAGGATTAATCAGAACTACTGGTGGTTTAATTTCAAAATTAATCTTTTCTACTTTTTTCACTAAATTTTCGCATCAAACTTCTTACTATGACGGACTTATTTATGGATAAGAAGAATTAAGAAGCAAGGAATTGCTACCCACCTCACTCAATAAACAATCAACAGTCGTTTCTCCCCGTTTCCAAAGCAATGAAGAAAAATCCCCATAGAAACAAAAAATAAAAAGAGGAAAACAAAGTGATAAACAGGAACCAGGAAAATACCGACTGGAGTTAATAAAATAAAATAAAAAAAAAAGCGAAAGAGAATTTTAATCGGGGGATTTGTCCTTGTTGGAAGCAGAATAAATCAAAGCAGCAACCATGGAGGCCGGCAGCACGACGTACTTGGCCAAAGCCGCCAGCTTCGTCACCAAAGGCTCTCCGCCATTTTATTTTATTTTATTTTTTTCACTTTTGTCCGCAGCTTGATGTTGTGATTCTGTTACTCTACCTATGGTATTCGTATATAATATTCCCAAATAGCGGCCCAGGCGCGCACTATCGAAAAGTCCAAACTCTGAATTTCACACTCCGTTACCTACACAGACGGCCATCTTCTTGAGCTTGCTTTGTAGCTCAACCCAACATAATGTAAGCTAGGGCCTTCAGGGCAATCTTTAATTGGAATAGTTTTCACCCTAGGCTTGGGTTTAGATTAAAAAATTTCATCCATTGGGCCGCTATTTTGTGAGGCCCAATTGAAGTGAGACTTGTCACTTGAGTGCTTCATAAAATTAACCAACAATCCATATAACTATTATATTAAAGATAGGTTTAGGAAAAATAAAATAAAAAATGATATTTTTTGGCTGACATGTCAACAGATTCTATTATTGGTTTTATTTTAATTTTGAGAGGATTAGGAGTAAATTTGGAATGGAGATGAGCGAATAAATTAAGTTCTTCTGCAATTGCTATTGCTATTGCTATTGCTATTGCTATTGCATTGGCAATTTGGCAGAAACAGACATAATCATCCAACACAACACTTGAGGAAGAGAGGAAGTAATTTAAGAGAAAATATCTTCAACTAAACACACACAGGCTCTTGAATATGAATTGAGTAAATAATAATGCTTCAGTACATATGTGTCCTTCTCCTCCGCTAGCTGCAGGCTGCGCTGAACTGCACCTCCTTCACTCTCCATTTCGTTTCTTATTAATTATCATATCATGTGTTGCATACAAAAATAGAAGGGCAATGGCCATGGGATGTCACAATTGTATCCTACTTCCTCTTGTACCTTTCTCATTCTCAACATCGCTCTTATTTCTTTGTTCTCTATTTTCTCCGACACAAATTAACTAATGCATTCGCTTTACTTGTTAAAGGCCGTTGCAGAGAATTTATAGCTAAACTGAGTTACAAAAGTACCAAACCCCACCACTGCAGGCGGGCGGGCAGGCAGCGCCGAGCTAACATTAAAAAAATAAAAACAAAACTGTATCTGTGTGCTTGTGTGGGGGGATGGACTCCTAATTAAGTCTTAAATGGATGGGCCTAGCTAAGCTCACAGGGCCACTCCTTTGTTTGGTGGGCCATGCGTTTTTCATTGTTGTTATTGTTATTTTGTTTTGCGTTCCTTGTTTTACTGTTGTTTCCCCCACGAGGGGAAGCGCAAACAGAGACGTTATGCAAAAAGGTGCTCAATAATCAGAGCTAGAGACAACCCTGCTCTGCTATCGCTAACAGTAAGAAAATGGAAAAAGAAAGCACATTGAAAAAGTAGACCTACAACCTACAGCTACGGTCTATGCATCCAGCTAAGGCTAGCAACAGGTGAAAAGGTCATCTGATCTGATCTCATTGATAGGCTTATGTAACGTACCTATTGATAAACTTAATTTATTATTTAAATGAAGATTTGAGAGAGAAAGAGAGATCACAAAAATATATAATAGCAGCATATTACAAGTGTTACTTGCTACCACTATATGTGCAGGATAGCCATTGGATGGGAGATCTTGGCTGTTTTTATCTTTTACTCGGGTGATTGAGTCTGAGACACTTAGTTTCCACTCGCTACAGTAGAGAGAGAGCAGCCTACGACACCCTTTTAATTACCTGATCATGCTACACGTGCAACGCCGACATTTCAAGAGCTACCCCATTAATGCCTGCCACTCACCATCATAGGTCTCATCCCTGGATCCTCCATCTCATCTCACAACTGTATCATTTTTGTGCTAGACCACCAAGGGTAAGGTTACTACGTTGGTTTATCCACTTCATTTGTTTTCACTCAATAACTGCTAATCAATGTTTCATGTAGAGGATAATTGTCTCAAATAACATTATAGAGCTTGTGTTATATACATACAATCAATTAATTAATTTAGCAAACGTTTAAGCTTTAGTTTGGCTGTCATCCGACTCCAATACAGTTGGATAGCAGCTTAATAAATGATTAAAGATAAAAAAAAAAGGGGGTAAAATTACCATGATATAGTAGTGTCATGATGATAGTGTTTTCGTTTGATTCGCACCATGACATGACAATGGGCACCCACATTCACCAGAGGTGAGAAAAGAAATTAGAAATTTCAAAATCTTTTCGCATTTTATCGCTGCTAGAGCTAGTGCCTGCCTTTACATCACTACAACGGATTACTAAATATATGCCATTACCGAAAGATACGACAGACTAGGATATTAAGAGAGGTTTAAAACTCCAGAGTGTAGAAGCAGACAGCAGGCTTTCGCACTTTAACTATGGACTGCAGGGATTAAGAGAATGATAATAGGCAGCGTTGATTGGCAATGGCTTTTTTTACAACGTAAAAAGGTAAAGGCGTGGAAACGGGGAATTTTGAGTACAAGATAAATTCAGATAATAATAATAATAAAAGTAAAAGAAGAGCTAGGAAAAGAACTGCTCCGGTGTTGTAGATTTGGTTATCTTGCTGTACAACTAAACTATTATTATATTTTATGCATAAAAAAGGAATCAAGTGATGACGAACTCAGTGTTGTGCGAGCTACCCTATTGTGATATCCGACTGAGAACCTCTTTCTCTCTCTCTCTCCCCATCTCTCAATATGCTCACATACGCACGCATAAATCTCTTCCCTCTGCAGCTAACTCTGCATTTACCCTATCCTCAGTTCTCACTCCTCTCTATCATCCCCCAATCTCTCTTGTTTTTCCGAAAAATTACTTAAAAATTGTTTTTCCCTGTTTAGGAAGCCTTTCAGCTTATTCAGGTGCGCTTTTGTAGGCCCCCCAGCCTTTTAAGAGCCCAAAATCAACCCTCCTCAAATTGCTTCTCTTCACACACACACACAATCACACATATATATATATATATATATATTGCATGTTACTAACCCTCATTGCCCATTCATTCACAATCACAAGTACCCTTTTGTTGCCGATCACAACAATCTTACTCGCTCTCCCTCTCTTATTTCTCATTGCAAGACCATGTTAGCAGTGGAAGAAATTTTAAGTGAACTTGCTGGGGCAGAAGTAAACGAGCAGGGTTTGCCGCCGGGGTTTAGATTTCACCCCACCGACGAAGAACTCATAACTTTTTATTTGGCTTCAAAGGTATTTAATGGGAGCTTCTGCGGAGTGGAGATTGCTGAGGTTGATCTTAATAGATGTGAACCTTGGGAGCTTCCAGGTAGATATATGCTTTGCTTGCTTGCTTCTCGCCAAAGTCATATTAACCGTCTGATTATACGAAAATAGCTGAGAATATTCTCTATCCGCTTTACATCATGGCATTCCCCAGCATGTTACTTGCTTGGCATGTTTCTAGATTCCTCAGATGATTTCCTTATCTTCTTTTTCCTCTCAGCTCAGAAGATACACCTTTTGTTTTTCCTTTCTTTATCAAGGTAGAACATGTAATAGAATGCTGCCTTTTTTTTTTTTTTTTCTTTGAGTGGGTTCTAGTTAAGAAAACGTAGACAAGTTAAGCTGTAGTTGACGAAATAGAGTGACCTCTGATCTTCATATGCCTTAATATTCTTGCTGTGTCCTGGTACTGGGTCAAAAAGGAGTCTCTACCGAATTACAGTCAAGTATGGTTGAGCCTGAGCCTTGGATTTAAAAAAGTAATACCAAGAGCTTTATCGTAAAGCTTGATTTGCATTATGCTTAATACGTAGGTTCGCAGGAAATCCCTGTTACAATGATTCTGTAGACTCATTTTAGAACGGAGAGCCCTGGTTTAGAAGACCAACCTTGTAACAAGCTTAATTTAAACCGATATTTGGAGACATGTAACATATCTCTTTAGTAATCGCATTCTTTTTCCACAAAAATATATAATATCTTTACTGGAAAATTTAAAGACCAGTCAGTCGTCATTGTCAAATGTGAGGCGAGGCAGTTGTGTTTGATACATACACATATTCCCTTTGAACCACTCCACACCGTACGTTTTTTATTAGAAAATCGATCTTTAATATCTAATTCCTGTAAAAGATCTAACCGCATTAAATTCCGACAAGATATCAAACATGTAATAAATGCGTATTGAGAGTGGGAGCCTGGGAGGGGCTTATTGAATTATTGATTTGTATAATTGTATGTAATGAATGTATAATGATAGTACTAATTGCAATTAATGTGTTGGTTTGTATTTGATCAGATGTGGCGAAAATGGGGGAAAGAGAGTGGTATTTCTTGAGCCTGAGGGACAGGAAATACCCAACTGGTCTGAGAACAAATAGAGCCACCGGAGCTGGGTATTGGAAAGCCACAGGCAAAGATAGGGAAGTGTACGGTGCCTCAAGTGGAGCCCTTCTCGGCATGAAAAAAACCCTTGTTTTCTACAAGGGCAGAGCCCCTCGTGGCGAGAAGACTAAGTGGGTCATGCATGAGTACCGCTTAGACGGTGACTTCTCTTATCGGCATACGTGCAAGGTAATGAGCATCGCACGCCACACGTGCGCCGTGGGAATCAAGCTATTTCCACTGCCACACAGCCAGAACCCGACCCCGTCTCTCTTTTGTCGCTTTCCGGGTTGACTTGTTATTCTTATATATACACTACTTACTGCTTATGCTAATAATATATACAATACAGTATTGCTATACTCTCAAACTCTGCCGTACCGGAGTGCTGTGCATCCCATTGGCATTGCCCCCGATTTGACAATTTTCATCTGACTATTATGAAGCACGGGTAGATTTTCACCCAATGCTATATGGCTGTTCTGTGAGGTGCACCCGAGCAGCTGGCATTTCTGTTTGTATTTTTTCCTGATCTAACAAATCCGCTACACCTGCGTTATCTTGATTACTTAGTCATCCCAAAACAGCAAAATTCTGGACCTTATTATAGTATCATGTTTGTGCTCTAATAATTAAGCATAACGTGCATGCGAAACGTTAACGTTATAAAGGCTGATATGTCTGCATCATTCTTGAAGTTGGACGTGAAAACATTCTAAACTAATTAAACATCGAATTAAACCGTACTACATTTTATCCATTCTTTTTCAATATGTTGACTTTTTTAATTCGTACTCAGTTAGCGCTTGATTAATTTGTCAATTACTTATTAGTAGTTTATGTCTTTTTGAATGGTTGTTTTGCAGGAAGAATGGGTGATTTGCAGAATATTTCAGAAAACACGTGAGAAGAAAAATGCTCTTTCTCAGGGACAAAACTACATCTTTGAAGCTTCTTCATCTCCAACAACTTCCTTACCTCCGCTGCTTGAAACCCCAACACCCTTCATAGAATCTCAATCTCTAACTCCAAAGCAGGCCCAGAACCCTTTTCTGATTCACCGCCAAGAAAATGACCTGAAAAGTTTAATAAATCCAGTTGTCTCCCAATCCCCACTCTTACTAGCTAATGGGTTCCAACCCTCGTTTTCATCCACTCCCACCACAATCACTTCCACCATTACTGGCACAACCGACAAGAAGACTGTCACAAACATCAACGACCCATCAGCGTCGGTGCTCTTCAAGTCCCTCCTCTCACATCAAGATTGCATGTTTAAGGAACAAGCCACTATTCCAAATCAGTGCAAGACAGAGGCTAGCTTTTCCCAATTTCAACTACCTGATGCCACCTTGAACTGGATGGACAAGATTCATCCCAACCCATGTCAAACTCAAAATCCCTTGTATTTTGAGATGGATTGTAGTGTGTTGGGGTTCTCTGAAGGTGTTACTGCGGGGGACACTTCTGTCCGTGATATGTCCACTTCATTTGCTTTCAACAGGGCCGGTGTTCAGATGATGCTAGATGCTCCCATCAGAGCGTCCGGAGAATCTTGGCCGCTAGATTGTTAAGACCTTGTATTGTTAGGACCATATTTCGATGACTATGCGTCCACATATGAGCTATTGTCATATTAACTACCAAGTATCCTAATACGCAGAATCATGTGTCCGTGCTCTTGTTTTAAAATGTAAATGAGTGTCCGACCCATGCAAGTATCTTTGCAGGATTGGAGGGATTCCTGCAGCCTAATCAGAGACATAGTAGCAATGTTATATGCGTCCCTTTTATTACTGTACTTACTATTCTGTCAACTGCTTTTCTTAAATTTCTCATCCCAAAAATAAAAGCTGCCTTTCTTTTAGAAACGCTTGGCCGCGCTGATGGGTTGAATATTGGAATTGGGATGGAGTGTGAGGCGAGGGCAAGGAAAAGAAGGCCAGAAAGGGATGTAAGCAGCGAAAGCTTTCGTTTGACGTGACGCCATGGATGGGATGGGATGGGAGAGGGTTTGATAATATTTGACGTCACCTATAAGTATGATTGATGATGGGATGGGAATAGGGCTCGTCCTACTCCCTTCCTTTGAACCTTTCTGCCTTTGCATGCAATGCTAGCCCAGAGTAGAGTTGTACACCTAAGTTAGTAGGGGCTTCGGCCTTTGAATAGGGAGACAAGGCCACAACGGGTTTTGGATATGGATATCCCGAGAAGCATTTATGAGCCATTAAAGTCGCAATGTGGATTACAGTGTCATCATCAATTTGTTCGGCAATAATCATGCCCTACGTACATAGATTCTCGACTCATAGGCTTGTCTCTATCGATTCCATGTAAACCATTGTTACTCTCTTCCTCTGCTGCGGCTTGCCAGGAAACAAAATACTAAAGCCCATTTACAGATTAAACGTAGCACTAATTGGTTAGAATAGTAGATTAATTTTGTTTATAAAATTAAAAAATTTTATTAATAATATATAAAACAATTATTCAAATATTAAATACATTTTGAATTCTATACAAAATACATTTTACGAATCATTGCACCATCTTCTTCATCTTCGCCAAAGTGTAGTGACAAACAGGTACGACCTCGAGACATCGAAATCAGGGTTTGGATTCTTTCGAATATCGACCAACTTTTCCCAAATGACTCATTTTTCTATGTACAGAGCTTTATGGAAAACAGAGTCTGCCTCGGCAGTCGGCCCTATCATCCCCAGGCAGCATTGCCACTTTAGATGATCAGGCCTGCGATCAACAAAAGGACAAGCAGCCTCAGCTATTTCTGGTTTCAGCCTACCACTGGGACATGTTCCTCTAAACTATAGACTACCGAATATAAATAATTGCCACGACCCTCGTTGCCGAAATCTTCATCTTCACGTATTTGCTAATCCAAGCAATTTCAATTAAAGATCCTTTCTGGCCGTACGAGCTGCTACACGTTTAGTGAAAAGCAAAAATGTCCACATCCAAACCGATATTTTCTACCTTCAAATATTTTAGTACTAAATTGTGTTTATTTTAATACACTTGTCTAATTTTTCCGAGTAAAATTCAAGCAATGCCAGACGGCAAACTCAGCAGCAATTCCCATAGAGCTTTTTGTTTCATACCAACAACCATGATAAAAAGAAAAAAAAATTAAAAGATATTCGATCAAAAAATTTTGGCTTATAGCCTAAACTCCAGCCTCCAAGGTATTGACACTAGTGAAATTTCTTTCCTATTATATATTTTCTATTTCTACTCCATTCCATTATGTTTCAAATAAAATAGCAACCTCCAAGTCAAGTCAAAACGAACTTTGGATGGCACCACAAGGAAACTGAAGGGACCATAGATGTTTGGGAAACTCAATTTAAACATCATACAGCTTGAAACTTTAAACCTAGCGCAGGCACAAGTCCGACCTGGCTGCTCAACTGTTTCAAGCTTAGTGTATATCTTGGTTGAACAGCATAGCTATGAAAACAAGTATCTATTAAGTGTTATTCAGGATTGACTCTCAAAGTCTCGGCTAAAATCATAAAATCTTGCAACTGCTATAAACTTGTTCAGACCCGATTTGTAGCTCAGAGATAGAAACCACATTTACTGAACTCTTTTACACTCTTCACCCCAATAAAAAGCAACACTTTGATGCAATTAATCCACCAAACTTATAGCCGCAAGTGACCATATTATATGAGCACAGAGAGCATAGATGATGATCACTCAACAATACGATAATCCAAATTATTCAACAGTGTAATTAATGGGGAATCTTGTAATCATAAAATGGTATCATTTTTTGACAAAGTCCGAGAAAAACAAAAGATTTGCAACTCAAAAGTTCTTCAAAGGCAAACAAAACGCATTCAACTCTCCTACATACCTAAAAATTATATGTTGAAATCATTGGAGATTCCCCATCATAGGATAATGAAAAGAGGCACCTAGCATGAAAACCTTAGCAATAAAGATACTCCTGCATTAGGAAAAGTAACAGTCAGTAAGCATGCACGAGTGTATACATTTACATGTTTTACTCAGCACCTGAGACACGCAGCACTCGAGAGACAGTCCTACAAGGAGCAAAATTTCATGCTTCAAAATTTTCCTACTAAAAGAAGTTTAAGCTATATCCATCCATTAAGTTTGTAACTAAAACAGTAAATACTTTAGAAAAATTTAACCCAAGAAAAAAAAGTGAAATAGCCTTTTGCAAATAATTGTTGCAAGTTAATGACCTTAAAGTTGTTGCAAAGGTGGAGAAGACAAATTTGGCTAAAAGCAACAACAATCAGAGAAATAAATGCAATGAACCATTTTTAAAATGTGTTTTCAAATTTATGAAGAAATCTATTTCATAGACCCTTAACCGCTGCCTACCAAATCATGGCTGGAGTAAACAAGAGAATTGCTGCATGAGTTAACCAAGTAAGTTTATGACTAATTTAAACTGACGATAAAATTGATTCCGTTGAGAATAATAAAAAATAATTTAAAAATACATCTTTTTAATAAAATAATAATAAAAAAGTTAACTATAAAATGAGGAGATAAATTTATCCCTATTATTAATGATAATAAGCGCTAGCTTTAGATTTCAGATTATGAGGTGATCGAGAACATGGATTGGGAGGGTGGGGGTGATTCACACTTGTTGACTTTGGTTTCCCAGCATTGTCGAATCCAATCCAACTTCTTGAAAAGGCAAAAAGATCAAGGAAAGGGCATATGCAAATTGAAATGCAGCAATCAGATCTGTTTCTGACAATAAATAAAAGGTAAGGAGGAAATTATCCAGAAATACTAGTAGAATTAATAGCCGAAATAAAACCCCAAGCAATCCCCATAGAAAGAAAAAAATAACATAAAATAACAAAGCGGCAAAACACGAACCAGGAAAATACCGAGTGGAGACAGGGAATTTTATTTGGGGGATTTGTTCTTGTTGGAAGCACCATAGTTGGGAGGAGAATAAATCAGAGCAGCAACCATGGAGGCCGGCAGCACGACGTACTTGGCTAAAGCTGCCAGCTTCGTCACCAAAGGCTCTCCCCTCATCAACGCCATTTTCTCTTCACTTTTCGTCCACCGCTTGATCTTCTGATTCTATTCCAAATTAGCAGTCCAGGCGCGCACTGTTGAGAAGTCTTAAGTCTAAATTTCCCACTCCGTTTCCAGTACAGTACGGGCAAGGCAAGGACATCTTATTGGGCTTGCTTTGAAGCTCAACCCAACAAAACGTAAGCTAAGGCCTTCATGGCAATCTCGGATTGGAACACTTTCTACCCTACCCTTGGGCTTCCATTAAAAAATTTCATCCATTGAGCCGCTATTTTATTAGGCCCAATTGAAGTTAAAATCGAGCAATCAATCTGCTTGCTTCATGAAATTAACTGGTAATCGTAATTAATTAAGCTAGCTAGGATAGTGATTGGAAACAGAAGTTAATTGGAAGGACATGGCTTGGTTGAGGATGGCACATGGCCAGAGCAGATTGGGTTGACGGATGGATGCCTGACAGATGAACCAAAGAGTAATGAGAGACCCGAAAAATAGCACGACAACGAGCAAGTAACGCGTTAAAATGCAAACGCAAACAGTTAACCCCCAGACTGACGGCCCCCACGTGGCATGTGTTCTTGTCAATATCTTCTGTCTAAATCTAATCTAATATAATACTACTCTTTCAACCTGCGTATTTCTCCAGAAGTCCTAAGCCCTAACACCGTTTTTTTCGCAGTGTCCTAACTCACGTTCTTCACCGACTGTTTGACCAGTAGGTATTACACTATTACTCTTACTCCCTCCTTTTGATAGGCAGATTAATTATACGTGCATACAAGCATACATGGGTACATTTGTACGTGTCAGTGTTAGGTGTTCAATTAGATTGCCCGTTTCCCATAATATTATCCTCTCTTTTCGATTGCTTTGGCGTTGATCTCCCACATTTAATTAATATTCTTCTTTTAGCTAATTATTTATTTGCATGCCGAGGTAATTAAACTTGGCAAAATTAATGATTCTTTATTTGTATTTACATTTTAATCTTTTTTTATTGTTACTGTCTACCTACATATGGAGTACATATATATGCATACATTAGCACATCTCTAAATGAATACATATTTGATATTTTATAAATATAGTAATTCATAACACTTGCCGAGATTAGAAGCAAAATTTTCATAGAGGCACTGACTGAGAAGAGTTTCTTCAAGTTAATTTAGAATCAGACTCCGAGACCTGAATAGTCTTGAGAGTGGGACTGTGAGAGGTAGATTTGGAGTTATCAATTACGTTTAGTGATCTAAGACAGAGAACTGCCTTAACTTCTTTTCAAGGATTCCAACTTCCTTGCATGTTCCATGCTGCTTCCAATATACATGCTTAATTTCTCAGCATTTATATTGGATGAATTAAGCAAATTAATCAGGCAAGAGAAGAATTGAATTGATGATTTCTCGTTTTCTAATGATAGAAGTCAAAAACATTACCCAACATGTACAGGGAGGCCAGCTGAGGCCAACTGCTGCAGAGTGCAGAGCTAAGCACTTAGGACTTGGGATTCATAGCGTCCTCAATTATTAACTCTACAAGAATATTCGCAAACAAATACTATGAAAAAAAAATAGAAAAAATATCTAGCAGTAGTACGAAATGATCATTGTCTCTGCGTCCCCTGGTTTTCAGCCATAGGTTAAGATTAATAAGATTATATAAACTCCCAATTTTTGTACTAGTAGGTTCCTCCTGGTGTTAATGTCATTATCATCAGTACTACTATATCTCCATTTTTTGATAACTATTACTTCTTTATTCGTAAATTCTACTCAGAAGCTTAAATCAGTCCATCTAGGTTTCTGCCTCTTAACCAGAGAATTACCTAACTTTGTTTTCTTAGCGGAGGGAGGCTCAGTGACGGTGCCTAATGAACTCAGCGAGTGACCTGAGTCAGTGGCCGGGTCTAGTCTGGTGTCTGACAACATGTTGACGGGTTGTTGAGACTTGAGAGTTGAGAGACAAATATCATTTACTACTACTGGTCTCCGGTAGTGGCATCTAACTCTAAGCTCTTCTCTCTCACTCTCACTCTGTGGTTCCTAGTCTGGCAATAATTTTAGTACAAAAAAGCTTTTATCTTTCCTCTCAGTTTTTTTTTTTAAATTTTGTCTCTAATACTTATATAGATTCCCATCGAAGAAGTCAAACCAAAAAACATAATCGACGCTTTGCACAGGTTTTGATTCATTTATATACGAAAGGCAAAATCTTTTTGGCACAAAGCTCTCTACCTTTCAAACTTCATATTTGCTCTTCTTTTTTTCTCAGTAAGCAAAAAGCTACCCTTTTTGCTTATGTATGTTAAATTAACTGTCTTTGTCTCAAAAGTTTCACCTGAACCTTTTGGCTAACGGTAGGTCAGGAACCTGAGAGATCCAAATTCTTGAGTGTTCTAAATTAGTTGTCGTCGTTTGTGATTGTTGTCCTAGTTTCTTTTACAAATCATTAATATTTCAATTTATTTTTTTATTTATCGAGTATTTGGGGGCGATGTGCTAATGTGGTTAATGTTTTGAATTTGTTGCTAGATTAGAGTGCTAGGGTAGGCTGATTGATGCAATCATGTTTGGTGTTTTTTAGCTGACAATTAACTTATTAGATCTGGGTTTGGATAAAGAGGGTGGATTGGTGGATTTGTGATCTGGCTTCTTCTCTGCTTACAGGTTAGGTTTGTGTTTTATTCATTGGTGAAGAGATGAGGGGTGCTGCTTTTGTAGCCATTGCTGCTACAATTGGTAACTTTTTGCAGGGATGGGATAATGCTACGATTGCTGGTACTTCTTCTTTCATGTTTATATTGCTACCTACTTACGTCTCAGTATGAGTAAGTGAATGTTTGAACCAGATTTTCAGATTTAAAGTAAGAACTCATGGACTGCATATTGTTTTTCTTGGTTAACATCATGGTATTTCTTTGGTTCCTGATAATGCTGATTAGGATTCTTTGAAATGAGAATTGGATTGTTTCAAGACTTCCGAATAACTATTACTTTTTTGTTTTGCTTCCTTGTTTCTTACACTCATCATGTCGCTATTTGCTGCTCAAAACCTGTCTTTGTGTTGAATCCTTAAGGCCTGTTCAGTTCAGTAATCTTCTTCTCTTTTTTTTTTGGTGTGTGTTGGGGGGGGGGGGGGGGGGGGGGGGTGGTGTGCTTTCAGGAGCAATTGTGTACATCAAGAATGACCTCAATCTGGGAACCAGTGTTGAAGGTCTTGTTGTAGCTATGTCACTTATAGGAGCCACAGCTATTACAACATGCTCTGGAGCTATATCAGATTGGCTTGGTCGGCGTCCAATGCTGATAATTTCTTCAATGCTTTACTTTGTTAGTGGTTTGGTGATGTTGTGGTCACCTAATGTCTATATTTTATGCGTAGCCAGACTACTAGATGGATTTGGAATTGGTTTAGCAGTTACTCTTGTCCCAGTCTATATATCTGAGACTGCTCCATCAGAGATAAGGGGATTGTTAAATACGCTACCACAATTCACTGGTTCTGGGGGAATGTTCTTATCGTATTGTATGGTTTTCGGGATGTCATTGATGGACTCACCAAGTTGGAGGTTGATGCTTGGGGTTCTATCGATCCCTTCTCTCCTCTATTTTGCCTTGACTGTTTTTTATTTGCCTGAATCTCCTCGGTGGCTTGTGAGTAAAGGGAAGATGCTTGAGGCAAAACAGGTTCTTCAGAGATTACGTGGCAGGGAAGATGTTTCAGGTTTATTTTTCTCTAAATCTATTTTTCTTATGGAATTGTTTTTTTCTTCTTTTCTCCCCCTATGTCTGGGTGTGTTGTAAATGTAGGGGACTTGGAAGTTGAATGATTAGATACTCTTCTAAGAGCCAATAGAATAATTTGATGCTATGTTACACCTCTGAGTGGCTCCACCAGAGCAAAATCTAATGAATTTAGGATAGGAATAGCCATTCCTTAAGATTCCATCTATTTTTAAAGAAAAAGGCATGATGCTTGTAGGTTCTAAGAAACTTGAGTAGGTCTGATTGATATTGGTGGACTATACAAGAGATTGGAAGGTTTACTGATTTATATGTATTTAGCGTGAACAACCTCTGCCAAGAATATTTTTGCAAGGGTTTAGAGCCTAAGATATTGCTATAGTTAGTTGAAAATGAGATTTGGCAGTCCAAAATTTCTATTGCTTTCTTTGTCACAGTCTAGTGTTCACATCTATATTATGCTTCTTCCTTCCAGCCCCTTTGAACCCGCAGATGCTTTTATCATTTTTAGATTAGCCATTACTGTAACTGCCATAAGTTATATTTGCATAGTCTCTAAAGGTCTAGCTAAAAATTTTGTGTATGATATGCCAGGTAGCTTATCTCATTCTGTCACACCATGCATGTTCTAAAATTTGCAGTGTGCCCTATGTTCTAATAGAAGTATCAAGATGAGTTCAAACATTATCATGTTAAATCTCAGAGGAGCATGAGCACGTTTATTCGTTAATGCAGAAATAACTTAAAACCAGCATAGAAATGTCTATGAATAAATATGATCCAATATGTAAACAAAGCTATGAATTGCATGCTTTCTCTGAATTTCATTGGCGTCCTTTGATGAGAGTTTTTGGAAGGTAGGCATCATGTGTGCAGTAGATTTTGGGGACAAAGAAGAGAAGAAAATCTTATTAGTTCCTCTCTTTTAAGCCCTTCATCCACTTGCCTCACCCCACGTTAGAATCTATATACCTAATCAGAAATGAGCCTCCATAGCTTTTGTGGTTACTTTATTAAAAAGATAGATATTCCTGTGTCCTTCAAGTTTCCTCTTATTTAACAAGTTAAGTCTAATTAAAGTCGTGGATCTTGCTGAGACTTCTTTGATCTGCAGGTGAGATGGCTTTGCTTGTTGAGGGCCTTGGTATTGGGGGTGAAACTTCTCTAGAAGAGTACATAATAGGTCCAGCTGATGAACTTGCTGATAGTCAGGAAACTACTGCTGGTAAAGACAAAATCAGATTATATGGACCTGGAGAGGGCCTGTCTTGGGTTGCCAAACCTGTCACTGGACAAAGCATTCTTGGTCTTGCCTCTCGCCAGGGAAGCATGGTGAACCAAAGTGTACCCCTTATGGACCCTCTTGTGACTTTATTTGGCAGTGTGCATGAAAAGCTTCCTGAGACGGGTAGTATGCGTAGTATGCTTTTTCCGAATTTTGGGAGCATGTTTAGTACAGCAGAGCCTCATGTCAAAAATGAGCATTGGGATGAGGAGAGCTTGCAGAGGGAAGGTGAGGATTATGCATCAGATGCTGCAGGAGGGGACTCTGATGACAATTTGCATAGCCCATTGATCTCACGTCAGACAACAAGCTTGGAAAAGGACATGGTTCCCCCAGCTTCCCATGGCAGTATTCTAAGCATGAGGCGCCACAGCACTCTTGTGCAAGATAGTGGAGAATCGGTTGGTAGTACAGGAATTGGAGGTGGTTGGCAGTTGGCATGGAAATGGTCTGAGCGAGAAGGTGAGGATGGAAAGAAGGAAGGAGGGTTTAAAAGGGTTTATTTGCACCAGGAGGAAGTCCCTGGATCTCGCCGTGGCTCTCTTGTATCACTTCCTGGTAATGATATGACTGAAGAAGGTGAGTTTATCCAGGCTGCTGCTCTAGTGAGCCAGCCTGCTCTTTATTCCAAGGAGCTTATGGATCAGCATCCTGTTGGACCAGCAATGGTTCATCCATCTGAAACTGCTTCAAAAGGACCAATTTGGGCTGCTCTTCTTGACCCAGGAGTGAAATGTGCTTTATTAGTTGGGGTTGGGATTCAGATACTTCAGCAGGTAGTCAGCAGTTTTACTTTTGGTCTTCTGTCGGTCTCTTCACTTTTTTCATTATCCTGTCATTTTCTCTACTTCAGTTTACAGATTTGAATGTGCTTTGAAGGGCAAATATGCGCCATTCCACTTTAAGCTGCAGTTGAATTAGCATTAATTATTGAGAATAGAACCAATACTTTTACTGGTAGTAATTGGTTCTAAGATATATTGATTTATAATGGAGTTACTACATGCTTATATTTTTTTATGCTTCTGGTACATAAAAATAAAATTTACAACTTGTTACACGTTAATGTTTGTCAATTTGTACTTTACATAGAGAAGTTTGGATCTTTGTATTTCTCAGTTGAGCTAATTATTCTATGATTCCCATGGTAAATTAAACTAATTTTTCTAATGTCATGTGCAGTTCTCTGGTATAAATGGAGTTCTCTACTACACTCCTCAAATTCTTGAAGATGCAGGCGTTGAAGTGCTTCTTTCAAACTTGGGCCTTAGTTCAGCTTCCGCATCATTTCTTATTAGTGCATTCACAACCTTGCTGATGCTTCCCTGTATAGGTGTAGCCATGAAACTCATGGATATATCAGGCCGAAGGTGATTTCCTTTTCTCAAATATTCTTTTCAACTTGTAATTCTTCAGTCTGAAAAACATCTTTGTTTTTGTCTAGTTCGCCTGCTTATACTAAGTTCATTGCCATCTCCTTGAATATGGTAAATAGATAGACTTGACTTTAGTATTCATTTTATTCTATTAAAAAGATCCAAATTTCAGTCCTGAAAATGGAGTTTGAATATCTTAAATCATGGTTTCTATTATTATTATTATTATTATTTACACTTGCTTCTTTTTTTTTTTTTTTCATCGAGAAAATGGAAAAAACTCATATTTGTATTGTTTGCAGGAGGCTGCTACTAACCACAATTCCTGTGCTTATAGTGTCGCTAATCATTCTAGTTTTCAGCGAACTTGTGGATTTGGGCACGGTAGTAAATGCTGCTATTTCAACTGCTTGTGTTATTATCTACTTCTGCTGCTTTGTGATGGGCTATGGACCAATTCCAAATATCCTCTGCTCTGAGATCTTTCCAACTAGGGTCCGTGGCCTTTGTATTGCCATCTGTGCTTTGGTTTACTGGATTGGAGATATCATAGTTACCTATACTCTGCCTCTGATGCTGAGTTCTATCGGCCTTGCCGGCATCTTTGGAATTTATGCTGTAGTATGTTTAGTATCTTGGGTCTTTGTGTTCTTGAAAGTCCCAGAGACCAAAGGGATGCCACTTGAAGTTATTACTGAGTTCTTTGCTGTTGGTGCAAGACAGGGCGTTGCTACGAAGAATGAGTAGTTCACTGCTTCAAACGGGATTAATTCCTCAGCATTTTCAGCTGTTAAGCATTCGTCCAGCTTCTGCTTGTAAGATTTTTGTTCATTCTTGTTGCATTGAAAATTAGTGATATTCTGATTCAAACATTAAAATGATAAATTTTTTTTCCTTGAAATTGAGTTATAGTAATACCAAGTAGAGATGCATGTTTCATGATATCTGTTGATGATCAATGGGAATCCAGTGAGCTACTCTCAATGGAGTAGATGTAATTTTTGGGCTCCTTTAATAAAAGGTTGAAACTTGAAAGAATGGTTATTGATGTTTTTCTTTTGAAAAAATTGAAGCTTAAATACTGGAAATGATAGCTTTGAAATTTCTAATGACCCTCCCCAGGCTCATCTGCACCCCCACCCTACTAATAAGCCTAGCTAAGCTATGCTATGCTGTAAAATTCTCTAAAGTCATACATTTCTCTCTCTCTCTCTCTCTCTCTCTCTCTATATATATATATATATATATATATATATATATATATATGCCCCAAGAGAGAGTAGAGAGAATAGAGAATTTTGATGTAATTATAAAAGTTATTTTTTTTATGATATGAAAATCATTAGTTTAAGTTTGTTGTTGTAAATCTTTTCAAATCTCATAATATGAGAACATTATGTATGAGATTATCCTTTTTCGTATATTATAAGAAGAGGGGAAAGCTGGACTTGACCTAGTAAGTAGTAGGCTAACTAAAGTTAGGAAATTGTGGTGTTAGATGCCCGTTAAAGTGTTCAATTCATCTCATTGTCATTCAAGTAACAGCAACAACAGCATCAGTACTAAAGCAACTACTATTATACTAATAATAGCAATAGCAATAGCACTTAGCAGCAGCTGCAGCAATAGTAATTGTATATATTTATGTATTCCGCCAATGCTAAAATTGTCCTTTTCTTCATTAAAGAAAGGCACGAGCATTCAACATTCAACGTTCAGCATCCAGCATTGAGACTTGAGAGCAGGTCTCCTAGTCCTGGCCCAGTTGATGGGTTTATTTTTCTGCTATAGTGGATGACCATCCACCATTTTTTTAATGGACGGCTAGAAAAAATAAATAAATAAAAGGAATATATCAATAAACAAATTTTATAAGTATGCATAAGAAAAAAAAATGATGGATTAATACCATCTTTGTTAGGTAAAGACAAGAAAGAAGATGATATTGTTGTTTGAAATTAGGAGGTTCTTTATGTTAAATAATTAATCATATCTATCTTATGTCTTAAAACATTAAATTACTTACTCTTTTATATTGAGTGAGTGAGTGAGTGAGTGAGCTAGTGGCTAGTGGGTTAAATTAAGATAACACTCACTCTTTTTGTTTGTATCAGCAATCAGCTGTGGAGTGCGGAGTTTTGGCCGTTTATAAATAACAACAAGTCTTTTTGATTCAACCAACCCAATTACCACTTTTAGCACCACCCACCGATTGCCATTCCCAAATGTAATAGCAAGTTGCCAAAATGAGTATCTACTAATACTTGCTTCTAATATTATATTAGGTATTTCTCTCTTTCTAAACCCTAAATCATGGAATTAATTAAGTAATGCTTTTCCTTTTCCTTATTTCTTGCACTCAATGGAATTGGGAGTGGGAAGTTGGGTCGGCTTGCCAGTTGCCAAACCCATATACCTACGCAACGCATTACATTAAACGTCTAAATTTCTTAAGGCTTAGCTTAAACATGCAAGATAACTGAGAATAGGAGACAAGATTCTAATAACATATTTATCCACCCAACTACCCAAGTTGTTAAACAAGGGGAATGAATGACTTAGGTGCCGTATAGAGTCGGTCTGTGAGGAGAAAGTTGCATTTCCTATTTGCAT
Organism: Firmiana major; assembly: GCA_033439115.1. NCBI lineage: Eukaryota > Viridiplantae > Streptophyta > Magnoliopsida > Malvales > Malvaceae > Firmiana > Firmiana major. The sequence goes on along the minus strand of CM065907.1, from coordinate 262,739 downwards.
GCTTGTGAATCTTGATACACACCACCCAAAAAAAAAATCCAAAACCACCTGTTTAACATCTGCGCAGCCCTCTTTACATCGCTAGTCAGGCCGGGCAGCATAAAAAGCAGCAAAGAAAAACAAAAGAGATTAGACAGTTATCAGCGTCAAAAATCAAAGTGTAACAGAAGGTAGGCAGATCTTTTCCGTTCACATTGGATCGTCCTACTCAAAAGCAAGCAACAGATCCACTTTCAGAGGTTTAAGTGTGCTGGAAGCGAAAACGACACTCGTGTTTTGACTGACAGGTGCTCTGCTAGACCTAGATTCTCTTCTCTATAACACTTTACATGGACCTCCGTTCCCTCCTGGCACAATGGCGTTGGCATCTTCAACGTACGGTCCCATTTCTTTTCACCGATTCGGTGGCCCATTTTTCTAATTATTGTAAGTAATTCATGTGAAAATTCCAAGAATTTGAGATGAACATAATTAAGTAGTAAAAAGGAAACAGCTATGGAACAAAATACCCTTTAACCTGAAAGGACCACAGCAAAAGAAATTCATCAACTCAATTTAATCATTCTCTTCTGCTAAAAGCGAAGAACCACACTACTTTCACAAAAGAACAAAAAGACAAAGCAAATCATTAACGGGGGCATACTTTTAAGTTCAGAAAAGAAAATAGCTTGGATCAGTTCAGACAGCCTCCATGAGTTCCAAACATGGAAGCCGTTAGCAGGGGTTATGCTTCAAGTTTTTGCACCTGGGTTTAGGGTTACAGAAAAGTATTGACTTGATAAAGGGAAGGGAACACGAAGAAGGTGCTCAATAATTTCAATTCTTCATCCATTCTTTTTGTGCGGGTAATCTAATATATCATTGTTCTTACAGGAATCTGACATTCTGATTTCTGCCTCTCTCTCTCTCTCTCTCTCTCTCTCTCTCTCTCTCTATATCTCTCTCTATATATATACATACATATATTTATATTGATAAAATACATGATACATAATTACAATTCCACTTTACGTACATACACCAAATGAAATACTACTACATAGAAATTCTGATAAATCCAAACCTAAAATGCTGGTGGTAGTGTAGTATTCATAATCGTAGCTGATCAAATCTATCAACTTTGAAAAGAAAAGAAAAAAAAAAATTACGGAATCCTGAGACAGAGGGGCTGGCTATGGCAAGAACCTATTCGCATCATCTTCACGCTCCTTCAATCTGGCCTCAGTCTCAGTTCCAGAAGTTGAAGGCCCCGGACCGGGCAATCCGCCACACTTCTGGCACCTGGCAACTACCAAAATCTGGCGGCAGGAAGGGCAGGAGGAATGGGACCCCAGCCACGTGTCGATGCAGGCGACGTGGAAGCCATGGCCGCACCGCGGCAGTACCCGGATTTCATCCCCAACCACGAACTCCGTCAGGCAAATCGCGCAATCGGAGAATTTTGCGGAGGATTCAGCTGAGAAGGTATCCTTAGGGAGAGACTTGAGGATTTTCTTCTTGAGACCTTTGTTGGCAGGAGGCGTAGGACGGGATGAAGCTGAGGGGTTGGTGACAGAGCCACTGGAGAGGCGGCGAAGCCAGGCGCAGCGTGCGACAGCAATAAGGCCGAGCACGCAGATAAGGGCGCAGAGGAGAGCTGCAAGGATTACGACGAAATCGGAGTCGACTGTTGCCGGCTGTTCGGGCGGCGGCTGGGTAGTGGCCGAGGCGTTGGCGGCGCTTAGGAGCCTGAAAGGACGAGTCATGTGGAGAGAGAAAAGTTTAGTTGTGTTCTCGAGAAAGGATTAAGTGTTTGTCTTGTGTTACTTAGTTCAAACGTTTCCGTCTATGTAAATGTAATGGTTTTCTCGGTGGGGTTTTATAGTAAATCCACTGGCTTTTATTTTTGCGTCTATACGGTCATAAAAGCTAAAATAATAAAATACTCCTTGATCTTTGTCATTGCTTTTATATTTTTATTTTAATATAAGCTCTTATTTTATTTTTGTACTTGTCTTTAATTTTTTATTTGTATTGGAGTAAATTTTTAATTTATAATCTAAACATAAATAAATTTTTAATGTAAATCAATTTTTATAATACCAAACAATTAACTTTTTCGGTTGAATAAACTCAACTTCCTAGATAAAAAAGAGTTCATTATATATAAAATAATATTTATATTATATAAAATATTCAAAGATGATTAATTAATTCAATTTGTTTGATTCCTAATTTTAACCTTTAATTTAATTGAATAAACCAATTTAAAAACTTACTTAAGTCCCTAAATCGACTTAATTTAATTAAATTAATAAATTTTTGATCAATTAAAGTGAGTAGAATAGATTTTTTTTTGTAATTTTTTGTTTGAAAAAAAAATTTATTAGAGTACAAATCAATCAATCATAAGACAATGCATAATAGGTACAAGAAAAATATTAGACTTATTTAATATAAATGAAATGGTTAAGAGTTTTTTTTTTTTTTTTATAAATATTTTAGCAATAACTAAATTTATGGTTATTTACCCACCCACCCTCACCTTTGTTGTTCACTTTTCATGAAGGACCCTATATCTTTTGGTCCTTATTCATCTGTATCCCTGCATCTGCAATTCTGCATGAATCTGTTTCTGGTGTGTGATTTTGACCTGATAATCATGCATCCTGTAAATTGTAATTGTCAAATTCGTTTGCAACATCTTCTTTTCCCTTTACTTCAAGATATTTTCAAGTCTTTTATTTTTGTTAATTTGCTCATCCTTACTTGGGATACCATCACAAAATTTTTATGTTTAATCTGTAAATAAATGCTTTAACTTTATTAAGAAAATAAACATTTGATTTTTTATTTTATGGAATTAAAACTATAAAATTTTATAATTATATTTGTTAAAAAAAATAAAAATGAGTGAATGATGTCCAATTGATAAAATTTTTAAAGAGTGTCATTTAAGTCATCTTATGTAAGCATTTTCTACAAATAAAATCATTTAATTGAAAATTTAAATAATCCATGATTTTAATTATAGTAAAATGAAAATACATTACTTTAATTTCATACAATAAAAGATTCGGTTTATAAGTAAAACTGAAAGGTTACTTTGGGTTAAGGTAGTATTTTTCTGTTTTCAACATGAATAAGATGGGAAAAGTTATGTATATGTATCCTTCGGCTCTGATTCATTATCTGTCACTTGTCAGGTGAATAGTGAGAAAGCACAATATCTTGGCTATGTTTTCAAGATTCGATTGCTTTCATCTTTTTCTTTTGAATTATTCCGTCGGGTTTAATTTGATCATCTAATTTAATTATTAGTTGCTTATATATAATTTAGTGAGCGGTGGTAAATGATCGACCATTTTTATTCAAGAATTCAGTCAACTATTTCATTGTACAAATGGACTCAACCTTCCACTAGGCTTGAAAAGTTAAGAGAAAAAAGAAAGAACAAAACAAGACCAAAACAAAAGATCAATTGATTATTTATTTATACAAGAATATAAATGACAATGATGCTTTCAGTTTGAAAGAAAAGCATATATATTAATATATTCCAGCTTAATTGACTCAATGACACCATGTATTGTATTTATGGTGAACAATTTTTAATCGGAGTTTGTGATATATTTGTAACCCTAGTCTCTCTATTCCCATTCTATTCTTTCATTGCAAACTTTGTAAGTAATTATAACAGACTGAATTAATTTAGTTGTTTTAACTAGATGCTAAGCATCGAGTCAACTAAGTGCCGTAAGCATTGACTCTAGCTAGCAACAAGGATGGAAGGAAGATCATGATCATGATCCTCATCACGAACTGATTGATGCGCGACAAACAACATATTGTGATGTGAGGTGGAGGAAGTGAGTAATCGCCACGGCCGCGGCCGCGGCCAGGGCCACGGGGGTAGAAGTCAAACCACGGTAGAAGAAAATTTGAACCATCTCACTCTGGGTCGGTTGGGAGAAGATGATGGGCATCTTTCTCACGCTGGGCTGGACCACACGCACACCGTGACTTTGAGACTTAAGAGACCCACATGTCTCCTCATGACTCGTGAGCATTTGGCAGCCAAACACACATGATATGATCTCCTCTCCTTACTACTACTACTACTACTACTACTAGTCTACTTGTCTTCCACTACTCTACTCAAAGTAAAACTACCGTTTTCAATACGTCTACTGTTTAACCCAAACAGTGGAAGCTCAGTGGAATCACTTGCCTTATGGTCTTACCACTAATCATTTCTACTTTCATAGATGCTAATTGCATTTGATATTTAATTATTCAATTCCTTGCAAATCAACCTCCATTCACCTATTAATTTTTCCCTTAGCCTTGGATTTGTTGTTCATAAACAAACCAAAAAGGTTGGTCCGCCAGCGCAGCCATGATTCCGAAAGGTAAGTCAAACACAACTTAGAAGAAATATTACCATTTTGTATCTTATAGTTTTACTATTAAATTAATAAAATTTTCATTTTCATTGTGCGTAGAGTCAACGCCAGGGAAACAGATAAATCCACTCCGCTAAACAGAAGTGAGATTATTAATTCCATCATCAAAAGCGAGGATAATTATACTTATAGTGATCAAACTTTTGTTAAAACTTCTAAACCATATATAAGACTTGCAAGATGTAGCATCCATGTTCTGCTCATTCAATACGAGACACCTATTCCCGACAATGTGACCTATTTCATACTTTCGAGCCTAAAATCTGGTTGTCATTCTGGACCCATCACAATAGTTGTTAAATTCTAGACCCATTCAATTGCCGCGTCAAGGAAAAAAGATTTCATTGGAAGAAGAAAAGGAAACCGCAAAACGTAATAACATTATACATGTTAATGACCAATGACATTGGGTTTTCACCAATCAGCTCAGCACGCTGTCTGTCCTTCAGGAATGAACTGAACATTATACATGTTTTTGGCTCTTACATAATGAGGTCAATCTTATACTTTCTCACAAATCGAATCTTATGTTCCATCTGCCATTCATGTCAGCGTTGAGGGTCCAATTGTTTTCCCTAACCTGCAGATATGGAACCTGAAAGGAGGATAAACCAAGGAATATTAGAAATTAAGATGAAGAAAAAATACAGAGAATAAATTACTAGGAGGAAAAATATTCAAATTAGTAATTATGGTGGCACACAAATTGTCAAGAAATGACTTCATCTTAATCTTAGAGAATTATGAGAAGAATAGGTTATACAGTGTACTAGGATTCAAAGTGCTCTAAAAGGTTGCGTTTGGGCTGGACACTAAGATGTTGCAAAAATTGCATTTTGGTAGCACATAGAAATTGAAACTCCGATATTTCACCACTACAAACACGACTTGGAAATAAAAGAACAAGCCAAATCCCATAACAAAGAACTAGCGCATTCTAGAGGCAAGGATAGAAAGAACCAAGATTTAATGCATTTCCTTCCAAAAGACCAATACTTTAGATGTTCAAGCCCAAGGACCATTTTATAAAAAGGAGTTACCTTCTCAAATACTTCATAGCCAAATTTGAGTCTAACATCTTGGTCTTTCTGGAAATTGAATATGCTAAAAGTAAATTCAGCAGCTCCTTCTGACTTCCTCTGTCATGGTAGTTGCATAAACTATTAGCAGAGGAAAACTAGAATCATATAGAAATAATAGAAGTTTTCTCCCTAAAGATTCACTAAATTAGAGGAAGTTCAATGGCATCATTCCAATATCAAAAACAAAAAAGAACAAGAGTATAAAACAAATTCTTGAGCATCAAATCTAAAATGTCTTTTTGAGGGAAGATGAATCATCTGAAGCAAATATTAGCAGAATTATCAAGTGAATTTAAAAGAAATGCTTTGAAAACTTAAAGGCAGCACCAACCCCCTTGAATTCTTGGTCGACATCGTATCTTCCCTTGGCAACAAAATTTACCAAACCATTGCTGGTTACAAGAAAAGATTTTTTTCCGCGCAATGTATACTGCACCTTATCACGCTTATCATAGCGCAATCCTACACCAAGGCTTGTAAGTAGCTACAGAAAATTATCAGCCAAGTAAATAAACTTGGAAAAGAAAAGCTTGAGTTTGCAAGAGAATGTTCTTCAAACAAGAGCATAACTATCGGAGACATCATACATCAGGATAAAAGTGCCTTATCATTGCACAAAAGTTACTCGGTGCTCCAGTTCTGGTGTCTAGCTCGCCATGAACCTAATATATAGATACAGAAGAAGTAAGAAAACAATTACCATATAGAGATTGCAAAACCAAAACGAATCCAAGATGTACATATATAAAATTCTACCGTAATAACGACAAAAAATGAGATAACTTAAAATTATTTTTTGGGTATTGTAATGTCTTGCTTTCACGCTGAAATCTCAAATTTCAGCTGTACAAAGTGCTCAAAATTTAGCACGCCATGTCATAGAATTTTTACAGAAAAAGCAGGAATTCTAGAACTTTGTTACGCAACTAAAGACATTAAAAGGCTGGCCAAGTTAAGCAAGCACGGTGAGGATAACATAAGTCAGGGAAATGATACAAAAATGCTGTAAAGAAACAGTGAAGTTTTAATCGATAAGCGTAGTAACAAAATCCTAAATGTCAGGAATAGAAATGAGGAGAAAAATTGAAAGAGCAAACAAAATAGAAAAGCAGATGGCTTTAAACAAACCTGCAAATGGGTTTTGGAATCAATGGGGAACTTCTCCTTCGCGTGGATTCTTAGAGCCTTGGAATCTCCACTGTATCTCAACGAAGTCTCCATTTGTGCAGCTGGTTTCTATCGTGCACGCCGCGCACTTTGTGAAAAGCCGATATATATCAGAGCGGTTAAACCCGAATGATTTATATTAGAAGCCCTAGACTCACCCGATCCAGTGCCAGACCGGATCCACGTGATTGGCGGTCGGGCAAAACTGGCTTTTTCCTTTTTTTTTTTTAAATATGTATCAAACATATATTCGTAAATAATTTTATTTATTTTATCGCGTATTAACTTTAGTCTTTAAACAATAATTTTCTTTTTCCGAATAATTTTAAAAATATAGTTAAATAAAAAATTATATAATTAAGACAATTTTTTATCAATAAAGTCAGTACAAATAGGTAAAATTCAAATATTAAAAATAAAATATTTAAATTTAATTTTCAATTTTTTATTAATAAATGATTTATAAATTTTAAGAAATTTGCATATAATAATTTAATACATCTGAAAATTTCAATAATAAACTAACAATTTTCTTTAACTTTGAATATGAGGAACATTTTCTATTTTTATGTTTTTTTTTAAAAAATCAATTTCTTCTTAAAAGATAAAAAAAAAAAAAAAAAACTGCTTTTATTTTCATCATTGGGCTTGTCTTGCATTCTGTCGGCTAATTCTAAACCCATTTTTTTTAAACGTTATCCGGCCCATTCATATAACGGTTTTGAAACATGGGAGGAAAGATTTTTAACACTACGTAGAGATGAGAGGAAAGAGTACGCCAGGCGTGAAGTGATTTGTATCTGCCGAGCTAAAGATTGGGCAACAATGGAGTTTTCGAGGTTTGGGTTGCTTGAGTTTACAATTGCCATTCTGGCATCGTCGGCACTCTCCGATTTGGTCCTCTCCAAGGTCGATCGACGCGTAAGTTTCCATATGCTCAGCTCAATTCAATTTTCATTTCCCTGTATTCTATTCGCAAGGCTTCTAAGGTTTATATTATTGCTATTATTTGTGACTTCGTTTCACTCTGATTGATTCACTAATTCTTGCATTTTAAGCTTCATTTTCCAGTTTCTGAGGATTTTATCCGTCTGAAAATTCATGTCAGGTTGATCTGAAATGATACGATAGCTGTATCTCTTTGGACGCTGCAAACTGTAATGTTTATGCTGACAGCATTTCGCTTGGTGTTGCAGTTTTATTTGACTTCAGACGTTGTTCGCGTTTCTTCAACTTTAAAGGTGCTTCAGTAATTTTCATTCTCAAGTTTGCTAATGCTTTCAACTTTATTACTACCTCTTTTTTAGTATATTCTTCAACTTACTATCCAATCCACGGCTCCTTTTTTATTCTTGAATTTTGCTTCTCTTATATGCTGTTCTATTGTCTTCTAGGTGGAGAATGTAGGTCCTGAGATGGTGTTTGTGGTTTTGCTGGCTTTTCCCGAGCTTCAAGCCAAAAACATGGCATATTTGATGGCTAATCCACATGAAGGGGAAGGGAAAGTTAAAAACTCTGTTCTTGCTCTCCCTGTTGAGGTTGCCAACCCAAAAGACACGCCTCCTGCTTTAACATTCTATTCAGTATCATTGCCTAAGGGATTAGCTGAGGGTGATAGCTTCACACTCGATGTCTTGGCTGTATTTACCCATGCCTTGCGACCCATTCCTGAGCAAATCACTCAGGCTGATATTCAGCTTGTAGTATACCAGGAAAGCGCATACTATCTATCTCCTTATGCTGTCAAGGTCCAGTCTCTAAGTGTTAAATTGCCTGATTCTACAATTGAATCGTATACAAAACTTGAGAACACAAAGATTCATGGTTCAGAAATCAATTATGGTCTTATGAGAATCTCCCTGCATTCTCATAATCACCCATAGTAATTCATTTTGAAAGCAATCAACCGTTTGCTGTTGCTCAGGAATTGGTGAGAGATATAGAAATTTCCCATTGGGGTAATATATAGGTCACTGAGCATTACAAGCTCATCCGTGGTGGTGCCCAAAGCTAGGGTGAATTTTCCAGGTAACTGCGAATTATTGGATTATGGTTTGTGCCACACTGGGTTGGAAGTTTGTTTCTGACTTATAGCCTTGATGCTACAGGCTTGTTTTCCAGGCCAGACCAAATGTTCGAGGTGCATCAGCCTTTAGGTATCTTGTTGCAAATTTGCCAGCAAGGGCTCATTCCGTTTGTTGCAGGGATGAAATTGGCAATATATCAACATCTTATCTGCGGGGTGACTCTAAAAAGGTTAAAATACTGATTAGGGTTTAAAGAGCATCTATTACTTGATATTTTATTTTAACTGAATTGCCATTTGTCTTTGCAGACAGAACTATTGGTCGAACCAAGCTACCCTATGTTTGGTGGCTGGAGAACCGCTTTCACCATTGGATATGCTTGCCACTTCAGGATTTTTTGTATGAATCAGAGGGGAAACGCTTTCTTAACATCTCTTTTAGTAGCCCGATGGCTGAGTTGATTATTGATACTCTCATTATGAAGGTTGGCATTAGTATGTCAATATTCTGACTTAGATATCTTTCTTTAGGGCTCAGAATAACGGGGAGTGCCCTTCTGACCTTGCCTAAAACTTGTATATAAAGGTGTATTTAAGTACTTATTACAACTGTTATTCTACTAGGACATAATTTTTTTATTTAAATATTATTTATTAGACATGTCCGCTAAGTACACAAATGGGCACTCATACTGCAATATTATTATGATCCTTAGAATTAAGATATCTGCACGTGTGATATGGAAGTTGCAGTCTGGTGAATAACAAGAAAGTTGATTTCCTAGCAGCCTTACCTTGACCCAGTACTTTGATATAAAGGTTGTGTTGCCTGAGGGATCTAGTGACTTATTTGTAGCAGCTCCATTTCCTGTGAAGCAGTGGCAAGAGGTGTCAGAAGGCTTAAGATTTCTGTTTCTATTTGACATTATTATTATTTTTTTTATCTAGGGCTCATGTTCTGTAGAATTTTGAATCTGAAGGCTGTGGTCTCTTATATATAACATGGTTATGGTTTTATGCACACCAAAATCTCCCACTTGGATATTGATGGTAGACCAGTAGTTGTGCTGGGAAAGACTGATGTCGTGCCGGAGCACAATCAATATTTTCAGGTATTCTTTCTTTTGCCATTTTCAATATGACTGACAAGTACACTAGTTCTAGCATAGTAGTGTAAGGCCTCTACTTTGATATCTCCAAATGTGGAATAATGGATATTAGGATATATAATGATCCTATATTTACAGGGTTATGTACTTTAATGGTTTGCTGTTTGTTTACCTTTCAGGTCTATTACAAGTTCAACAAACTCTCGATGCTGAGAGAGCCACTGACGTTAATTTCAGGATTTTTCTTCCTTTTTGTTGCTTGCATTGTTTATATGCATGCTGATATATCAATCTCCAAGTCTTCTACTTCATATTTGGCTAAACAGCAGTGGGAAGAGGTGAGTAGGATGTCACTTGGCTAAACATCAGGTGCAAGTGCATCAATTATAGATTTTGTTTTCTCTAATTTCAGGTTCAGGAAGCAATTCAGCAGGTACAGAATATCATAAGCCGGTGCTTGACAACACATGATAAGCTGGAAGCATCACTACGTGATCTTTCTAGGATGGGGCGTTCAAGCTTGTAAAGCTGCTCGAAAAGCAGCTGATGGTTTATTAAAAGAGCTGTCAAAAGAATTGAAACCCTTGCTGACCTTCTTGCAGTCTTGTCCATCAGCTGCTCAAGTTTTACCCAAGTTTCACCTGGCTTTTACTTGCTGGAGTTTTTGCTCAAATTTTCTAGATCAATTTGAGATGGGTTTGCCTTTTAGATTTGTCAGTTGTTACTATATCTTTTTTTGATAAAGTTGGTTTAGCCTTGATTTGTGACAGTATTTTAGTGTAACTGGACTGTGCATGACTGAATATTCTGTTTGTTCTGGATGTCAGTAGCATTTATACTATGCCAATATTTGTTTTGCTCTTTACATACTCTTGGTATAAGTGACTTCTTTTTGATATCTTTATAGGTGGAGGAGCTGGTAGGTAAGAAGAGAGAATTGCAAGAAAAGGTGATGGTGAAGCATTCTACAGCGGTGGACGGCTAGGAGAAGAAGTCTGCGGCCCTGGATATGTGTGGCTTTGCAGCAGCAGAAATTGATGGCACTGAGGCAGGAAGTTAATGATCTTCTCGAGTTCATTGATGAAATATAAAGGTCAAGTAGGTGTAATCTTTTGGTCCAAAATGTGGACTTCAGCTCGAAGCTGAATGACCTTGCGATTTATGGTGCGGGGGTCAGAATTTTGTCTAAGGATTATAGATGTGTTAACCGTAGTTTTATTATTTTCTTCTTTTGTTTCTTTCATGGACGTTGTTCTCTTCCTTAATCTATATGATTTTTATGTTTTACACACTGCAAAACTGAATAGTTAATCTCCGCCCAAAATACTGAAGAGAAACAGGATTGCTAATTAAGCACTGTGAACTTAGGTGGCCTTTGGACATCTCCGTCATCCAATATCCTTTTTCACCCTTAGCCGCTAATCCATATTGCTATGCCTCCCGAGACCGAGTCCTGAGTCCCGTGTGCCTACAGCTGGTAATTTTCACTCCTCCCCAATAAGAAGCGAACTTTCACCATGGAAATCGATTATAAATTTTGACCAATGCATGATGCTTAAAAACTGATAATTACATAATTAAATTTCAGAATTATAAGTAATTGAGTTGTCTTACTAATTCTGACGTAAACAGATGCGCATAGTGCTACAGTTACAACTATGTAATCAAGGATGTTACATTAGCTACAATGAATGCAGTTTGAGTAGTATCACATCTACCATCTACCAGATTCAGATACTTATGGCCAAAAGTTTGTAGATTATTCAATTTCCACTTTCTTCCAGTATGAGCCCAAAGCAAGTTTGGTGCGTGCCTGCCTGCCAGCTAGTTGGTTGCAGACAATATGCCTGAACGATCAACGAAGAAAAATTGACAGCCCTCCTCCTGTTTCTTCTCGCTGCATTCGCCATCAAACTAAAATAGATACTCATGGTCCAGTTAGAAGGTCAGGCTGACCTCCATTGAGATCCACGGTAACCCAGACGTTTGCTCCGCCATTGGGCGTCGATGCCTCCGCTTCAACTGCAACATCCTGACGATCTAAACCATCCATGTTCCCATCGCCGGAGCGTTCACGTAGTGGGGAAGTCTCAGGCGAATCACCAGGGCTTCCGCCCAATGTTCTTGTACGAGGGGCTTCTGTCTTCCCGTCACCCTTCTTCATCACAGCCTTCTTGTGCCACTCCTTTAGGGCCTTGGAAGTTTGTTCGTCGAAGATTGACCTCTTCATGGTTGATCCCATCTGAAAACGTACGCCACAATAGAATTAATCAAGCAGAGCTTAATACGAAGTAGAAACCCAGTCCAAGAGAGTTTCACCTGAGCAACAAGGGCATAGAGTGGAAGTGTGATGTAGCTGCACATGAATTGGACTACTACCCTGTCAAAATTTCATCATCATGCGGAACAGAAGATCAATACATACACAGATTGATATAAAAAGCTGTATGATAAATTTCTTGCTTCATTTTTTCTCTTTCAGAACATGCTATTAAATTTCTTATGGTTGGTTGGTTGTAATAAATGAAACTGAAAGGGCCATTTTTTAGAGTTGTTTCACACCCATGAGAGAATTATGGCTTACCCAAGAACAACTCTTGCAAATATAAGCATTATATCTCGATGAAAACATGAATGTAGGCCAAACTCGTACTGCATTAGGACAAAGTATTAGAAACATTTCACTTCTTCTAGACATAGAAGAAGAAGAAGAAGAAGAACATCATTACCCATATCCAAAAGAAATATGTGATCTCGAATGCATTCTGGAGATCAGAGATGTACAGAATGTCAGAATAACTGTCAACAGTGGAGAAAGCCCTCAAGATATGTATGTAAGTGTAAACCACGTTAGTTCTATTATCATTTCGAAGAAAAAATCAAAGCTTCAGTATCATTTTACAAGAAAGAACAAGATGTTCTGCAGAACCATCTAGTGGTTCAACACAGTATCTAACTGAAATTAAAAAAAAATTAAAAAAATCATAAAGCATTGCTAATGACAATTGTCAAAAGGAGGAGGAGCTGAAGATTATAAAATACCTGAAACAACACAAAGTGGATAATATGAAGGATTAACAGAGGCCAACCAAACCAAAAATGCCTGTCAGAGACTTCCACAAGAGGCATCCCTTGTATTACAGCATGTTTTTCTACTATTTCAATTGCCATTTGTGCTATAATTGCTTGAAGTTTGGTTCCAACTGCGAATGTTAACTTTAAAAAAATGTTGAAAGGTTAATCCTTTACATCAAACTTAAATACAAAATCAAATGGGAAGTTTTCATTGACAATCTCATACCGTTAAAGGAATTATGGATAGCAAAAACATAGCATGCCATCCTGAAAGGATCAAACCAGTATACATGAATCACTCAGCATATAAAAGGGCAAAAAGCACTACGTATGTATAAAAGAAAGACTAGCTAAAAGTAAAAGAGAAGGCTAAAAGGAATTAACCATTAACATCCAGAAGGAGAAAGATCACTGCCGAAGCCCATAATAGCGGACTGCAAGCACCACGAGTATTAAACTTAGTAGAACAAGGAAAGATGGACTAAAAAAGCTACGGCTTTTGTAGAGCATTGCAAAATTTTTAATTGAACTAGAATTTCCGAAAACCAAATATCAGAATCTCACCTAATTCCTACAACAACCTTAAAGTCATCCTCTAATGATCTTCTGATGTATTTTTGAAAGTCGAACTTATTTCCAGGTGCTAAATGAACCTATAAGAACGCAATAATCAATTAATAGTTGCGGCTGATGACAGGACAAAGGGCAATAGCAAAAATTCTTCCGCATAGGAAACTCACGCTGATGAATCCATGACGCAATGTTAAATAGTCGGCCTTGCGAACAGATCTGAAGAATTGTCGCCAAAAGCATACCTGGAAGCATTGATTTCTTTTAACAAGTTGGTTACAATATGAAAAGCTGATTGATTAAACCTACAAGCAAGCATGTCATAGTCGTACACTTCCACCATTTAGCGGGATTTAATGCCTTTTTTTTTTTCAATTTCAGAAGCTTTCTAGGTAAGGTCGCTAGTTTGATCCTGCGGAACAAACCAGTATGTTGGCTGCTGGCAGCCTGATGTAGCAGTTTCTACTGTTTTCTTTGTTTAGTACAAATTGCTTATCCAATAAAAGAATATGCATCAAACCAAATGTTGAAGTCAATTTCTAATTTCATTGTATCTGATGAATCTAATGAGCAAATTTACTCCACTATTAAGTTAAAAAAGATCTAAAAAATCTCTTCTACCAAATAAATTTAACTGAAAAATATACAGTTCATGACATCTTACAAAATAAAAGGAGAACTTTGTTTTTGTCCAGGCCCTGGTGTGGTCTCTCACAAATGATGTCTCATGAGTGAGCCTAAATCTTGAAGTATCTAAAATTAACAAGCAACCCAAGTCAACATGAGAAGAAATTGAAACTTGAGGCAACATTTACCATCCATGATGCAAGAATTATAACAAATGAAATCATCAAGGTTACATATACGTACCATTGAGTCCATTAGCATTGGTACACTCCCTTTCCCACTCCTTCCACCCTCGTGTCTGCATATAAGAGAATCATGAACAAGTATACTCCATTTTATGAATGGGCTTAGCAGTGTCATTAGTCATTACAAAGAGGGAAATAGAAAGCGAAGAGACAGCCACCTTTAATCTTCCAAGCATCATTGTTATGGCGCTATATGCCACATGAAAAACTGCTAAAAAGAATATAAAAATATGCAACTGATGTAATCCATTCAGAGATATAAGTGGCACGAGCCCCTACAACAGGTATACAACTGCTTTAGTTAGAAAGTAATTAGAAGAGGAGGCCTGCATCCGGTCTTTTGTGTAATTTTATATTTTAACTCACTTTTTTAAGAACTAATCTCGAGAAATAAATTCAAAAAATTACACGAGAAGCAGATTTTGATACATAACAAGAACAATATATAGATAGATAGATAGATAGATAGATAGATAGACAGACAAAAACATGGAGGAATATATGCATTATGCAGTTAGTCCTACGATAAAATTTGAGAGCAATGCCCCCTAGTTTTTCTTATGCATACACACACAGATATATATATATATATATATATATATATATGTTATTAATTTGTAGTTATTAGTAATTGTTATATATAATTAAAAAAGATGTATCAGTACTTACGGGCTTGCACCCTGGACCTGCAGCAGCTCCAGCTAAAAATCTAGGCTGGTGGTATAATAGCAGTCTGCGATGTCCCTGTTCATCCTCGCCAGCATGTTGTTCCTTGGGCTGTGCTTTATGATGGGTAGAGTCTACTCTTTTGGGGCAAAATAACATTGTATCCGCAACCTTCACTGGAATACAGATTCTGGAGATATAACTCTGGCCGAATGTAAGGATGAGAGAAATGAATCCCAAAACCATAAGTTCTGGAAGAAGACAGAACAATATACATACACATGTGAAAATGGATCCATGGTACGTCTTATAATGAGTAATATTGTTGTTGTAGCAACGGGAGGAAGAAGAAGAAGAAGAAGAATGATTAGCAATGGGATTTTACCGTTTTTAACTTTTTGAAGAGCCTCATACAAAGCCTTCGTTTTTCTTTTTGCAAACACCTGGAATATGAGATAAGAGCAATCATTAGACGTTGACGTTGATAATTGAGAAGAGGAATATTTATCAAATTAAAAAAAAAAAAAAAGGAAGGCCTCTCTCTCCGTCCTCTACGAAACCAAAAGGAAAATGAAATGGAGAAATAAAACGATTACATGTGCCTACCTCCCCAATTACATGAAGAACCTTTTCCAGACCGATAGAAATAACAATAATGACAGCAGAAACAATCGCTACAGCCCAGGTGGGAGTCTGATCAAGCTCCCGAGCACCACCGCCGCCTCCTTCTCCTCCCGCCATTAACGCTCGCAACGCACCAACCTTCCTCAACTTAATTAATTAATCTGCTGCTAATTAATTGTTAGAATTACGCTTCAAAATATATTAATTAATTCGTCGATGAAAATGCAGCTTTTAATTCTTAAGCTATAGGCTTTTGATGTATGGGATCCTTATGATCCTAAAATAAAAATCAAGATGCATGGATGTGTGCCTGCAGGTTTATGTGGTTTCCTTTTTCTCTTCTAACACCAACGGTATTGAAGCGGGAATTGACGGAGAGGAACAAGTGGCGGTTGGTCATCCAACAATATCTGCCCATTCCTTTCTCTTCTAATTTCCACTTTGCCCCTCTTCTCTTCAGCCTATCGTGCATCTAGGAATTTAGTTAAGGACAAACCGTCTTTTTTTATATATAGCTTGAGAAAATTTTTCGATTTTTAAAATTTTTGAATATATAAACTTTATTTGTGGTAAAATGTAATAAAATGTTTCTCTTGTTGTTAAACTATTTTTTTCTACTTTCTATAAATAAAAATATAAAATATTATAGAAAAAACGAATTAAATGATAAGTTACATTAGTTAGGATATATATGATCACTATTTGTTAATTTCAATTTTAAATTATTAATAATCATTATTATTATTACTTTGGTTATGCTAAAATTACATATCGAAATTTTTTAATTAATTAAAATTATAATATTTTAAAACCACAAGGAAAAAATATTAAGAAATATATATATATATATATATATATATATATATATATATATATATATATGTGAAGAAGGAACACAATTTAAAAAAAAATGTTGAGGAGAATAATGCGTGTGTAATATATATATATATATATATATATATATATATATATATATATATATATATATATATTACACACATATAAAAAGAGAAGGCATTTATATAATGAGTTATTATATACCAACGAAGTAATAAGGAAAAGAGAGGCATCCATTAATGAACTGAGCATGTTCTTGAGAAATATAAGAAAGAGATTTCCTTTTTTTAATTGGATATGTATTTATATATGGATAATTATCACTAATTACAGTCTATCAATAATTTCATTTTAGATAATGCATAATTTTTATGATAAATTTCAATAATTTAGTTATTAAGATAAAAGTTTATCTTCAGTCAAAGCCAAAATGCAAACACTAAGAGATTTAATAAAAAAAAAAAATCGAGAAGATGTCTTTAATTAATTAAATAAATAAGTTACGAAGAACAAAAAGCAAAAATAATTAATTTTTAAAATTGATAAACTTTTGATAATTTGTTGAGAAAAAGTGTTAAATATTGATAAATTTATTTTATTAGATTAGATTTTTAAACTTTTTTGTATTTTAGGTTTATGACTTAATAAACATTTTGGCAAAGAAAAATAAAATAAAAAAAAAAAGTTATAATTGAGAGAGAAGTGTGGAATGCAATGCAAAGAAGTTTGGATGAAGTAAAATAAGAATCAACATGTTCTTAATATTATTTTCATTGGAAATCGTGATATCAGGTCAAACATTCTTTTTATGTTTACCTATTAAATCATTAGTTCCATTTAAATGTATGAACAACGAGTGTAACGAAATCATTTCCAATCCAGCTTTTTCAACCGATCAGAGCTCCTTCAACGAGTGGTCTACATCCCTCTCTACTCTCAACAAAACCCTATGATTTCACGGCTTTCCCTTCCATTGAAGTTCCTTATAATGGCCTTCTTCTTCTTCTTCACGTTCCGTCCGAAGCACCCCAGCTTTTCGCTATTTTTAATGCCACAACCAAAAGGTTTCAGCTTATTCCGAGGCCAAAAAGATCTAATCTCCTGCGTCGCAATAAACACAATCTTGGTCTGGCCTATGATCCGATTCTTTTCTCCTGGCATGACTCTAAGGTAGTTCACATTTTCGTGACCCATCTAGACTTACCTCGAGTATAGGTTTGAGATATTCTCACCCAGTCTCAACTCATGGAAAATGTTCCAGCTCAAGACTGAGGTGTTTAACAGGTGAAACCTACCAGGCTGAAGCTGTGTAGTGTGGCGACATTGTTGCCTTCAATGCGAAGACAGAAGGCGCACGAGTCATTCCCATGCCACTTGAACTGAGGCTCAAAATGATCGAGTACCAACATAGGAAGCCATGGTTCGGGCTTGTCAAAGGGTTGGTTTCTGTAGTCAATCTTTCAAGATCAGAATTTGTTTCTTGGGTCCTCCACGATTATGATAAATGCAAGCGAGGTTGCGTTAGAATCCACATACCATCGTTATCATCGAAGAATGATCTATTTGTCATATTCTTTGACGATGAGTGGGTTGTATTTAGGGGAAAGAACAGGGGAAGTGCAATCTATATGCATAATGTAAAATCAAATGAGTGGAAGAAGATTGAGGCAAGTCATGAGCGGGAGGAGCAAACATGTTATGATGATCATAGGGAGAATAAGGGCGTCTACATTCCCTTCATTCCTACTTCATCAACGGCTGATCACTCTATTATATCAGTACAAGTGGCAGCATCTCCAAATTCCAGAGGAGAGCAGACTAATTAAAGAGGAGGAAAATAATACAGGACCATGAGGCGTAGACTAAAGATCAGATGTGAGATGAAATATATACGGAATGCATTCTGGATAAACAATGACATTTAGGAGATAGATTGGCTTAATTAGCCGAAGTCTCTGAAAAAATATGCTGCCATTCCAAAATCCTTGTTAACTTGCAAGGCTGCCATAGAGGGGTAGGTTTGTTGGATTTATCGAAGAGCCCAAAACCCTTATTTACTAGCTTCATAATAAATTGGGCCTGGGCTGACTGGAGCAAGGGGCATAAATGAAGGGCAAGGAGTGAAATCTTAGATTCGTCGTCGAGCATAGATATCATCGAACTCATCAGAAGGCGCTTAGTTTTCTTGTTGCTTAAACTCAACTCTCAACTGCCTGTGCCTCGTCCCCTTTCTTGCATTTCTCTTACTTGTGTTTCTGTTTTCCACTCTCACAAAATGACTGTCCTTTCAAATTCTTTGGTTTTACCGACAAATCCTCGACTCCAACTATCTTCTGGTAATGATCCATTTTCACAGTTCGTTTCTTCATCTCTTTTTCCTTTATTTCTTTTGCTGTTTAGCTTTTTTTTTTTTTTTTTTTTTTTATGGAATACGATTCAACTTCCGATGCATCACAATCTCCTATTTTTTCTTGCTTAAGCCATGGGATTTTGCTGAAATCTTTTAGCAGCAATCAACTTGACGGGTTTTTTTACTACAGTAGTGATTTCTGTTTCATGTACCCACTCTGGTCTGCCCTTAACTGTACGTTTTTCATTTTTTTTTTTTATTCTGTGAAAAAGGTATTAATGGATAAAATTTTGTCAATTTTGAAGCTCTTTATGACTGTTAGGATAATTGTGGCGCCCTCGAGGCTATTGATTCTAAAGTAATTGACTAATTGCTATAGAGTCCTGTAGATTATTTTGCGGTAGAAGTGCCTTGAGTAATGGTGGTTTTACTTGCTAAAGTTATCCTGGTTGGGAAATTAACTGTTCGACTTGATGTTCATTATTCTTCATTTTAGTTCAGCAGTTTGGATCTTTTGCCGCAAGAATCTGGATTTAACATTAACTCTAATTTCGGAATTTTTTTAGATCATCATCATCATCATCATCATGTTGATGTCCATCCTTTGAAAATAGGAAGATTGTTTATCTCTGCTTTTTGTTTTTACACAAACACAAAAATAAGCTGGCATTAAAGCCAATTTCTATTACATGTCTACAACAAAGCTGAGCTTCGTTTATTCCTAAGTGAACCATCTGTTTGGTTTTCAAAGTTTTGAAGAACTGTTCATTACCTTCTCTGCCAAATTTGTTTTGCTAGGCTCTCATCTTAAGCCAGCAGATCAAAGCTTTGGGAGTGCCAACCCTGCCAACTTGTCATTCAATTCTAATCGTTTAGGGAAACTACATCTTTCTACCTCTAGAAGGCCATTCTTGGTTCAAGCATCCTACAGGTATCGTCTTTGACAGAATTTGGAGCATAAGAATGCATGATAGCACTTATGTAACTTGGAGCTACTGACAAAAGCACTATCAATCAAATGCTTAAGTGCTTAAGTTTGTGTATGTGTGTGTGTATATTCCAGTTCCCTCTTTTAAGTTGTTTTTGGATTTCTCTTGGGAACATTAACATTTTATATTACCTAAGTACTCAATGGAAGCCCTATGCCTTTTGTGTTCTTTCAGTGATGGTGGAAGGCCAAGCAGTGCAAGCATCTTTGTTGGAGGTTTTGTTTTGGGAGGACTAGTGGTTGGTGCACTGGGATGTGTATTTGCTCCTCAGGTGATATTATCTTTGCAAATGGATGCAAAGTTGTACTAATATCTCCTTGTTTCTCCATCATGTATGTATATATATATATATATATATATATATATATATATATTCAATCAAGTAAAATGCCCCCATATATTTATCAATGGTTACGTTGTACATCCATAGTTCCATTCTTAAGTAACTATATCATTCCTGATTTTTCCCCTTTGGACGACTAAAATCAATGGTCCAGAACTGTGGGAACTATTATTTGTATGGCTATTTGTCTATTTGTATTTCTTCACTATTCATTTATATGATGGTCAATTTGGGTTAATGAAATTCTTCTCCTGTTTGCCTTCTATAGATCAGCAAGGCACTAGCTGGAGCTGATAGGAAGGATCTTATGAAGAGACTGCCTAAATTCATATATGACGAGGAAAAAGCTTTGGAGGTGAGCATTTACTCTGTTCAAATTATTGCCCTCTGAGGAATATGAAATTGCCTGAATATCGTGTGCTTTGAAGTTAAATGTATTAAACAGGTGTTCTTTAAAGTTTATAAGTTTAAAAGCAGAATGATAACAAGTGGTGTTTGTCATGCAGAAAACACGGAAGATTCTGACTGAGAAGATTGCTCAGCTGAACTCTGCCATTGATGATGTTTCTGCTCAGCTTCGATCTGAGGATGTCCCAAATGGAGTTGCTGTGAACTCTGATGAAATTGAAGCTTCCATATGAATTGCTAGTCGCATTGTGGTTACCTGGTCCTGGTATCCTTGTCAAGAAATAATAGGGGAATTTATTGTAATTTTTCCTGTTTTCTTCTTGGACAACTGTGTAACTCTCTCTTTTGAATATGTGGTGGCTGTTGCACAAATACATGAAAACTTGCATTTTTGCCATACATGATGGTAAAGATGCTCAAGGCTTGCGCCAAGTTTTCCATTAGAGGTGTTTCTAGTTGTGAAAGTTGGTTTTCTGAAACTTGGTTTGCTACTACTTGGAACAATCTTAATTCAAATAAATATCTTCCTGAATATCTCCTGCAATTGATGCATCATTTGGTGTTCGGGAAATGGACATTTGTGCCAGAGGAAAATTTTGACGTAATATTCACTCATGAAGAGACTAAATAACTGAATTTGCCCTGCACCATCTTACATTCTTACTCCAATTCCACTGGCTCTTAATCCTATCATTTTAGTCCAATATCTTTGTTTGCAAATATGTGTATCTCTGCTGCTGGATGGCCTCAAGATGACGTAGATTTTAATTTCCTCAGAACCTTCTTCACCATCCAAAAAGACCTCCTCGTAGCCAGAAATTTGCTTGTAAAAAATCTGGTGTAGTGGTCCCATTGAGCCTCAAGCCTGAAGCCTTTCTCCCTGGACTCTTCAAGAGCTACACTACACGTTACATTTAGAACGCACTACGTGCGACACGTAGAATAGATGAAGCAGATTTTGATTTCCTACAATTTGCTTGTGGTGATTATAGACTTGTAACATTCTGAAAACAGTGCAAGGGCACTTAGGGAAATATAAGAACGGATGAAGCAGCTGTGGCTCAAATCATGAGCTGAGTTCTTGAGCACAATCTTATCACATATATCGGCATACGCTATATTCACCACACATTCCTTTAACTCACTTTCAACCATAATTTCTATGCTAATATTTTAACTAGAGGAAGTTGAATAAACTGATAATATTGACTGAAACACCACTTTCAACTATATAAATAATGCTTGGGACGTTGATCTTTTAGTTTTGTTTGAAGCCATAGCCATGGCCACTCACGCAGCTCTAGCTCCTTCAACTTCTAGAATCCCTGCCACCACCAGGCTTCCGTCTAGGAGCACTCACTCTTTCCCTACTCAATGCTCCTCCAAGGTCCCTCTCTATTTCTTCAATTGTTGGCATGTAGTTTTGTTGCTCTTTTGCTTCTGGGATATTCATTTCAGCTTTGTTGTGCAGAGACTGGAAGTTGCTGAATTCTCTGGCCTTCGATCCAGCTCATGCGTGACCTTTGCCAAGAATGTTAGAGAAACATCCTTTTTCGATGCAGTGGCTGCCCAACTTACTACTAAGGTTCATTCACTGTTCATCATTTCTGTTTTGAGTTTTTTCGTAGCTCTAATTAAATTCATCTGTAGAGATAAGATTGCTTGTAGTTTCATCAAATCAATGTTTCTTTGAATAATATTAAACGTTATGGAGCAGTCAAGGATTCATGGGTCCATATGTAGTCTTAGGCTCTTGGTAGTCTTAAGCTTTGATATGACTAAGTTTGAAGTTAGCACTGGTGCTTCACCAAGTAATTTGCCTAGTTAATTCACTGAGCTTCAGAATGGGCCGCATAAATCGGAAAATGTTTTACCAAGCTGCAACAGTTTCAGCAATAAGCTTGGCTATGTAGTTCAGCATTAGATAACCGACAGAAAAACTAAAATGATCTATATATTTATTTTGATCTATTTTTGCAAGGCACCTAATTTCTTAATTACTATATGGTACTGAACTTGAAACTTTTTTGAAATTTAGACTGGAGGATCAACTCCTGTTAGGGCAGAAACAGTTGCCAAATTGAAGGTTGCAATCAATGGATTCGGTCGCATTGGCAGGAACTTCCTCCGATGCTGGCATGGCAGGCAGAACTCACCCCTCGACGTGGTTGTTGTAAATGACAGTGGTGGTGTCAAGAATGTAAGTAACTGACACTGGCCATGGTTTTTAAGAGTTAACCTAAGAAGTTTGATTAGTTTCATTACTAACCAGCATTTACAATATAAACACAGGCTTCACACTTGCTGAAATATGATTCACTGCTGGGAACTTTCAAAGCCGATGTGAAAATAGTTGATAATGAAACTATCAGCGTTAATGGTAAGCCCATCAAGGTCGTCTCTAACAGGGACCCTCTCAAGCTTCCTTGGGCTGAACTTGGCATTGACATTGTTATCGAGGTAAGTCCTTGCACTTAAAGCTTTGAGATTTGGGCCTCCAGGGAAACATAGGATATCCCAAACAATTTATACATTTCTAGTGTACCGCGTTTCTAAGAGTATTAAAGATGATTGAATAAATTGACATGAATTTTGCAGGGAACAGGAGTATTTGTAGATGGCCCTGGAGCTGGAAAGCACATACAAGCTGGTGCCAAAAAAGTTGTCATAACCGCTCCAGCTAAAGGTGCAGACATTCCAACCTATGTTGTTGGAGTTAATGAAGGGGATTATGAGCACGACGTCTCAAACATCATAAGGTCGGTTCTGAAAGTGTTGCCTAGCAGTCACCATAATCATTTAATTTCTATTTCTTTATTGATCTAGCGGTTTAGATCTGATTGCTGTTTCGTACTTGCAGCAATGCTTCATGCACCACAAATTGCTTGGCTCCTTTTGTGAAAGTAATGGATGAAGAATTTGGTAAGCATTGTTCATATTAATATAACAATTCACAGCTTAAACAGTTGGGAATAGACTTTTTTAGTTGTTTAGGTTAATTGCCTGTGATCTTAGTTAAAGATTTTCTAATTTTCTTTGACTTTACCAAAACAAAATTGCAGGCATTGTTAAAGGTACAATGACAACCACCCATTCTTACACCGGTGACCAGGTTATCACACTAGTTAACCAAGCACATTCTCAACAACTAGATTTTTATATGATAGATTATATGTCAAATTATTGCTTGTGATTGTCCAGAGGCTGTTGGATGCTTCACACCGTGACTTGAGAAGAGCCAGGGCTGCAGCATTGAACATTGTACCAACAAGCACAGGTGCTGCCAAGGCTGTCTCCCTTGTGCTTCCACAGCTCAAGGGCAAGCTCAACGGCATTGCACTTCGTGTGCCAACACCTAATGTATCAGTTGTTGACCTTGTTGTGAATGTTGAGAAGAAGGGTATTAGCGCTGAGGATGTGAACGCTGCCTTCAGAAAGGCAGCTGAGGGGCCATTGAAGGGCGTGTTGGACGTGTGTGATGTTCCTCTTGTCTCGGTGGACTTTAGGTGCTCTGATGTTTCTTCCACCATTGACTCTTCATTGACCATGGTCATGGGAGATGACATGGTCAAGGTGGTGGCCTGGTATGACAATGAATGGGGATACAGGTGAGTTTAAAGCAAGCAATCTATGTAGTTGAAAACTGTGGTTATCGATCGAGCTTTGAGCTTTCGTAGTTGCATTTGTACATTAATAGCTGTGACTAGGAGATTTGTGATTTGCAGCCAAAGGGTTGTTGATTTGGCACACTTGGTGGCAAGCAAGTGGCCAGGCATGCCCTCAGCAGGAAGTGGTGACCCCTTGGAGGATTTCTGCAAGACAAACCCAGCTGACGAGGAATGCAAAGTTTACGAGGCTTAAATTGTTACAATTTTTCAATCTTTTCTTAATTTGTTTTCCGGCTGATGGTATAGGGGCCAATGTTTTTGAATGTTCATGTTAACTAAATATGCTCCTGTTTTGTAATGACACATGAACAGAATATGCTCAAATAACATTTCAATGCAGCTATCAGAAGCTGCTATAATCTTTGGATTTAATTAATTACTTGTAGCTGTGGATGAGTATGAACTGCATGCATGCATCCGTGGTTTAATTGCTTGTTTGTGTACAAATGAGTTGAGAACTAAGATCGAGATGGGTTTAACCCAACCCAAGCACCTAGCTAGCTACTTAAAATGGATATGGCCCAGCCAAGCTATGCTGACTTGTCACCGTACGGAAAGGACCCAGCGACCGTCACAAGTCCAACGGCTACGTCCCGTCGTGTAACGTTCAGCTTTTTGCTTAATAAAATAATAATAATAAAAAAATTGAATTGGTGATGATGATGTACAGGAAGGCAGGTAAACGAAAATGAAAAAGAGAGAAAGAAGAGGGGTGGCGTGTGTCAGTAACTTGAAAAGAAATGAGAGTGAGAGAAAGGAAGCAAATTGAAAGAAAGAGAGGAACACTGAAGCAGACCGAAAAAGAAAGGAAAACAGTGGTGAGTGGTGGTCTGCTGCATACGTACTGTTTGGAGAAAAAAAAAAATGAAAAATGAAGAAAGTCAGTAGAGATTGCAGGCAGAAACGAAAGAAGGAAAGAAAGAGTATAAGGCAGAAATAGAAACCAAGAGAAGAAAGAAAACTTGGGGCCGAGACATAGAGAGAGAGCTTCCAAGGAAGAAGAGAAACAGTAAAGAAAAGAAAAATTGAAGCAGTGCAGGGGGGGTCTGTATAGGCGAAAACGATGGTGCTGGAGTTGACGTTCGTTGGTGTTAGAAAGAGTGAAACAAGGCTGTGATGCAGAGAGGTAACAAAGAAATAAATAGATAAATGAAATAGCTTGGCAGTGATAGCAATTTTCTGTTCTGAAAATTATCAAGTTTATTTGATGATTTATATGATACAAAATTTTAGGTAGATGAAATTGGGAACCGTTTAGAAGAATCGAGAGAAGTAAGCTAGCTTCGTTATTGGTGTCAAGTACAGGTAAGTAAATATACAGTTTACAAATTTAATTAACTATTTTGTTCTGAAATATTTGCAGCGATATGAGATTTTGTTTGATATTTGAAAATTCTGTTTAAATATATATAAGTAAATAAATAATATAATAAGTTTTTCGTTGTTATATTTAAAAATATATATTTAGTTCATTTGTACAAAAACTCCGCATTTAGATTTAAACCTCATGCCAAATAAGTTCGATTTGAGAAAAGTATATTAAAATTTGGTTTTAAAACCGTGGGAGCCATCTCTAGAATCCCTGATGGGAACTAAGTGCTACACGTGTATTTGTTGTAAGACTAAATCATTTTGGTACACCTACTGTAAGGGTTCCCCTGAAAAGAAATCGGGAACAGTTTGGCCTATCCTAAGGCGATAGGTGCCAGTGTCGTCTGGCCCACGAGACTGGCTCAGGTCTATGATCATAGATAGCGCCCTAGAAAATAGGGAGTCCGTTGCACTGATAGCTACAGTGCCATTTGATAAGGTTGTACCTAATGCATTTACGCTTCAGCATCCGTATACAACTTTTGTATAAATATCTAATATCTGTGTTCGTATTTGATTTTGCGATATATGTATGTATAATTGATATCTATTTGAAATTCAATTTCTGTATCCGAAAATCGCAAATTTGCACTCGAATTTTATGTTGGATTTTAATTTGTGATATGATTACCTTTTCCAAATAAAATTATTTTTTTGATGACATTGTTTTACTTAGCTCATGTTTTATAAGGCTGTATGTTTGTCGGTTTGGATTTGATTTGAATGTAAGGCATGAGGGTCTGTATGAAACTAATTTTTGTCTTCAGTAGCTGCATATTTGCTTACTGGGTTTTCCATAAAACTCACCCCCTCCTTCCTCCCCCAGATTAAGGCAGTACGAGATTCAGCGGATTTTGTCATACTTTTGAGACAACCGAGCTTCCACCGAGGTATATTTTTGTACGGTGGATATATATATATTTATATGTTGACACAGTATGTAAGCTTCATGGTGTACACTCATGAGAGGGTTGGGATGTAGACATGTTGTAGACCGTAATTTTGTTGAAGTTGATATTTATTAAGTTTTTATGATCATTACTGCGTCTGATGAAATTTTATCATAATGTGAATGAAATATGAAAGTTTTCGAACTTGTGGAATTTTAGGTATAAATAATTGAAAATCACCTTTAATTTAGTGGGGACCTATAAAGAGTCGAAAGGAATAATCGACGCGTAGGTAGTCTACCACAAACACATACAAACGATAGGAAAAGTGAAAGCGCGAAATTGGCTCAAAATTTCTGGCTTCCGAATTTGAATCAATAAGTTTGGGGTGTGACAGATTTGGTATCAGAGCCCGTGTTTGTTGTGTTTGTGTAGGCTGTTTGCCTTTATTTACATCCCAGTACACCATGGAAGTGTCAGCATATATATATATATAAAGTTGGAATTATTATTGTCAGTATTCATCGGTATATTTTTGTATAGGATTTTGATTTGGATTATGGAGTGGAGAGGCAGGCGACCTCGAGGTAGAGGGAGATCGAGACAAGCTCCTGCGTCGCCACCTCCACAACCACTTAGCCCAAACTCTCGGATAGGGCAGGTTGAGCATAGTCTCGGACAGCTGCAGCAGACAATGCAGCAGCTCACCAATCTTTTGATGCAGCAACACGCTGGAATCCAAGCTCAAACCCCTAATGTACAACCACCTCCACCACAACAGGTTATACCACCTCATCCCCAGCAGCCAGTTGCTCCACAACCACCAGCTGAAGATTTGGTAGATCGCAATATGTCGAGGTTTCGACAATTTCAGAAGATGAACCCACCGACTTTCAGAGATGTTAAGGACCCCGATGTAGCAGAAGCATGGGTGAAGCAATTGGAGAAACTGTTTATGTTTATGGGTTGCAGCTCCACGGAAAGAGTTGCTATGGCAGTATTTAT
Source organism: Firmiana major (assembly GCA_033439115.1). Classification (NCBI taxonomy): domain Eukaryota; kingdom Viridiplantae; phylum Streptophyta; class Magnoliopsida; order Malvales; family Malvaceae; genus Firmiana; species Firmiana major. Next base: position 235,242 of record CM065907.1, on the reverse strand, counting down.
GTTTCGGGATAAGGCAGAGATATGGTGGGAGTCTGCAGAGAAGTTATTGAGGGCCAAAAGACCGGAGATTACATGGGAGGCTTTTCTCGAGGTGTTCTATAAGCAGTATATGCCAGAGCCGATCAGGAGGAAGAGACAAGCAGATTTCCTTCATCTCACTCAGGGCTCTATGACAGTGGACGAGTACGAGTCCCAATTCTCTGCCCTCTGTCGCTACGACCCTTTAATATCTAAGGATGAGTTGGCGAAGACTGTGAAATTTATAGATGGTCTCAAGCACAGTATCCGGGGTCGGTTGTCTGCATTTGATATTAATGATTATGCTGAGGCTCTTCGTCGGGCTCAGATGGTGGAGTTGGAGATAGATATGACACAGAAGGAGTCCGGGCATAAATTCAAGGGTAAAGGCAGAGACATGAGATTCAATGAGAGGAGATCTGATAAGGGCAGGCAACAGTATGACAAGAGGCCCAAGACATCCGGTTCCCAAGCTCAGACTACAAGATTTAATACTGGCCCCACCTGTCCAACATGTGGAGGACATCATGGCACTAGGCCATGTTATCGAGAGATAGGAGCCTGTTATCACTGTGGCAAGCGAGGCCACTTAATCAGAGATTGCCCAAGCTTCAAGGAGTCTAGTAAGGGTGCTGAGCGTTCTACAGTGGATAAGGGTAAGCGTCCGGTGACACAGGGACGAGTGTTTACCTTGGATGAGACTACTGCTCAGGCTACTGATTCTGTCATTCGGGGTAAGCTTCTTATAAATGGTTTTGAAGCTTATGTTTTAATTGATCCAGGCTCTACCCACTCATTTGTTGCACCCTATTTTGCTAATAAGTTAGGAATAAAACCTACATCTTTGGACTCTTTATTGCATGTTAGTACACCTTTTAAGTCTATACAAGTTACTGATGTTGTATATAGAGCATGCAAAGTAAAGGTAGAGGATAGAGAGTTGTTAGCCGATTTGATCCTATTGCATATGTTTGATTTTGATGTTATACTTGGGATGGATTGGTTAGCTCAGCATCATGCATTAGTCGATTGTCGTAGTAAGACTGTAACTTTTGCTATGCCCGAGACTATTGTAATTACCTTTGTTAATAATAGGTGAAGTTTTCGTGTGTAAATTTTGATGAAATTATAAATTTTGATGTTGACGTGATTACTTCTGATTGAAGGGTATTTAGCCTTTGTTGAAACGGTAGATCAATCTCAACCCAGTATTCGAGATATCCCAGTAGTCGATGAGTATGAGGATGTTTTTCCGGAAGAATTACCCGGTTTACCTCCTCAGAGAGAGGTTGAGTTTACTATAGACTTGATTCCGGGAACCCAACCAATTTCTAAACCCCCATATAGGATGTCACCCATTGAATTGGAGGAATTGAGGGCTCAGTTGCAAGAACTGTCTGATAAGGGGTTCATACGCCCGAGCGTATCTCCCTGGGGTGCTCCTGTGCTTTTTGTGAAAAAGAAGGATGGTAGTTTGAGACTCTGCATGGATTATCGACAGTTAAACAAAGTGACTGTCAAGAACAAATACCCCCTGCCTCGTATTGACGATCTTTTTGATCAGTTGAGAGGTGCTCAAGTCTTCTCCAAGATAGACCTTAGATCCGGCTATCATCAATTGAGAATTCGAGGGGAAGATGTTTCGAAGACCGCTTTTAGAACTCGGTACGGGCATTATGAGTTCCTAGTAATGCCATTCGGGTTGACCAATGCACCAGCGGCCTTTATGAGCTTGATGAATGAAGTTTTTAGGCCGTATCTGGATAAGTTCGTGATTGTCTTCATAGATGACATCCTAGTGTATTCCTCATCATATCAGGAACACGAACAACACCTACGCACGGTCCTTCAGACACTCAGAGAAAAACAGTTGTATGCAAAGTTCAGTAAATGTGAATTTTGGTTGGATCAGATATGTTTTCTGGGGCATGTGGTATCAAAGGACGGGGTGTCTGTTGATCCGTCCAAGATAGAAGCCATCCTAAATTGGGAGAGACCAAAGACTCCTACTGAGATTCGCAGCTTTTTGGGTTTAGCGGGTTATTACAGAAGATTTGTGGAAGGCTTTTCTAAGTTGGCTGCACCGTTGACCCGACTCACTCGGAAGGGAGTGAACCTTGTTTGGAGTGAAGCTTGTGAGAACAGTTTTCAGGAATTGAAAAGACGGTTGACCACGGCACCTATCCTTACCATTCCCAGTGGTTCCGGAGGTTTTACTGTCTATAGTGATGCTTCACATCAAGGTCTGGGGTGTGTTCTGATGCAGCACGGGAAAGTTGTGGCTTATGGTTCAAGGCAGTTGAAGAACCATGAGAAAAATTACCCTACACATGACCTGGAGTTAGCTGCAGTTGTTTTTGCCCTAAAGATCTGGCGGCATTACCTTTATGGAGAGACATTTCAGATTTTCACTGATCATAAGAGTCTGAAATATCTCTTCTCTCAGAAGGAATTAAACATGAGGCAGCGCCGTTGGATCGAGTTGTTGAAGGATTACGATTGTGAGATTCTCTACCACCCGGGGAAAGCTAATGTGGTAGCGGATGCTCTCAGTCGGAAGAATACAGCTATGGTCTCCTATTTCATGGTTAAACAATGGGATTTGTTGGAACAATTTAGGGATCTGAGAATTTCAGTGGATCAGGATCAGTCAGTGGACGGTTGTTTAGTTGCCAGTATAAGAGTTGAACCGAAGTTACTTGATCAGATTAGGAAGGTGCAGAAGAATGATCCTCGAATTGTAAAGATTGTCTGTGAAAATGAAGGGGATGACGGTAGACATTCTGATTTCTCAGTGGGCAGTGATGGTATATTGAGGTTTCAGGGTCGGATGTGTATTCCGGATAATGACGACCTAAAGAGACTGATCTTAGAAGAGGCTCACAACTCGAGATACACCATGCACCCTGGCAGCACGAAGATGTATCATGATTTGCGTGGGTTGTATCATTGGGCTGGAATGAAGAAGGACATCGCTGAATTTGTTGCAAGATGTCTGATTTGTCAACAGGTAAAGGTGGAACATCAGAAACCTGCAGGGTTACTCCAACCTTTGCCTATACCAACGTGGAAGTGGGAGCATAATACCATGGATTTTGTTATGGGACTCCCGAGAACCCGGAGAAAGCATGATGCCATTTGGGTTATTGTCGATCGGCTTACCAAGTCAGCCCACTTTCTACCCATCAAGGTTACAGATGCATTGACTTCGCTATCAGAATTATTTGTTAAAGAGATAGTCCGGCTTCATGGTACCCCAGTGAGCATAGTATCTGATCGAGATTCTCGCTTTACATCCCATTTTTGGGAAAAATTTCAGGACGCTATGGGATCTCGTTTGAGTTTCAGTACTGCTTTTCACCCTCAGACCGATGGGCAATCCGAGAGAACAATTCAAACTCTCGAGGACATGTTAAGGGCTTGTGCACTTGAGTATAAGAGCTCCTGGGATGATCATTTGCCGCTAGCGGAGTTCGCTTATAACAATAGCTATCATTCAAGTATCGGAATGGCTCCGTACGAAGCCCTTTATGGTAGGAAGTGTAGATCTCCGATTGCTTGGGAGGAAGTTGGTGATAAATTGATATATGCTCCAGAGTTAGTCAAGAGAGCTTCCGAAAGTGTTAAGGTGATATGCGATAAGCTAAAGGTTGCCAGGGATAGACAAAAGTCCTATGCAGATAATCGACGGAGGCCATTGGAGTTTGAGGTTGGTGATTCAGTGTTCCTAAAAGTATCGCCGTCGAAAGGCATCATGAGATTTGGCAAGAAAGGCAAGCTAAGCCCGAGATATATTGGACCTTTCGAAATTTTAGAGAGGATTGGAGTTGTGGCTTATCGGTTAGCTTTACCTCCCCAGCTAGCTGGCGTGCATAATGTATTCCATGTTTCCATGCTTCGAAAATATAATCCAGATCTTTCTCATGTCATCGGATATGACACATTGAAGTTACGGGAGGATATGACATATGTGGAACAACCAATAAGGATTTTGGACAGACAAGAAAGAGTCCTAAGATCGAAAACTATTCCAATGGTCAAGGTACAGTGGCAACAACACTCGGAGGATGAAGCCACTTGGGAGCTAGAGAATGTGATGCGCGATAAGCACCCGTATCTCTTTTCAGATTTATAATCAAAATTTGGAGGACCAAATTTCATAAGGTGAGGAGGATGTAACGTTCAGCTTTTTGCTTAATAAAATAATAATAATAAAAAAATTGAATTGGTGATGATGATGTACAGGAAGGCAGGTAAACGAAAATGAAAAAGAGAGAAAGAAGAGGGGTGGCGTGTGTCAGTAACTTGAAAAGAAATGAGAGTGAGAGAAAGGAAGCAAATTGAAAGAAAGAGAGGAACACTGAAGCAGACCGAAAAAGAAAGGAAAACAGTGGTGAGTGGTGGTCTGCTGCATACGTACTGTTTGGAGAAAAAAAAAATGAAAAATGAAGAAAGTCAGTAGAGATTGCAGGCAGAAACGAAAGAAGGAAAGAAAGAGTATAAGGCAGAAATAGAAACCAAGAGAAGAAAGAAAACTTGGGGCCGAGACATAGAGAGAGAGCTTCCAAGGAAGAAGAGAAACAGTAAAGAAAAGAAAAATTGAAGCAGTGCAGGGGGGGTCTGTATAGGCGAAAACGATGGTGCTGGAGTTGACGTTCGTTGGTGTTAGAAAGAGTGAAACAAGGCTGTGATGCAGAGAGGTAACAAAGAAATAAATAGATAAATGAAATAGCTTGGCAGTGATAGCAATTTTCTGTTCTGAAAATTATCAAGTTTATTTGATGATTTATATGATACAAAATTTTAGGTAGATGAAATTGGGAACCGTTTAGAAGAATCGAGAGAAGTAAGCTAGCTTCGTTATTGGTGTCAAGTACAGGTAAGTAAATATACAGTTTACAAATTTAATTAACTATTTTGTTCTGAAATATTTGCAGCGATATGAGATTTTGTTTGATATTTGAAAATTCTGTTTAAATATATATAAGTAAATAAATAATATAATAAGTTTTTCGTTGTGATATTTAAAAATATATATTTAGTTCATTTGTACAAAAACTCCGCATTTAGATTTAAACCTCATGCCAAATAAGTTCGATTTGAGAAAAGTATATTAAAATTTGGTTTTAAAACCGTGGGAGCCATCTCTAGAATCCCTGATGGGAACTAAGTGCTACACGTGTATTTGTTGTAAGACTAAATCATTTTGGTACACCTACTGTAAGGGTTCCCCTGAAAAGAAATCGGGAACAGTTTGGCCTATCCTAAGGCGATAGGTGCCAGTGTCGTCTGGCCCACGAGACTGGCTCAGGTCTATGATCATAGATAGCGCCCTAGAAAATAGGGAGTCCGTTGCACTGATAGCTACAGTGCCATTTGATAAGGTTGTACCTAATGCATTTACGCTTCAGCATCCGTATACAACTTTTGTATAAATATCTAATATCTGTGTTCGTATTTGATTTTGCGATATATGTATGTATAATTGATATCTATTTGAAATTCAATTTCTGTATCCGAAAATCGCAAATTTGCACTCGAATTTTATGTTGGATTTTAATTTGTGATATGATTACCTTTTCCAAATAAAATTATTTTTTTGATGACATTGTTTTACTTAGCTCATGTTTTATAAGGCTGTATGTTTGTCGGTTTGGATTTGATTTGAATGTAAGGCATGAGGGTCTGTATGAAACTAATTTTTGTCTTCAGTAGCTGCATATTTGCTTACTGGGTTTTCCATAAAACTCACCCCCTCCTTCCTCCCCCAGATTAAGGCAGTACGAGATTCAGCGGATTTTGTCATACTTTTGAGACAACCGAGCTTCCACCGAGGTATATTTTTGTACGGTGGATATATATATATTTATATGTTGACACAGTATGTAAGCTTCATGGTGTACACTCATGAGAGGGTTGGGATGTAGACATGTTGTAGACCGTAATTTTGTTGAAGTTGATATTTATTAAGTTTTTATGATCATTACTGCGTCTGATGAAATTTTATCATAATGTGAATGAAATATGAAAGTTTTCGAACTTGTGGAATTTTAGGTATAAATAATTGAAAATCACCTTTAATTTAGTGGGGACCTATAAAGAGTCGAAAGGAATAATCGACGCGTAGGTAGTCTACCACAAACACATACAAACGATAGGAAAAGTGAAAGCGCGAAATTGGCTCAAAATTTCTGGCTTCCGAATTTGAATCAATAAGTTTGGGGTGTGACACGTCGGTTGCGGTATCCTGCAAAATCTCCCATTTTGAAAACCCTAAATTCTCATTTCCAAGTTTCACTTAATGATCGAAATTTTCAGCATAATTTATTGCCAATCTGACAAGAGATGAGACGATCTCTCGTATTCCTTTTGCTGTTAACGATCTTATTTTTTCCATCAATACGCTGCTTCTTCTGCTCGGAGATCTCGCAAACCTCTCTTTCCAATCATTTTCTGCCGCCCCCTATGTAAGTAAAAATGCACTCTTTAACTTGCTTTTCTCATTGGATTAATATATATATATATATATATATATATATATATATATATATCCCATCTTTATTTTTTGTTTTTTATTACGATTGTTGCTGATTTGCACGTTAATTGGTTCCATCCACATATAATGGCTGCAGGAACCTGCCTATTTGCAGTTAGCTTAAAAGCCTAAAACCAGTTCTAATCAATTATTTTTATTTAGTAACGATGGAATTGCGGTGGTGGTTACTCTGGATGGAACTATGCATTTCGTGGACAGAGTATCAAGGAAAGTTCACCGGTCATTTGCATCGGGTAGACCAATTTATTCATCTTATCAGGCATTCCATGACCGCGACATTGATAAGCTTAATGCATCTGGACCAAACAGTGATTTGTATTTAGATTGTGGGGATGATTTGCAACTCTATGTCCATAGCTGGCGTCAGGGGAAATTGGTACGGAAACTCTCCCTACGTCTCTTTCTTAAAGTTGCGTCCCGTACTAATTTTGGGTTTCTTGGTCATTAATTCTAATTTCTGTTCTCTAATGGGTATTATTAAATTTGACTGATTGAGTACCATGGAGGTCTAAGTATATGCTTTATTCATCTATCATAATAGTGTTTTTATTATCTCAATTGTTTGCACTCTAGAGAAAACTTGAAATGAGTGCTGAGGAATATGTTAGAAGAACACCCTACGTAGCAGAGGATGGAGGAATCACTTTGGGAGTAAAGAAGACCACTGTTTACCTTGTTGATGCAAACTCTGGAACAGTAGTTCAAACTTATAGGTTAGATGATCCTCCCTCTATGCTAGATGTTCAGAATGATGCAGGAAAAACAGTTGTTTGGGCAAAGGATGCTGAAGCACTGCTGGAGTCTGGTCCTTTAAACTCAAAAACAGTTCAGCAGTTTGTCTACGTTACGAGGACGGATTATGTGCTGCAGTATTATTCTCCAAACTCTGCGCAAGTGTTATGGAATTTGGCATTTGCCAAAATTGATGCTGAATTTCGATGTCAAGGGTCAGAGAAAAAACTTTCTGTAGACTACATCCATGCTTCTGACTTGCAATTTCCTTGTCAGATGAAGCCAGTTGTTATCCAAATTCGTGATCATAAATTGTTGGAGTCTCTCCCTGTCTTTGGCTGGCTAGATGGAATAATCCCCTTGCCAGCTCCAAATCAAAATCCTGGCTTGCCACCTGCTGATATACTCCCACTGGCTCTTCCTAAGGACAAGGCATGGCTTGCTTTGCCTGCTTCCAAGATAGAAAACCCTCTTATGTTGGATAATATTAATGTAAACGTCGAATGGAGATCTCTCATGGTGGGATCCAGCATAGAATATTTCATTGCTTTCTTTGGTGCCTTGTTAACTATCTTTGGCTTAGCATTTTACTGCTTAAAACAGGGTAAGGGCAGTATGCAGGATCAAGAATTTAAATTGCAAGCAGTACCTAAAAAGAAAAAGCCTAAGAGATCTGGGAATAGTAACAACAGTGCCAATATTGAGAAAAGGAAGAAACTTGTTTTGGATGAGAATAATGTTGCAAACACCAACAGACTTCCATATATTGAAGGGAATGAAGGCAAATCATTGCTGACTTTTACAGATCTTGTTGATGGTCGTGTAGACGGACGCAGAATTGGTAAGTTACTTGTTTCCAACAAAGAAATAGCTAAAGGAAGCAATGGTACCATTGTGCTTGAGGGGATTTATGATGGTCGTCCAGTAGCTGTTAAACGTCTTGTGCAGACTCATCACAATGTGGCTTTGAAAGAGATTCAGAACCTTATTGCTTCTGATCAACACCCAAATGTTGTTCGCTGGTATGGGGTAGAGTTTGATCAGGATTTTATTTATCTCTCTCTAGAGCGTTGTACCTGTAGCTTAAATGACCTGATCTATGTATACTCTGAAACTTTTCAAAATCAAGCCATTGACAAGGATGGAGATACAAAATTCTTCAATGAGTATAACGTTCAATTACGTACTGTGATGGAAAATAACAAGGATATTGAACTTTGGAAGCCTAATGGGTGTCCTTCACCCCATTTGTTGAAGCTGATGAGGTAAGTTTGATCCTTTAACATCTGTTTGTGTTTGTGTGAGATTGACCAGAATTTCACATTGTTATCATTTATGTAGAGATATAGTCTCAGGGCTTACCCATTTACATGAACTTGGCATCATACATCGAGATCTAAAGCCTCAAAATGTTTTGATCATCAAGGAAAGATCCCTATGTGCAAAGCTTTCTGACATGGGTATTAGCAAGCGCTTGATTGGAGATATGTCTTCCTTAACCCGGAGTGCAACTGGTAAGCTATCAGTCACTTTACCTGGTAGCATTCAGCAACACCTAAACCATGCACTTTTCAATTTTCATTGTGTTTTCTCGGCTTAAGGGTTTGATGAACCTACCTAGGACATGTTAATAATTCTGATTGATGATCCAGCTATTATGCTTTATTTTCAATATAGATTGCTTGCATAAGTATCAGTCACCTAATTCTTTATACTGCTTCAAAATGTAGGTTATGGGAGTTCAGGTTGGCAAGCACCTGAACAACTTCGTCAAGGACGTCAAACACGAGCTGTGGATTTTTTTAGTTTAGGCTGTGTTCTATTTTTTTGTATCACTGGTGGTAAACATCCTTATGGGGATAGTTTCGAACGTGATATAAATATTGTGAATGACCGAAAAGACCTCTTCTTAATAGAGAGTATACCAGAAGCAATGGACCTTTTCTCTCATCTTTTGGGTCCCAACCCAGAAATGAGGTAACTCATTATCTTCCTAAGTTTGCACCAAACTTTGATGATCCTTGTTTTATGCATTCTTTGATTGTCCGTGGGCTTCATGTTTTAGCAGTGCACTGCTTTTCGTATTCATCTGCACATCACAGGCATATGAAGTGCATTATTAAATTTTACAGAAGGAAAATATTACCTGTGTCTCATCTGGAATTTACTTGGGCTGGTCATATGCTTATAGCTTTTGTTTATTTAATATCTGTCTATTCTTGTGAGCTTAAAACTTGGGGTTTATACTTGCAGGTAATGTTTTAAGTATTTAACAATGGGATCGAGCTAAATGCTTAGAACATAATTGTAATGATGTATCTTGTGTTCGTACACAATACCTCTGCTCTAATGACATTGCTTGTAATATGTAATAGGCCAAAGGCACAGGATGTTTTGCATCATCCGTTCTTTTGGAGTTCCGAGATGAGACTTTCATTTCTTAAAGATGCTAGTGATCGGGTTGAATTGGAAGACAGGGTGAATGGATCGGAACTATTAAATGCATTAGAAAGTATTGCAGCAGTGGCTTTGGATGGGAAATGGGATGAAAAGATGGAAACCACATTCATTGATAACATTGGTCGCTATAGGAGATATAAGTTTGACAGCATTCGTGACCTATTGCGGGTAAAAAGGAACAAATCAAATCACTACAGGGAACTTCCTGAAGAAATCCAGGAATTATTGGGGCCAGTTCCAGAAGGATTTGATGGCTATTTCTCTAGTCGATTTCCAAAACTCTTGATTGAGATTTATAAGGTAATGTATAAATACTGCAAAGAGGAGAAATTCTTCCAGAAATACATGAAAAGCAATCTAATCTAATTGTCATTTGATTCTCTTCAGCTGACTGCTGGTCTAGTAACCAGAAGAACATTTACTTCTGTAAATAGAAATTGTATCATATAGCAAACAATTTTATGTCACAGGAGAAGAGCATGCGAAGTTTCCCTATTATAGGTGGCAATGAAAAGGTCTTCTGACTTAAGAAGACTTTTTAATTGTTTAAGGGTTAACTAGCAGTGTGGCACTATTAGTAACTAGTAACTAGGAATAAGCTGGGTTCCGCCCTTGGCATAGTTTAGTAGCAACAGGTGAAGGAGTATTATTTTTATGGAGTTTTTAAAGTCAAGTTGTAAAGATTCTTTTATGATTCAGGGCCCGTGAACGTGATGTAGTAGCAGTTTATATATAATGGGTTAATCCGACAAACAGCAAATTTATACCTTCTGCTTATCATATTACATACGACGTATAGAAAACCGACTGATGAATTTTTCACTTGGGAGAAATTAACGCTTGATGCATGCTTTTGTATTGTATTATATTGTATTTAACTGTTTTCCGGGTGATAAAGGTCTTTAAAAGCATGTGACTGACTGACTGACTGGCTGAAGAGCATAGAATTACGAGTCCTACGATTGAAGCGGCTTTAGAGTGGAGAGATGTAGGGGTTTTTTAGACCCACTCCTTTTAAAACTTCAGTTAAATGTTAGAGACGCGTTTGTTTCATACCTGGAAACATCCTGGATATAGTTGGATCCCATTGAATTGAAGAAGCCTACCATCATCACTCATCAGCTGGCCATCAACTCAAATGGGGCTCCACTGATCAATATCTGTAGTAATAATATATAATTTGACAAAAGAAAAGTGGAAAACACTGTTTCTCGTTTGAAATTTGCTGACGATTCTGTCCCCACATAATCTGACGATTTGATGAAGGGAATTAAAAAGCAGCCTGCTGCTCCATTCCTGGCTCCAGCTATTGTGTAGTTCTTTTGAAAACCATTGGCATTTCATGCGAGTAAACCAGCATTATTTTTCGCTACAGTGCATTAGCTAGCAACAAAATCAGTCACTCTCCCTTGATCCTTGAACCACGAATAATGGCTCCTCTCTACCACGGTCATGTCCTGCCGCTCTCCCTCCTCCTAGGCCTCTTCCTCCTCCTCCTCCTCAGTCCATTCTCTCACGTTTCTAGCGTTGGCATTAACTATGGTACTCTAGGGAACAACCTCCCTTCTCCAAAGAAAGTAGCCCAGCTCCTCCAATCCACGCTCATGGATAAAGTTAAAATCTATGACACCAACCCTGAAATCCTCGAAGCCTTTTCCAACACCGGAATAGACCTTATTGTTGCCGTTGAAAACTACCACGTCGCCAACATAAGCAAGGATGAGGCTGCAACCGACCAGTGGTTCGCGACTCGTGTGCTGCCCTTTATACCGGCCACTTCCATCGTAGCCATTTGCGTAGGCAACGAGTATTTAACCACAGATGACCATCTAGACCCTGATGCACTGGTCCAAGCCATGCACAACTTTCATGCTGTGTTATTAAAACGTGGTCTAGACCGTAAGATCAAGGTCACCACCCCACATAGTATGGCGGTTCTTGCTTCCTCGTTTCCACCCTCAGCTTCAACCTTTGCTAACAAGCTTCTCCCCACCATGAGCTCTATAGTTGGGTTTTTGGCTGATACCGGTGCACCTTTCATGGTCAATGCTTATCCTTATTTTGCATATAGAGATAACCCCGGCACAGTTGATTTAGAGTACGCATTGCTTGGGAACTCGACAGGGGTCCATGACCCTAAGGGTTACCTCTATCATAATATGCTGGATGCGCAGATTGATGCTGTTAGATCAGCTATAGATGCTGTTGGCTTTGGCAATCTGTCGTTAGAGATTACAGTGTCAGAATCTGGATGGCCCTCAAAAGGAGATCCCGGAGACACTGCAGCTACTCCGGATCATGCGAAGACTTACAATACCAGGTTGATTGAACGTGCACAGTCTAATAAAGGGACGCCCATGAAGCCTAAGGATAACGTAGAGATATTTGTGTTTGCTTTGTTTAATGAGAACAAGAAACAAGGGGGTGCCAGTGAGAGGAATTTTGGGATTCTTAATGGGGATGGGTCTAAGGTATACGATGTAGACTTGAGCTGCCAATTCTGTAGCAATGGAGGTGCATTTGAGAAGATGTCAACAAGCGGAGCAAGGGGTCCGTCAGTTTGGTGCGTGGCTAAGCCACATGCAGATGAGAAAGTGCTTCAAGCCGTGTTGGATTTTTGCTGCGGCCCTGGGGGAGTGGACTGCAGGGAAGTTTATAAAAGTGGAAATTGTTTCGAGCCCGACAAGCTTCATGCTCATGCATCATTTGCCATGAATGCTTACTATCAAATGCACGGGAGGAATTATTGGAACTGCGATTTCAAGGGCACCGGGCTTGTCACCTTCAGTGATCCAAGTAAGTTGAGAGAAAGACAGCAACACTTGTCAGATAATCTAATTTCTTTTTCCTATTGACTTTCAAGCCATTTTAATTAATACTTTCTTTTTTTGCTTCTTTTGTTTCGCTTTCTTGATCAGGTTATGGGACATGCCGGTATCCTCAACAGTGATTCGCAAAGGAATGACAAAGGCTCAATGTGGTTCACAGCTCCTTTCCTTTGTACTGGTTGCTAATAGTACTAGGGTGGTTGATTTGAAATTCAAGCATTGTGAGTATAACTTCGTGGTTCACTACTACCTTATGAAATGAGTTTTGGTTTAGTGGCCGCCGAAAGACATTGAATATTTGGTTGATTTGTCTGCAAAAGTCGAAAGGATCTTTTTACGGATTAAGGTAGACAATGTCACATGGCTAAAGTTGAATGCCTCCCTCCACAATCCAAGGCTTTTTCCGATTGAAAAAGCTTTTCCTCTTTCTTGGCCTTGGGGCGGGAATCTCGGCTAGGCCTGTGGACCCATCTGGGGACTGAGAAAATGGTCCATGACTCATGTGGTACACCCAGAATTTCCACAAGCCGGTCCCTCTGCTTGCTGTCCGGACTCCGCACCGGAGCAAAGCAGCTTTTAATTTGCGCCTTCAATAATAGCCCGTTAGCGCGATCATGTCCTCTTACCACGGTGACTCCGAGTTCCACATAATGAATTAACATAATAACATGTAAAGCAACTTTAATTGAAACATACTAGCCTCTGTAGTGCATTCGTTTCTTCATTCATGGCGGCATCTCTATGGTAGAAAACCCAATAATTAAAACTCATTAAGTTTTCGAGACAAAGAGATCTATCCAGGAACTCAAAAAAGGCATTAAAATAAAGTAAAGGCCTACACCACTCGACGCCAAAACAATAGTAGTTCGAATAATGAAATGAAGGTCAATGAAAATGACATTAATAAGAACAAATAAACAGCTTCCTGCAACCCTGGCCTCTACAAGTGGGAAACCCATTCATTTACAACAATATCTACTTGCTGTGTAATGCCTTACAAAACTATCGATGATGGGAATGAAACAGCTTTTGGCAAAGGAAGAACTACTTACAGGTTGCTACAAAGTACACACCCAATTAAGAATAAGGCATGTGCAATGCAAGAAAATTATCCCATGTTTGGAAAAATTCCAGAGAAGTTCGGAATCTTATCAACGTGCTGCAGTGCGCGCTCAGCAATCTGCCTGGTTTTATAGTCAGCATGGTGGAAGGTATCAACAAGTGCCGTGCTCACATTTTGATCTCCAGAAACTTCATAGGCTATATCCTCAGTCCTTAAAAGTCTCTCAACTACCCAAACTGCTCTGCTCCTCAAGTTCTCTGTTTTTTTCTCAAGTAACACATCAAGTATTGGCTGAATTCCCTCTGCCTCACACAAAACGGCCACTCCTTGCTCAATATCAACTCCATCATCCAACAAAGTGGAAAGTGCAGCAAGTGCTGCTTCAACCACCTTCTCATTTGTGTGGTCCAAGAGAGCAACCAACTTATCTACGGCCTGCCCTTCCAGAAGACAAAAGCTCTCTCTAAGTGAACATGTTCCCTGGTGGACACGGCACAATCCTGTTATGACAGCCTGTTTGCTGAAACATGGAAAGATAGCAGCACAGACTCCAGGTGCTGGCAACTCGGGCAATTTAGTCAAATTTTTGGATTCTTGAGATAAGTTCTCCAAAGCCGTGGCAGAAACCATCTGCACATTGTCAAGACCATTGACCTGAAGCAAATCAATGAATATCGCTGCAAGGCCATGATCACGGCAAAGGGCAACAGCATCAGGCTCATCTGACAAGACAAAAGTAACCCTTGCAAGCACATGAACAAGTCCTTCAAGGAATGGTGTCACGAAGCGGGTGCCCCTGATCTCTCCTTGCCTGATCTTGACAACTCTAGAGATGATCAACTGAAAAGCACCTTCATCTAGCAATTGCCTTGTGAGGCCCAAATCCCTCTCTGGAAGTTCAGCTAACAGGCCAGCAGCTGCTGCTTGTTCTTCAGAAATTCCCGTATTTTCTGATAAGACTCTAATTAGGCTGCTAAGCTGGCCAACCGTACCACGTAGTGCATCTGCTATTTCCTGACCCATGTGAGGAGAAAGCTTCTGTAGAAGTTTTATGGATGCCACACGCAAATCCTTCTGTGGAACCTCAATAAACTGAACCAAACTGATGGTAGCCCCGGAGCTTTTAATTGCAGCAACAACATTAAGAACTGTTGTTGGAGAACTAGTGAGTCCGACAAGAACTTGAAGAAGTTTGCACCCAATTGGTGGACCAGTGTTGCTGATTAGAAGAAGTAAGTTGTGGACATTGTCTTCTGAAACAAGAGTCTGGTGGTCCGGTCCAATAGGGATGGAGTCTACATCATATCCTGAGTTTACAACATTGGCTAGAATTGTGGCGGAGACCTCTTTCAGTCGCATGGGAAGCTGATTGGCACCAATGGTAAAGAGGTCCTTGACAAGAGGGGGAAGTATTCCTGCCTCAATCAACACCTTGGAACTAGCCTCGTAAGATGAAATTTGGTTAAGAGCCTTCAGAGCAGCTTCTCTTGATTGCATGCTACCACTTTTCATGATATTGATTAGAGATGCACCTACAATTCTTGCAACGTGGACTTTCACATCATTATTCAAAACCAACTCACCTAGATATGCAGCCATGGAATGCTTTGTTTCAGGTGGGCCTGCAGCAATACCAATTTACATTAATTATAGAGATACAGCAATGTACATGATTAGATAGGGGATTTCAGAGGTCAAACATGAATGACTACTAGCTCAGGACAACAACAAAATCCGGTTTTGTGGTGTCGGCCAATAGGGAAGATTACTATTCCTAGTAATAAATGCCTCCGAAGTTCACTAAAAATATAAAATACCACCTGAACTAGAGAGGCCAAGGGTTGCAGAGATAGACAAAACAGAGATTTTTTAAAAAGTTCAAGATAAACTAACACCAAAAGTCAATTTAAAAGATCATTTAGCATCTAAGCCAACGCAACAAACTAGGTTTAGCAAATGAAAATGCTGAAACTATACTCAGGAGCTGGAAAAATATTTTAACAACTTCAAGATTAAAATGGAGAACATTCCCCAAAAGCAGGCAAATATTTCATCCCAGAGTGAGCAGCAAAGAAATAACTAGCAAGTTTCGGGGTTAGGACAAATGAACTAAGAACTATGTATGAACACTGGAGGCAATTACCATTAGATAAAAAGATCAGCAGTCAACTGACAATTAGTAATACTGAAGAGTATGTCAGGATATTACGTTACTATGAAAAAAAAGGAGCATAAAATTTTTCAATGAAACAAAGACAAAGCCAATAGTACATGACTGCACCCAGAAATGATGTCAGACCAGTATGCTTGCAACAAGTTAGGAAAAGCATAAAAATATAAAAGAAAGGGAGGAGCACCTTCAAGAATCTGGTTCAAAAGAGGGTGCAATCTACCATTTTCAGCCATCTGTCTGACATTGTTCTCATACTTTTCCAGATTTTCTAGAGTTTTATCAGCTTTCTCAACTGTCAAAACATTCTCAGATTTGCTGCTTGTCATTCCAACTAATATAAGAATTGCTCCGTTAATTGAACCAATCTTCTCACACAAGGCTTCAGATTTTGAAAGTTCATATAGCAAAGAGACAGCCTCCTCTCTCTCCTTGGACTGTTCATGGGACAAGAATTTAACTATTGTCCGCACCGTGTCCCCCTCAGCCAATATTGTCTGAAAAAGCATGGATAGTTAGTTAATAATCCAGACCTCGATGCTAACATTACAATGATGTCATTGCCACTCTACATGAAAACATCAAACCAAAGACAACCTTATTATCAGCATCCTCCTCGACCACTACCCGGAGTGTCTCCAATGCTCTGTGGCGAACTTTTCGACTGCTGCTCTTTAGCATACCAACAATCATAGGAATTAGATCAGCATTGCGTACGACATGCTTATTGGATCGATTTTTTTGGCAGATTTGTTCGATGAACTTCAGAGACAGCAGAACATCATTTTCAGAACTGCCCATATTTAATGATCTACGAGCCATATCAAGCTGGGCAGCGTCATTCCTAGTAGTCCACTCTTCAATGGTGTTCCGCAACGCAATACTAGACTTTAAATCTAAGCTTTTTAGTTCTTTTAGGGTCAATGGGCAAACCAGCTTCCTTCCACTCTCCTTGCATTCCTTGAACCACTTTTCAATTGCTTCACGTTCAAATGTTTGCTCATTTTCTAACGTCACAGGGTCACGCATAACTTGCTTCGTCAAAGGGCAAACAAATGCATCATAAATGGGCTCTATGTGCAGTCTCTCAAAATGATGGCTCTCATCTGACTGGCTGCCAGGGTCGTAACTTCTGTCCCAGCTACCAGCCATCTGACTAATATAGTCCCTGCAGTTAGTTAAAAAAAAATCAGCTTACTAAAACTAGCACCATTAACAGAGACAATAGCAACTGCACTAGCAAATGAGATAATAATCGTGAGAAGGAAGCCAGAAAAGATTTCAAAACGGCACAATCAAAGTTCAAGGGTTCAACCGAAACCAAGGAGCTACTAGGTGACAGTAAAACAACTCTGTGCTTTTATATGAAAAAGAAAGAATGATAGACATGATTCTAATTTGACGCTCCATTTGCCGGCCAAGGTGATGCAGAAGACTAGGGAAATTTAAATTAACAACTAAGTGCCTGCCCAGAAATGGTTGTTGCAGAATTAGGAAGCCAACTTGTATTTCTCTAGAATCATGGAAATAAAGCATTAAACACCATCAACACATTAAAAATGAGAACTATGGGAAAGAGAATCTCATCTCAATCCAAAAGCATACTATTGAAATCTAAATAAGTCGAATATGGACTGGATTTAGATTAGAATCTAATATCAAACTATCAAAATCTTGAAATCGAAGAAAGTAGCAAATAACCCCCCTCCAACCAAATAAAAAGTAGTAAATTTAGATTTGAAAGTAGCAAATTTTGGTCCCGGAAGCTCACAAAGAGAAAGAATTGAAACAAGAGAAAGAGGTAACAATCTTACATACCCTGGTGATTTTGAAGAGAGACAAAGTGAATATGAAGGATGCCTTGACAACCCTAGTTCTAGTTTGAAGATTCCCAGAAAAACTCTCCTCGGATTACAGGAGCGAAGTGGATTCTTCCCATAAGCTTTTTCACTTCCATGAGATAATTAAAATTCTCAGCTTCTGAAGGAATCTGAATTAGGGTTTGCTTGTTGATGTTCGAAGTGCTGATGGGTTTTTGCTGAGAAAAAAAAGAACAAAACAAGAGGAGAAGCCAGGGAGAAAATTAAATTGAATTAAAAATAATAAAAAAATGAGATTTAAAAACAATCACATAAGAGGTGGTGGAAGAGAGAAAAAGTTGACTCCAAAACGATTAGTCATCTGCCAAAGAGAGAGAAAGTGACGAAAGAGAGAGAGAGCGTGTGGAGGCACCAACCCATCATCCAACCTACGGTGACCCCACCCACCCCCATTCGTGCTTCAGAAAACATGAAAAATATTTGCTTTTTCCCTTTAGCTTTTTTTAAAATTATCTAATATTACTGTTACTGCCACGGCCACTGCCACTGCCACTGCAAGCAAGAGGAAGGTTCGTTCCACAAGATAAGAAAAGAAATGGCGGCTAGACAACGACAATGTAAATGTATTTCCGCTTCTGTACTGAGTCACTGATGCGCAGGCGCGGCTAAGCATGGCCCCATGGCATATATTATACATAGCACATTGGAATGATGTGTCTAAAATCCAAATAATGGGCTTAGAACCCAAATCATTGGACAACATCTATAACTACATTTGGGTTTGGGGGCCTCAGCTTTGGAAGCACTCTCCTTTCTTGTCTCTCTGGGAGGGCTGGGATGGGATGAGATCCAATATCCATCACCCAAGCCAATATAATTGTAACTTGGATTAGATGTATATGAAAACAACGCTTTACCCAGAAGCCCATGGGATCCATCTTGAGTGTCGCCTAACTGGCTCAATGTGTTGGGTTGCAGCCCAACCTCGTATTGATTCCAGTTCCAAATTGGGTGGGATTACTCGGGACAGAGTGCCAGAAAGAAGAAAGATACGCTAGTGTTTCTGGGTTTTGGAAGATGGAAGTAGAACAGGAAAAGCCGAACTTGGAGAATGGGGAAGCATTACAAGAAGAAGAATTAGCAATAGTAGAACAACAGCAGCAACAAGCAGAAGAAATAGAAGAGAGTGCAAATGTTTTGCAATTTATGGATTCCATGGACGCTTATCTAACTCTATTTGATTCTTTATCTTCGACACTTCGCCAGGTAAAAGATCTTTGTTTTTTGTTCTTATTGAATCTTAATATTAGATCTAAATTGTTTCCATCGGTTTGGTTTGTGTTTATGATATTCGATTTGGATCGATGAATGATAAGATTTTAACTTAATTGGATCTTGTTCAGTCTTCATTTGTCAGAAATACTTTAGACAATGAAATGTGAGTGAATATCTAAGCAATCCGAGTTAGTTTCGTTACCAAAATTATTAGAAATGATGCTTGATCTAAGTATTCTAGTGTAGTCCTTGTTTATGTCAGTGCTTTGATCTGTTTTAGTATTGCTTTTGAGTTTTGACAAATAATTTTCTTATAGATTTTAGTAAGTGAAGTAACTAATGTAACAAATACAGGGATGGCTGGAACTAGCGAGTGCTCGACACTCAATGGGAGCTTCACGGGTCAATACTGTCTTGTTGGACCACAAATTTCATCCTGCTGCTACATCATTGCTTGTAACCCAAGATGAGGGAAAAGGTATTTATCAGGTTTTTTCTACAAAGGCAATCAATCAGATTTAAATTATCCGGCATACTAAAATTTTACGTCAGGCAGAAAAGTTCCTGCCTTTGCAAACTAGACTGTTGAAGTTTATATTGTAGCACAGGACATGGTGTGATTGTCCTGGCGGCAGTTGGATGTGGAATACTTAGGTTTTCGGAACTTGTATGAGAATACTGAAGATGTTTCATTATATTGGGTTTTTGATAGCTAGGTCTAAAGCCTCCTGTCACTGTTCTCATTCATATTGAAATATTTAATCAAGGTTTTGTTGGTTTTCTACTTTTTTGTTGTAAGGGAACTTATTTGATTTGTGATCTGGGATAGTTGACTCCATGGAACCAAGATTTACATTGTGCAAATGGGCATCTTCTGGCAATGAAAAGCTCCCCCTGGGAGAGATACAATCTAGCCAGGACAAGTCACAACCACAGCTACGACGCAGGGGTGGTACCCAGCCTTATGGTATGTTTTTCACCCTCTATATAGAAAGTCGTCACTCGTCTTGGCAGTTAATTAGAGCACAACAGACCTGGCAACTTTCTGAAAGTCCAAAATTATTTGCGAACGTAAAGTTTAGGACCCATTGTTGTTAGGGTAATTCTTTGGTAGTTTTATGCTAAAACCATATGACAGGAATTATGGTATTCCAATCGCAAATCATCATGTTCATGAAATCCTCTTAATAGGATGTTCCTCACATTCTCTTTTCTGCTATTTGTGTTAAGAGGAGAAGACCTCATCTGAGAATAAAACTTTACATGGAGTTGATGACCAAGTACGTATTCGACCACTCTTATTGTTCTCAGTTCTGGTTTTGATTTTTTACTTACACAAGGAAATTCCTGCTTTAGCCTTTGGATTGTGGTGTCTTTTTCTCACTCTAGCACTATTTTTGCTATCATTTTGCCTTTGATTTCTTTTCACTGTTTTGGAGACTGCTCGTCTTTGTTATTTGAAAGTGGCTGTGCCATCTCTTTTAGCTTTGCCTGCCCAATTGACTATTTACTAGTCGGGAAATTGAAAATAGAAAAAATTACATGGAATCATTTTGGAAATCCTTTTATTTCTGATTTAGGTTCAACAAGAGCGTTTTAAATCACTGTCAATGTTTGGAACTCTAGTTTCTCCAAAGCTTCGAGCAGCACAGTTATCATTTGAGACAGGTGCGCGCTTAAGTCGATGCTCTTGAACTTATTCAGAACAAGGCTAGACTTCCCTTACTGATTATGTATCTATTGCAGCGCTAGAGACACTTGTAGAGATAGCAAACATTCGATCAACAATGCTGTGTGCTTTTGATAAAGTCCACAAGAAATTGGGAGGCAGCAAGGGATGAAAATTGTTGTTTCATTCTGGTAATTTTGCTCAATGCATATTCCCCATTATACTCTCCCTCCTTCCCGTGTCTTCTGAACTGATGAAGTCAGATATAGATGCCAATATTTCAGAAAAAAGAGTTGTATGTAAAGACATGAGGGTAAATGAACTCTAACAGAATTTTATTCTGTGCTTGTTACAACATGTTATAGAAAGTTTGGACCATGGCAGAGTCCATGGAATTAAATATTAGAGGGGATTTTGTGCCTAATCACTGTAATTAGGTTTAAAACACTAATCTCTTCCATTTCCATGTCAAAATATTTGGTTTACACCTATGATATCTAACTAATAATGTATTATTGATAGGTTGCACGAAAGAATTACTGAACCATCATAATGCATTTTTTGGACTGCAGTTGTGGGCATGTACCAGGTGGCCACAAAAAAATTTCTCAAAGGGGTTTTCTACCTTGGGTTTCAGTGTAAAATTCTATCAGTAATATCTGGTTCTTGGAGGCTTAGTTTGCAAATTGCTAGTCATATTGTTATCGAAAAAGTTTTGATCACTGAGCCGTGACGTTAAGCGTAGGGAAAGTTAATTGCTAATTATCTTGTTTCTGCGCTTTATTTTTATTGGGCTTCTTATTTTTTAAAATACTCTCGTCTTCCAAAGAATTCCATGGCGAGTATATGGTACAAAAGGAGAGCGGCCGCTAAAGTATTTTAAGCCCGAGAAACAACCACTGCACATGGACACGTAGTTGGCATTTAACAGATGCGAGAAGTGGAGAATACAACCTTGAACTACCATGGCTGAACCCAAACTAGGGGATGATGGGGGTAAACATGGAATGGAGCATACTCAACCACTTCTACAAGAGAGATTCTTCGATTAATCTCCAGATATCATTAGGCTGGCTGGCGAGGCGAACAAGCACAACGCCAGTATGGTTTCCAGCACCAGCAAAAGCAGCCAATTAAACAAAGTTATCCTAAATTATTATTGCTGAACGAGCCAGGCAAATTACAAAGCAAATCTGACAGTGGCGGCCTCGATGGCTGCAACCGAAATAGAAAGGCAAAGGTAACTTGATTTCTTTAAGTTTTATTTTCCGGTCAAGAAAATGGCATACAAGCATCGTTCATCTCGTTCCGGCATGCCAAGCCCACAAAAGATGTCACCATATAAATATTGCAAGGCCACACCGAACAACTTGACAACAATCCAAAATATACAGCACGCAGAAAAACGTAGACAATCAACAAAACCTCAGCACAAAAGCCAAAGGGAAAATTGCTTCTCTCTTTTTTTTTCTTCTTTTGGATTATCAACTAAAAAGCACTCCAATTATCTGAACCTTTCTTCGGACTCTGATGGTCTGATGAGACTTTAAATGGACCACTGGAGCCAAATGGATCATTGTCATCGAAAGAGAATCCATGGCTAAAGTCTTTGGAACTATTTATGGAGTCAAACCTAGTGAGTGTCTCGGGTTGCTGTGAAAATCCACTGCCAAAGTCTCTACTACTGTTTATGGAGTCAAACCTTGCGAGCCTACCAGGCTGCTGTGAAAATCCACTATCATGCATGCTGCTGAAAGAATCAAACCTGGAGAAACTGTCAAACTGATCCCTTGATGGAGAGTTTCCAAACTTGGAGAGCGGAGTGCTGGGAACAGAGTCTTCAAATGTAAATGGACTCTTCTTATCATAAAAGCTTTCTGCACTGGGGGATTCCGTTCTTGTTGGGTGTATACCAAAATCACTTGATTCATAAAAATCTCTGTGCTTCTCAGAGTCCAAGTCCTGCCATGTGATATTAGGATCAAGAATAAATATTACAATCTGCAATTAATACTATCAGATGAAAAAAGGATCATAATAAGCACATCAAAACATTTTACAGTAAGAATCAAGAGTTTATTGAGGGTAAGCTAGGTACAGCAGCAAGGTTTCTGCATAATGACTGAGAGCTCTGAAGATTTCAAGGTGCAGAAACAGCTTTTCTGCAAAGCAGAGGTTGGCCCCTTCCAGATCCCATAAGAGTAGAGGTTAAAAAAAAAAAGGTTGGCCCTGCTCAGATCTCACAGACAGGAAGGAGGGCTTTGTCCCAAATGTCCCCCCTCCCCCCCCCCCCCCCCCCCCCAACCAAAAAAAAAAAAAAACTTTTTTTTCTTTTTATGTATATCTTTAGTCTTTACAGTTTTGGTAGTCTGGATAGAATATCCATACAGCCACAGTTACCAAAGGGTGGATATCTTACAACTTTAGGGACATGAGAATGTCAAGTCTAAAGTGCCTAACTACTAGGTTGTTTTCAGTATCTCGGTCAATTTCAGATCATTTTCCAAACTAAAATTCCATGAATTGAATTGAATTGAATAGACTTTAATTCTATAGTGCCAATTATTGGAAGAAACAATTGCCATGTGTTGGTGATAAATATATATTTGCACAGGTCATTGACTGCTATGAATGCAATGCACTTGAGGACATAAAACCAACAACATATCTCACTAAAGTTTGAACAGGTAAGAAATTATGTACTTGTTTCCTATCAATAAACAGGGGACAGACCAGTTGAGTCAGCATTCTAGAAAAAAGACAAATCAAGTTAAACTCGATTATCAAGAAGACAAAAATAGAAGTGTCCTTTAAGATGTTCAGGCTCACATTGGTATTAACAGGATTGAACCCCCACACAGAGTCTGTATCATCATTATCAAAGGTACCCCACGCTGATTCATCAAAGCTTCTGTCCAGAAAAAAATGAATTTTGCAAAGACAGATAAGAATAAATAGTCATTAGCAAAGCGAAAGGCAGATATTACTTTCAAAGTGGATTAAGAAACAAATTTCAAAATCCATACCGATGCGTTTCTGCATCTGCTTCAGTACTCTTTCCAAACTGGTCATCAGAAAGTTGTTGAGATGGACTTTCTAGAGAATTTCTTCCAGCAGGACTGCCGTGAGGACTTCTGGCTGATTCATCTTCACTGTGTGTGTATGCAGACTCACTCTCATGGGCACGTGCACTAGCACTGAAGAGATTCCCAGTTTTTTCATCCATATAGGAAGAAGAATCAGGGGTCAAACTAACATCTGGAGAAGCTTTTCCTCTCTGAGAGACAGACACATTTTTCATATCGACAGTGAGCTCATTGCCAAATCCTGAAATTTGAAATAAATGTTAGACAAATAAAATTGTTACAGATCTCTGTCAATTACTCAAAACTTCCTTTGCAGAATTTGCTGGAAGAACAATACCTTCATCTTCAAACTTATCCCACTCTTCATCCCACATAGCAGCTCCCTCTGGAATTCCAGGCTGCCAACCTTAAAAAGGCATTTCATGTAAGAGGACAAAAAGACCTCTAATTAGTGAAATTAACATACATTCTCTGTCCTGTCTACTAAAGCAACTAGAGAAATCCTAGAGATCAAAAGCAACATCACAAATTTCAGTGCCATGCCAAAAGTGAGTCTACGCAGACATTAGCATCACAAACGACTCCGGAGACTGCTAAAGTGTAGAACTTTTGGTTCCAAATTTCTGATAAGGTATAAACGAGGTAACCCATCCATTCGTCACCAGTCTTTATTGCACTTGTCAATTAAACACATGTTTTAAGAAGTCGAAAGAAAAAGGAGTAATATGGGAAGACAGTGTTATATTGATTGTCTAGCAGATCGTATTAACTTTTAAATTTATATGAGCAAGGTAGACATAGAAATTTAAGAATGAAATGATTTGATTTTTTTTCCCCAATGGTACCATCTTACTTAGGAGTTGGGACAGCTTAAGATGGAAAAGCAAAAAAATTGTAGGATAACCTTGTCTAGTCCTCAACTTACAGAACAAACACAAACATAGAAATAAAGGGAATGAAAAATAATATCATGACATTACCATGAAAATCACTGGAGATAGATCAACAAACACAGACATAAACATGCTAGTAAAATAATATCTCCACTCGGTCTATCAAGCTAAAAAAACTTATGAAAGGAAGCATTGAACTTGAATAGGCTTCAAAAGCTTGATCAAAGAGTAAAAATGCATGGCAGAACACCACAAATAATAATAAGGACATCATACTAAAACAGGTCTGTACTCGATTGAAGTTGTGTGGAAGAACTCTTTCTAAGAAAAGAAGTTAAAAAAGTGCAAAAGGTACCCATGGGAAGCTCAATTACTGCAGTTGACTTAATATCATATCCATGTTTCTTGCATCGTTCAGTCAGGGCTTTCACCAGCTCCTCAAGATCTGATTGTATGCGGTCAGCACGGACCTATACAAGCCACGAACGCCTCAGTGTCAGAAAATTTTACTTAGATTTTCCAAGCATTTAATATACTTGATCAGTTTAAATTTACCTGAAGAATACCATCTGCACTGCCCCCTTGTTCCATATTAACAATAGCCTTTTGCAATTCTGTTCTCCTCTCCTAGAAAACAAATACAATCACATGATAACGGCAAAAGTTAGTGAAATAGGTTGGAAGACTACGTACTACATGGTAACAAATGAACAGGAGGCAAGAAGCTGTAGCCATAGGTCACTTTAAGGAAAGAATGGACGAAGGACATAATAGATTGAAACACACAGATAGGAAGATAACGAAGAGATCAGACATGTGAAACAAAGCTTTAAAGTAAATAAGTCTTCTCCTCTCATCCCTGGCAAAAATTAATGCCTTGACAAAAACTCAGATATTAAGATGAGGAAGTCAACACCAAGATATTTCAGGCCGGGAAAATTTATGGGAAGAAACCCTCAGTAGAACAAAGTAATGTTAAAACCAATACAATGGTTCTGAAAAACTCAAATAGTCCAAACCAACACACGCCCATAAAAGAAAAAGTAACCATCACCTGAATCTCACGAAATTTTGCCTCTTCAATTGTTAATCTGGAAGCTATTTCTGCAACTTGTTTGTATTTTTCCTCATATTTCTTTGCCAATATTTCGGCCTGCATATACAAATTGTTAGCCAGAAATTAATAAAAAACCACATCCAAATAAATGAAAGAAATACTTTTTCAGATTTTAGGTGGTACCTCACGCTTATCTGCAATTGCCCTTTCTGTGATTTCATTTAGTCTATTATCACATCTACTTTTATACAGGACCTGACAAAAGCAAGGATGTAAGGAAGATGAAAGTTGTAAAAGAATGGTTGAATTATGAAGTTCCAAGTTTTCCCAGCATCCGCATGCAATTCAACTCGCCACTATTAGATCTCGAATTAGGAAAAGGCATTAAAACTAATTACAACGATTTTGAACTATTAATAAAGCACTCGAAAAAGGAAACAGTTCCAGTAGGCTGAAGCAACCTAGCAAGCATCTTATGCATGAGTTTAAACTAGTCATTCTAGTTCCTGATAAGATCCAAAATGAACAGCCTTACTACTGGTTTAATCTTTCAACGGTACCAAGCCAGGACAAATTCAGCATTTTTTAAAACACATTGAGAATTTTCCATGCACATTTAGAACAAAATCAAAGGAATGTGAAATTGAAAATACTCACAAGTTCCTGCATTTTTTCGCGGAAGAACTCAAGCTTCTCTTTGGAATCCAAAATCACCTTTTCTGGTCCATCAACCTGCCAAATTTCAAAGAAACAGCTCCTTATTATCCTTCAGAAAGGAATATAAAACCATTAAAAAGCTAGGTTAGATAAAATATATATATATATATATATATATATATATATATATATATATATATATACTTTACAGAACTGAATAAAAAGCTGCCCTCAAACTCCCACCAAATCTGGGAAGAGCAAATCAAATGACTGGGCACAAACCCAACGTGTGTGGGTGGGTCTGATTGTGTCAGTGAGTGAGAGAGCTAATGGGAGCGAGAAAGAAAGAAAGAAAGAGAAGGTATTTGAGCTTTATTCTAGAAGAGGTCATGCCTTTTTTCCATCAGCTGTTGCATCTTGGGCTACTCCATTCACTGAATTCTGCTCACCATTATCAAGTTGGGTTCCAAAGGAATCATCCAAACCTGGTGCACTCGACTTTTGTTGATTGGACATTATAGTATTATCAACAGAAACATTGGGGGGAATTGGAGATCTAGAACCAGTTGATGGAATCATTGGCTGGGCACCCATCCCTGGCTGCTGTCCAAAAACTAGTGGCAAAATTGTCGTTTGTCAAGAAAAGTCTTGGATGGCATCAATGAAAAGGAAAAAAAAAATTAAAGATATTAGAAGAAACCAGAATTGGGACCCCAAGCAGCATTTCCATAAGAAACATTGGGCTGGCCTGTCATGGACAAGAGCGTCTCATCAAACATAACATTGCTAGGGAGTGCAGATGGAAGAGGACGGCCTTCCCTGTACCGCTCCATCAAATAGAGAGCAAAGCAGAACTCTCTCAAAGAAAGCATACTATCACTATCCTGGTCAGATAAGTCCCAAACCTGCTTTAACACCTCTGAAGAAGACAAAAGTAACAATGTTAAACTTGTTTATCCAAGTAACACTCGTCTCCATTAGCATTGATCATGGAAAGGTATCAAAGGATCAAAGAGACATAGCATTGACGGAGCTTCTTCAGCAAGGTACCAAATAATGTGCAAACCATGCCAAAAAAAATTTAATTGAACCAAGGATTTATGGAAATATACCCCTTAAAAGACTATAAAGTTATCATTAGCTTGTCATCCTAGCAACAAAATGAAATTATTGCACCAACCTCCATATTCAAAAAATTCAGCATCATAAATGCTAGTGAATCACCAAACAACTGACCTCATAGTTTTTTGTAAACAGAAACTCCAGCTCATACAAGAACCTACCAGAATAAAATCTTAAAACCAGCATAGCTAAAAATAAGCTCTTACTGATATTTTCCTAACGATACGATAATATTTTACAATAAGTTGTTAACACACGTCACATAAGCAAAAGGTATGTTTTGTCATCTTCACCAATGGAGAAAGTCCAATGGAGAAATCATCATATGCATGTACCAAAAAAAAAGAAAAAGAAATCACCATACGCAGTAGACAGACTATACAGATGAACCATCTAGGTCATGCATCATATTCATATCTGATCAAGTGATTTAAATAGTGACAATGTATGAAAGAACCGTACCTCTAGGTAGCCTCCAACTCAAAAATAGATTCCTCGCCTGCTCACCAGTTATTTTCCCATCTCTGTCAGTGTCCACTTCCATGAATACTTTTGTATATTTCTGAACGTCAGATGGCTTCATTTTTGGCCATGGTATCTGGGAACTGTTCGAAGCAGCATTCACAGCTCCCAAAGAAACCACAGATGATGTAAAAGAGGAGCTTGGGGATGAAACCTGTTGACCTGGGATTAAAGAAGAGTGTGCCCCTTGACTATGACTCCCCGCAGAATGCATAGAAAACGCACTTTGCAATGAGTCAAGTGAGTTGGACTTAACTATGGGTTGGACCCCACTTGAAAAAGGTGTAATCCCTGACGAGGCAGGAGCACTGCCAGGAGAAAAAGTTTGTGGAGACAATTGTTGTTTTGATGCAGATGAGGTTGCAGAAAATGCATCACCTCCAAGCGCTGATTCAGAAGCAAACCCATTCCCAGAAACAACAAATGCTTTAGAATCATTAGCAGTAGGCTGGGAAGAAATTGAAAATGCAGTTTGTGGCTTTGATGTAGCTGGCGGTGTTGACACAGTGACCCCTTGTGGCCCAGCTAAAGCACCACCCGTCCTTCCAGCAAGCCAATCGCTTGACGTCTTTAGATTTGTGAAACTGGGACGAGTAACACCAGTGGGCATGGATTGAGGTGGGCGGGCAGTAGGACCAGCGGGCATAGCTTGATGTTGACCAATTATACCACCACCCTTTGCGAACTCTTGAGCCCCAATACCCTGAGGAGGACGACTACCAGCAGGCATGGTTTGTGGTGGTCTCATAGATGGATTTTGTTGAGAAGGAAAATACTGTGGGCTCATATTAGCATTTGGAACTACTGGGCCTCTGAACCCAAGATTTGGAGACGATGTTGGCACAGCTGCACCCATCTGTGGAGCAGATGTGGCAGGAAAATTAATTTGTGGTGCTGGAATTTTTGCTGCAGCAGGACCATATAATGCTGCCTTGACAATGTCTGGTGTTAATTCACGCCTTTGTGCCACAGTCACAAGCTTGAGAGCATTAATAAATTCTTGCTTACTGAGGAAACCACTATGGCTCTGATCAGCATTCATCCATATCTGCAGTCATAGGATAAACTGATATGAATGGACCCGTAACATCAAACACCTTGCTCAATTAAGTTTTCTATAAGCACACTAAGAAAATGATCTACAAATGAACTATGTTCAACCGGGCATATCTCCCAAATCCCAATCGGATACTTCAAAATACAAGGCAACCACATATAATGCAAACAACCATGCAGAGGCCACATGATAACTTTTGCACTAGGAAACACCTGTGTACTTAATGGAGTGCCATATTACCATACTAAAAAAAGATACCAAATGCAAGTTCACAAACAGAATAAAACAAATGGATAGGGTAAAGGACGCATTAATCACTACAAAATACATAGAACAAGTTACATCGGTAGCGATCGAACTCAAATGTCCAGAAATCAAAATTTCCAATCCCCTAAACCATGGCATTCCTTTTGCGAAATTCACCATCGACCACCAAATGTTACAAAAAGTATCCCAAGGCTGAAGGCACATCACAATAAAAACGATTCTTCACCCTTTCTGCTTTATTAAACTATAAATGTACTGATTCACCATCCACCAACTTGTATGCCAGTTTTGATTCAAAGTAACAGACAGCAAATTAACAGAATCTAGAACAAAATAACTGTGACTGATTCAGCAGCTCGAAAAGGTGAGTTTAGCCACCTAGAGCATCTACAAGAAACAGTCATGTAGGCCAGATAAGTTCCATTTGAGGATACATCACATTTTACTATCAAGCGCGACTAGAGCCAACAGGACATGTAGTTTAATAGTTTCAAAGCTTACTAATAACGGCGTCCACAAGTAGACAATCGAGAAAGCAAACTATTCAATAAATCCTCGATGTACAATGAACAAAATCCACACGAGCAGACGACAAGTTCGGAAGGAGAAATCTAAAGTAGCAGAGTGATAATTGCAGAAAAGAAAAATAGCAGCAAAATATGTTGAGTTATTGAGGCATTTCAGTTTAACCAAGTTACAGCCAAATTCAATATAACCTATATCCGGAAAAGTGAGTTCGTCAAAATCTGATCTAATAAGAAATGATATGTAAGAGAGAGATGAACCTGAGCAAGGACTTGTTTGGACAAACCGGATCCTTGAAAGAAAGCAACAGCCTCAGCTCCGCTAATCCTGCCATCTCCATCTAAATCTGCTTTCGCGAAATAAACTTCGAATTGATCCTGATTTGGGCCCGCCATTTCAACTTTCAACGCCCCAAACAAAGTATCAAGCAAATTCTAAACTAACGGTATAACTCTCCTAGATCAACTAGGAAATCAAATCTAGATGCATATCACAAACTCAAATACGGAGGAATTTCTATAAGGTTACAAAACAATTGAAGCTCAAAATTGAAAATACAACAAAAAAGGCATAAAGAATCAGAGAAGTCGGATTTAAGAAATAATAATGATAATAATAAAATAAAGAATAGAGATAAATTGGGATTTGGGGGTTTGTTGCGGTTGGATCGAGGAGAGGCCAGGGAATAGTATTGAATCTGTTGATAGATGAAGTTGGAGATGGAAAGGAGATTAAAACTACAATACCTGCTTGCTTTAAAATTAAATTAAAATGAATAAATGAGTGAAATCGGAGAAGACAGATGCTGACGATGCTTCGAATATGATGTGGGCTGGGCTGTCACTATCCATCGCCGGAAACACTGACTGTAACAGGCGGATCGATCTAGTCTCTTTTGGGGGTAGAAGCCCATCGTTAAAGTGTTTGTGTTACGCGCGAACAAAGCCCAAAGATGATTGATGGGTCATGGATGACATCTGATGACTTCCAGTTCTCCAATCATCTTATAGTTTAGCCCAAAGCCTAAACTGCAAACCAGTCAAGTCCATTACCACAAAGCCCAATATTCGTGTTAACAAACAAATTAAATTTCATTGTATATGAACTTGTGTGCCCATTTCTTACTCTTCTGCAATAAACAAGGCAAGAATTTTCTTTTCCTGAATGGAAATGGCTACTTTGCTTGCTACTATAATTTTAATTACTTCTAAAATTGCATATCTTATATGTTTGAGAGATTACGAGTAGTTTTTTCATTAAATATATATATATATATATATTTATTTATTTAGATTAAAGTTGGATAAAGAACACGCATGAATATCTTCTCTTTTACACTTGGATATTAATTAGAGTCATGGATTGAACACACCAGTTTCCTGATGAAAAAAAAAAAAAAAAAAGAGGAAGATAAAGGACTGACTAATGAAGTTGTCGTATTCCGACCAATATTTCCTCGCTCACATATTATGCATATAAATGAACATTGATTCTTTAATTTCTCTGGTATTATTTGCAACACAAAAGGCTGACCAACATCAATTGTACAACATGCAAATAACAAGTTTCCCTAATCCTATCACGAAAAGTTGTGGCAATGGATAAGATTCTTCAGCTCTGAAAGAAAGTAGGTGAATCCAGCCCAGATGGTTCAACTTCAACATAATTCAGAGCAAATTTGAGAGTTGCAACCGCAGAACTGCGTCTTCAAACCTTCCTTTTTTGCTTTTTGACCTAATGTACATTTCGCTTCCCAATTGATGTCAACTATGTTCTGTTAGAAGCTCCTCAACCACTTGACATGATGATGCATAATATTCAGGTTGTTCAACTAGCCCTTCATGTTCTATCCAAATTCAGATGCTAATAAAAGACATGCAGCAGCTGATATTACACATTTTGCCACAAATAACTAAAGGCACCGTCAGGCTACAGTAAAACCTGAATGGAGTCACATGCTCAATCAGAAAAGGTTCCAAGATCTTGTCCATAAGATCTAAGCGGTGAACAACTCTGTCACTGTAAACAAAGAACAATTGTTCTAAATTTAAACGAATAAAATGAAAGAGAACATGCTGACAAAGATCAAGCATTCTAGCAAGCTTCTTAAACTCATCAAGTACATCAAAATGGCACTCTGTCCTATTTACAAAATCCAGCTAATAAAATGAAGGCAGAATGTGCTGGTAGCCAACTAGATGAAAATAGCAAGTTTAAATTTACCTAGATACAAGATACTTCATAATGCCAATGATTTAAGTGGGTTTTGAAACCCAGAAATATACAAAGACAGCATACTAACTAAAGCAGCAAAAATCTGCAGATAGTGTTACCAAGACCAGTAATTCCAACTATCTAGGGATATGAACATTGTAAGGTTGAAGGAGGTAAACTCAGAGACAAAATGCAACAAAATGAAATGTTAACTATCCTTACCAAGCAGAGATAGATGGTAAATGAAAAACCAAAGTTTAGCAAGTAGAGATATGGTGCTTCCATACTAGGCCCTTCACAGCATCATCCATATTTGTGTATCACTTTGGCAATTTGGAATTTAGCCATCATGAAACAAAGACCTCACAAGCTTTTTGGACAATCTGCACGTAAACCAAAAAATTTCTAAATGATGAAATCAAAACAAGTATCTACAGTCAATGAGTTAACTCTAGAAAACTCAAATACAGACTTTAAGAACACTAAAATAGCTACCTTGGTAAATACAAACTAGTTGAATATGAAATAAACAAATTACAAAGGCAATCTTTACTTGCCTTAGTCACACATAAATGTGCCAACTCAAAAATGCCAGCCGTTAGCACGCCAAAATCTCTGAGCATTTTCATTACGTCGAGCATCTTTAATCTTCAAAAATAGTTTGTAAGCCTTCTCTACTTCATTTGAAGCAAGCAGTTTATTATTTAATTTGCTATATATAACCCTGCTTGGGCAAAACCCCTTGTGTAAAGCCTCCTCCATAACAAGCACCGCATTTTCAAGGTGCCCTACATTGCAAAGTCCATTAATGACATGCTCATAAACTTCCATATCAGAAATATGACCACTTTCTTGCATCTCTTCCCACAAATTCAACAGCATTCCACATTTACCACATCTAGATAGCCGCATGAGCAATAACTTATAGGCACTAAGTGATATTTTA
Organism: Firmiana major; assembly: GCA_033439115.1. NCBI lineage: Eukaryota > Viridiplantae > Streptophyta > Magnoliopsida > Malvales > Malvaceae > Firmiana > Firmiana major. The sequence continues at coordinate 202,305 of CM065907.1, read as the reverse complement.
CAGCCAAATCTCCTTGCTTTCTTATAGATCATCATAGCAGCATGAGGAGGACCATAGCTGCATAATGGTTGAATAAAAGATGTTAAAGACCCTGTAGTGGGAACAATCCCTTGAACTATCATCTCTTCAAACATTTCAAGAGCATCAGCCACTTTTTGAGCTTTGAGAAAAGCAGAAATCAGTTTCGTGTAAGTATCCAAATCAGGGTCAGAGTTACTATCCAATAAACCCTTGTAATACTTCATACATTCATCAAAATTCCTGATAGAAATAAAATTAGAAATCATTGCATTGTACACTCTAGTATCTGGAATGCAGCCTTTCTCCTTCATATGATCAAAAATCTCAACAGCATCATAAATCCGCCTGGCTCTTCCTGAGCCCTCGATAAGGTAACTGAAAGTTGAACAATCTGGAGTAAATCCATCAGCTATCAATGCTTTCAATACCCTCTCCATTTCACTAACTCTACCTAATTTTGACCACCCACTTATCATGATATTGTATGTCACACAATTAAACTTTATCTTCCCAGCCACTGCATTGAACAATGAATTTGCAGCACCTATATGAGCTCTTTGACACAAACACTGTAAAAGCACATTCAAAGACTCAGTATCACGCTTCATTCCAAGCTCTTCTAAGTTCTCAAATGTTTCTAAAGCTTTATGTACTTGCCGAGCCCTGATGAAACTGTCCATTATGATTGACAGTGTCTCCAAGTCAAGTTTTATGCCTTCTTTCACCATATCATCCAGAATTTCTATCATAAACTTGAAGAATTTTCTTCTACCTAGCGCTTTAATGATTATATAGTAACTATGAACGTCTCTTGATATCCCTGGCTGCTTAATTGCCCAATTGAAAAACAAAACCATAGCTTCACCTCCTAAATTCCCTCTATATATGACCCTAGCAATAATATCTATGCTTAATTCCACGCTAACATTTGACAAAGCACGTTCAATTGCAGTTTTACCCCTCAACTTTTGAAGAAAAATCCCTCGCAATTTCTCTTCAGGCAATAAAAATTCATCAACAACTCCACTTTTTATTTGTTTCACCGGATAACTCTCCTTGTATGGATTTGGAATAGTCGTGTTGCTATAAGAGAACTGAAACAAGTCGGAGAGTTCACTAAGAACTCGACGCTCGTCGACGTTAGACTGGTTTTTTATTTGATCAAAAGACGGTTCCTTTATTGAGGAATCTGAGAAACCATTGACAGTGGAAAATGGGAATGCAGAAAAGAACGAACTAATGCTGGGCAAATGGTACCTGGCTTTGTTAAAACTCAAACACAATCCGTGGATTTGCTGGAAATGAAACGCCATGAAAAACCTCTTCATGCTTGCTGGTTCGATGATCTGACTAATATTTTCTTTTTTTTTTTTTTTTTTGTCCTAAAGGAAAGAATGAAAATCAAGTTTTTTCTTTGCCACTTGAATTAAGATTATTAACGACTAGACACCATTAACCTTTGTTTAAACCAAAAAATATATAATTTTGCTGAACGATTGACATGAAAGATTATTCGAGCAAGAAAACTGAATTTGCTGAAGGAAGCCAACGGGAATGAGAAGTACCAAATAAACTTCTGGCCGAGGTTCACCTGCTTCAATCACAGCTACAATAGCGGGATGCTGAGATCTCCTTCTTAAGACAATAGATCACCAGGGCCGGCGACGGCAGGGTGAGATCAGTAAGGAAGGGCCGGTGAGGACAGGATGAGATGAGGAAAGAAGGACCGGCATCAGCCGGGTGAGTGATTGACAGGAAGTATAAAGTATAGCATTTGTACATTTACGATATAAAATTTATAATTTAATTTATTATTAACATAAAGCATGTAAATTAACATAAAACAATCAAATATATCATAAAATAAATTAATTATTTTCTTTACTAATAAAACATTTTAAAATTACTTATTTGTCAATATGTCCATTTAATTTAAATTTACAAATGAATTCGATTTTTTTAAAATGCTTCAGTCATCACTTTTTGTATTTATTTTTCAGCTCTTATCGTGATCATGAGCTATGGTCCTGTTATTTGTAACAGAAAATAAACAATTCAATAGTTAAATTATAAAGAACAATTTTATGCACACAATGAGCTATAATAATTTTTTTAACATGAGTACAAGATTTGGAGTTTTTCTTCAATAATTTTTTTTTATTAAAAGATTCCTACTAAGAAATCTAAAACAATAAATCAACTTATGAGCAACAATCAAAATAACATTATTTATTTAATTATCGTTGGTATTACATAGTTAACACTGATACAAAAAATTTTGATTTAATAAAAATTCAAATACAAAACTTTCTACTATGAATCGTGCTTACATATAAATTTAATAAAATTTTATAATACTAAACCAATCATTTTAAATTTATATTATAATTATGTTGTTAATATAAAAAATAAATAAATTTATGCTATTCATGATTAAATGTTTAGAATAATCTTTATATTTACATCAATATATGTTATTAAGTATCATATTTAAGTGTTAAATGTGCATAGCATGTATAGCAATATATGTATAGTATGTCAAATTTATCTAAGTTAGACGTATATTTCACATATTTTATACATATGTACTCTCATGATATTTGTTAAACTAAAAATGGGTCATGTTGTTTATATAAAGAGAAAGCGATTTTAAATTTTAGATTTAATATTTCTAAAAAAATATAACAATTATTAAATTAAATATTGACTATTGATTATTATATGTCTTCTGTTAATAATGTCAATTATTTGTGTAATATAGTAAATAAATAAATGATTATTCAAAATAAAAAAATCCACGTAGTTAATAAACAGTAATAAAAAGAAGAGATTTAATGGGCTGATCTTTTATCTAGACTGGCCCAAACATTTGTAGCAACCCGTAATTTGTTATCGTTCACAGTTTTAGGCCTCTTATAAACAACCCGGGACCATGGCAAGAGACCGAGCAGCAAAAAGAAAGAAGTGGAAAGGACTCGGACGATCCAATTCCAATTAGTCTCTTTTCTACTGGATGGGCTTCCGCTTAATCCACAGGTTGATCGGTGCGGTGATGCGTTTTTTCACGTTTATTTAGATTTTTTCTATACATCGGGCCTGGCCCTTTTCTCATTATTGTTCTTATTTTTAGAATGTTAATATTGTAGTATATAAAAAAAGGAGCGCCACTCTCAAAATTCAGAGGCAATGCGCCCAAAACTCCCGCCAAACTTCACTTCTAAATCTCTAGTCTCAAGCGTCCACGTACCATCTTTTCGTTTGAACCCAAAGAAATGATGTCTGCAGCAGCACCTCGAGCTGGAGCAAACACCAGTCCTAACCCTAACCCTAACTTAAACAACTCCAAGATTCATAAAAATGTTTACAATATTGCTGGAATTCAGGTGGAATTCCCACACAAGCCGTACGGCACGCAGTTCTCCTTCATGTACAGAGTCATTTCAACCCTGGATCGAGCTCTGAACGAAGGCGGTTGTCACGCCTTGCTCGAGTCGCCCACCGGTACTGGAAAATCACTCTCTCTTCTTTGCTCCACTCTTGCTTGGCAAAAGAACTACAAGCTCAAAAATCTTCAAGGCAATCTGCCTCACTCCGCACCTGCACCAGAGGGCGTCACCGAGCCCCTCCTTCATGGCGGTGGTTTTATCCCTGAAACGCAACCTTCAAGTAAGTTTACTGTGTTTTATCAGCATTCACTGATACTCTGTTTGATAATCGAGGAGCTCGATTTCCTGTATTGCTCCAATTTGGAATTTATAGAATCAGCGGTATTCGTCGATAATGAAGATCGCTTGACGGATCTTGATAATTTTCTTAGGCGTTCCTCCATCAGGGATTTCACAGCCAACTCAGCAAGTAGAAAATAAAAAGAATAAGAAGAAAAAGTCGGTTCCTACCATATTATATGCTTCGTAAGTTTAATAATTGTATCAAGTTAGCGTTCTGTTGTTTTTTGTCTTAAACTGGTTTCTTGTTGAGGTGATATTCTATTTAATTCTATTTCTTTTAAACTGTCACTCAAATGTGAATATGGTTTTTGAAATAATGTGAATTAGTACTTATTGCCAAAATTTTATTGCCTAAATCAATAACAAGAACAAAGATGTATGGTGTATGCCGCGTGAAAAGGATACTAGAAATTATTTCTTTCATTTGTTGTGATGGAAAATGGTACTTTCGGAGTTGGTATTGTTGAAGCCTTTAAAACTCTCCTGATAGCTGAGCCACTATTTTGAATGGATTGATCTGTGTAAAAAGCTGCAGGAAGTTGTATAAATTAATGTGGATATGTCACTTAAGTACTGTGGTTTTCCTTTAACACCAGGAGGACACATTCACAACTTTCTCAAGTGATTGGTGAATACAGGAAAACTTCTTATCGAGTGCCAATGGCAGTATTGGTATGTTTTACCCATTATTTACTTTGACGTTTTTTTCTTTTTAATAGGAAAAATTGTCCTTCAATAAAGTTTTTCTACATGATTTTAGTTGCCATGTTTACAAGCACTCTCTTTCTATATGCATATATTTCTCAGGCTTCAAGGAAACATTATTGCACAAATCCTCAGGTCATTGGGAAGGATAATATTGATGAAGAATGGTGCAATTCTGGGCCAAAAAATTTGTTTTCTCTTATCCTATTAGTTTCTTTTTTCTTCTCCCAGTATGATTTCCATTACCTTTTCTTGCTAAACATGCTATTGGAATTCGACAGCAAGCTTCTTTTAAGAAATCAAGAGGAAGGATGCTCTGAATTTAAGTGAGTTATTTCTCTGTTCAATATCCATTTACTGTGACTTAGTATTGGTTCATGATTTCACTATCAATTTTGGAGTAAGATAACAACAGTAGCTTACTCATTACAAGCAGAAATATGCATAAAGTCAGATGTCATCCCTCACTGCAGAAAGGAGGCTGTCATGAGGCCCATGATATTGAAGATCTTGTCAAAGTTGGACAAATCGTTCAAGGTTTTCTTTTTTCTTTTTTTTTTTTAAATAAAAAAAAACATGTTTTATTCTACCCCTATGTTGCTCTTCGGAATATGAGGATTCTCTTCATTTTCTAGGATGTCCATACTATGCTGCACGTTCCATGGCAGATGATGCACTATTGGTTTTTTGCCCTTATAGCTACATAATCAATCCTATTATTCGTGGAGCAATGGATGTAGATATCAAAGGAGCCATTATAATTCTTGATGAAGCTCAGTATGTTTCTGCAACTTCCTCTATCATTTCCTTATAAATATGATTTATTTCTAAAAAAATTTTAGCAGAAGCAAACATTCTATAGTATCAATTTAGATATTGATAAATGATTATATATAGATTTGCTCTGTCCTTTAATTTTGCTTAGTTGAGGTAGCCAAATTGCTTTTTTTATGGGGTTGAATGCATATGATTCACTATAAAGTTGCATTCGCTTTGACCTTTTAATGCTTTTATATGATTAAGGAAACAAGCAAACATGTCAATATTTTCTTAAGAAAGGTTGCTGATTCCTCAACCTAGAAACTTGAGGTGAGAGGTAATATCCATAATATCTTGTCATCGACTTCTTTCTTGGTGAGAATATAAGGTAGATGGAGTTCTCCTTATTTCCCCTTTTTTTCCACTTTTTTCTTATTTGTAGAAACAAGTTCCTCAGGATTCTGCAATCTTTATTAGAAAGCAATAATGGAAAGAATGATGAATAAAGGAAGCTTTGTATATTCATCAATCAAGAATGATGAGAATACACTTCTGTACATCACTGTTTTATACTAACTTTAGTAACTAACTTAGCTAATTGAAAGCTAACTGATACAGTTGTCTTAATTTCAACAAACATTAACTAATAGCAACTAATATCAGTAATTCATTCAAATACTCCCCTTCAAGATGGAGAGTATATATTGTGAACTCCCATCTTGGAAAGAAGAAAATGAAACTGAGAAGGGAAAAGAGGCCTGGTGAGAAGATTTGCAAGCTGGTTTTGTGATGTAACATGCAGTGTTTTGAGCTGGCCAGTGGAAATCTTCTCATGAACCAAATGGCAATTGATCTCTATGTGTTTGGTACGCTCGTGAAAAACAGGATTGGAGGCGATATGGAGAGTTGCTTGTTTGTCACAAAAGAGAAATGTTGGTTTGGAGTGTGGCACATGCAAACCTTGAAGCAAAGACAGCAGCCAAATGATTTCACAGGTGGCATTAGCCATTGAATGATATTTTGCTTCAGCTGAAGACTTGGAGATGGTGTGTTGCTTCTTGGATTTCCAAGAAACAATGGAGTCACCAATGAAGATGCAAAACCCAGTGCAGGTTTTCTGCTATCAGGACATGAAGGCCCGTTAGAATCAACAAAAGCTTTAAGTTGCATTGTAGAAGCAGAAGAAAATAGGATGCCTTGGCCTACTGTGGTCTTGACATACTCTAAGATCTTGTATGTAGCCTAAAGATGTGGAAGCCTTGGCTGTGCAAGAAACTGACTTAGTTTATTAATTAAGAAGGATAAGTCAAGTTTGATTATGGTGAGATACAACAAACTGCCAATCAATTTCTTGTATTGAGTTGGATCTTCAAGGTCTCCATTTGCTTGAGAGAGCTTAATGTTAGGATCCATTGGTGTTGTCCTTGTTTTGCAGCCACTGTAGCTTGTGTCAGATAAAATTTGCAGAGCATAGTGTCGTTGGCAAAGATAAATGCCTTTGCTGGATCGAACAATCTTTAGCTCCAAAAAGAATTTCAGCTCTCCAAGATCCTTGAGTTTAAATTTGCTGCTGAGAGGATGCTTCAAATCATCAACTTGCTTTTGATTGTTTGAAGCTATCACAATGTCATCCACGTATACCAATAAAGCAGGAAGAATCATTAGTAACGTGTAAAAAGGGAGCTGTTAGCTGAGGGTTGAACAAAACCAAGCTGTAATAAAACAGTAGAGAACTTGGAGAACCGTTGTCTTGAAGCTTGCTTCAATCCCTAGAGTGATTTGTGAAGCTTGCAATCAGGATTGGTAGGCAAAGACTCCCCTTCTCGATGATAACTAGGTGGTAGGCTCATGTACACTTCTTCCATCAATTCATTGTGAAGAAATGTGTTATTAACATCCAGTTTAGTAAAGGACCAGCCATGAACAATAACCAAAGCAAGAAGGACTTTAGCAGTATTAACTTTGCAATTGGAGAAAACACGTCCAAATAGTCTATACCCTCTTGCTGAGTGTATCCTTTGGTTACTAAATGAGCCTTGTAGCGTTCCAAGGAACCATCGGCCTTATACTTAATTTTATACATCCATTTACAACCAGCTAGATGTTTGCTTGGAGGCAAAGGAACAATAGACTAGGTGCCATTGTGTTCAAGATCTTGCAACTCATCCTGCATAGCACTTTGCCACTGTGGTATACGAGTAGCTTGCTTATATGAGGTAGGTTCAAAATGTGAAGCAACAAAGTTAACAAATGAATGATAAGTAGGAGAAAGCTTTGCATAAGTTATGACATTACAAAGTGGATGTGCAATAGAACATTTGTCAGATGCTACATTGTAATAGTGATAATCTTGAAGATATAAGGGTGCTTTAATGTGTCTGACAAGACGAGAAAATGATGAAACAGGATTAGATTGAGAAGAATTGGAAAACATGATCATTAGGCAAGTTAGAGAGACAGGACAAATTATTGTGCTTGGTTGGAGTATGCAAGAAAACAGAATCAATAGGAGGATGAGTAGGTAGAACTCGATAAAAAAAAAAAAGGAATTGGATTCAGTTGAAGAATGAGAAGAAAAAGGAAAGATGTTTTCATGAAATTGAACATCTCTAGAAATCAAAATAACATTGGTGGACAAATCCAGAAGCTTATAACCTTTATATCCTGGTGGATAACTAATGAAAACAGCAGGTACTGCTCTACAAGAAAATTTATTAAGATTTTTGTCCAAAGTAGCACCATGGACAAAAATCCAAAGTTCTTTAAATGAGAGTAAGAAGGTTTCTTGTTCCATATCAGTTCAAAAGGTGTCTTATTTAACAAAACTGGAGATGGAATTCTATTGATTAAGTAAACTGAAGTTGAGACACATTCATTCCAGTATGTTGATGGAAGATTAGATTGAAAACTCAAGGACCTAGCAACATTAAGTGTATCTTTATGTTTGCGCTAACAGTTGAATTTTGTTAAGGTCTGTCAACGCAAGAATGATATGGAATGATACCTATGGTTCTACAAAAAATCATGAAAGGCCAACTCTGGTGCATTATCAGATTTGACAAATTTAATGGATTTTCCAAATTGAGTATGAAAATAAGCACAAAATTTTGGACACTTTAGATTTTGTTTTAAGAAAATATGTCTAAGTAAATCTTGTACAGTCATCGACTATGATAAGAAAGCACCTATAACCTTCAACTGAAAAAGGACCCATATGTTACAGTGAACCAGATCAAAGGCAGAAGTAGACAAAGTGTTTGTAGGAATAAAATGCAATTGCTTCTGTTTTGCTAAATGACATATAGAAAAATGAAGGAAACTCAGGAGTATTATTAATATGAAATTTAGTTTTCTACTGATGGAACTTGGTATAAGATGGATGACCTAAATGATAATGCCAAAGTTCGTTGGTAGATAGTGTGGTATTACAAACAGTAGAGTATGAAGATGTTGAAAGAGGCTGTGACAAATCCAAAATATACAAGTTTCAAAAACGCTTGTCCATCCCAATCATCGTTCCTTGTAAATGATCCTAAATGACACAAGAGTTGGAAAGAAGATTAATAGAATAGTTATGCCTTAGTGCATTGATAGAAAGAAGATTAAAAGGAAAAGATGGAACATATAGGACATTATCAATGATTAAATCATCAAACAATTGAATAAATCCTATCTTGGCTATTGGAACAAGATGACCATTTGGAAGGGTGACTAGAGAGTTTTGCATTGGTGATGAATGTATAAACAGTGATAAGTAGCAACAGATATGATGTGTGGCACCTGTGTCTAAGACCCAAGAAGTTTGAGAAAAAAAAAATGGAAAATATAGTAGGAAAGATGTTAGGAGATACTATATCAGTAAAATTGGATACTGGGTAATAAGGAATTTGATCTGAATCGGAAGAAGTAGTGGGAGTATGTTGAAGTTGGGAATTTAGAAAGCAATAACCTGGGCTGGCATTGTGAAGTGGTAAGAGTGTCTGTAGTAGAAGAAACTAACTTTGAACCTTCTGGCACATGGAGTGTAGTTTGATTGATTTGAGCCTTGGCAGGAGCTTGAGCAAGTTGTTTTTTGGACTTGTACCTTAGTGGATAGCCATGTAGTTGATAACATTATCAATGGTGTGACCTTGATTCTTGCAATGAGTGGAAAAGGCCCTATCTCGACTAGTCTTGTCATTGTGAATGGAGGCATTAACAGAGGACTTTGCTGGAGAAGGTTGCACCAAGAAACTCTCGGATGACAGAAAAGAATTATGATGAATGTTGCATTGTCTCTCTTCTTGAATAACAAGAGAGAAAACCTTGGAAATAGAAGGCAAAGGCTCCATCATGAGGATTTGAGCACGAGTTGGAGAATAAGACTCATTGGGTCCCATGAGAAATTGCATAACCTGTTCTTGCTGTTGAAAATCTATCCAAGATTGCATACCTCCACAATAATAAACAAATTGGTCGAAAATCCTTAAGTTCATCCCAAAAGATTTTAGGACGAATGTAGTAAGCATTGATATCAAGAGATCCTTGTTGAAGAGCAGCCAAGTGTTTCTTGATTGGAAGGACCCGAGGGCCATTACTTTGCTGAAAATGAATCTTGGAATCTGTCCGTATCTCAGAAGCAGTAGAGATATAAAGGAGACTATTTGCAATATCTCGAGCAACAGAATTGAGAATCCAAGAAATGACCATGCTGTTGAATTTATTCCAATAACTAAAATGTAGCTCATCTGGAGCTGGGCGAAGGATACTGCCATCAACAGAGCTGATCTTATTCTTGGCTGTTAAAGCCATGATCATAGCTCGATTCCAAGTATTCCAATTGCTTCCTGTAAGATGATGAGTAACAAGAACCAAACCATGGTGATCTCCATTATGAAGGTAGAAAGGGCTGCTGGGATCTTCAATGAAGTTGGAGCTGCCCACAACAACTCGAGGTGATGCTTGATTACCTCTTTCGTAAGAAAGATCAAAGTGCTGCAACGAGAAAAACTTCTGATACCATATTAAAAAGAAAGAATGGAAAAAATGGAAAGAATGATGAATTAAGGAAACTATGTATATTCATCAATCAAGAATATTGAGAATACACTTCAGTAAATGACTGTTTTATGCTAGCTTTAGTAACTAACTTAGCTAACTGATATAGCTATCTTAACTGCCATCTAACTTCAACAAACATTAACTGATGGTGGCTAATATCAGTATATCATTCTAATAATCTCAGATTTACTAAACAAATCAGTTTGTTAAATTTGATTTCCTGACAATTATATAGTGAATAGTTCATGCTGATGTAGTTGATGTTGCGTTTCATTCTTGACATCTATCTTTAGTTGAGCCCAAAGGATGTTTGAAACATATCTTTAGAGTGCTAGCATCCTCCTAGAAGTTTTTTGTTAATGATTTCTCTACAATAATTGGTAGCTGCCTATTTGCTTGCCAATTAGATGTGAAAGCAAACTCTGGTGGTTTAGATATAATTTCTCATGCCATCTAGGATGACTGATTGAGATTGGATTTCCTTTTTCATTTGAATTGTTTGTCAAGATCTGATATCAACAGAGTTTCTCTTGTTACAGCAATATAGAGGATATTGCTCGTGAAGCTGGTAGTGTGGATATTGAAGAAGATGCTTTGTTCAGTAGGTTAAGAAACTCTTACTTCTACCTTGTCATGTTAAGATTGTAATTCTTATATCAATTATATGTTATGAAAGAATTGCAGATGGAGCTAGAACACCTCTGCATGATCAATGCCACAATTTACCAACCATTGTATGAAATGACACAGGTAAGTCATTTCTTGTGCAACATCCGTCTGACATTATATTAGTTTTTTTTTTTTTCCAATAATTGTTGTGGCTGTGTAGGACCTAATAGGTTGGATTGAGCTGAGGAAAAGTACATTAGAAAAGCATGAAGTTCAGCACTACTTCTCCTCGTAAGTATTGCAACGAACTTTTTCATTGTTTGGTCATCCTTATCTCTCCTTGTGGGACTGTCATGTTGGCCAAATATAATTAAATACCCTTAATATTTCTTTTTTTAGCAAACTTACTTTCTTTTATAGTTGCTGGAATTGTGTATAGGAACCTTTTTTGTATTTTCCGTCCTTTTTTTCCCCCATTTTTATACTATTTAAATGGCAGGAACAACCGTGTTCATGTAACAGTTTTGGGGATAATATATGTTTTTCCTCTAATGACATGTTATGCTTTCGTTTATAAAAAAGAAATCAGTGGAGCTATGGCAGTTTCAACCTTGTTTCCTGCAAATAATGCTGAATGAGAAAGTTTTGAAGTTTTGTTAGGTGTGATTCATTTTGTTCCAGTTAGCTGTTGATTTGCATGGTCTTTTATGTTCTCTAATTTGTCTCATAGCTGGACTGGTGACAAGGCATTAAGACAACTCCAAGAAGCTAATATTTCGCAACAATGCTTCCCTATTTTGCTAGATTGTGCAACAAAGGTACTTTACTTAACCACGATTTTAGTCTTGATTCTTACTTTTTATACTGATTATGAACTGCATTTTCTTTCAAGGCAATCAAAGCTGCTTCAGATACAGAGTCGGATGTACCTCATTTAAGTGGCATGTCTGTGATAACCTTGGAAGGTACATAACTTTTTTTTCATGTTTTTACAATCCAACTAATTCAAAACCTTAACAGTCCCAATATTGGTATTGACTACATCAAACTATGCATTACAGGGCTGTTCTCTTCACTGACATATTTCTTCTCAAGAAATGGTTCTCACATATTTGATTATCAGCTTGTTGTACAACGATATCTTAAAAAAGATGGCAGTAAGTGATTAATGAATTTATTTCTGTGTTTTTGTTCTGTCATTTTCACGTTGTCCGTATCTTTCCCATGCAGTGAGTAAGATTCCAGAGAAAATTTTAGCCATGTTAATATTAGTAAACATGATGGTTAATGTGTGGTTCATGCAACTTATAGTCAGAGTCAATTTTCATAGCTTTTAAAGAATTTAGATCGTAATAACCATGGGTTGGTAATTTAGCTGTCGGTCATTTCTGCAATTTGTTCCCTTCCATTGCCATGAGAGTTCAAAAGTTTCATTGGAGAACTTAGTTTTGGTTATTGCCCTCGTATTTTCTGTTGTTTTAATTAAATAAAAAGGTTATTGATAGTATTTTGCATGCAGAAAATGCTTTTGGCAGTTGGACATGTTCTTTAAGTTTGTGGTGCTTAAATCCAGAGGTTGTTTTCAGAGACATTGCTGATCTTTCATTGTCTGTCATTTTAACATCTGGGTAAGGATGGTCCTTATTTGAACATTTCAGTTGATGGCCTTGCATTAATGAACCCTCTCTGCATGATAAAGAAGTATTTCAGCTTTGTGCAAGCTTTTAATATCTTGTGTCAAATTTTTCCAGCAAGTTTATGCTAGCCAGGTCAAAGCCTATAAAGACATTAACCACTACTACCTATCTGGAAGCATGTATTCTCCTGAAAGTATCTTTATAATATCTAGTTGGTTACACATTATTTATGCTGTCATCCCATCAGTGTGCCAACCATTCAGAAGAAAGTTGCCATTTATGATGATTGATGCTTATGTCCTTTTCCATTTACTGGTTTCTTTGTGCTCATGGCATATCCAAATAGTGTTTTTCACTTGTAATTTTGTTAATAATTTTTTTTATTCTAGAACATTGTCACCAATGTGCTCCTTCGCATCTGAACTTGGAGTTAAGTTTGGAAACTATTTGGAGGCTCCTCATGTTATTGATGTTAAATCCCAGGTGCAAATTTTATCTGCCTCGTGCTTATGATTCTCATTTCCACTGTTTAAGTTATGAGTTATCAACTTGTCTCTTGCAGGTGTGGTCTGCAATAATCTCCTATGGTCCAGGTAATTATCCATTGGATGCAAGTTACAAATCAGCAGATCAATATGCTTTCCAGGTATTTTTTTTTTTTTTGTGGCATTGGTTTTTTGTTTGATAGAGAATTAATTATTATTTGACATTTGCATATCTGTATTTTTCTCTCGGAAGGATGCACTTGGCCAATCCTTGGAAGAAATTTGCAAGATTGTTCCGGGTGGCTGTCTGATTTTCTTCCCAAGTTATAAGCTGATGGAGAAACTTTGCAATCGTTGGCGTAAAACAGGCCAATGGTCGCGACTTAATGCAAGAAAGCCCCTATTTGTTGGTAATAAATACTTTGTCCCTTTCCTAGATCTCATGTTGTTGAGCCATCGTTAATTTGCTTTTCAGAAATTGCTATTTAAAACTTTGCTTCTATGCATATTTGGCTGGACCTTTGCATTGATGTTGGAGGTGGCCTGATTTGCTTAGCAATTCTAACTAACATTGTTCATGCTTTGATATCTCTTATTAAAATTAAAAATCTGATCTAGTGGTATCTCTGCAGAACCGAGGGGAGGTAATCAGGAAGAGTTTGATAATGTTTTGAAAGGTTATTATAAATCAGTATCTCGAAGCAAAAAGCCTACTCTTAGGAGAAGGAGAAGGATGAAAAAAACAGATGACAATGTGATTGAATCCATGGAACTTACTAATCGTGAAGGAGCTGCTTTTCTTGCAGTTTATCGAGGAAAGGTTTGTTGCTCTTTTCCTTCTCAATTCTTGATTGTCAGGATACCAATTATTATTAAAAAATGGTTGATTTCTTCGTTCTAATTGCATACAGTGATTATATTTCTGCAATAGATTTGGTCAGTTTGGTCCCTGTTTTGAACTTATTAGTAGAAATACAAATTTCTATGTATGCCCTCGTGGCACTTTTTGATGGTGGATATATGTTTATGTGCTTCACTAGTTGATTCCTATATGTTCCATGCAGGTGTCAGAAGGCATAGATTTTTCTGATGATAATGCTAGAGTGGTGGTATCCTTTTGCCCTTTTTGAAGTCTTGGTGCCTTTCCTCTTATATTTCAGTCAATAACTAGGTGCTTTCTTCTGGTCACTGATCACCTGTGTTCTTTTTCCTGGATTGCTTACATCGTTAACGCGCAAAAACATATTCTGTTGTATGATTGTTAACTGTTAATTGTGACTTCTTGACTACCTAAGATAGTTGTTGGCATTCCATTTCCAAATAAGTAAGTAGTCTTACCTGTCGATGAAGTTTTCAAACAAAAAAAAGTTATTTTTCTTGATTTCTGACTCGTTTAGACTTTGCAGGAATGATATTCAGATCTCATTAAAGAAGAAATATAATAACGCTTATCATTCATCTAAAAACCTTCTCAGTGGAAGTGAGTGGTACTGCCACCAAGCCTTCAGAGCTCTAAATCAAGCTCTTGGTATGCCCTATAAATTTCCAACCTTGAGATTTATTTATTTGTCTGTTCTTCTGTGTTTATTAGAGGATTTGATATGCAATAGGTTCAAGTATTTGCATGATATTTGATTACATATAGATAGTTGATTGATCATTTAAGCATATATTTTTCTTAAATTTTTCATTGAAAAAAGTCATTTCTAATTCTCATGTACTCTTTTATTTGATAACTGTTTTTTATTATGCAGGACGCTGTATTCGTCATAAATATGATTATGGAGCTATTATCCTTTTAGGTAATGATTTTGAATTTGGTGATTCACTTGGTTTTTTTATGATTTGCATATGATTAAAGAATAATAAACTTTCTCTTTTGTTAGAAGTTGATTTTCTTACTTTATTTATTATTTTTAAGTGGCAAACTTAAATTTGAGTGTGAAAATGTTTCTATGTTCTAGTCATTATAGAAGTTTTTGAATATCAAATGTTAGCATAGCATAAATTACTATCAAAGTAAAATAGAAAGGGAACATTTTTATGGATATATAACTAGCTAAATTAGAAATGTTTAGTGATCTGTAAGAGTTTCATTTCTCTATTTTATTATTTTTTTGTTCAGAAAATAAATATTGCAACTGTCTAGGCTGCGATTTTTTGTGTTAGTTCTCTAGTTTCTTTGGATTTTATACCTCAGGCTTTTCAAAAGGAATCTTGAGTTAAAAAATTCATTTAGAAAGGTCATGGTAATTGAATGGATTTGGAAGTGAGTGATGATCTTATCTTTAACATGATGTTCAGATTAGGATGTGAACTAGGGTAATCTGTATCATGAAACAGAATGCTGGTTGATAGTTTTTTGCTTTGCCTCAAGGGAGATGCATCAGTCATCTGGTTACAGCTACTTCATGGATGATTAAAGGTCACATTATACACTTGCTTGGTCTTGGTTTAAGTCTAGAACAAATTTTTCTTTGCGCATTTTGTGGCAAGGATGAGTTGTGCAAGACAAGCAGAAAAATCTTTATCTTCTAAGTAGAATACCCAATTTACTATCTTGGAGAATTTTGTTAGCTCCACTTCGTAATACTAATGCGTCAAACTTGTATGTTAAATATATGAAGCAATGTTACTATTGGTTGATAGCTGTAATTCCTCAGTCTTCTATTGTATGATTTCTTGCAAAAGTTAAGAAGTGTAAAGATCTCTTATCATTTAATTTTTTAATTAAAATTTGGTTTGTGGCATTCTGCTGTATTTGAGATGGAATTCTTCATAACATTATGAAAATCGATAGTAATGTTCACTTGTTTTAATGCTCATCTAAATGGAAATATCTTTTGGTGATCAGATTGGCGTTTTCGGGAAGAAAAAAACAGAGCATACATTTCAAAGTGGCTAAGGCCATCGATTAGAGAGCATGAAAGTTTTGAGAAGTCATTAGACGAGCTAAGATACTTCTTCAGAGATGTCAAGGTCCTTTTTGAGCTCCTTTATCAGTATATGTTCCTTTTATACTGTTTGATCTTCTTGTGAGTGGACTGTGGTTGAAGGTTGTTAAATAAGTTCTTTTATTTTTTTCTGTGGCTTCATTTGTTTGCAGGACCTGGTTGGCAAGAACAAGGTTTGTAACTGGAACTTGAATAACTCTAATGAGGATTATGACCCTTCTAAGGATCAAAGCTGAGCGTTACCAGAAAGAAAATTTTGCATCTTAACCAGTCTAATTGTTCTGGACAGCAACTACCTTCTTTGGCAAAATATTACGCCACTTTTCCCGAAATGGAGCCTCAAAGTGATCTTGCAGTTCAGACAAGTGTGCAAGTAGATAAGGACAAAAAGACTTGCAAAGAATATATTGATCTTGAATGCAGCACTCCAAAAGATTCACGGTAAATGACCAAAACCTCTAGTCTATACTGTCCGAAGCTGAAATTGTGAGTAATGAAAGGACACTAAATGCTTGTGTGTACCACTTGATCGGTGAATCATGATATAGTGGTATCTGGCTGCATCTTTTTAGAGATTTTTGTTGTTTGCTTATTTGCTTGCTTTTGGACTATTTTCGATATTCTTATGTCTAACAGTACATAACTTTTTTTTTTTTGGAAATATCAAACTGGTATAATTAGCTTGGAAGCATCTCCTTGCAGGTGTTCAGAGACTTTATCTATGAAATTTTCCAATGAAGATCGAGGCTTACTCATGGTCAAGGAAACACCTTTTGTTGATTCTGGAATCTCTTTAGCTAGTCCAGGTTCTTTATCTAAGGATGGGAACTCGGGTTCAACTATAATTCAGGCCTCAACTAAGTCTCCAGATCAATATTTATTTCATCTGATGTCTTCAACAAGCCGGAATCAAGTTCCTTCCTTTTATGAATCTGCGACAATGTTCACCCCTGAAAAAGATGCAAATCAAAACACCTTCAACCTGATTCCAAAAATAGAATCACCTTTGAATCTTAGTGTTTGTTCTTATATCCAAAAAAGGAGGAAATCCACGGGTTCACCTTTCATTGACCTTGTTGATGAAGAAGGCAGCGATACTCCTGCACAAATTCCAACTTCTATGAGTTTTGAAGGACTGGCCAATAGAGATATCACGCGCAGAATTGAATTTGGTTTGGAGACTAGTTCAGAAGAAAACAATCCTAAGGAGTCAAATGTTCCACGGTTGTTGGCAACTGACGATATTGTTTTCTCTTCTGTTATGGATAAGAGATTGCAAATTTCTTGTCTACTCTGCAGAAGCCCTTTAGGCCGCCCTGAAAATCATCTGTATCTCTGTTGCTCCTTGACTGTGTCATCAAAAGTCTACCTGTTATCTCTTTTGAAAGAGATATCCGTTTGTCATGCTTCAAATATGCAACCAACTGTACCAGTTATAATAACTGACATTTCATCAGTTGATCCCAGGCTCCGCAATAGAACTCTTGAAGGTGACAGAGAACAAGGCATTTGGCATGAAGATGATGGGTGTGTATTCAAAAAAGTCTTTTGCCCTTTCTGCATTAACCCTAACACTTGTCTTGGTGTGCAAATCAAAGCAGCTGATGAAAAAAACGTGCAGTTGCTAAACAAGGTAGTTTACTTAAAGCCTGATGCCCAGGAACTCTGCATTTTTTTTTCTTCAAATAATGTCTTAGTCCCTTGTTACATTATGAAAAGGCTTCTCTGAGACTGACCTTTTCTACTGCAGATAATGCTTTACAATGATTTTGTGCAAATTGGAAATGTTGAAGCAGCAGCAGACGAGGAAGTAAAGGATAAGGTATGTTGTAATATAAGGCCTAATGGTTTTTCCATTAATTCCTCGTCTTTTCTTGATACAACATGATGCAAAAGAGGACCTAGTTTAATATGTTCTATATTACATTAGCTTTCCGAAAATTTTGAAAGCTAACACTAAAATATATTGTAATAGGATTTTTTGCAGGTTGATGCCTTGGGAGGATGGAGAACTACAAAATCAAAGGTTAGACACAAGGAAATGCTTTGAGCTTTTTAATCACAAGATTTTCTGTCCACTCTAAAACCTAACATTATATACTTATTATTATCTTGCAGCTAAAACTTTATAAGAGAAAGTCTTCCGGATAAACATGTCATTTGCCTTCATACTTTTCCCATACTAAATATTGTTTGTTAGAGCCAAACCACCTGTTGCAACAATTATGGTCATCTCTTCCTGGCCTAATTATGTTAATAATTTTTATGAGTACAGGACATTTATATGTTTCGGTTTTGCTCTCATCAATTTTGTAGATGTGACTTGTATATTTTTGTAAAGATAGCAAAATGACTTAATGTGACTTAGAAATCTTCATGGAATACAAAGAAACAACTAACTTTTCTGGAATTAGATCAGGTAGAGATTCTTGAGAATTATCCGTTATACACCTCTTTCTGCCTCTGGAAGGGCCTCCCTAAATCAATTCCAACAGGTTCAGGCCAAGCATGACAAGAAATCGCCAAGGCATCATTCAAGCAAGCCAAATTGTTCAACTAGATTACTATAAGGATCGTATCCTCGTGAAGATCCCACTTTATCAATCTCTGCTCACAAAAGAGAAAAAGTAGGTAGAATTTCAATCCCAAACCAATTGCTTCATCTTCGCAATCTAACTCAAAACCATAAATATTTTGGTACCTGTATCAGAATCTTGGAAATAAAAGCTTTCGACCCCTCGTACAGCGTTATCAGCAAACTCCAGGCCTTCTGGTTTGGTCCTTTTCTCTTTTGTAGCCGAACCTTCTGCATCTGATTCTACTTCTGTATTGACTGAACCAGGGACCTGAAGCTTCCTTTTAGAACGAGCACGCCGGTTCTGAAACCAATTATAGACATTTGTCTCAGAAATTTGACCGTGTTGTGCCAATTCAGCTGTTATCTCTTTGATCTTTTGCTTGCTTGGAGTCCCATTTCCTCTGTCGTATAAGCTCTCCAGAATTTGAAGCTGCGATGCTGTTGGAGTCCAGCGCTGTCTGGCAGTGATCTTGTGCCCAATAGAGGCTGCTATTGGATCACAGTAGGAGTTTCCCAACCTTCCTGAACCACAGAAGCACCAATAGGGCATACAAAATCAGCTTCTGCTATCTTATATATTTTGCATGAATAAATCGAGTATTCATCCATAAAGATAGAGCTGCCCATGCCAACAATTTTCTCATGCATGCTAGCAAACAAAAGAAGTAAAGAACCCAAATCAAAACTATATATTAGAGGCACAAATAAAAGGAGGGAGAGGGAAAAAAGAAGAAAGAAAAACCAGTAAAATCCTGATGGGCAGACATGGCTTTGTGCATATCAGCAAGCTGCTCAGAAATAACCGCGTATGCAGCTATCTGTTTCCTTAGTTCCTCCATCTGTTCATCAGTCATCACCTGCCCGCAAACCCCATCCTGAATTTGGTACTGCAAATACTCTTCTGCTCCTAGTTGTTGCATTTCTTGATTTTGCCACTCCATTTCCTCTCTCTCTATCTCTCCTGTTAGCTAGGCTTTTGCTCCTTCACCAAACAACTTTTTGTCCACAAAGAGGCATGCCCTCTGAGTCTCTGTTTCGATTTATTGAGGAAGAAGCGGCAGCAAAGATGGTAATTGATTAGTAGCTAGCATACAACACTTGATTAGAAACTGAGGAATTAAGGGAGCAAAAAAATGCGTAAATTAGCAGAGAAGAGAAGGGAAGGTTCTTAGTCATTAGCTTTGCCTGCTCCAGGCCCCAGCGCATTAGAGTGCCGGGTCGCGCGGGTAACTTTGTGTCTGTTTATGGACCTTTTTTAGCTTCTTTTGGATTTCAGCTGCCCACCAACCAGGACTCCTGGTAGCCGTTGGAGGGTATTTGCGTCAACTGCATTTGAGATTGAAGTTTACTTTCCATTACGATGAATCAATGACTGAGGCTTTTACAAATTCAAATGTATATATGTATATATGTAGATTACCTTCCAGGCTGGGTTGTTTTTTTTTCTTTTTTTTTTTTCCTTCGGTAACTTAACTGGACAAGCCATGAACATTGCACCAGAAAATTCAAAGCAGTAAAATCAAAAGAATGCCGCTTAATTAGGAGTTTGTATCAGCTGATTTCAGGGGCATCAAGGCCAATCAAGCAAGTTAGGCAAACACTTCGATCCTGATGAATGGGTCCATACTGATTCACATGTTTCAAGCAAGACAGACGCTTTTTAGTGAAAAGAAATCAAGCAACAAAAAGAAACGAACAAGGAAAAGAAAGTGGGAGATTTTTGTTGGAGTATTGCTGAAGGTCAAGCCAAACTGCAGTTTGGCCCCTCCACCGCCTAATGAGATCATGAATTCAACGACAAAATGTACCTGGAGATAGCGGAAGAAAATGATTTGATTTCGCAATAAGACGGCCTTATTCATGCAATGGATTGAGCGAAATTCGATGGCTTTATTTTCAGCTGCGACCGCATCATATCATTCCTAGCTTGGTGCCACAGATTTTGGGGGCAACAGCTCTAAGAAAGGTTTTGCTTTCAAAGGAACGTGTTTACAGAGAACTCATGGGCCCACGATTAAGGTCAGCCTAAACTATAGATTGGGCTTGGATTGAGAAGCGGCCCATTCAATCTTTTTTTTATCTCGGGGAATGAATTTATTTGTTTAGCCCAATGCCCAGCCCAGCTACTACATGTCAGCGGGCAACGAAAAGGACAGGACAAAAGAGAACCAAAGTGTGCAGTGAGTGAGAAGAAGCACAAAGGAAACACAAACGGGGGAGGGGTGAAATGATTTGGAGTCGCGCACCCATTAACATAACAGCACACGGATCCCTGACGTGGCATGAAATTTCCAAATCCCGCCTAAACCCTCCCCCAATTTTCATTTCGTGCGCAATTGAATTTCAATTTGCCCCAACTTAATATCTCCGCCTTTCGGCCTCTCAAGCTCACCCCTCTACCTCACGCATATCTATCTTTCCTCTTTCTCTCTCCTTTTTCCCCCGTCTCTCTCTCAACCATAACCCTAGCTCACCAACCAGGTATTTCCCATCGATTTCCATCCATTTTCCGTGGATTTCACGTTTTTCTATCCATTTCTTCTGGTTTTTCACTTATCTTCGATTTTAGTTGCAGGATTCGTTATGAAGGGAGGTAAATCCAAGTCAGATACCAAGAGCTCCAAGTAAGCGTTTACTCGTCTTTCTCTTCGTTTTTCTGTCGCTTCTTCAGATCGCCTGATCTATGACTTCAGATCTAGATGAGGATTTACGTTTCCTTTTTGTATGACTTTGTTTTGCGATTTGTTGACAGGCTCTCGGTGAATAAGAAACCGGCCACGAAAGGTGGAAGGAAATCGGGGAAGGCAGCTAAGGATCCAAACAAGCCTAAGAGACCTGCCAGTGCCTTCTTCGTTTTCATGTAATCATTCTCGAATCTCTACTGTATTTCTTGGTATTTCTTTCATTTTTTGGTTTGTTCGTTTGCTCCGTGGATAACTATCGCGTTTATAACCCCGTAAAACCAAACAGAAGAGGTGAATAAAACGATTCTTCTTACGGTGAAAGCAAAATTGAGTACCGACGAATTATTTTGGGCCTTGACTTTCGTATTTCATCCAATTCGTTAATGTTTATTTCGGAATTTCAGGGAGGAGTTTCGTGAGCAATACAAGAAGGACCACCCTAAAAACAAATCCGTTGCTGCTGTGAGTATGAATATTTACTTTTTGTTGTTTCTTTGCTTTTAGTTTAATTTTAATATTGTGTTCGTTTCTCTTTTGTGGTCAAATACAGGTTGGCAAAGCTGGTGGGGATAAATGGAAGAGCTTGTCTGAAGCTGTAAGTGTTTTGTTATTTTCAACGTTAAAAATCTGTAAAAAAATACATGCCAATATGATTCTTGATTAATTTATACTAAATGAATTTAGGAAAAACAACCTTATATTGCCAAGGCAGAGAAGCGAAAAGCTGAATATGAAAAGAACATGAAAGCTTACAATAAGAAACAGGTAATTTGCTTTATTATTTTTTTATTCAATGAGCAGAATGTTTTCTGTTTGGGTTGCCAATAAGTTCCTGAACTTTTCTGATTAATTCCAGGCTGAGGGTCCCAAAGAAGATGATGTGGAGTCTGAGAAGTCTGTGTCCGAGGTGAATGATGAAGATGATGATGATGATGAAGGCAGCGGAGAGGTGAGTTGCATTTTATTGCTGGTTTTACGTTTTTACTGATCGTGTGGGTCATTAATATTATTGAATTGGGATTCTCTTTTATATGCAGGAAGATGACGATGAGTAGGAGGATGAGCGAGGGAGGATAGCATAATCATTGTAGGCTGTTGTGATAGTGTTTGATCAACTTATGTTAATGCTTTGATGTTTTTCATGTTATTCTTTTAGATGCACATGTCATCTAAGGGAAAGAAGTACCTCTTTAATCCTGTTGGTTTCTTTTGAGCTTAAGCAATTAATAGTTGTAGATGGAAGATTTACTGCGATATGTACTTTTTCATTTATAGTTTAATGGTTTAGAGAAATCCTTTGTAGAGAATTTAGTCCTCTTCATTCTAATGTGCCTGTTCTTATGCTTGCTTGTTTCAATTCTTCTGGGTAATATATATTTTTGACGTATAGCCTTTAAACAGTTCTGTTGACATTGTTCTTTCTGTTATGTTGAATTGAGAAGATATTAATTATTTATCAATGTGACAAACTCGAGGTGTTGCACTTTTGATGATTTTGTATGGCTGATTGCAGTTTTTTCCTGATTTAACAATCATTTTTTTTTTTTTTTTTGTAAATCTGGCTTTCATGTTTCTAAGATAGAAGAATTAGTTTTTATTAACTTCTCTCGCTATCCCGGTTGGAGGGCTTATAGTTGGGATTGTTTGATGCATGGTGGTGTTTTTACTGTCGATTTTTTTAATATGCTGCAAATGCGTGTACCAGTTCTTTAAAGCTAAGTTAAGCCTTTAATGTTCGTTGCCAGTCATTATTGATGGCTCTAAAATATGTTTATGACATGATTTAGTTGTCTTTTATTGAGCTGAATGGATTAGAATTTGGTGAAAGTGAACGTGCTGCTCTACGCAGAAAGGAATAGAAGTTCTGTTAACAAATGATAAATTTTGAGAAAATGCCCCCTTCCTTCCCCCTATTTCTACCGTAACCGAAGCGGTAGAGCAAAAGGTTCGAAAATGATAATTTATAAGGAATAAAATGTGCGTAGCGTATTCAATGGGATTACTTCTGTTGACAATATAATATATTTTCCTCTGGAAGTCTGAAAATAAGCAGTTTTTCCTGTATCTCCATTTGGTTTACTTATCGTTTTTATGCGTAAACCTTTTAGAAATTCATGTCTATTCGAAGTCAGATATTAAATACAAATTTTCGGACTGAATACTTGAACGAAACAAACTTGGTAATAGGAAAAATTGATAGCATGATTCTAAGCTTCTTGTAGTATTTTATTATCGTTTTAATTTTTTATCGTTGTATTTGGCATTTTTCACTAACAAGACATAATCGGTTAATGGTAATGGGCCGGCTTAAGAGAGCAATACAAAGCCCATAAAATTATATATATATATATATATAATTTCTAAGTGGACGAAGAAAAGTAAATGAGAAGGGTTTTTTTTTTTTTTTTCTTATAAGTAATAAGGTCGTTAATATATTTTATATTTATTGATATTAAATTTAAATTTACATTTATTATTATTGTTAAATTTAAATTTATCTCTATTAATTTTATACTCATTCTGGTATGAGTCTATATTACTACATCCTTCTATCTAAGGCTCTGGCCTATAAAGATACATGTATAAAAGCATGATTGGTTTGTGTAAAGCCCAATCGCCTGCCCAGACCAATTAGTGTCCTGATATTTTCCCTCGTTTCGACTGTCGAGTGACATCCAAAACAAGTTGTCAATCACAGATAAACTGTTTGAAGAAATTCCTGTTAGACATTGAAACATGTAAAGCATCCATTTTGCTGTACAAGTTTCGTTCCAGAAACGGAAAGACACGAATGGTTGAAGCAAAATATGGATTGCTCGTTCTCGTCCATCAGCGCATGTCCTGTCGTACCGCGGAAAGGAATACTACCAAAGAGCAGTTCTTTAACTACCATGGCGCATCCCAACACAATAATTTGCTATAGAAAGCTACCCAAGAACATTCGTTATCCGCGTCGCCCCAAGCTTCCTCCTGACTTTGGCGTCAACTTATTCTTGAAGAAGCCTGGAACTGGAACCGACACGCAACAAATAGATTCAATTTCCGATAACGATAATGATTCGGAAGAAGAATATCAGGGAAATGATGTTGTTTGGGAATCAGATGAGATCGAAGCCATATCGTCACTGTTTCAAGGAAGAATTCCTCAAAAGCCTGGAAAATTAGGCAGAGAGAGGCCTCTGCCTCTCCCACTTCCTTACAAGCTACGACCATTGGGATTTCCTACGCCAAAGAAACACGTTAAATTGGCTAATTCGGCTTCTCGCGCGTCTGTATCAAAACAGTTATACAAGAACCCATGCTTTCTTATAGGCTTAGCCAGAGAGATTAATGACCTTGCTTCCGATGAAGATGTGTCTGCAGTTCTGAATAAGTGGGCTCCTTTTTTGCGTAAAGGTTCGTTGTCAATGACAATCCGGGAATTGAGTCACATGGGTCTCCCACAACGAGCTCTGCAAACTTTTTGTTGGGCTCAGAAGCAGCCTCAATTATTCCCTGATGATAGGATTTTGAATTCAACTGTTGAGGTCTTGGCAAGGAACCGTGAACTAAAAGTGCCAGTCAACTTGGAGAAGTTCACTAGCTTAACGAATCGGAGTCTGATTGAGGCAATGGCGAAGGGGTTCATCAAAGGTGGAAACTTGACCCTTGCTTGGAAGCTTCTTTCACTTGCTAAGCAAAGTAAAAGAATGCTTGATCCAAGCATTTATGCAAAGTTAATATTGGAGCTTGTTAAGAATCCTGATAAACACAAACTCGTAGTGGACTTACTGGATGATCTTGGAGAGAGAGATGATTTGAATTTGAGCCAGCAGGACTGTACAGCCATCATGAAGGTCTGCATTAGGCTTGGGAAATTCGAGATTGTTGAGAGCTTGTTTAACTGGTTCAAACAATCTGGGCGTGACTCCAATGTGGTCATGTACACAACACTGCTTCATAGTCGTTATTCTGAAAAGAAATACAGGGAGGCATTGGCTCTGGTTTGGGAAATGGAGGCCTCAGAATGTCTCTTCGATCTTCCTGCTTATCGTGTAGCAATGAAAGTTTTTGTTGCTTTGAATGATCTCTCGAGAGCTGTGAGATATTTTTCGAAACTGAAGGAAGCAGGTTTCTCCCCAACATACGACATCTATCGGGCCTTGATTAATATTTATATGATATCCGGGAGACTGGCCAAATGTAAGGAGGTTTGTAAGGAGGCAGAGCTGGCAGGATTTTCATTGGATAAACATACTTCATTACAGTTGTCACCACTTGAGAAAGAAATGAGGTCAGGTTTTTGAACTTTGGGTGTTTGCTTTACATTGTCATGTTTATATGTAGAGTGTTAGTGTCTTCTTATTAAATATAAATAACTTTTTAGTAGTATATGGTGAGTTAAATCCAAAGAAGCTTCAGACATAACGCACATGCACATGCCAGCAACCTGTGTTTTGGACCTGAACGGCTTTGACAATGAAATGGTGACATACAGCACAAAGGGAGCTTCCACATTGGAACTGCATTGTTAATTTATCAACTTTGTAGTTCAAAATCAAGTTTGTAAATTCAACTTTTTCCAAATGGAACCACACTTTTTAACTTTTCAGCATCTTGTGCTTGCCAGATGCATTTGCCCTTAGCGGTTGAATTTAACTTAAAAGGGAGGTTCTGTAAGTGGTATCATCGTAGCACTTGGATTATTCAAGTTCTACATGTACTTTTTTTTCCCCTCTTTGTTCCCTGGGATTTCTTGCTTGAGAGGATCTCTTTGAACCAGACCGAGTATTTATTTTTGTTGATTCTTGGGTATTCGAATTGAATGCTGTCATCTTCTATCCAACAACTCCTTGTGCAATAGCAATAGAATATAGGATGGAAGACTTGTTCCTGGCCAAACCTCTTCTTTTTATGCTCAAAAATAATCATCCCATGTGAAAGGAAATTTTGCAGTTGCCATTGTAGTTGTATTAGACACATCTTCATCCATTGTTTTACTGATTGTGTCTTATCAGGCAGGCATGCATGCATGCATCAGTACATAAACTTAAAATGCATTTCGCAGCGTTGATTGCTGCTGGGGAAGTTCAACTACTGTTGTGCACCTTGTATTCCCGAAAAGAGATGGACAAGTAAAAGTAAACTAGTGTTTTTATCAGCTTAACATTGTTCTTCATAGGTTGAGTAGAAGGAAGGTATTAGTGGAAATTTTAGCAGTGGGGTGTTCACTTGGAAGGTTGAACTCCCATACCAGACCCAGTCGAGCTCAAATGCCAAGTAACTTGCTATTACTAGCTTTAACTTTGTCCTTCATAAGTTTAAAGAGAGAGAGATAATCTACCATTCTACTCTACCTTATGCCAGCCAGGGTGAGTCAATCAAGCTTATCATTTGAAAAATTATTCTATTCTATTCATATTCATAGTCTTAGCGGTTGAAAAAAGAGTGATTTTGGTGCATCTTGTCCTTTTTTTTCTTGGTTATATTAATTAATATTTAGTTCTTAATCACAGTTTTGGATAAGGCTATATATCCAAAAGTCCAAAACTTTTGATCCAATTATCAATTTTGCATTAAACATTATCTTTTTATGTCAAAGATTTTGTTTTTTTTTTCTTTTCTTTTTAAGAAAAAATTGACGTTGATTTAATATTTTAGTTCCTTTCAATTGATAATAAATAGCAAATTAAACTTTCCTAAGTTAATAATAAAATATAACTTTTCCTCACTTGTTTTTATCTTTCCCTTGGTTTGGAGAGGCAAATTTCTTTTGTTAGTAAGAACAAAAAGGGAAAAAAGCTCGCACTCACTCGCAAATTAACATACATCTATGTCACGTGACTTTATCTCCATGCTGGCACATCCTCCATCCCCAATATATATTTTCCCATTAAAAAAAAAAAGAAAAAAAACGGAAAGATAAATAATAAAGAAAAAGAAAATAAAACAAAGGAAAGAAAGAAAGAAAAAAAAAAAAAAAAGCAATGGGAGGGGAGATAGCAGCAGGTACAATGACGAGGAAGAGGAAGAAGAAGGGAAGACCCTCTCTCTTAGAACTCCAAAAACGCTCTCTCAAACAACAACAGCAGCAGCAGCAACCGCTTCAGCAGAAAACCCCTAATCTCATAAGCCCTAATTCTTCTATCAATTCCAACCGCCGATCCACTCGCCGGAACTCCAATCTCGACGGAGGCTCCCCTGTCCCTGACTCGATTGCCGAAGGAGATGATGATGATGACGAGCGCCAAAAGAAGAAGCATAAGCTATTGCTTGGCCTCAATTCTTCTCGTAATCATCAGCATTCTCCGATTCCTTCGGGGCCCAATTCGGCCTCCAATGGATCCGATTCGAATGCGGATGGTGAAGATCCCAAGGCGTCTCTCAAGCGTCAAAAACTTACCACCCTCCATCCTGGATCTGATCAAATGGTGATTAATTATCCATTACTATATATTTTTGGGCGTGGTGTGTTTTTGAAAGTAATTTATTAAAATAGAAACAAAAAAAATTCCTTTTTTGTTTGGATATTTATTTTTAAATTGAACTTTTGGATTACCCGCGTCAAATGAATTTCTGTGATTGAATCGGACATGAATGGCGAGTTTGACTAAGTCATTTTTTTTGGTTATTATTATTGGATATTCGTAATCTTCAAATTGTGTTGAAGACAGTTTTTCTTTCTTTTATTTCATAATTTACGAATTATCCATTATGATTTCATTCGCTGTTGTCTTGTATTTAATCTGGCCTTTATTTATGTGCAAAATAATAGATGCACAGACCATCTGAACAGCCTCAATTTGTCTTATCTTTTCTTTAATAATAATTCAGTTTTTTTTTTTTTTTTCCTCCTATACTTGCTTTGCGTTGTTGTAGCTTTCGTCCCTGATTCTTCAATAACCAAAGTAAACATCTCTACGTATAGTTTGTTTTGAGATTTAATAAAAATATAATATTTTTGTCTCTAATTGATAAGAGAGTTTATCTTGTTTGCAGGAAGAAAAGGTATCGATAGCGACAGACACCCGTCATGGTATAAATCAATCTCGAGTTTCATAAAAAGGCATTTCTGGGAATTCTTAAAAAGTGTTGGTTTTTGGTAATTAAATTAATTTTATGTCATTTATATGTGGACAGGGTCACCGGTGGAGTCTGGCCCCACAGCACCTTTGCCAGACAAAAAGTTGTTGGTGTTCATTCTTGACAGACTTCAAAAGTATGTGTTTATTTTTTGTACATTCGATTTTTCTTTTTCTGACCTATCTTTCTTTTTATTGGTTTTTATTGTATTTGCTTAATCTACTTGCAGGAAGGACACATACGGGGTTTTCTCTGAGCCGGTGGATCCCGAAGAGGTGCATTTTCTTTTTCATTCTTGCATAAATGTAAATTAATGAAATGTGAAATCCCAGTTCATGAGATGGTGTTGGACTTATTTTGATACAGCTTCCGGATTACCATGAAATCATCGAACACCCGATGGACTTTTTGACTGTCAGGAGAAAACTTGATGAGGGAGCTTATAAAACGTTGGAGCAATTTGAGGTTTGTTTTTGTAAGACAACTCTTTGCTTATATGGTTAACATGTTCATCTGTCTGTTTACCTGGGACAAAGCGGAGAAGAGAGGCTGATTAAGTTGTTTGACTGCATTATCTTCTATGCTGATTACGTTCCTTGCAATATTACTGGATTTATCTGGTTGTTTTGTGCATTCTTACGGAAATATTGTATACAGCAAATCAAGATTTTGCTGCCAATCAAGCAAGTCGTTGCAGAATAGGGAGGCATGCTATACCTTTTTGAGATTGTACTTTAGTGATGTTGACTCTGATGCTTTAGTCCTTCATGTTAAGTCTGCTTGTGTTTTTGAACATGGGGTAGCATATTGGTCTATTAAGTGTGAAATACTGTTTTATATGTTTTGAGAAGATGTATCATCATTTTAGTTGCCTTTTACTTACTTTTTTTTTTAAGGTTTATATAAAATAGAAGTTAATTGGTGCTGACAATGATTGCCCATGATTTGTGGAATTTTATTATAGAACTTGTTTTGTTTAGTTTGCCGTAGTAACAACGTAATCTTTTCCTAGCTGAGAACTTTATAGGTTGGGAGTTGCTTTTTGAGGTTAACTGAGAATATGAAAATCTGAAAGAAATGAATTTCTAGTTAATAAGAATGCTCTGGACTTTTATCTAATTAGGGCACTCTTTTGATTTCTCAAACATTGTAATGACAAAACTTTGTTTTAGGGGATTTAGTTTTCTGCATATGCTTTTCTCTCAGGATACTTGATGTTGCTAGTATTGGAATCTGAAACTGGTGACTTTGATTCATGCAGAAAGATGTTTTTCTTATATGCTCGAATGCAATGCAGTATAATGGACCAGATACAATATACTTTCGACAGGTTTGGCTAGATCTCAATTTGTATTAATTTCTTTGTTTTGCCTCTGGTTTCTGTATTTTAAGTGGCTGGACTGGTTGGCTAGGCCCGATCAATGCAAGAGCTGGCCAAAAAGGACTTTGAGAATTTGAGGCAAGATAGTGATGACGGTGAACCACAACCAAAAGTCGTGAGGAGAGGAAGGCCACCTGGAAAGAGCCTCAAAAAATCGTTGGAGTCATCTTCTTTTGACCGTATTGGTTCTGAGTTTTCCTCGGATGCAACTCTAGCTACTGGACCAGATGCTTCTAGCTTTTCAAACACCTATAATTTGAGGAAAGGACCTAGCACATACAAGCTCCGTCCTGCTGATTCATTAATCAGGCTTTCCTGGGGTTCTCATAGCAATGAAAATTATGGCAGCTGGTCGTCTGAATGGGAGAATGAATTTCCAGGTTTGGTATTTAATAGCCTGACTTTTTATATATTCTTCATTCTTTACCTTTTGAAAGTGAAATCTAATTTTGTACATACTTTTTTATATTGAGCTATTTTTCTCATTTTGCAGCTTCTGTTGTGAAGGCTGTGATGAAGTATGGAATGAAACATTTTGCTGTAGATGAGAACAAGCGTGACACCTACAACCATTCATTGACTTCTGGACAGGAGCAGCCTAGGTTTTGCATCTTGGATGGAGAATTGAAGCAACTAATTCCGGTGTGTTTTGTGTGTATGCTGTAATAATTGTCATTCCTGCATTAATTAAATGATTGATACAATGAGTTATATTATGGACTGTCTGCACAACCTTAAATTCATCAAGCATGGATAAAGGACTCCTAAAATTACTTTTGTAAATTACTTTTGTGTATAATAAATTGTATGAATTCTTGTGTAAGAATAGCTAGATTGTGCTGGTAAATTTGAACCTATATTATGTTTGTATATTTAGCCAAAAGGGTATTTGAATATTCTGACGAGCCATTATTAATTCTAAAGGAAAAAAGAAAACAATCTATTGGCAAAGTGGATTACTTGATCCCTCATATAATCATGGCCATCTCCTTGAGTAATGGTTTTTATCTCAGTTTAATTTTGTTGGTTAATTTCTATGTTAATTGGAAAGTTTTTACCTATTGCTAACCTTTTCTTTCCCTTTTCCAATGTGTGTCAGGTTGGTTTGAGTGCAGAAAATGGTTATGCTACAAGCTTGGCACGTTTTGCTGCAGATCTTGGACCTGTTGCTTGGAAAATTGCTTCAAAGAAAATTGAAAGTGTTTTGCCTAGTGGACTGAAATTTGGTCCTGGATGGGTAGGAGAAAACAGGTCAGTTGAGCAGCCACAATTTTCGTTTTTTGAATGGCAGAGATCTTCAAATTCTCAATATGATAACCATTCTAGCAGACTTCAATCTCCCGCTACTTCTGGTTCAAGCTCTATTGCTGCAAGTAGATTTCCTTTGCAAGGTAGAGAAGATGCAGAAACTGTCAGAGGACTAAGTTCTCAAAATGACTTGACTTCTGCACCTTCTCATCAGTTTCAGCGAAGACCTTTACTGCACTCAGTCAATGGTTCTGTAGGTGGGTTTGGGATTGGTTATTCCCCTCAAATGTCATTGGTATCACAGCCTGCGAATTCCTTGTCTGAAAAAACTTCAGTGCCTTCTCAAACTCATGGCTTGGTTTTGGGTAGCAGCTCTGCGAGTGAATTTCTTGAAAGAGAGAGAAAGTCTGCGAGTGGTCCAATAGCTTTATATTCTGGAAATGAAATGGGTGTAGGCCCTGACCTGGGGTCGCATGTGGCAAGTCAGCTGAAATCCTATAATAAACAAGATTTCATTCCATTTTCCCCTGATCTTAATGTGAGATTCCTGACTCCAGGTTCACCTAGTACTAGCGTGCCAATTGGTTCACCTCAGCACCCAGATTTAGCGTTGCAACTCTGATAATTAGCAGCATTTATTTCCTTATGATTTGACAAAAAGGTAGTCGCAGTATTAGGTCTTGGCCTATACATGAATGAAATCATTGGATGGTTCATTGGGTAGAAGTAACTCAACAAGTCATAAAGTCATTTTGTACAGATTGATATATCAAAATTTTGATAAGAAGGTTAAAAAATCACAGATTTATATGTTAATGTCACAGTCACCATTTGTTTACAATTTTACATTTGGAGAAGGATGTATGGGAATGAGATATGTTAATTGGAAATATAGGGCTTTAAATCAAAGGTTATTTTTTATAATGTTGTAAATAGTAGAAAGGCTTGTTTAGATTGTAACCATGCATGACTTTGATTTTATTGTCATATAAAGTAGTCGTGCTAGTTTTCCTATCCACGATTACTTGTTACTCCTCCCCTGCTTTGTCCGACATCTTTTCTTTTCTTTTCTTTTCTTCTCTGTTGACAAAATTCTCTTCCATCCAGGTTTGGTAAAATATAAAGTCAGGCCATACACACGTTTTTCATCCAAGCAAATAGATGCCTTTCTTGGTTCCTAGACTGACCAGTGATTTCCATGTATGTAGTTTCTTTCATGAGATGGATGATATCTTTGCAATTGTCAATGGGAATATAGAATGGTCGAGGGAGGGGAAGCCAGGCTGTTGCTGCTTGCAAAAGTCCTTTTGTCTTTGAACTTTGATTCCGTGAAAAACAAAAGCCACCAAAATTTAGGGGATCTTCAAGTCAAATGGAGGTGAGGTTTCGTAAATTGTGTCAAATGAAAGGTTGAATAAGTGTTGCATTTTCATGACTGACCTGTCACTTGGTTGGTGGAGATTGGAGCATCACCTATTAGCTTAACTTTCCTTCTTTTTCTTTCGCTTTCTTTCTTTCTTTCCTTCAACTAATAGTAATACGATGCAATTTTCTCAAATATAGCAATGCTGGACTCCTAAGGCTTCATAAACATCAACATCTACCGTATATCTATCCACAGGACTTGATTTGATTTGACTAGACTAGATTAGAGCAAACAAGGCGTACAAGTTTAAGGCCTCAACAAACTAGAATAACATTGTGTTTTATTATTTCTTCTTTCTAAACCTTTTAGAGATCAGAGCATGGCAGCTCAGCTACAATATAGATTTCTTCTACCACCTCCACTTCAATTTTCAATGTAGTTAATTGCTTTTCATGCACTAGCAATAGAGGCAAGTTTTTGATTGGCTCCGATGTCCTGTCCAGCAGATACCATATTCATTTATTTCTCTTTCCTAACAAAAGAACAAAGAAGATATTTTTTTCATAATGTTCACTTCCGATCCATCAACCACAAAAGTAACTACAAAATCTGTCCAAACAAGAAAAGAAAAGAAAAGAAAAGAAAATTCCTTTCCCTTCTTACATAGAAAAGAATAAAAAAATTGACTTAAAAAAAAAAAAGAAAAATCCACGTCAGGCGCTCAAACTATTAACATCATTTTACACTGTGCACTCCCCCCCGCCCCCCCCAAAAAAAAGGAAACCTATTGCTATGGCTAATTGTTGGCTCTATCACTACGGCTCTGTTTTATTCATCATCTTTGCCTTGCCATGCCATTTTTAACCCCTCAGTCGTTTCAGAACCGAACCATCTTCGCGTCAATAGTTTTAACCTTTCATCTTTCACTTCACAAAACATATTTTCCCAGCGTTCCGGTTTTATGGGTTGGAACCCTAACCCCGGCGTCCTGTCCTTTGATTTTGGGTTAACCCCCGTCGTCCAATCCGCTACAAAAGCTGAAACCCTTCTTCGAAACTTGGTCATGAATTCAGGCCACGCTTGGTACTTATAATGGTTAACTACTGCCACCTCCAATGGCAAATCTTTCCAACTGTAATAACTCTTGTTCAAACCAAAGTGATGGATCACGTTAAGTAACGAATGATCAACCGCATCCAATAGAACTATCGATTTGTGCCGTTGCTCTACTCGCCTCCGACAGTCGTAACCTTGTATCACCCCCTCCGCGGGATGCTTCCTTTGATTCGATGGCCCGAAATCATTGCACTTGATCGATACTTGACCGATCCTTGGGTTGGATGATATTGACAACAAAGATTTAAGCATAGCTTTCGATGGTTGAGAGGAATTATTAAGCCATGATGGTGAAAATATGAACTCATCAACATCAACGTACATCATCCATGTGCATGAATCTTTGGTGTAAACTGCGCTGTGAGAGAATCCGGCTTCTTGGGTTTTGGACCAAATCCAGAAAATCCTTTCGATGTTATAATCTTCTTCATTAAGCTCCTTTATAACTCTCTCTAGATCATCATCGCTTCCATTATCGTATAGGATGAACTTGTCAACGCCAATATTGGAATAGTACATCACCCATTCCCTTAAGAACTTTGCCACGTTATAAACCATGGTGGTGGCGCACAATAGTGATTTCGGCTTTGAGTGTGCTGGCGTGCGGTTGGGAGGAGTGTAGTATGCAACCGAAGGGACGACCAGCTGTTCTCTGTTGACTTCGAGGGAGACTTTGATTCTTTCGGCGGTTGAAGTAGGAATACTGAGTGCCGTTAAATTCGGATGATAGCACCTGAATACCTCTTGCATGGAGCTGGTAACGGGGGTTTTAACGACGTTCTTGACGTCATTACCGAACACACAACTGAATTCCTTTGGAGACCTGTTGATGCCTTGACGGTTGTTAACGCCTTTAACGAACAGAATCACGTCTGTCTCGGTAGAGAAAGACTCGTACGCTAAGAAGTCCCACCGTGGCATCACGGGCGCCGCAGAGATAAAGGCCGAGTCTTTCTCCGGCGAACTGGTCAGAACAGGCTGGTGAAACGGCTGGCGTCTACGGCTTCGATTGGGAAGAATACACTTGAACGCCGTGGCATTGGTGAAAGGTAAGACCCCCGAGAAATTCGCAGGAGAAGTCTCGTTATTAGGGAAAAGGCATTGAAATCTCTCCCCGGAATCTGACGTCAGCGGGTTGTCAGGGGAGAGGAGAAGGAGGACCTCCCAGTTGGGTAAAAGAACCGAAAGGGAATCGACGGAGCCTTGAACAGAGGAGACGTGTCGAGTCCGGTGGGTGAGCTCCTTGATGTCTTGTGCAATGGCATGGATGAAAGAATGGGGATGGTTGAGTCGGGCGGTGAGGTTTTGGGGACGAAATCGCGGGTTGGAATGGGAAAAAGAGATGGCAGTGCGAAAGAGATGGAGAGAATCGAAAGCGAAGAGAAAAAGGCAAAGGAAAAACAGAAAGAGAGTGGTGGGGGCTTTACGACGCATGGTTTGGCCGAAACTTGGAGTGAAAGTGGCCAGGTGCGAGGAAATTAGTGAATAAAGGGATGGCGAAGCGAAGCCAAAAATAAGAAGAAAAGTAAGTAAGTATGCATATGGGAAGTTTAGATGGCTTTTAGTTTGTTTTCTGTCCAACAAGGAAAGGGAGGTTTGAGTTGGTGATTCGTTTAGGAAATACCATGCATGGCAATAGGCAATAGGCAATAGGCAATAGGCAATTTTGCAAGCAGATAAATTTGTATAACTGCTATTTGAAGAGATATGAAGGACTGTTGTTTATGATATGCCTTTTTCTCTCTCACACCTTGTCTGCTTTCAATAATTTTTGAAGGCTTTTAAATATCCCAGCCCAGGGGACTTGTTAATTTGATTTCTACTGTTTTTATTCAAGTATTAATTAATTAATATCCCGTTAATTGCTATATTTATGACTCAGTGATCCTATATCTCTTTATATTTTTGGAAATTGTTTCCAAGTCATGAATCAAAGTGTCAACATAGGGAAAATGAAAAGATGGAGCCTCATATATAATCTATCAATTAATTAAACAGTTGCTGCTAATATAGGTATCATCACTTGGCAATACTTGAGTTATCTATGTGTGTGTATATATTGGTATTGCTGATCATATTCTTTTGTTTAAGAAGTTTTTTAAATTAAAGAAATATATATATATCTAAAAAGGTTACTTGTGATTTAGAGTTTGAATTTAATTATTTAAATTGTTGATAGGTATGAAATATAAAACTCTAACACTTTTACTTTTTATCTATCATATATATATATATATATATATATATAACAATGTTTTACTTTCCAAGCTTAATAAAAAAAGACAAATGATCTTAATTATATTGTACCTTGTAGTTACTAATAATAATTAATGGTCATTAATTTCTAATAAATATAAAATAATTCAACTTATGTTGTAGTGTATTACGACTAGGAGTGAGAAGAGAAGCGAGGTTCATGGCTTTACAGCTACATATTTGATTCATACACTTTGTAACCCAAATAAATAAAAGGTTGTACTTGAAATGCACACAAACTTCATTCTTTCCTCTCTCTGCCTCGATTCTCCTACTTTTGCTCATTTATCTCTTCACTAACCCCATTTTTTTTATATCCTTTGATTGCTTCAAAAGTTATATCACGTATTGCTAAGCTAGCTTTTCCCTCTTTTCCTTTTATATATATATATATATATATATATATATTCTTTGTCTTCCATGTTCAATATCTAATTCCAAAGAATGATAATTGCGAGAGCAAGAATTGGAAGTGATGGCGTGCGATGGATGATAGGCCCTAAGCCCAAACATTAGCAGCAAAACAAAAGGAATCAATTTATATGGGCTCATTACCCAATCACTTCTAGTTGTAGGCCCCAAACAAGGAAAACCTAAATCCAAATGATTATTTGTCGGCTAGCTCCCCTCCCCTAAGACATATTATTATTTTTCCTAGTTTCATACAAATGAGTTTGACAAAAACCATCTGCCAAGTCAATGGGTCGGAGTTTTATCCTTTGGAGAACTGTGGCTCTTTCTTTCTTTCCCCTTTGATTTTTCAGCTTTAGCTCATGGCACATATATTTGCCTTTGCCTTGTGTTGTTTACATTCTTTTTTCTTTTTGGTTCAAAAGCAAAAGGAGAAATTTTGGAATGCAAAGTAATAGATGGAGGCATTGTTTGTCTCACTCACTCTTTCATATTCATCACATGATTTGCACAATTTTCCAACCCAAGTTTTGGGTTTGTCAAGTTCCTAAAACTCCAACACCAGCGCACTCTGACAGGAACAGAGACAGGGACATTCTGCTTCCTCCGGACCCCCACAATATGCACCGTTTCTTTTTTTTTGTCCCAAATTTGCGGTTTAGGTGGTCAAGACACTAAACCAAAAAAAAAAAAACATAATCTGTAGACTGAGTGGAATTAAAGGGAAGATCAAGACAAAAGATTTAGCACTCAGAAGAGGAAGAAGGAGCTGCAACAACTTATTCACGAGGAGAGGCGCAAAGTTTAAATGTAGAAAGAAATACTAATGCCAAAAGAAATCCACCAAAGCCAAACAGAACAGGCCCACTCTTTAACGAAATCAACAATATATTAGAATTAAAGGCGCAAAGGAAAGGCAAGGCAAGGCATTTGGCAAGCCGTTAGGCAAGGCAACCTCATTATTGTTTGCCGCTAAATCTGGCGCTTCATTTCTGTCCTCCTCTCTCTTTCTCACTAAATTTCTCTTTCTTCTCCTCTCCTCCACTGCTACTAATTTTCTGTTCCATTTTTATAACTTCTGTTTGGTTTATTAATTTCCTGATTCACAACGCATTTCTTTTTTCGGGGTTAGTCTTTTTCCGGTCCCTTTTTATTCAAGGTTTTAGTTACTGCGACACGCTTTGCTGATTTGGATCTAAAAGGCATTAGCCTGCGGTGCCCAAAAAGCTGGTTGTTTGTCTGGAGAGAAGAAAAGAGAAGAGAGTTTCTTCTCTCTTCTTCCCTCCACAAAACTGGATTCCTTTACAGGAAAAGAAAAAATGAGAGATTTTGGTTGATAAATTATAATTTGCTGTGTTTGCATTGCAAGTCTTTCAAATTTGGTCGTTTAATTTCAATTACTGCGGGGCTAAGGAGAAACAGAGAGGATGCGTTGTTTTCCTTGCTTAAATCCTCGTTCTAAGGATATAAGGATCGACATTGACAACGGAAGTCGAACTAATTCTCGCCATTCCGTTGATTCCTCAGGTTCTTTTTCATCTTCCATGTTCTCATTTTTTTTTTCCTTTTTTTTATTTTTGTATGTTCTGCATCTCTGCTAAACCCCTCTTCTCTAGTTTCTGGCACTACAAGAGGAAAGGCAAGTCTGGACGGTAATGCTAAGGATTTTGAAGCCAAATTTTGCGGAAAGCTTATTCTTTTTCTGGATTTGGTCGCCTTGGCTGCTGCTAATCCTTACCCCATAATTTTGGTACAGAGCATAAGAAAGGAAGTAATCAAGGAAAAGGCTCCAAAGGCAGTGGGGCACGTAGTTTCACATTTCGAGAGTTGGCAACGGCAACAAGGAATTTTAGAGAGGCCAATTTGCTGGGGGAAGGAGGATTTGGCAGAGTTTTCAAAGGTCGATTGGAAACAGGGGAGGCAAGTTACGTTTTATGTATCTCTTTGCATATTTCTAAAATCTCTTGTCCATTTTACCTATTGTCTAACTTGGATTATTTGAATTTTTGTAATCAGATTGTTGCGGTTAAACAACTTAATCATGACGGTCTTCAAGGCTTTCAGGAATTCATTGTCGAGGTTCTTATGCTGAGCCTGTTACACCATGTTAATCTGGTCACCTTGATTGGCTACTGTACTGCTGGAGATCAGAGGCTCTTGGTTTATGAATACATGCCGATGGGCAGTTTAGAACGTCATCTTTTTGGTAATTAATTTCTATTAGGTGCACTGCTGAATTCTATTAAATATTTAGTCCCTTTACTTTACTTTTCATAGTGTCCCTCATTATGTTTGTAGACGTTTTGCTTTACTGTATATCCTTTGGGCATGCTTTACTTGTTTAATAATGCAGAATCCTAGTAACGTTTTTGCCGTTGATCTTGGAGCTCAGGACTTGGAAGATTCTTCTATTTATAATGGTGAAATTAGGGTTTATTATGACTCTAGGCAGTCAATTAAGAGTGCCCAATCAAATATTTTAGTCTAAGAAAAAATTGAGTGGTTTTACTTTGTTTCCTAATAGTCATCCTTCTGAATGTTGTAACTATCCCTCTTTTCTAAAGTGCACCAATCAAATATGTCTTCAGATCTAGAGCCTGGTCAAGAGCCTCTGAATTGGAATAAACGTATGAAGATTGCTGTAGGTGCTGCTCGGGGAATTGAATATCTACATTGCAAGGCCAATCCACCAGTCATTTATCGCGACATAAAGTCTGCAAATATTTTGCTGGATAATGATTTCAACCCGAAACTCTCAGATTTTGGCTTAGCAAAATTGGGCCCTGTGGGTGACAATACTCATGTTTCAACCAGGGTGATGGGAACATATGGTTATTGTGCCCCAGAGTATGCCATGAGTGGCAGATTAACTCTTAAGTCTGACATATATAGTTTTGGTGTGGTGCTATTGGAGTTGATAACTGGACGGAAGGCAATAGATACTAGCAAGAAGCCTGGCGAGCAGAACTTAGTTTCATGGGTAAGTTAACCTTTTTATTTATTTATCTGAAGTTATATCTGATATATAATGCACATGATTTGCTGGTTTGAGGTATGAGTATATCGCTTTTCTTGCCTCTAATTTGAACTTGCTGCCGTAATACTTTTAGACCTGTAGAATATCTTCTGTCTTTAATGAGGAACAATGAATAATGGAATTTATATTTTATCACTAAATTCTGATGTCATTTTTTTTCTTTATCCTTGTCACAGTCCCGTCCATTGTTAAAAGACCAGAAGAAGTTTGGCCTACTGGTTGATCCTCTACTTCGAGGATGCTATCCTCGCCGTTGCCTGAACTATGCAATTGCTATTACTGCTATGTGTCTCAATGACGAAGCCAACTTTCGCCCGTTTATTGGAGATATTGTTGTCGCACTTGAATATTTGGCTTCTCAGAGTGAGAATTGGAGCCCTGAACCACGTAATGTTGTGGTCCGCAGTGCGTCAGAATCCTCACCAATGCATCCAGAGAAAGGTTCCCTTCGTCAATCTAAGTCCAGAAGGGGTTTGACCACTGTTTGAAGTTGTTGGATAAGAGCTTTCAAGAAACTTTGATCATGTAAGCTACAACTCATTTTTAGTGGAGACTTCAGCGTATTTTGGAATGCTCTGTTCTGCACTTTATTGTGGGTCATATATGCAGTTCTTGTATTAATACGAGATCAGTGTTTGTCTCCTTCCCCCACCCCCACCCCCACTTACTTTGGAGTTTTAGCCATTGAGATTCCAATCCAAGCAGGGAACATTATAGTGTCCCACGGATGTTGGAGGAAGCCTTATCGAATCATCTGCACCTGGAAAAGACAAAGGTGATTACTCGTGGCCCATCTTTGTCTCTGATAAATAAAGTGACCATCTGCATTTAAGCAGCAAATTTTTATGTACGTATGCACAAAGCAGAGATAAATTTTCTGAAAATTTCTATAATCATGGCTTTCATCATCAGAATTCAGAAATTGTCGTATTGCCTTGTATTAATCAAGAATTCCTAACGTTCTCCTCGTATATTCTTCCCTAGGATTTTGTTTATTGATCATTGTCTATATATTTCCTAATTAACTAAAAAAAAGTTTCCCATTTTAAGAAAGAAACACAGGAAATCAGTGGGGTAGATAGACGCTCTCTGGGTCTGGCTATACAAAACGCATTGTCAGAATCAGTGGTCTTTCATCTTTGACATTGCGACTGTTAAAAGGTCTAAAAGGTGAGTAGCCGACCGACATCAAGAGGTAGGGTCACTTAAAAACTGAACAACAGCTAGCATGCATCTTCTAATGTTACTTCAAAAAGGTTCATTGTATGTATAAGGTTGGAAATATTTGTCTTACACCTTTTGTGGAAGGATCGTTGGTTGAAAAACTTGCTCCAATTTACAGTTCATTGTTCAAAGAATAACTGCAAAGAACACGTCCTATCGTTAATGATAATTACAAAGCCCTGGGTCGTCTCGTCCATGATTTAAGGAGTTTATGTTTTAGGTAGGTTTTGGGCCGGGTGCAGCTAATGACGGTTAAAATTTAAATTTTTGTACCACTGCATAATAGCTGCAATTGGTCTAGTGAGACCGGGTCATGGATAGTATTAGTGGGTACCGACTCCTAAGTGTCGTTCCTTTCCTCCTACTCGTATGAAAAGTGTACTCAGATTCGGATTTGGAACTGCAACGTGTATTTGAAAAGCTGTGTTGACTTGTCTCTTATCTCCTGTTAAGTAATTGCGTGGCTAGTAAAAAAAAAAAAAAAAAAAAAAACAACCACTTTTGAGAAACTTATGATCATTTGTTTGTCCAAATTCTGTCCTTGGCTTGATACAATATCCATCCAAATCCTTATTATATTCACTGTTAAGGTCCGTTATCATGGCAGTTTTTGCCAGAAATAGAATGTAAAACTGAGCCATGGACATATTATCTTCTTTCTGTCTATACTGTAAGGTATGCTTTTCAGATCAGTGGGTCCCACTCACGTAGCAAGAACTTGTCTTCCACGACCAAAGAAAACGGACTGGTCCCAACTCCCAAGTCATTTTCGATTTAATTGTGGTAATTTGACTCTCTTTCTCATACTTTATGATCATCCATGACTCTGCAGGAATGATGCACGTATATGGTAAAAACGAAATTCATTACGCACGATATATCAATCAATCTGCAATCAAATTGAATGAGCCAGAAACTCAAAGCTTGGGGATGCAGCCGTCGTCGTTAAAATATATTCATTTTTATATTGCTTCTCAATCTTAATTTATGATTAAATTAAAAATAAAAAATAAAAATTAGCTTTTGTTTCGCATTTTACAATTTCTCGCTCGGCGTCAATTATTTAGCACATCTTAAGGGCAAGGAAAAAGTATAGAAACGATGAAGCGACACAAACAAGAGAGAAAAAAAAAAAACGAGGAAAAAGTCTACACAACAAGTCTCTATGACTAGCTACCATTTTTTCCTCCTTGCCTAGACGACCCGACTTGGTTGTTTCGTTGATCTTTCTTCCCTCCTTCCCCGAAACTGGAAAAATACTTTTAAAATGTCAATCTCAACATCTTCATCTAAATATATAGACTATTCAATTCCAAAAGATCGAAAGTGCAAAAGGACATGGGGAACTGCTTTGGAATTCCGGTTGATCACCAAAGCTCATGCTCCACAAAGCATTCTAGCCCAGGTACGTACCCTCAATCTTTCTTTGGAAGTTATATTTCTGAGTTGAAGCAGATTGTATTTATTTTCTTATTGATATTAGTTTTGGTGCTACACATATCCAGAAGAAACGAATCAATTAAAAGACAGCAAACAAAATGGACTGCCACCAAAAAGAGACAACGAGAGCGCTGAAGATGATGGGACTGCCAGGGAGCAAGAAACAATGCCCGCAAGTGGAAATATTGTCAGCACCACCTTAAAAATATTCACTTTAGCAGAACTCAAGGCTTCCACCAGAAATTTCAGGCCTGATACGGTGCTAGGGGAGGGAGGCTTCGGTAGAGTCTTCAAGGGTTGGGTCGATGAGAAAACCTATGCTCCCTCAAAGGTCGGCGTTGGTATGGCTGTCGCCGTCAAGAAATCAAATCCAGATAGCTCTCAAGGCTTGAAGGAATGGCAGGTATACTTTTGTTTTCTACAGCCATAAGGCTAAGGCAAATTATTAAATTCATAGCATCTCGGGAATGTTTCAAAAGTTTTCATTATGATAGAAGAAGTCATAATTAAAATTTTCAATTTAACTTTGACAGTATAATCACCGGCCAGGAGAAAGGGTTAAAAGTGTATGTTTTGCCCTTTCAACTTTACGGCGTCGTATTAGGCTATTCTGCTGATTCTTCTTACCTTCACATGCGGCAGAGTTTGGAAATAAAATTTATAAACTGCTCTCTCTCCTTTTTCTTTCAATGTGATCTAACCAATAAAACCATGCATATTCCTAGAATCAACTAATCAAGTTGTCTTATGAGCCAAGGGAGAACTATTGTTTTCATTAATTAGTGGTGATATAGTAGTATTTCTTGATGTTAATTTCTGAAAGCTCATGACGCCAAGGCTGATATAATTAAAGATATTGCATTTGATACGTATAGAAAGGATTTTCAACAGTCATCATTTTGGTTTGCATGCATGTATGATACTATATATATATACTGGAGTAGTAACTAACAAATATATGAATCGACACTGAAAGTTGCTTTTGTGAGCTCTCAGGCAGAGGTTAAATTCTTGGGCAAGTTCTGCCATCCGAATCTCGTAAAGCTCTTGGGATACTGTTGGGAGGAGAACCAGTTCCTCCTTGTCTATGAATACGTGCAAAAGGGGAGCTTGGAAAACCACCTTTTCAGAAGTAAAGGAGTTAACAAATCAAGTAGCAAACTAATTTTTAGCAGACATTTTCTTGCTTATATTCTTTATATCTTAATTTGAGAGCTGAGAGAAACTTAAGAGGTCTTATCAAGTCAATGCCATCTATATCATTGTTGCAGCAGGAGGAGCAGAACCTCTTTCATGGGAAACGCGGCTTAAAATAGCCATCGGAGCTGCCCAAGGTTTGTCTTTTTTGCATACATCAGAGAAGAGTGTAATCTACCGGGACTTTAAAGCCTCCAACATTTTGCTGGATGCGGTAAAAGCGCCTCTCTTTCTCTCTATTTTTTATTGCTTCGGCTTTCAGAGAGTAATGGCTATCTTCCAATTTCGTTTTCCAGGCCTACAATGCCAAACTTTCTGACTTCGGGTTAGCAAAGTTGGGCCCAATAAATGGCAACTCGCATGTCACCACACAGGTTATGGGCACTTACGGTTACGCTGCTCCTGAGTATGTCGCCACAGGTAATTACTAATTACCAATCATTCTGCTACATTTATATTCGTTTCCAACTCCCGAATCCCAACCCTACCATGTCAATTCGCACTAGTACAATCTCTCCCTTCAGCAAATGGCCCTTTTGAAGATACTAAGACAAAGATGGTTCAAACTTGTAGCCTCGGCTCGATCGAGATTTAGTGGAATACACGAATTATCCAATGTATTACTACTAGTAAGTAGTTGAAAGTATCTGAGTGGGTTCAATTAACCTATTTTAGATTTCCCTCTGAAACAAATTTGTAGGTCATTTGTATGTGAAAAGTGACGTATATGGTTTCGGAGTTGTGCTGTTGGAGTTGTTAACGGGCCTAAGGGCCCTGGATACAAATCGTCCCAGCGGCGAGCACAATTTGGTGGAATGGGCCAAACATTCGCTGAATGAGAAGAGAAAGCTGCGGAAAATAATGGACCCAAGGCTAGAAGAACAATACCCTCTCAAAGCTGCATTGCAAGCCGGTGAGCTTATTTTAAAGTGTCTGGAATCTGATCCCAAAAGCCGTCCATCCATGGAAGAGGTGTTGGAGACGTTAGGAGAGATCGGTGCCATCAATGAAAAATCCATAGACAGTAAAGCTGCCACATTGCAACGAAAGGCTAAGCGCCAAGAGGATTTGAACAATCATCGGCATCCACTTCACTTTAGAAACGGTGGTTCTGACACTGGGAAACGAAATAACCAACGCTCCTCCACAGCTAGGTCACATCGATGATACATGTGACATACTGTTATTATTCCTGCTCCTGCAAGCTTAATTTCGTAAAATTTTCCCACTATTTCTTCACTCTTTCTGGACTCATAGGCAGCTAAGAAACTTGTAATTTACATAAAAAGTGTTACGCGAGGCCTAGTTTTATGCCGAAATCAAGAGCATGGATGGTTGTATCCCACCCAACCGTCAACATTGAAAAACTTTTTAAGTTGAGTTTCTCGTGGAATCAAAACGGCAGGCCATTTGCCATCCAAGTCAAAACTTATAGACAACTATTGACCACCTAATGCCCTGGCTTATCCAATGCTTACTACAATCTTTCCTCTTCTCCCGTCTGTCCGTATTTTTTATTTTTTTATTTTATCTAGTTACGGGAAACTTGGCTATTTTCTGGATACAATTATCTTTAAGTACTACTACTAGAAAAGATAATCCGTCAATGAAAAAGCAAGTGTTCGTGAATTATTAAAATGGTATGTGATATTTGAGTTCATTTAAAATTTGCAGACAATGGATTGCTTTACCCCACCAACCTCTACCCTCATAGATATGCAAAATAATGTCGCTTCAAGAATTTAAGGCCGTGTCGCCCTGAGTTTGATGCTTCCAAGTTCCATGGTTCCACCACATAACATTTTTTAAAAATTTTCAATGATTTTAGAGAATAAAGCACACAACTATTAGACAACATGAAGCACAAAATAAGCAAGTTAAGTTAGTCGACCTTCAATTTGGGA
Source organism: Firmiana major (assembly GCA_033439115.1). Taxonomy (NCBI): domain Eukaryota; kingdom Viridiplantae; phylum Streptophyta; class Magnoliopsida; order Malvales; family Malvaceae; genus Firmiana; species Firmiana major. Next base: position 157,463 of record CM065907.1, on the reverse strand, counting down.
GTGCCAATCTGTTCAGATAAGACTTGACGATTTGAATCCTAATCTGATTCATCAGTTTGATTCTTTTCACATTCTTTGTTCCTGTAAGAACACAGAGAGCTATTTCAATTGGCCAAAATGTCTACAAATAATTGTGTAGTGCCCCATGGCTGTTGACTTTATTTTAGCCGTTGTCAATTACTGTAATCAATGAATTGTTGCTGGATTGGCATATCGATGAGAGGATGTAAAGAAACGAAAATGTTGTCACTTCTATTATCAGTATACTAGTTTTGTATAGTATTAAAGGATTGTTAAGTTTAATGCCGATGCTCAATCAAGCAGGTGAAAACTTGAAAGTGTCAAAATAGATTATACAAAGTGATTTCAAACCCAATTATGATTAAAAGAGGCTAATCACGGTTTAGGAATATGATTCCACATGCTGCACGCTGCGTCCAGTCTCAACTGCTGACCCCAACTTTTCAGAAGAATGCTTTTAGACTTGATCTGATGCCTATGGGCTACGGAGTTTGAAAGATGTTGATGATCATCTTCATAGTGGGCTGGTTTGATGTGGCCCCATTGCTGGCTCAATACTGGAAGCACTGGGCGGCGCATTTCATATTAATCATGATAATATCATGAGGAATTGATGGCCTGACATTTATATTTAGAATGTAAGATTTTTTCCCCTGATTTTATCTGTAGCTTTCACCCCTCTGCTGCTGAGCACTTGAATATATAGTGTGCCATGTTACATAGGCATGGCAATTTGTTCACCACTCTCAGCAGGGAAGGGAAACTTTGATTGGTGTTTTGATTGGGTTCAGACTTCTAGATGGCTTCTTCAGGGAATCTTGAAATTATTCCTAATTGAAGCCTCGAAGCTGTAGCTCAGAAGAGAAGTATGCTTCCTTTAAAACAGAAACTTCTCTTTCCTTTGATCGTGTTGGGAGAGTGATTAGTGTTTTTCTAACATTTTATATCACCTCTTGTTTGTTTTTGCATATTTAAATAGAATCACTGATCATTCTAAGTTTATTTTTTCAACCGCAATAATCTTTGATGAAATGAATGGCATCTTTATCAGACAATGCAGTCAAATGAATAATCATAATCCATCTTCAAATGAGTTTTTTTTTTTTTAACGGCATTAAAATGATGAAAGCACGTAAGTTATTTTCAGCTTTTTGGGATTGAACAGAAACAATCTTCCGTAAGGAGGCTTTGGACATTCAAGATCAAGATATGAATTAATAGCTTTGAGCCCCTGCCACTTTGTACTACTGACATGGGTATTATTAGGATGAAAAGCTTTGGAGAAGATCCCAGTTGTTGGATCTCTAGAAACTGCATTATGCAGAGTTCTGGAGAAAACAAACACAAAATCTACTCTGAACTCCCACATCACAGCATCGCTAGCTAGCCTGCTAAAGCTTAAACAAACCCACAATTATTAGGTCGGCTTAGACTAGGCCCTCCCTTTGCACTCTTTCTCGTAGCACGCTTTACCGATCCATCCAGATGCCTGTGCTTAATTTTATCGGTTGACAGATATAACATAATATGACGAATTTGCTCAGAGTTTTGAACTTTTGATATAATTAATTGTATATATACAAGTAAAAATTGTAAAAGCAATTTGACCTGTTTGATTAATATAAACTGACTACTGTACTGTTAATTATAGTAGACATGTCTTTCTAATTATTTTATTATTATATCCTTGCAAATCAACTCGAATGTAATCATCGACAATTGGACAATGAATAAGCGATATTCATTGTCAAAATCACGGGGGAACTTTTTTCTAGGCGTGTTTCTGCTTTCAGCGTTACTAAAAGGGGAACTGATGATCAAGTGGGCTGAAATCTTGAAAACCAAGGAAGGCTGCTCCCGCACTCGAGAGCCTGCTGCTCCTCCTGAATCCCCTGATTCATAACATCTAACCGCGATGGACGGGGCGCTATTTCCATTCCAGCTGAGACTTTGACCTACCCTGGGCCCCCGTCAATGGAGATTAATGGACCACATCTTGTCACCAAAAACATGGACTAGTGAAATAATAAAGACTTATGCATTGAATTTAGCCATTTTTGTGTAACTATAAATTAAGAATCCAAATTTCAGATGGATGAAACATTATTGGAAAGTAAGTACGCTCACTGTTAGGATGTGTCACAAATATGTAATAGTAGTAAGTTCTTCAGGCAAACGCAAAGCAAATATGATCATTATTGCATGCAAAATCAGGTAGTTTACCAACAATAGTTATCTACATTTGCATTTGCATTCTAATTAAATTATTGCATCATAATATTACCCAATGTCACTTCGTCATTGACAGCAAAGAAAATTCACATTATGTCACAAGATTTTTTCACAACCTATTTTCTCTAAACTCTTTAGCTATTGAATACGGCATGCGAAAAAAGATGAATAAATTAAAAATAGATAAGAGTGACGCCTTGAAAGTTAATAAATCATTTATTAAGCAAAAAAACAGTAATTATAATAAAATTCCTTTAAATTAATCATTTTGAAATTTACCACTCAATATTAATTTAGAGGGTTTATATTGTGTTATTCTATCTTATAATTGTATTTGTTTAATTTCCACATGCATTCAACTCATTCAATATCTCTATAACTTTTATTTTTTTTTATTTCTATTTTGGTTGATAAACACCTTAAAAGTTTGCTTGCAAATATAATTTATGTAATATATTTATTATTTTTCTAATTGTTAAAAAACTCGCAAATATATTTACATTTTGCAAATTAATATCTTCAAATATTTTTTTAATTTTTTAATATTATGTAATATATTTTGTATTTTTAACAAATTATTAATTTATATAAGAGTCAGAACAAATTTTACTTAAATTTCAAAATCGAAATTATTAATTATTACTTTTGAGGGACTTACTAAGCTTTTTGTGGAAGTCCTTCTCAAAGGAAGGATAATGATGGCTGAGTCCAGTTTGGCGCACCAGTTGATATCAATGTGGTACGAGCAGTAGTGAAAAATTAAAATAAAACAAATTTTTTTGTGAAATTACTTTTTAATCTTTAATTTTAGTTTTTTTAAAAAATTATTTTATTAAAAAAATATATCTCCAATGATCATTTTTCCTTCTCAAATTCACTGAAGTCAATCTTATCGCCAATCCTTACTAGCTCTAAGTTGATCCTACCATAGTCTTTAGCTCCTACTACACATAAGGAAGAAAAGAAACATATGGTCGAAGCAAAGATACAGTGCTTCAGCATAGTATCAGATCACAAACAATAAAAGGTTTGAGGAGATCAACAATGAGGTGAAGGTTGTGGGTTTTAAGTGCTTACTAACTCGAAAGAGTTTTTGGGAAGAAAATTATTTCTCTATCTTTCCTCTTTTCCTTGGCTCTTTTTAATTTATACGTGCTGTCATTAAGGAACAAATGAAATATCTCTTGTCTTGACAATATTCAATTTTATTAACATACAGGTGACAAATAGCACGTTGTGTATCAAGAATTGTCTGGTTTGCTAGCTATAAGGGAGTTAAACTTCTTTTGACAACTTGAACTAAAATTCTTGTTTTTGACCTCAAGTGTGACATAGGTTTAACACTTATGAGAAAAAAATTTATTGATTTTATCTGTTGGTCAATTTCAAAACGATAATTTTAAAAAAATTAAATTAGAGGGTTCTACTATAAGTAAACTGTAATTTCAATGTCTAATTCTTGTCAAATTCACGCAAAATTTTTGAGCTATAGGTTGCATGCAAGTGCAGGATCACACCTGAAGATGTAAATAAGTATCCTATAAACAAGTTTCGACATTATCCAACCTAATTAAGTGAAGTTATAATAGTTAATAATTGGATTCAGGTAGAAGATCGGGTAATGATCTTAAAGTATCCTACTATCTTAACTCGATTATAAATAATAAATTTTAAATATTATTATGCATATTTTTATTTATAAATTATTTATTATTAATATAATGCTTTATTAAATTAATTCATTAAGTAATTTAATTATGATTTTTAACATTAATTTAATTTTATTAATTTATTTTTTTATTAATAATATATATTATAATTGATTTTAAATTTGAAATCAATTATAATTTAATAAACAAATTCGAATTATTAATAAATATTTTTTATATTATTATATAAATAAAATTTAAATAATAAAAATTAAAATATTTAAATAATTAATCGATTTCGAGTAAGTTATTAACATGTCTGTTCCGTTTGCATCTTAATCAATAATCATCCCTCGTCGGCACTCCTAGGCAATGCTCATACACAACAGAACTGACGATCCACATGGGAATTGGGAAAGGCCAAAATAAAATAAAAAAGAATTAAGTACACGAATCCACCTGGCAATTAGCGCTTTCTGAATTTCCTTGTTTAAAAAAGCATACTATTAATTCTTGAGGAATCTGCTTTTAGCGGGTGTGGAAGAGTTCTGATCAGGGGTACACTACTATTATTTTGATCGAGGGAGTGAGGGGGTTGAGGACTAATTAGGAGTCCTTCCTCTCCCCGTGTCCATGTGGCGTGTGGGTAATTTGCATGATCGAGGCGTGTCGCCGAGGGTTATGATTACGTCAGATGAGTAGCAATGATTACGGAGAATGGGCCATCAAAAGTTGCCCCTTGTGCGTTGGTGTTTGTTTCCATCGCTAACCCAGTCGCTCCCTGGTTAACTGTTGTGAGGACTTGCCGGGGCTCTGGCCCCACGTCTAGAATCTCTTACTCGATGACTCTTGAGGCCCCCCCACCGTCGCACTCACCATCATTAGTCCCACTCCCCATCTCCCAACTGCTCATTATCCGTCAACTTTGACTCCTGCTACTGTACTAGTATCAACATGCAGATATGCAAGTAAAAGCCTTCTGTAACCAAAAAAAAAAAAAAAAGGGCCTTCTTTCACTAAATTGCCCACCATCACCAGCAGGCAGTGTTTTTTTTTTTAGGTATACATTAATACAAATATAATAATGATGCAGGGACTAATTTGACTGAAGAGTAAAAACTTCTGTAGACTGCCATCAACCACAGCACCTAGCAATGCCCCGTGTCAGTTATTTAATTTTGTACATTAAATGAGATAATTTATGACTGCGAAATTGTCAATGACAATCGGTGGCAGTTACCCGTTTTTTCCCCTATTTTCCTATAAGTAATTAATTAATTAATGGGGAACTCTAACTGTTACTAATTTACTAAAATGCCCACCATCATCCATTAAGTGGTTCTTAAGTTGCTAATTAATGTGGAATTTGATAAATTTAATTGCGTATACATAAGTAAACTTTTGTTGAGTTGGATAATCGGGTTATGTTCATCTACAAATTAGAGATGAAGGCAGGCATACTGTACCACATGTCAGCCTGGTGAAAAGATAGAGACTCCTTTTTCCTTCGAAATTAACTTACGGGGGAGGCAAGTGTCTGAATTAGTCAACTATGACCTTCGAGCATATTATAAATATAGGAAAAGGACTGAGTTTGACTATATTCGAGATTAATAAATGGATATATATGGCATGATGGAAATAAAAAATAAAAATCAGAGACAACAAATCGTGGGGTTTGGGTGTTTCTATAATTCGCTTGCTATCTCCATCGTTCCTCTCGAATTAGATGAAGCAATTAATTGTTGCGTGTAAGCCATCAATGATGCTCATTAAATTATATGATTTTTAAATCCAATTGACATTTTTAACCTAGGGTGTGTCTATATATACATATATATACACACAACAACTAATAACCTTATATTATTATAATGAAATTCAAATGATCATTTAGGAGTGAAGACATCACGTGATTAAATTTTTTTTCACTTTTTTTTTCTTCTTACATACACTTAATTTTAAGTATGATTACTGATTCTATTATTAAAATTCAATTCTAAGATGTGAGATTTAGGTATTGTATCAGTGTATTTACCACATCATTATCTAAATGTGACACCTTCTACCATTATCTTCAATTTTAAATCATTAACAAATTTAATTTGTTAGGAATTAATTATTTATTTTTAATCTTTCATTAATAACGTGCACTATAGCATGGAATGTATAGAACTCCGATCATTTATTATTATTATTATTATCATTATCCCCAAACACCAATCACTCATTCACTTGTTGCAATTCTAAGAGAACCACCTTGATTTTTGTAAACACTCTCATCCAAACATTAGAGCCTTTTCTCATGGGTGGGATCTAAGAAAGGTTTTGAATTAAGAAACTCATATCTAAACTATTCTGTATTTTGTCTTCTTTATTTATTCATATGGAAATATAATATATTGCGAAAACAAGGGAAGAAATAAATTTGTTTGGTCTAATTCTTTCAATTTAAATGAAACTAAAAATATAAAATTGAATGATGTTTGGTCCTTTTCACTCCACAACCTACGCTACATTTACACTAAAATTGAAGCTCATCGTCTTCCATGTGCTTCCAAACAGCAACCGTTTTCTTATCAGTGGAACCTCGCCAGGGGGTCAGCCAGTTCTCACTTACAATAACTCTATGGCGGCATTTTCCTCGGGGCACTGCCCGGCCCGGTTAGCCTCATCTACCATATTAAATCAATCCCCATCATTATTAATTATAATCATACCCCATGAGTTACCAATAACACCCTCCTCCACCAATTGGAAAATGAAATTTAATTATTTTTGAAATGGTCCAATGCACTTTTAATTTCTCACAAAAATATATATAAACTTTTAATAATTTTTTTAAAAAATTAATCAATTTATAATTTTTTATTTTATTTTAAATAAAATTTAAATATATTAAAATAATAAAATTAAATACAAATTTAATAAATAATAATAATTATTATCATTTGAACATGTCATATGACAACTAATTTTGATAGTTTTACAAATTATCATATATGTTATATAAATAAATATTAGTGTAATTTAATAAAATTAAACTTGATTATCTAATTTTATAAGATCAAAAATTTATAAATTAATTTCTTTTTTATAATAAGACTTTCAAAACTTATATTCTTTTTAAAATAAATGTATAATTGCCTATTACTTTTAATTAAATTAAGCACCGGGCAATGGCAATTAGGCAAATTCTCTCAAGCACGAAGAAGCCAACCGAAAAGTGAGGGTGTTCTCGTAAATACGACGTGTGCGTCTCCTCCCAAGTGGTCTCTGGATTTAGTTGCCTAGTTCTTTTGTTATGCAAGCAATTTAATTGCGCTCTTGGAAAGCGTAAAGTGAGCATTGTGTCATTTGTCAACAGGAAATGAACTCACTGCTCAGTTACTATAAGTAGAATTTTCCATTTGACTCCCCCACTCACTACATACAAAGCGCAACGGCCTCAGCCTTTATATATTCCGCTTTCCTTTCTCGAGCCTGCAAAGCTACTGCAGAATAGAAATGGACTTGTTTTGCCGAAGAGCGGGGCTTCCTTTGGGATTTCTTTTATCCATTTCTTTGTTTCAGGCAAGCGGCTCCGTCGCTTTCGTCCTTCTGCTTCCCCTGCTGATTTTACATTGCTTTTTCTGTTTACTTCTTACCTCTTTAGGCGTTTAGTTTATCTTTTCATTTTGATATGTCACTCTCTTCCTTATTTCGACGCTTGAATTCTGTGACAGATGAAAGAAAACAAATCCTGGATTTCATTGTTTGGTAAAAAAAAAACTTGGCATGCTTCACTCGACCAAGTTTTTTGGATTTTTTTTTAATCGTAATCTTTCTTTCATAAGAAGAGAGAAAAAAAAAAACAAAATAAAGCACAATTAATGAGTTTATTTTACTTGTTCCAAGCCAGTGAAGTCCTCAGCGTCATCTTTTCAGTCAGGCATTTCATTTGAGCTAAAGTTGTAAGAATTAAGAAAAAAGAAAAGATTTCATTAGTTCTTGTTAATTTCAGCTGAATTTGCAGATTTCTGTGTATGCAGGTTTTATTTATTGTACCAGCGGTGATTGCACAGACGACTAATGATGAACTAAGGTAATACTTTTCTTGTTGCTTATCTGCTTACTATAAAATACAAATACAATAAATTTCATACAACTCAAATTTATTGTTCTATGTGTCATTTCACGCAAATCGGGTTTGTTTCTAGAATTTAATACTATGAATTCTTACCTTTTTTTTTTTTTATCTCGTGGAGATTAATAGCACAAAAATTCGTGGTTGAATTTCGTGTTTCTCACTACCTTAACGTCTAATGACAATTTTTAATTTTCTTTCTTTTGTTTAAAATATTAGTAATTTATTTATTTTTCTTGGATTTGTGTTTTTTATGTTTAGGGAGAGACATTCTGAAGGATATTGTGCAATGTATGACATTTGCGGAAATCGAAGTGATGGAAAAGTATTGAACTGTCCTTATGGTTCTCCAGCTGTAAAGGTAAGATTACTTGTAACCGTTTCACATAAATTTTGTACTAATTATGGTTAATAGTAATTATGTCAAGTTCTGACTGTCACATGCTCTTTTGATATAAACTATATTTCTGGAAGTTAGTTTGCAAGAGCCAATTTGCACCATTTCCTCGATATTTTTTGTTTAATTTTAAACAACTTTGAAAAAAAAAATCTTTTATAAATTATAACTGTAATTATCTGACGTTTACATCTTATTATGCTTCTCAGCCAGATGAGTTACTTTCATCAAAGATTCAAAGTTTGTGCCCGACAATAACGGGAAATATTTGTTGTACAGAAGCTCAATTTGACACGCTACGGACGCAAGTCCAGCAAGTAAGTTTTGTTGCTGAACTCTACTATTGGTATCCTGACTTGCATTATGAGGCATTTATTGTGTTAGGATTAGGTTGAATGATTACTGCTCTGATTATGCTAGGTTTGTCGTTCGATGTCATTAGATTATTACTTGGCTTGATTACCTTTTTTCTTTGTATCTCATAATTGACTTTACGACTGTATATGCCGTTTTTGTTTGATCAGAATTATGAAATTGTTACCTACCTAGGAATAACTATAGTAAACAATGGACTCTGTTGTCTTATACTTATGTCAATGTCTTGCTGTGAATCTTTCTTAGAAATCTTTTATCTTTTCGTCCTTGTTCTCTTGTATGTTATGAGCCAAATAATCACTTTTTTCTGATCTCATTTGAAAAGCAAGGGCTTTTTCTGTTGGCTCGGATCAATTGGAGGTAGTTAATTGCTGTTCCTTCTTAATTTTACCTTTTCCTGATATGGTTTATTTCAATGTTGACAACCTTGCAGGCGATTCCTTTCCTTGTAGGCTGTCCAGCATGCTTGAGAAACTTTTTGAATCTGTTCTGTGAGCTTTCCTGCTCTCCAAACCAAAGTTTGTTCATCAATGTGACTTCTCTATCCAAGGTCAGGAATCCCACTAACCCTCTATGACCATGTTCTAAGAGAACTTGATATCTTCTCATATGATTGTATTTGTGTCTGCCTTCTAAAAACTTGGCAATGCTATTGATAAATATTTGGGAATGAAAATCTATCTTTGCGTTTCTCTCCTTCATTTTGATTTGCAAGAACAAATTTATACTTTTAAAATTCCAGAGTTGATCTACAACATCAGGTTAGGATATAGCCTTGGGTTTATGATAGTCTTTCATGCATTGGCATTTATATGCGTGCAATACATTACCTTGTATTTTGGAACTAGCTCTGTCATTCTATTGTCATTTCAAATAATATTGTGATAGATGTGAATATGAAGTCACTACTATCATGACACAATATCTTATGCATGTTCATTTAAATAGGTGGTAATGCACTTCTTATAGGGGACATGGTTATTTATGTCAAAGATATCTTAATTCTCTTTGCAGGTCAAAAACAACTTGACAGTGGATGGAATTGACTTTTACATAACTGATGCATTTGGTGAGGGGATGTATGAATCTTGCAAGGATGTCAAGTTTGGTACCATGAATACTCGTGCTCTGGAATTTATTGGTTCTGGTGCTAAAAATTTTAAAGGTGAATTGATAGTTCTAGTTTGTACTAAAAGATTTTTGTATGTATGTCTCAAACTCAATGTCTGCCTGGTTGGTTCTGGCAGAGTGGTTTGCTTTTATTGGTCGGCGAGCAGGGTTTAACTTGCCAGGTTCACCATATGCCATTCAATTCCAGCCAACTGCTCCTGAATCATCTGGGATGAAACCTATGAATGTATCTACTTATTCATGCGGAGATGTTTCTCTGGGCTGTTCTTGTGGTGATTGCCCTTCATCTCCTGTCTGCTCCAATAAAGTTGCACCTCCTTCCCATAAAGGGGCTGCATGTTCAGTTCGAATTGGGTCTCTCAAGGTAAGGGTCGGTTTAGCATTATTTCAGTTTTCAGTGTTCTACCAGATGCAAATTCATTAAGACACCTGAAAGTGTTGTTGGTTTCCTAATTTGAGTTGCAATACAGATTTTGCTAATTTAGTTTCAATGTTGAAAATCTGCAGGCCAAATGTGTTGACTTATCTTTAGCAATCCTCTATATTGTTTTGATTTCTCTGTTTTTTGGATGGGGCTTGTTTCATCGGACAAGAAAAAGGAGCAGGTCTTTTCGAATGAAGCCATTTTTGAGTACAGCAGACAGTGGTGAATCTCATTCTATTAATAGGCAAAAAGCTGAGAACCTCCCTATGCAGGTGTTTTTTTATTTTTTTTTCCTTTCTTTTTTTTTACTCTCTGTGATGATCTTCATCTTCTTGAATCTCATTCTTATTCCACAATCTTTCTTTCAATTTGTTTATGTTTTCTTTTGTGCTTCATGTTTTGTATCAGAGGCTAGAAGATGCTAATCAAAGTAGCACTGGGGTTCAACTTTCTATTGTGCAAGGATATATGTCAAACTTTTACAGGTTAACCGTCCATGTATTTAAGGTTTACATCATTTGAGCACAAAAGGCTGCAATTTTGTTCTAACATACCTATTTTCAGGAAATATGGAATATGGGTTGCTAGAAATCCGACCCTTGTATTGAGCTTGTCAGTGGGAATGATTCTTCTGCTTTGCTTGGGTCTAATTCGTTTCAAGGTGGAAACACGACCAGAGAAGGTATTATTTGGCTGCTACATGGCTAGATGTATCTTTATATAAATTGAACCTCTCTATAGTTGTCCATTGCTTTGCTCATTGTTGTAACCATAAATAACTATGATTGATAATTTCTGTTTCCATACAAGGAGGCTTGTAATCATGGTAAATTTGGTATAAATTTCATCCTCAGAATTTATTACTTTGTAGTTTCAAATTTTATAAATGAAACATCCAAGTTTCAATGTTTATCCACCTCTATCATGTAATCATCTCAGGTGAAGTTCACTTACATGAAATAATAGTTAAATGATTTCTTTTATGACGTTTAGACGCATTTTCCAGCTACATATAGGTCTTGATTCCTGAGAGGGTGAGACTCTAGTGTGTTTGCTTTGTTTTCGTGCTTCCATCCCATGGTCTATACTGTTGTCCCTAATGAGGCTGGGCTCCTATTTTTACTTTCTGAATTTTTGATAGTTCCTGTTCAATGTACAAGCACTGCGTGCTGCATATGTTTTGATTGGACATTTAAAATACGAATCATGTACCATACTTAATGTTATCAAAGACAACAACAAGGCTTTGCTGGCCGCCCGCGTTATGAGAATGTTCATAATTGTCTGTCAAGGATTTTAAGATCAGAGATTACCTTGATTTAGTTCTGATTACATTCTCCTTTTGATGCATTTTTCTTTATCTAAATATCTATTATCAATACAATGTCAGCTATGGGTTGGACCTGGAAGCAAAGCTGCAGAAGAGAAACGGTTTTTTGACAGTCACCTAGCTCCATTTTACAGAATTGAGCAGGTTTTTCCCCGTGTATTCTATTTTTCCCTTGTTTGTCGGTTTAAATGGTTCCCTTGTTGATAGCTGGTAATAGGGAGAATGAGATAGAATGACTCTTTGGTCCATGTCTGCTTTGTAAACTTTTCTTGTTATATGGCATACCATTTTGCAACATCAAATTATTTATTTTTGTTCTTTTACATTTTTTTTTGGAGTAAAATGTGCCTGCCAAATTTATTTGGGAGTATATTCTTGTTTCCTTAGGGTTCTACCGTCAGTCAAGACCCAAGAGCATGATTTCTATATTTAATAGCATTTATTTCTCATTCATTATCTTTTCCCCCCTTTATTTTATTTTATTTTTTATTTTATTCAAATCAACTTCTTCTATATAACTCTCTTCCTCATAGTTTTCTCGCCTTTTTTTTTTATCCTCAAGTCTAGAATTCAAGAATGAGATATTATGTAAGAACCGGTGGTTTTAATTAGTCTCCACTAGATTGAGCACAAATTTGGTTTTGTAATTGCACGTGTACTATTATATTACTTTGGAATTACTAATGTTACCTATGTTTTTCAGCTAATATTAGCAACAATTCCAGATGCCTTGAATGATAAATCACCCAGCATTGTGACAGAGGAAAACATTAAGTTATTATTTGAAATTCAAAAGAAGGTATTAATTCTACTTTGTTTTATCAGGTCTTATTAACATATATTATACACAATGCAATCTGATTTATAATTTGTATTCTTATAGTGCCTTCTCGTTGAAAGGTCTTACTTAAAAAATTTTAGTTTATGTAACAGATTGATGGAATCCAGGCAAATTATTCTGGCTCAATGATATCTTTGACTGATATTTGCATGAAACCAATGGGGCAGGATTGTGCCACACAAAGTGTTATACAGGTAGCATGGTTTGCTGGTGTCTGCAATTGACTGAAGCATATAGATTTCCAATAGAAATGTAAAAGTGTGAAAGTGGAACTGTGAATTGCTTATCTTCATGGATCTTGAAATCTTAAAAAAAAAAAAAAAAAACTATGTGCCTCATATTTCTTCACATGAACAATGAGTTGCTTTTTTATGTGCATATTTTGTATTAATTTTTTTTTATGTGAATATCTTAATGGTTTGTTACTATCATTATAGTCCATGTTTCTTTTGTACTTACATACATGCAACTCGAACTTAGCCTGGTTTTCTGGTCTTCCATGTTTCCACCTTCTGCATGTGCTTTGACACTCTTGCTGTACTTTAGACATCCCTCTGTCATAGATAATTATATCTTTTAATTTTGTTCTGTTTTGTATTTAACGACTATAAGTAACTCATAATTGAATGGCTAGAGCGCCTTACAAATTCTTTCCTCTCTGATCCTTTTTTTTTCTTTTTAAATTTATTATGTTTCTCTTGATAGTATTTTAAAATGGATACAAGCTATGGCGCTGATGATCGACTGGAACATGTAAAGTATTGTTTTCAGGTAAATCCGCACACCCCTTTATTCATGTGGTTTCAAAGGTAATTGCTTTCTTTAGATTTCTACTTTATTGACCAGCCTTTGTTATAAGCATGTTTCAGTTATAGATATTGACAATAAGAATTTAAATATTGCTTCTTCTCTGTTTTCTCTCACATTTATTTTTCTCTTTTTGTCACCTGAATTAACCTTTTATTGTTTTCATGCTATGGATTCTCTCAGCATTATACATCTGCAGATTCATGTTTGAGTGCTTTTAAAGCCCCATTAGATCCAAGTACTGTATTAGGAGGTTTCTCAGGGAGCAATTATACTGAGGTAATTTTACTTTTCTGAGCTGCAAATGCAGTCAGATCATGAGATGTAGTAACCTAAAATGATCTTACCATACAGGCTTCTGCATTTATAGTAACTTATCCAGTAAACAATGCTCTTGATAAAGAAGGGAATGAAACTCAAAAGGCAGTGGCTTGGGAGAAGGCCTTTATTCAATTAGCAAAGGTTTGGTACTTGTAGTTGCATCATATCAATAATTGTTTACTGTCTTGTGATTGTCCTTGTCTTGGCATCCTACACAAGGGAGTTTCACATGCAATGCTATGCTATGGAACAGGATGAATTGATGCCTATGGTTCAATCTAAAAATTTGACATTTTCTTTTTCATCGGAAAGCTCCATTGAGGAAGAGTTGAAAAGAGAAAGCACTGCAGATGCCATAACCATATTGGTAGGTGTTTTTCTTTATTACGGTGTGAACTGCGTCCTGTATAGAGAAGCCTAACCTTTGTGATTATTGAAATTTCTATGAAGCCTACCATCTAGTTTTTTTTTTTTAAATATATTATCCTTTCAAATGGGAAACTTTTTATTTTCACTGGAGCTTACTTGCACTGCTTTCTTGTGTCTTCTGCCTTTCTTAATTGCAGATAAGCTATCTCGTGATGTTTGCTTACATATCTCTGACTTTGGGTGATACACCTCGATTATCTTCCTTTTATATTTCATCTAAGGTATCTCATTCATGCTTCTTCTTTACAGCAACTACATCCTATTTTGTTATTTTTATTATTACCTTCTTCTGTTCTCTTTTGGGTGTGTGTTCTTGGGCCCTTACCTAGTAGCTTAAGTTTTTCTGTTGCGGAGCTCTAGACATTGATAATGAAACTTATGTGATCAAATGGCCCATAGTTCTAATCCTGACTGTTTCTATGCAGTTAAATTTTAAAAATTTCAGTATGAGGTATGTGATTGGCTTGTGCTTTGTCCACGCTGTGGGCTTGTACCTGATAGGGTGTTCTTGTGAATAAAACTATTCTTGGACTCTCACATAACAGCTATTTGGACTGCCATAGTTGGGTTAGGAAGATGAGATTGCCCTGCTAGGGGTTGGATGAATGTCTGAAACATTTCTGTTACTTATCTTCATTGTTTCTTTATTGTATGATTGATTGAATTCCAGGTATTGCTTGGCCTTTCTGGCGTTCTGCTTGTCATGCTCTCAGTTCTTGGATCAGTAGGCTTTTTCAGTGCTATCGGAGTAAAATCTACCCTAATCATAATGGAAGTTATTCCTTTTCTTGTTCTTGCAGTAAGCTCCCTTCTTTTGCATTTTTTTCGGATATCATGTGGTTTTTTTTTTGGTAATCTTACAACTATAATGTTCTCCTATTGGATGATGTTTTACAGTACAATTACATTAAGAATTTCTGTCTGCTAAGTTCCATCTATCCTATGTCAAGTTCTGTTGTGGCTCACTATTCTGATCTCCTTTTCTTGTAACAGGTTGGGGTGGATAATATGTGCATATTGGTGCATGCTGTTAAGCGGCAATCTTTGGACTTACCTCTAGAAGGAAGGATCAGCAATGCACTTGTGGAAGTTGGACCGTCCATAACCCTTGCTAGTCTATCTGAGGTTTTAGCATTTGCGGTTGGAAGTTTCATTCCTATGCCAGCCTGCCGAGTATTCTCCATGTTTGCAGGTCTATCTGTCTTTCCATTTTATTTTGTTATACGTAGAAAAATGAATTTTCTTTTATCTCACTTCTGTCATTCACCTCACATCCATGCATTCTATTGCAGCACTGGCTGTTCTGTTGGACTTCCTTCTGCAGGTCACTGCTTTTGTTTCTTTGATAGTGTTTGACTTTTTGCGAGCTGAGAGTAGAAGAGTTGATTGTTTTCCATGCATAAAAGTAGCTTCGGCATGTGCTGGATCTGAGAAAGGTATAATCAATGGAGTTTAACGATTGATGAATCATGTAAAATAATTTTTTGGATGCATTATCTTGATTATTTGTGCAGATTTTGAAATAGAACTAATTTTCATAGTCATTAATACTTTGAATCCTTTCTTTCATTTATTCGTTAAGCTTTCATGAAGTCCAACTAAAAGAATTTCTTATGAAAGTTTAGGCATTGGTGGGAGAAAACCTGGGCTACTGTCTCGATATATGAAGGTAATCATTTTTACTTTATTTAGAACTTAAGTAATTTGTATTTGCTAACTGTTAACAAGGTGATTTATACTGTTTTTAAAAATGTTTTTCATGTGTTTTGCTTATTAGTTGTGTTTTTCCTTCACTTTTAGGAGGTGCATGCACCCATTCTCAATCTTTGGGGAGTGAAACTCATAGTCATTTCAGCTTTTGTTGCTTTTGCATTGGCTAGCATTGTAAGTTGCTTTAGCATTGTTTAGTTGATCTGTTTGATCCCTATTTCCCTATCACTTGAAGAAACTTTTTATGCTTGCAAATTTGGTAGGCATTATCTACCCGAATCGAGCCTGGTTTGGAACAAAAGATTGTTCTTCCCCAAGACTCATATCTTCAGGTTCAATTTTTTTTTTTGAATAGTACATGTTTCCTACAAAGTTACAATCATAATCAACATATTACATTCAATGAACCACTAACTTGATAAAGTAATAAATACAAGTAACAATAACAAGCATAACTCAATCTCACACTTGGTGGGACTTGAACCTAGGACCTCAAAGTCCCAAGGCCTCCTCCTTGCCATTAAGCCAAGGTATCATTGGCTTCAGGTTCAATTTTTTGTTTCCTTCTCCTAAATGGAGAACTGAATCATATGATATTTCTTTTATCAGTGTGTCATTACAGCATTTTATTCCTGCAGGGCTATTTCAATAATGTTTCAGAGTATCTCAGAATTGGACCACCGCTGTATTTTGTTGTGAAGAACTATAATTATAGGTATTTCCGTGTTATTTCCATTTTTCTTTTGCCTTCAGTTTACTTCATGGTATATGCATGTGCTGGCTTTTTGGTTGTCATTCAAAGGATGTTTACCTGGTCAAAAGTATGAAGAGACAATTCACCTGTGCTTCTAGTATTGGTTTTTTGTAGTTTTGTTGAATGACAGTTTATTATCGGCTCCTCTAGAGCTTAGATTTTTCTTTCCTAAAATGTATCTTGAATAATTATCAACTTCTGAACAAGAACATGATTTAATATAAGATTCAGTTATTTTCTTCTGATATAAAAAGGAAACTATTTGTAGTGAAAACCGTCTTTTTCTAGTCTGAGAGTCTATCAAACCATGTGAACAATATTCTGAAGTATTTTACATAACCAAAGGTGTTGTGTTTTATCATTTAAGAAGCAGAAACTTTCTTTCAAAGAAGTTTGTAAGGTTTCATTTGTCACTCAAAAAAAAAAAAAAAAAAAAAAAGAAGAGAAAGAAAGAAAGAAAGAAAATGGAGCTATTCAAGGTTTTGTCATTTTGATTTTGTTGATAAAGATGCTTTTCTGCTTATGTTCTTCTATCCCTCAGTTCAGAATCAACAGATACAAATCAGCTGTGCTCCATCAGCCAATGTAATTCAGACTCTCTTTTAAATGAGGTAAAATTGTTTTGTAAATTTCATCTTTCGAGTGTTCAATCATGATATTAGATTTTCCTTAATGAACCATGCTCTTCTGTTCAGTTTGAAGCATGGTTGCATATTAAGATTGATTTTGCTGTTTCTACTAATTTTTAGCTTGTTATGTTAACTTATTCAGATGTATTTTTCTTTTGTTTGACCTCTTTTGTTTGTCATATTTCCTCTGCTTTTGAACTTAAATATGCATCCATGTAGCAGGTGCAGAACATGTGGAAGGAAAAGCACAATTATGTGCAAGATCTTTGATGTCATATGTAGCTTAATCTTTAAGTATCTTAGAGATTACTGTGTTCATCAAAATGGTAGTCAATTGCATCAGCAAGGTCTTTGGACCAAGAACACTAATAAAGTATTGGTTTTTATTCTACGTAAACTTGTATGACTTGAATATGTTTTTGTTGAAATAGTCATTTGAATCCCACAATTCATCCATTTCGTAAAATACATATCTTTACACTCAAGCCTTTATCGAGGGTAAGGTCACAAAGGTTTTTTGTATTAGCGAAGTGAAGTTTCCTCTGTTCTGAATTGCTTCAATATTATATCGACAAATCTATGCCTCTTGCTTCTTCTTACCCTCAGTTGTTGCTATATGGACTTCATTTAATATGACTGTTTTTTCTCATTGCATCTGTAGATAGCAAGAGCATCCTTGACATCAGAATCAAGCTATATTGCTAAGCCAGCGGCTTCATGGCTTGATGACTTTCTTGTATGGATATCTCCAGAAGCATTTGGTTGCTGCCGGAAGTTTACTAATGGGAGTTATTGTCCTCCTGATGATCAGGTTATGATCCTATTATTCTTGGTATTTATTTATTAGATTTAATGTAATACATGCCTGATGATATGCCTAATATCTCATTTCCCAATACATTATACTGCTATAACAGGTTGAATGAAATTTGGTTCTAAAATTGTGTATCTAATTTCAAACATTTGTTTCCTTTACAGCTCAGTATTTTGTGGCAATGGTGCCCCCATTGCTGAGTGGAATAAACAGATATCTCTATTTTCCCTTTTCGCACTTAGCTTATGCTTAACATTTGTCATTAAGAAGATGGCTATGATTAATTATCCTGTTTCTCATATCATGCCTGAACTCTTGCCCATATCAGCTTTAAATTTGCTAATATGTTGGTCTATTGGTAATTGTAATGCTTTTGGTTTCACTGAAATTCTTTCTTCCAGCCTCCTTGTTGCTCTGCCAATGACAGTCCTTGTGGGATGAGTGAAGTGTGCAAAGATTGCACCACGGTAACGTACATTCTTATATTCTGCCTGATATTTTGGCACTGCAGTAGTATTTTTCAACGTGCATAAGCAGTTCTAGTGACTAACAATTAATAGAATGTTTCAGTGCTTCCATCACTCAGATTTAAATAATGATCGCCCATCGGCAGCCCAATTTAAGGAGAAACTTCCATGGTTCCTTGATGCTTTGCCCTCTGCAGATTGTTCTAAAGGTGGACATGGTGCGTACACTAGCAGCGTGGAACTGAAAGGTAATCACACCCAATTTCCCATTTGTAGGCAGTTTTCACTTTGAGATAGAATTGACAAAGTACTATGTATTCTAATTTTGAATTTGTTTGTGACTACTTTTACTTTTGTTATCAGGCTATGAAAATGGTGTTATTCAGGCATCATCATTCCGTACCTACCATACGCCCCTCAATAAGCAGGTTGAACTAATACTTGTGCGGTTGTCATTGTTAATTACTATTTCTTGTCTTTCATATTAATTGGCTGTGAATTGTTTTAGATTGATTATGTTAACTCATTGAGAGCTGCTCGACAATTTGCTTCAAGGGTTGCAGATTCTTTAAAGGTAAGATATCAATGTTGATTGCCTGTCTAAATGATTTAGTTATATTTTCTCCTCTAGTAGAAAAAACATGATTTTTCTGCTTAATTGGGTACCTTTATCTTTCGCTTCTTGTGCATTATATACATGTAAGCTTGTTTTGCATGGCACAAGTTGTTAGTCCTTATCATACAACTTTATGATCCTCACCAATTCTCCCACAGCGGCATTGCATAAGAAGTTTTTGAGCTTCTAATGCAAGCAATCATTTGTTTTGAATATGGTTGCAAAATTAGCTGTATGCTATGTAACCTGACCTTTTGCTGGTGCAGATGGAAATCTTCCCATATTCTGTGTTTTATATGTTCTTTGAGCAATACCTTGATATATGGAGGACTGCACTGATCAACCTTGCGATAGCTATCGGTTAGTACTTTGCATAAACCTACTCAAAAAATGTCATAATACATTTTTTTTTCCATGAAGCATTTATTTTGAATGCTTTTCTGGTATTTTTGTAATGATTCATGAAGTTATTATCAAAACTGAAAAGTAAATTGAGTGATATCTGCTGATATTATTTAATTTTGTTGTGACATTAGTTTTAGCAAATTTGATTTTTTTTCAGTTGACTTGGTATTTAGTAGCATATACCAACGGCTTGGCATTTTGTAGTTATTTCTGATTGTCAATTGTATTTTCTTCTATTTGATTGCTACAGGTGCGGTATTTATTGTTTGTTTAGTTATTACATGCAGGTTTGCTTTCTAATTTTGTCGATTTAAATTAAAGTCTTCATTTTTCTGTTTGTTTAAAAGTAGATATGCTGTAATAGATTCGACTGTCCCAAAATATTAATTACTTGATATTTTCTCCCCCGTGTATAGTTTCTGGAGCTCGGCGATCATTTTGCTGGTGTTGGCAATGATTGTTGTCGATCTTATGGTATTTTATTCTATGACAGTTAGCAGAGAACTTTCATTTGAACTGATTTTACTTTGGTGTTCTATTTGCGTGTGTTATACCCTCTTACAAGTTTCAGCACTGCAGGGTGTGATGGCAATTCTCAAAATCCAACTGAATGCAGTCTCTGTTGTTAATCTTGTTATGTCAGTTGGCATTGCTGTTGAGTTCTGCGTGCATATAACGCATGCCTTTTCAGTTAGTATCAATCAACTATTCGTTTAATCTTAATTTTTGCTTTCTGAGTTAATTGATGAGTACATCAAGAAATAATTTCCTCTATACTTCTTGTGCGGATATTTACTATATTCATCATTGTTATGCTGTACGTGTTTCGGCTACTATATGCTTTCAAGTTTCTTGTGCAGGTAAGCAGCGGAAGTAAAGATGAAAGGGTAAAGGAGGCTCTGGGTACAATGGGAGCTTCTGTCTTCAGGTTCTTTTCCTTCTCTAAAGAGCCCTGCCCCGGCTCTGTTCCCCCTATGTTTGGGTGATAAATTGAAAAAAAAAAAAAAAAAGGCATTATTATTGACTCATCTATCCTGCTTAAGCTTAACTGTCATTATGTGAATTCTGATGTATTGTTGCAGTGGAATCACGCTGACAAAGCTAGTTGGGGTGCTGGTTCTTTGCTTCTCAAAGACAGAAGTTTTTGTGGTCTCTGTTGCTACACATACTTATGAATTATGGGAGTCTTCATTTTCCAGTGGTTTTAATTGCTTACTCTCTTGCGTTCTGTAGGTCTATTACTTCCAGATGTACCTAGCGTTAGTCCTTCTTGGTTTCCTACATGGGCTTGTATTTTTGCCGGTAATGGTTCCTTTCCTTACAACTGCATTTTTGTTATTAAAGCAAGCCAAGAAGCATTTCCAAAGGAAAGGCATTAACCTATTTGTTTTCAGGTGGTTTTGAGCATGTTTGGTCCACCGTCGAAATGCGTGCAGGTTGAGAAGCAAGAAGAGCGGCCTTCAGTTTCATCGCAGCCCTAATTCGCTGATTTTCACTCTAGAGTTAAATTTCTGTTTCTGCCTTTCTGATATAGAAACTGCATGTACAAGTAGCAGAGCAAAAGGAAAAAGAATAGCTCCAATCCCATCCCAACATGTAAAGCTTTGTTTAAGAGAAAAAGGAATAGTGCTGTTGTCAATATTCTAAGGTAGCCGACTGATCTAGTCTATGTTAATACTTGTGATAGAATGATTATAGTTGATTTTGTAGCAGACGAGTCTCTGTTTCCGGACATGTTTGGAAGATACAGGGAATTTGACCCTGTCCCCTTTCTTCCCAATTCTCGCTGTATGGATTTATTTCTGGAGCGGAAGCTTTATTTATTATTTATAATTATATATCTCCTGTAGAAAAAGAAACCAACGTCTTGGTGAAACGCTTCCACTTGGCATTTGCCATGTCGGCTGCCCAACGAAGAATTGCCAAACATTTTTGGAAAATATTAGATCAAACTAAATTTGCAAGATGCCTTGGTAAATGAAGGAAAAATGAATATGCTCCGTTCTTATCCCATGAGATCGATGAAAGTAATAATGCAATCAGAAGCAGAAACGAAAAGTCTATTGTGCAGTAATAAAGGCAACAACTAGAAAGAAGCGATCCACTACACTTTGCATACTGATTAAGAAACAAGATTAGGTTTGATTCACAAAATTCAATAAGATGGGGATAAAAGATGAAGAAAAGCAATTTTGCACAATTTCTGTTCAAATAATCGAAGAACTATCATGTTTTTTTTTTTTTTTTTTTTTTAATTTAGTTTCAAGACGTTGACTTTATTTTTGTAGTTTTCTTGCAAGATTTCGTTCTAGAAATATACTACGCCGGTTTGGTTGTTTGCAACTATCAATCAGACTGAAAGCCGTTGTTGCGCAAATCTGGCTGCTGCATCATCCTATCTAATTGCCCCCAACAACACTATCTGGCTGTTAGGTTTGGCAGCTCCATGTTTGATGTTCCTCACTGTTAATGCCAAGGAAAAAAAAAAAAATCTTAAAATGAATGTCTGCAAAGGAAGACGAAGACCTGTACTAGTTATTACACTCCTCCATCAAGAGGACTGGAATAGTTTACTTTGGACAAGAAGAAGAAGAAGAAGAAGAAGAAGAAGAAGAAGAAGAAGAAAAGCTAACTCACAGACAACATATCCATTTACGTTCATAGGGAAAAAAAAAAAAAAAATCTCTTGCTTCTCATCATCATCATCATTATTATTATTATTTTCTTTTTTGACATAGCAGTTTTTACTGCTCTAGCCATAACTATATATACAGCAAATCTCATTAAAAAAAAAAAAAGATTCCAAATGCACCAACTTGATGCACTCAGCCTCTACTCCAGTAGCAGAGAGATAGCTTTAAGATGGCATTCATGGCATTGAATGAAAAACTCTTAACCGTAAAACTGCCTTCAACTCCAGAATCTATTGTGCCTTGCTGAAAATGGTCATCAACTTCACTAAACCGAATCTAGTCACAAATATTTCCTTGGAAATTTCTCTTCACTCCTTTTGTTCAACTTCTGCTAGGCGAAGAAACAATTGTTTCCTTCAGCACTGCATCCAACAATGTTACTGTCACTGAGAAGCATTTAGATTTCTGCCTTAAGAAACATTGCTGCTGCCAACATCTCTTTCTCATTACTTACCCAGTGAGATTAGAGATAAAATCTGAAGCAATAAGAGAAAGAATTCATATCAGTACTACAATTTTAGATCATGAAGGACCACTGCTAACTGAAGACCAGTCCAAATGATGACGAGAAACTTGCAATGAGAGTTTAATTGTATTGCCCTGACATGATCCACATACATCAATACACTCCTCCAAATCTGCATCACATGTTAATAACACCCACTCAGAATCATCATCTAAGTACTTAAGATCAAATCTACTTATATCATCTATATTAAGCCGCCTTGTAATTTCCTGCAATAAATCTTTAAATTGCCATTTACTCTGCATGCGGAACCGGATCTTCTCATCTCCATATGTGACCTTTACCCTTTGAGCATCCAAATCTTTAGCAATCTGGCTGGTATTCTTTGATATGGGTTGAAGACTGTCAGAAATAAGCTGTTCCTTAAGAGATCTAAGGCTCTGGGATCTTGGGAACAGCTTTGGTCCTTCCTGACTTAAGGCATGCAGCTCTGCATCACTTCTGACCCTTTTCATCTCAACATCCCCAGAGCTCTCTCCATTTATAAGATCTTCGTTACCAGAAATGTTAAATTTTGGTCGATGTGCTCCGGTAGAACAACAATGGCTTGAACTGGAACTCTTACTACCTGAGGAGGAAGGTGAATTTGATGCAGCAGATTGGGGCAGGAAATTACTACCCTCAGGCTGTATGTTTGTTTGCTTTGGCTTACCATTCAGCTTTGAAGTTGATAATGTACTGTTTCCTGATAATTTTGGAGAGGCCAGCTCTGAAAAGTTTGCATAGAAGGCACTAATATAAAAAGCACCAGAGGCACCTTGTACTGAGTCAATAACATGTTGGAGTTTCTGTAAGGAGTGTCCCACTTTCTTGATTTTTCGAGATGGCCAGCGTTTTATTCCATGTTGCCTGCAGATTCTTTTCAAGGTTGTGGGGCACACTGAAATTTGAAGGAAAGCAGGAAATGACATCAAATTATAGAGAACAATACACATTTATCTTCTGTAGTATACCATGCTATATAAAAAGAATACTTTCGAAACACATACAAACCAATCAACCAGAAAGAAAATAGCAACCAACATGGTAACAGATGGCCTCTTCAATTCAAAAGTTCAACCATTTTCTTTCCCATTTTTTCAACAATAACTTCGTTTAAGAAAAAAAAAAATCAGGCTGCTTATCTACCAAGTGTACACCGCAACCAAAACATTCAATAAATTATAACTTTATGCAAAATACTTACCACCAATGCTTTTTGCTGCATCTTTTAGGCTTCCAGCAAAATATTGGCGGAGAACTTGCAAAGTGATTGTTTTTTCTGCCTTGGTACGCCTTTTCTCTCCTGTTTTTCCCATAGCCACACTGGAAAAGCTAATCTCATTAAATGTAGAATCTCCACATTCAACATTTTCTCTTAAGCTAACATGTTGTTGATGCTGCTTCACCTCGGATAATTTTTCATCCAACATTGGCCTTGGTTTTTCTTTTCGAAGCACCAAGGCAGCACTACTGCTGCGTTGAACCTCAGAGAAACTGGAAGTCCATGTTGAATTTTCTCTAGAACACTGTTGTGAATGATGAGTGCAGTGCTCTTTTGAAAACTCTTCTCTACTGAGTATGCCATCCGAAGCGGCTATAACTTCACTAACTACCAAATCTGTTTCTGCCTCTAGCTCCTTATCTGTCACAACCTGTAAGCTACAGCATACTTGTTGTATAATGATGGATAGTGAATTAAGGATCTTCCTCTGTCCCTCAGGGTCTCTGCAGTCTGCAGGTAAGAAGAACTCCAAGACAAAGTCTGCTTTGCCAGTGTGAATGCTTCGTAGAGGTATCGCAACAGCAGCATGCAATTTAAACATTCTTGCATGGTGAGAAAGAGGATATTCAGTCTTTTTGAAGGAAGTTATGTCAGTTGAGAAGCATGGTTGGTTAGTTAGAAAGGCTCCCCCAGCAACACCCTGACCTCTTAACAAGTGATGCTCAGAGCAAGCTTCATGAAAACCCCGGATATTAGGATCAGCTATACAGCAAACTTCATCCAAAGTGGACACACAATGAACATAGTTCTCAGTGGAATGCCGACAACCCTCTTTACCTTGTTGGATACAAGGAACCCAAGTCTGTGCCAGGGGTAATCTGTGCATCTCGCATGCACATCTTAAAACTTCTTTGATCTCAGGTAAGGCAGCTTGGTAGGAATTATTGCATGCCTGATAAAAGGTAAGTGCAAACCATAAGTGCAAGAACAAGTTTAGAACTCCTTATCAATTAACATTATTCCATAACTGTGGATATTTACCTTTATGTTTTGAGTACTTGAAGCTATAGAACTCCTAAGATTGACAGCCTGCTTGTAAAGAAAAATAGGATTAAGGAGCATTCTCAAGACCTGAACTGCATGCTTTAAATGCAACTATGAGCACAAAATCATAATTCCTAACTGCTTACGACAGAGTATAAATGAAAAACCATGAAAACTAGAAATAAATAGAACTTTTCAATCCTTCGTGTCCTGAAGTTCACATAGTGCATTAGCACAAGATTCCTAACGACAGCTAGTTTAATGGGGATGCAGTTAACAGCACGGCATGCAATGTAGCAGCATCAACAATATTTGCAATTACTATGTGAGATAACCAAAGGGGTAAAAGAATATGAAAAAAACTATCAATATGCAAATTTATATGGAAAAGCCCAAGAATGAACAGTTTAATATGAGACAAGCACTAAAAATCAACAAGTTTCTTCAAGCAAGAAAAAAATTTGTCTATTAAATTAAATTTCTAGAACAAGAACGAAGTAGATAATTTCATCAAACTTTCAAAAATAAAAACTTGAAACAGGCAAAGAAAAGGACCTCTAATGCTTTGCAAACACTTTCGAGCTCAGGCCGAATCTTGATTTTCTCAGTAGTCATCACAACTTCAATAACTCCCAAGCAAGTTCTACTACCTTGTTCAAAAACAGGAAGGGCAAAGGTTCCACGGACATCATGTTGTTGAGCATGATCTACTCGTGGGTATTCATCACTTCTAAAGAAGCGGACATCAGGAGTCCACTCTGGCACCTTACTCAAGAAAACTCGACCAGGCAGTCCTGCCACATCCTTGGAATCCTCCTCTGCTGAGAACTGATATTTGAGTGATATGTTCCTGTAACTTGCAAGCCTTTGGCTGTTGGGATCAAGGGAGAAAGGTTGTTCACGGGTAGTTAGAACAAGTCTACCTCCTCTATTTACAGGTACCCATAGTTGTACAAGGGCATCTTTTTCTTTAGCAAAATCTTTAATAAATCCAAGTGCCTGATTTAACCTCTGCATTACAGAAGCTGCGGGCCCTGGATTAGTTCTCGGTCCAATCCACCACCTTCTGCTCAGCTCAAAACAGTCAGTTATACAATCACCATGTAGACTGTGACTTCTGTCAACATCAACCATGTTATGGCTAAAATGAGGACAGACCAAACTTTCACCTTGAATTTCATTCATATGTGAATTCCCAGGCAACAATGATCTTTGATTCTCTCCTTGATTATGTATTTGAGAGAGGGCAGCACTAAAATCATCAGTATAAGACTCTGAAGTAGGCCATATAAACACAGAATCAAAAAAACCATTTGAACCGGATGGAGTGGGATTGAGGAAGTCAGATCCCTCTGTTGTCTCCAACCAGCATCCATCTAACAACAATTCATCCATGTAGTCGAAGTCCATTGCTGAATCTGGCTGACCACCCAGCGTGGCGCCTGTTGAGAAAATGGCATCTTCCATTATGGCGTTATTCCACTTAATTTTAGAAATCCAAGCTCCCTCAGGATGATCTAATGACAAGAACAACTCCTAGGATGAATTCCAGTCATCACAAGATAATAATCTCTCCATATTGACCAAATATGACCGATCAAATTCTTGAGGAACATAAAAAACAATTAATTGGAAACAGCAAAGCCCATAGATTAAAAGCTTAAGGCAACGGATAGGGAATAATTGACGTGTATCATATAAAGATTAGACTTCGCTTTTGCTGTTCCGCATCTAATATCAGTCAAAAGAGTGAAAAGAGTCGCTAGCATGTAAAACGAGAATCAATCAAAGGATAAATCCCAACATGAGGAGCACCATATTTCATGATGCAAATTCAAGACGGGAACAAAAGTACAAACATATAAAAACCCACTTTCCATATATTCTTCCCAGCTGGTCAGCTGATAGCTTCAGCACTTCTGATTCAAGATTCTCGCTTTACCAGAAGGAACAAAGAAAATACCTTTAAGAAAAGTATTTTCACCATAGCCCATATAATCAGAGCTAAGTCATCTGGTTTATGTACTACTACTAACTAATAGTATAACCTAAAACATTAACCATTAAAAGCAAGGGATTTTCTTTTTCTTTTTCTTTTTTTTTTTGGTTAAAAAAAAAAATAAGCAAAAGGAAAACAAGAGACAGAAACTCACTATGTAGTGTGTGGAATATGCATGTAGTATGTGGAGATTCTTGAAGATACCCCGAATATCAAACGGCCGGGTACTACACCAAGATACCGAAATGTTCAATATATTTTCTGGGATATTTATTTTTATTGTACTTTTTTCTTGAAAGTTGAACTAGTATTTCAAAGAGAAAACCTGTCTGCAGGAACAAGAACGTGAGCAACAAACAAAGATCTCATAAAAGCTTGAAACAGGCTGTCTCTGTTCAAAACTCCACCAGATAAGAGCTGTTGCTTGTCATGGTTATTATCTGTGCTCTCTCTAGAAATTTTAGACTCTTGTGATTCCAGGTTACTGACAATGAAGATTCTGCCTCGCAAGCTTGGCCCCACGCCAAACATAAATATACCCCTTCTTGGGCCTTCAAGTTCTCGATAAAAGTCAACATTTTCAAGCCCGCCACTGGAGAAGAACACCAATCTAATCTGCTTTGCTGATGCTATATATCTACTTTGATAAATGATGATTAATACTATTGGAGGGTATTGCTGCATAGCTAGGTGTTGTATTATTACTATAATAAGAAGTGGAATCAGATTTCTTCAAGTGGTAAAAATGGTTGCTTTCTGAGTGCGTACCACTGCCACTTGAAGTCTTTTGAAATGCTCTTCCCTTAGCAGCTTCCCTCTATCTCCATTAATTTATTTATTCCACAAATAAATAAATCTTTTTATTTTTATTTATTTTTTCATTTATTTTATGACGTTGTATATAGAGTAAAATATTCAGTAAACAACTGGTGCAAGATGCGTGGCTGAGGCTCCAAGCGAGTGAGTTAAGAAGTTGGAAAGAATTTCAGTTTTAACAGTCTGTTACATCACTTGAACTTGTTACAAGCTGAAGTCCAAACTGTCCAAGGTTTAAAAGTGGCTGTCGAGAACAGTTTAGTTGCAAATGCAACTGGCAGTCAAGCGGGCGGGGTGAGCAGTGCCAGTGAGCAACTACAGCCTTTCCTCCATCTACTCGATTACTTGAATGAATCATTTCCACGCAAGAAGTACGTAAGGTAACCTTTTCCCTGTTTCTGGCTTTGTAAAACAGTCCACGCACTGGCACAGCGCAACGAGATTTATTTATAAATTATTAAATCTATTGACTAGGCTATCCTGAGAAGGCCACAAACCCTCCTTAAATCTCTTCCAACTCAATCACACGCAATCCTAATTTAGA
The DNA here is from genome assembly GCA_033439115.1 of Firmiana major. Taxonomy (NCBI): domain Eukaryota; kingdom Viridiplantae; phylum Streptophyta; class Magnoliopsida; order Malvales; family Malvaceae; genus Firmiana; species Firmiana major. The sequence goes on along the minus strand of CM065907.1, from coordinate 129,159 downwards.
TTAGGCAAGGCAAGGTTATGACTAAGATTTATTTATGTGTTAGACTTTGGGAGATTAAATTTAACATGTAATGTAATGTAATGAGAAGATTGATTCTAATTATATTATAAAATTTATATAATGCTACCACGTTGTTCAATTTTTATAATCAAATTTTATGATAATACATTAAATTTAATGGCTCTTCAAATAAGAAAAAGTTTTATAAGCACTTTGTCACACAACATTAGTTTTTATTATATTTGAATATAATTATTAAGGAGATGGAGACCATTCTTGACCCACAATCACAAATACCATAAATTTTGTGATTGACCTTAAAGAAAGGTCCAAGCTCCTGATGGGAGTGTCACACGTCCAGCGACATAATGTATTCTCCTGTCCAGTCCCCCTGCGGCCCAACTATTCTCGGTTTCATTCAGGAGGACACCGGCCGAATGCCTCTTCCCTCGCTTTTTTAAGACTTCGTTACGAAATTTTGCTTGCTTGCTTCCTTCCTTCCTTTCATAATTATCTGATTCATAGATTTCCAACTCGTTTCTGGTCCAATAGACAAACCCGTTGGCCCGAGCCTTTTAAAACTTTGGAAGATAACCCAACCCAACCCAACCCTTCAGGACAAGCAGTAACTATCGCCATGCGGGCCTTGATATAAAGCTAGAAAGTTGAAAGAGAAAACTTATGTTCGGCTTACTGCGGCGGCCCAGGAACTTGAATTGTAGGTTTGCAATGAAATTTTATTCCAACAACTCGGACGCGTATGCAACCAGCATTTATTATAAATAGGACCATCAGCGTCAAACACCATGACATGAAAGTTTGTTCAGTATTACAATATGGCACAAAACAGAAGGATTGACAATAAGTTTATGCTTCCAAACAACCGACGGCCTCTCTACATCCATCCAGTCCTTGCTCACAACTCCAACCATCCATTCAAATGCTTGGCCTCATATTCAGACGAGATGCTAACTTCTGACCCAATGATTTATCAGCCTGTATCACAGTTCACATGCCAGTCTTAGACATCACATCAGCAAGCTAATTCCAGAGATTTGATTAAACATTTTTTTAGTAAAGATATCGCCTTTGATATTTTTTAATACTACAGAGACTGCATAGGACATTAACCCTGTGATTCAACAAAAGTATTGAGAGGAAAAGGGTCTTACCTGAGACCAGTATAAGATCCATATGCTTCGGATTTCATAAGTGACACGTGGATCAGACAAGGCATCAACCCATCGGCAGATGAATCGCTCTTGCCTGGTTGCAGCAAGACAAAGCAGAAAAAAATTGAGACTGATAATTCTATTGATCCATTTATTTTAACTTAAAAAAGCAGAGAACCCAATGACACCTGTCTGGTGCCCAGGACCGGTATCTCTCTCCTGCCTGTTTGAAGTTGTTCTCCTTCTCAATAATGCACTGTGTCAACCCAAACACTTCGTAAGTAAATTAGTTTCACCAACCAAAGATATATCAATTAGTAGATAGTCTTGGAAGCTGCGTGCTACGAGTCAGAAATCAAACCAATGGTAGTTTGAAACTGGACTAGGCAAAAACATATATATATATATATATATATATATATATATATATATAAAGCTCAAGCAGTTGAACAAACATGATAAAACAGACGAGGAAAGTGACAAGGTACTGACCTTCTCACGCCTTCCAGTGCAAACAGCAGGAGGGATAGGTAGCCTCTCAGCGTGACGAACAGGATCATACCTTGAAGGGAAGTAATTGACCTGAAAAACAGCTTTATAGCATCTGATCAGATCGCTGGCCATAATGACTTATAGCATGCATTTAAAAAATCTATGTTGCTCTTGGAAACAAACATTTATATTTAATTCAACCAATTTACACATTCATGAATCTACTGTTGTACTAGGAGAAATTAATAGAAAAGAGCAAAGTACCTCCTCATCCCTGTGCATGAAATTCATAAAACCATCATGGTGGTTGTTGTGATGAGCACACTTGGGAGCATTGGCCGGGAGTTGCAGATAGTTTGGTCCAAGCCTGTGCCTCTGGGTATCAGAGTAGGAGAAGACACGAGTCTGGAGCAACTTATCATCTGAGTAGTAGATTCCAGGAATCACGATGGCAGGGCAAAATGCAAGCTGTTCATTTTCTGCAAAGAAGTTGTCAATGTTTTTATTCAAAACCAAGCGACCAACAGGCTGCAGGGGCAAGATGTCCTCAGGCCAGGTCTTGGTCACATCAAGTGGGTCAAAATCGAATCTATCTTCATGGTCAGGATCTATTGTCTGGATGAAAAGTTTCCACTCAGGATAGTTGCCCGCGGCAATTGAGTCATAGAGATCCTGAGTTGCATGGCTGTGATTAGATCCTCCAACCTTGATTGCTTCTTCTTCCAGCAAGCATTTGACCCCACAAGTGGGCTTCCAATGGAATTTCACATAGTGTGCTTTCCCAGCCTTGTTGATCAGAGTATAGGTGTTTACACCAGAACCTTCCATGTGTCTGTAATCTTGTGGAACACCCACATCATCAAAGAGGAAGGTAAACATGTGCAAGCTCTCAGGATGGTGAGAGAAGAAATCAAGGATCCTCCAGTTCTCCTGGATGTGAGACTTAGGGTTGGGCTTAAGAGCATGGACCATATCAGGGAATTTCATTCCATCACGAATAAAGAAGATGGGGAAATTGTTTCCGACAAGATCAAAATTACCCTGAGTTCATATGAAAAGTTTGGAATATGAACACACCAACAATTTGGAAAACAAATCAATGTTTCAACAAAGTAACACGTAATAAAATCAGGACTTTATTCAAGAAATAAGCATCTAACCCAGCGAAGAAAAATATGATCATATAATATTGAATAAAAACAAATCTTCAAAACTTGTTTTAACTACTTTAACCAAAATAACAAGTGCTCTAAACTTCTTCCTGTTCAAAGTAGAATGCACCAAATGTGTCCATCAAATTAGCTAACCAGATTAACGACAGAAAAGAGCCGGCAGGTGAACTCTCACCTCTCGGGTGTAAAACTTCACTGCAAAACCGCGAGGGTCCCTCAGGGTTTCAGGGCTTCCACGCTCATGGATGACAGTTGAGAAACGTACAATAACAGGGGTCTGAACTCCAGGGGCTCTTAGAAAATCTGCACAAGTGAGGTGAGAAATGTCATGGGTGACCTCAAAGAAACCCTTTGCACTGGCTCCCCTAGCATGGACAACACGTTCTGGAATCCGCTCCCTGTCAAAGTTGGCAAGCTTTTCTACCAGATGATAGTCCTCAAGGAGAATTGGACCTGTCAAATGGAATGGTACCATCCAAATTGTTAACACCCCGTGTTAAAAGGAAAGTATCTACAAAGAAATTCAACATAGTCTTCAAGTTTTACAGTTGATTGACATAAAATGCCAAAGTGCAAACCAACCCAACCCCCAACCCAACATATAGAAAAAAACGAAAAGATTGATTTTTGTTATGGTAATGAATTGCATAAGACTACTACATTGTATAATAAAATAGGAACCTCATAAACACACCACAACTAGAAGTATGCCGATAATGGCAAATTGCTCAAGAAAAAATCATGACTAATAATCTGACAGTCCAAGTGATACTTATAAGAAGAAAAAAAATAGGGAGAAAATTATATACCTCTGGGTCCAACAGTTAGTGATGAGTTGTTATTCCAAACTGGAGCACCGGAATTGGTCGTCCAGAATGGAGAGTTGAAAGCGCTTGATGGACGGTGCTGCATCACCCGATTTATAATACCAGAAATGAATGATTATTCACCAACGATACATAATCGCAAAGAAAAGAGAAAGATTTTGAAAAAGGAGCAAGAAACAAATACAACTCGATTCATCAAGAATATTGTTACAAAGAAGCTTATTTGAAATGAATTTTAGTACTTTGGTTTTTAAAAGTCAACTAAGTTTCATGATTTATCATCTGATAACTTAAAAGTAAGACAAACAAATCTATGAGGAAGCAAGCAACCTTTATTACAGAAATCCGAATAACCAAAAAAAAAAAAAAATCAATGACGAAAGGAAGAAGGAAAGCAACATCGATCACATCATATTTGATTTAAAGAATCACTTCATCAGAAATAAGTAGACTCCAATTAAATATAGCATTGATAATAATCAATTAATAGAATTGGAGAAGAGAGAGAGAGAGTACCTTGTATGGATCCATGGGCAAAGGTAAAAGCGGTGAACCAAGAGAAAGAAAGAAATTGCGATGAAAGACGAATTTCGCCTGTCACTCGGAGGAATGGCTTCTAAGTCGGTGATTATTTATAAGGCCGAAGTGGCTCGGGATTCTATTTTTTCTCACCCACTCTGTTGTACTAATCTTTATCCAAATATACAGTAAATATAATTTATTTTATTTCCCAGTCCCACTAATAATTTTTTAGTCGTGATGAATGTGTACAATTTATATTTAAATTTAAATAATTTTATTTTTAGTTATCGATTATAAAAAAATAATAATAATAATTTATTTCATTTCCATTGCTACTTCTTATAATATTCACTCCAAAAATATAAACATTTCAGGAACCAAAATTATTATATTTATATCCATTCATTTATATTCTAATGTTCATTTTTATTAGGCAAACTAAATGAATGTGTACACAATTACATTTCCGTGAAAATCTGTTTTTGGTATATTTTTTAAATTAAATTAATATGTTTATTAATATATAAATAAACATATTTTTATTATTAAATAAACGTGTTTATAATGTTAAAATTAAACCAATAGTTGCCTTCATCTCAAATATTAAATTAAAAAACTTTTATTATTATTAAACATTTAATTTTAAAAATTTATTATTATCAAATAAAAAACATAATGATTAATTAATGAAATAAATTTTTAACAAATTTTTTCAACGATTACATTTTTATTTTTACTCATGCGTAAATCTTAATAAATAAATAAAAATTATACATATTCATGTATTATTTATCACCTATTATTATACCCTAATTCTTTAAAATTCAAACTAATTTAACGTCTCGCCGCGTCCGTCATTGACGAAAATGAATTATTGACACCTCTGATTTATTTTTACAAACAATTATTTATTTCTTTTTTTTTTAATCAAATTTTAGTAGTTCGAGAAATTTGATATTTGAAACAAATTATCTAGCCGAGAAATTGGAATCCCCGCCGATATTATGGTATGAGGTTGGATAAGATGGGACACAGAGCAGAGGTGACATCATTTAATTTTTAATGTAAAACGTCAGGAAATGATGGTTCCTTATCTAATGTTTGGATTTTTTGCTAGACCCAAATCGTAATCAGCTGTGGCAGGAGATGATATCTGCAACAAAGTCCTTGAAAAGTGTGCGCTCTGTCCATTATAAGGTAGATATGAAGGGCTTTTATTGTTGTAGGCTTTTGCGAGAAAGAGAGTGCAAAACTGCGAATTTCGAAAGCCTGCTAAGTTTTGCTAACACATGCCAATAAGATAACACTGGGCCTTGAGCTGAGCTTGGCCTAGACGCTGCCTTTTGGGCCCACATTCAATCGAAAATTTTCACAAATTTTATTCGGAAATTATGGTAGGAAGGAGTAGAAATGAATTTTTTTTTTAGATACTTAGACATGGTTTAAAATAATACTTATGGTTATATCAAAAAGAAAAATAATGGTAAGAGGATTAATTAGCAGATCTATTCGTCAAATCTATTTATTCAATATAATCAAAGAGAACAGACCCCAAAATGAAAAGGAAAAGCATAATCAACTATTAATTGAGAATTGAGATATGTTAATGCACAAATATGCATGACAAGATTTATGGAATTTGTTCGTCATAAACTGTAAAAGAGCATTAGCTTTCCTTTCAAGAACAACGAAGTTGCACTCCTTATTTCCTTTCTTCTGTGTGTTTAAACCTTTGGAAGATGTAATATCATCTTTTTTGAGGAGCTTAAAATTGCTCTTTTGGCGCAAGTGACAACGAGCTAAGAGTCTGCCTCGTTGTTGGGCAGGTGCGATGGTTCGAGCCAAACCACTTCTGTATGCTCTCTCTTTCAAATGTCTGAACTTGGTTGGAAAACAACGAAACAAAAATATATAAATAAATATGTTTTCCATAACAATTAATTAATGATCTTGTCGTTTCCTGTCATTCAACTGGTTGAAACTTGAAAAGAAGAAGATATAGTTACCTGCCCACTCGCAACAATTAATAACAGGACGAAAGAATGGGACTTGACCAACATTTTAGGCATGCCATGTATAGCATCTTCAAGTACATTGTTTACTTGAATTTGTCGAGCAGTTGTATAATTTGATGTGTAGACTCCGAGGTTTGGCCTCTTGCTTTAGCAAGATTCTTTACCTCAACAGCATGAAGATCTAGCTCTTTGGCTAACCTTTCTATTATAGCTATATCAGCATTCCTTTCATCGATCTGTTTTTTAGGATACCACCATCATATTTACTGAGAGTTCTATATCCTGCGTACTATTCTCTTTGTGTCTGCAGTAGCTCAACCTGAATACAATTTTTTTTTTTAAATAAACATGAAACATAGACTATTAGTTGTGAGATTAAGATTGATTAAGGCATCTGCTACGTACAGTTTTGCTTTCAAAGACAGGAAAGATGAATATATTTTTCGTACCTCTTCCCTCACTTCGACAGATACCTCGAGTTCATCGAAAGGCACCTCATCCAAAGCTTGACATAATTTTTTATTATACGTGTGAAATTTGATTATCATAGCATCAATCACCAGCGCCTGAATGACAAAGGAAAATTGTCAAAATAAGAAACAATATTGTTGAGAATGCCGGAACCGCCAGACGTAAAAATGAGAACCCAAATCCATCCTCACCAGATAAATCTTGCTACCCTCATTGCAAGTTTTCAATAGGTTCTTCGCCAAACGAACTACTTTCTTCAACTTTGACAAATAAAGGATACCAAAATCTCATCGTAGAAAGGCAACAAAATCTTCATCCACCTAGCCAGGCTGTAACATTCTTTTCTTTGCGTTATTCTGAAATTTCCTAGTCGAGCAACATCTTCAATCAGACTCACTTACTGTTTCACCAACCAAATCCATTTCCTCGTGCGGGACTGGTGTATTCATTCCATATATTCTCTTCCTTCAAATAAGTCTTCCCTCCTCCATCTTCACCATCTCCATCTCTCTCTCCATCCATCACCATCTGCAGTCTGCGTTTTCTTCCCTTACAAGACTACTAGCTAGCTAGGAGCTGTGGTTTTTGGCTGAGACGTTTTTATCATTTGCACGGGTTAAACATGAATGATGATCCAAGAATTAAGAGGCCCTAGGGAAACGAAAAGAAACATAAAAACCTAGTTTCATCATTCCATGAATGCTGGTGTTCGTGTGTTTCTTTGTCCGTGTAATATCTTCGTGTGTTATTTGGGTAAATTTCGCGGGTGTTCGTGTGTTTTTGGCTGAGATGTTTCTATCATTTGCGCGGGTTAAACGTGAATGATGATCCACGAATGAAGAGGCTATGGTCGACTAGGGAAACGAAAAGAAACATAATAATCAGTTTCATCATTCCGTGAATGCTGGTGTTTGTGTGTCTCTTGGTCCGTGTAATCTCTTCGTGTATTATTTGGGTAAATTTCGCAGGCTTCTCGTTCTTAAAATAGAAAATCCTTATGAAAGTTTGTTACTCTTGAATGGACAGCCATTGTTTGCCTCATCTCAAACATTCTTACATACATGTATTACACTTGTAAACCACTCAACTTCCATGAGCTGAATCCATATGAAATAACTAATTATTATAGGTTTGTGTAATCTTTCTTCATTCGCATCAAAAAATCTTCACCCGATCGAAAAACTATGACGATGCTTTTGTTAAATGCTCATTCATTTTTTAAACTCAATGCTAATCATTTATAAGTTACACGACTGGCTAGTGCTACATAAATATCTAGCCATGCATAAAATATTCCTGCCATCCGAACTGGCCCCTGTAAAAACCCACTGCTGAGTTTAAATGGAAGCTAAATATTAGTATTAGATTATGAAACGGGAAGTGTTAATTTAATGACAAAAAACCTTTGCAGCGCAGTGGTCCAAGGCCGAAGGCCTTCTCGATTTATTTCTATTATTATATATATTGTTTATTTTATTGTGAAACAACGGACATTGGACGTCTAAAATTTGCCAATGCCAGGCTGCCACCTATCCTCTTTGTTGGATGACTGTTCACATTATTGAAGACCGTATCAATTATCGTTGACATAATCACAACTCTTTGACTTTTAGCTTTATCTGCATCACATACTTAAATCTCCTACTACTCTTTTTTCTCTCTACCTTCTGATTCATCAACATCGCAGAACATTGTTGAATCATGTCGACTATTATTACATTTGGAGAAAAAAACTTTTCGACGGTCTTTTCATGATTGAATGTGTACAAAATAAATTACTTATATACATATAAGAAGAAGTTGCTAAAAGCGCTATCTATCAACTAACAGAATTGCTAATTTATAATTTAATAGAAAATATATCAATTGACTATAATTAACTTAATCTTTTTTTATTAGAAATCGCTCGTGATAAATGTGTTGTTGTTAGATATTCTGAAATCTTTGATAATAGACTGAGTTAGTGCATGCTACTGCTGTGATACCCCTGCAAGCTGGAGAGTACAAGTTTTGTACTCCCAGCTTGGACAAACATGCTTGAAATTGTTTAGGCAAAGAGACTTTAGTAAAGATGTCAGCAAGCTAATGAGCAAAGGCAATAGGTAGTAGATGAATGACTCCTGCTAAAAACTTTTAACGTATAAGGTGACAATCAATTTCTATATGCTTTGTGTGTTCGTGAAATATAGGATTTTTGGCGACGTGAATAACTGATTGATTGTCACAAAAAAGAAGTGATGGTGAGGGGTGAGGTATCTGAAGATCCTTCCATAAGAACAATAACCATTGGACTTCGCATGCTATTGTTGCCAAGGCCTTATATTCAGCCTCACAAGAAGATCGAGAAATGATATTCTGTTTCTTAGTTCTCCAGGCGATCAGAGAGTCACCAAGGAAAATATAATACCTTGTTATAGACTTTCTGGATTCTACGCAAGATGCTCAATCAGAGTCAGAAAAAGCTTTAAGTTTGAAGTCTGAATTGGCTTGGAAGAAGAGCCCTTGACCATGAGCTGCCTTAATGTATCGCAAGACACGATGAACAACTTTAAGGTGCTGCTGTGTAGGTTTGTCAAGAAATTGGGATAGCTGTTAAGTACCATAAGTGATATCTGGTCTTGTAGAGGTCAGATATAGTAATTTACCAACCAACTTTCGATATGCTATGATATCTTCTAAAGATTGACTATCAGCGGTGAAGAGTTTGGTAGAAGGAATCATAGGACTGTTAACAAGTTTGCAATGAAGAAATCTTGTATTAGTCAAGATGTCCAACGCATATTTCCTCTCAGAAATGTTAATACCAGTACAGGAGCGTGCCACCTCTAAACCCAACAAATATCTAAAAGGACCAATGTTCTTGATCTTGAACTGATCATGTAGTATTGTCTTGATATTAAGAATCTGATCCATGTTATTCCCTGCTAATATGATATCATCTACATAAACTAACAAGGTTGTAAATGATGAGGAAGATCCTTTTGTGAAAAGTGACGGATCAGAAACAGTTTGCTTGAAACCTTGTTGAATTAAGGTAGCAGTAACCCTAGCATTCCATTTTCAGCTAGAATGTTTAAGTTCATATAAGGACTTTAGCAACCTACAAACTTGATTAGGCTTAGTAGAGAACCTAGGAGGAGGCTGCATATAGACCTCTTCATGGATCTCACCATGAAGGAAAGCATTGTTAATGTCCAATTGTTCAATATGCCAAATCTTGACTGCAGATAAGGCAAGCAACACGCTGATTGTATTCATTTTTACCACAGGGGAAAATGTATCTAGATAGTCGATGCCTTCTTGTTGTGTATATCTTTTTGCTACAAGCCTGGCCTTGTATCTCTCAAGTGTACCATCAACCCTTTATTTCACTTTGTACACCCATTTGCAGCCTATGACATGTTTTCTAGGAGGCAAATAAGTGAGTTACTAAGTCATGTTGTCCTGTAAAGCTCTAAGTTCTGCTGCCATTGCTTCCCTCCAGCAAGCATGTTGAACAACTTGAGTATAGGTTTGAGGTTCAACAATAGAATCTAAAGTGTGAGAAAATACTCTATGATGAGAAGAGATACATGAAAAAGAAATAACCTTAGAAATAATATGTGAAGTTCTTGAAGTAGTAGATGATTGGTTGCAGCTTGGAAGCTCATGAATATAATCTTGCAAATATACTGAAATTTGTCTTACTCATGTTGATCTTCTGGGTATAACAGGAGAGATAGTAGCACTATCCTGACTTTTAAAAGGTATAGTAGGAGATGACACTAGAGAAGAGTTAGAAGTTGAAAAATCAAATTGCTCAAAAACCGATTCTGTTACTTGGGGAATTGGTAATACTGGTTGATTTGAGTGCATTGTGGCAATTGAGAACTGGTTTTCATAGAAAATAACATTCCTAGAACAAAAGAATTCATGATAATGTAGGTCGTAAAGCTTGTAACCCTTAATCCCAATAGTAAAACCAAGAAAAATGCATTTCCTAGCTCTTGGATCAAATTTGTTTCTATGTATGGGAAGACTTGAAGCAAAGCATAAACAACCAAACACCTTAAGATTATGAAATTTAGGAGGATATTTAAGCAAGATCTCAAAAGGGGTTTTGTTTGTTGATTTGGGGTGAAGGAACTCTGTTTATTAGGTAAGTAGCAAGAGAAAGACACTCTGCCTAAAAATGTAGGGGAAGACTTACTTGAAATCTAAGGGCTCTAGTCACGTTCAATATGTGTTGATGCTTCCTTTCAACTGAACTATTTTGTTGAGGGGTTGAGACATAAAAGGTTTGGTGAATGACTCCTTGGAAGCAAAAAAAGCTGTCATCTTAAATTATTGGCCTTGATCAGTGCAAATACACTTAATTTTTGCATTAAATTATTTTTCAACCAAAGAAAAAAAATTTTATATAAGGTTTCTAACTTCAGATTTAGACTTTATCAAGAATGTCCAAGTAGCTTTGCTATAATCATCAACAATGGTTAAGAAATACAAGTAACCAGACAAAAAAGGGTAAGGGCTAGGTCCTCAAATATCCATGTGGACTAACTCAAAACAAGTACTACTTTTAGATGTATAAACAAGAAATGACAATTTTCTTTGTTTTACATAATGGCAAGTGTCACAAGCAAGACCATTATCATTAATAGTAATCGAATTATCTATAGAATGTAGAAGCTTAATCCTAGAATTTGAGGCATGTCCTAACCTAAAATGCCAAATATTTGCTGGTGGAATAGAAACAGAACTACATATGGCTATATAATTTGGAAATGCATGATACTGTAGGTAATAATATAATCCATGAACTGCTTCAGCAGAACCAATCATCTTCTTGGTCTGAAGGTCCTGTATAAAGCAACCATTAGAGTGAAAAATTAAAGAATAAGGTTTATTGGAAGTAAACTTACTGACAGAAATCAGATTATAAGAAAAAGTAGGAACATAAAACACATTATCAAGAGTTAATAATGATGAAATGATTACTGTACCAATATGAGAAACTTTGGCCTTTTGGTTATTTGTAAGTTTAACAAAGAGATTTTTAACTGGTTTGCAAAAAGAGAATAAGTGGAGAGAGCATGCAACATGATTTGTTGCACCAGTGTCTATTACCCATATTAAAGTCCTAGAGGATTCGATTTTACCTGCCATGTTGATCATTGGGCTAAGATTGGTGGAGATAGTATTGATAATAGAGGAATGGTTGTCTAGTGAGAAAGTAAGATGATCAACTGCCTGCTGTGAAGGAATTAATGAAACAGAATTAAAGTTGCTAGGACTACATTTCTTTGAAGCTGATTGATCTGTACATAGAGTATGATTTACAACAACTGTATTCTTCTTGGCCTTGAAACCAGGTGGATAGCCATGCTTCTTGAAGCATTTATCCACTGTATGACCAAAGATCCCACAATGTGAACATTGTGGCTTGTTTCGAGTAATATCCTTGCTCCAGTTTCGACTACCTCGCCCAAGAAAGGTCACTGGTTCAAGTGTTGAATGCATGGTCCCTACATTAATTTGTCTTTCATGTTGTATAACCAGTGCGAATACTTTGTTTATGGTAGGTAATGGTTCCATAAGCATAATTTGAGATCTAACTGTAGCAAAGTTGTCATTCAACCCACGTAAGAACCGAATAACATAATTAGATTGTTGATATGTTCTAACAGTGGGCAAAACTTCACAAGAGCATTTGGTATCACACGTACAAGAAGGGAAGGTCGCAAATTCATCAGCTCATCCCATAAGGTTTTTAGATTAGTAAAATATTTTGTGACTGACAAAGTCCTTTAACGATACGCAATGATTTCCTTTTGTAATTCTGAAGGAATCCCCTTGGGAGAATCGATCTTTAAGATCCTGCGAAACTTCAGTTGCCTTGTCAAACCAAATTATACTTTGAGCTATGGAATGGCTCAAAGAATGAATGATCCAAGATAAAACCATAGTGTTACAACATTCCCAAGTAGAGTACAATGCATGATCTGGTGCTGGAGGTTGAATAGAATCATCAGTAGTGCCATTTTCATGGCGCGAAACCAAGATTTGTTATTGGAGTCATTAAGGATGGGAGACACGAGCACTAATGAGGGATTCTCATTTGAGTGTAAAAAATAGGGACTAGCAAAGTGTTCTTCTTGGCGTTGTACCTCATGAGATGAAGCTTTCTGCTCTTGATTGAGGCACCATTTGAATTTGCGATTGAGCCATGTTAATGGTTGGGTAAAGAAGTAGAAACTTAGATAAAGAAAGAATTAAAATCGAAGAAAACTAAAGAAAAAACCTGACTCTGATACCATATTATGAAACTACATTTAGAGAAAAAAACTTTCTCTAGTTTTTTCATGATTGAATGTGTACAAAATGAATTTCTTATATACATGTCAGAAGAAGTTGCTAGAAGAGTTACCAATCAGCTAACAGAATTGTTAATTTCTAATTTAACAGAAAATCAGCTGATTGTAACTAACTTAATATATTCTGATTAGAAATCGCTCTTGATAAATGTGCTGCTGTTAAGCATTCTGGAAGCTTTGATAATAGATTGAGCATTTGCATGCTGCTGTGAGAACTATGGATTTCCCATCATCGAGATCTATAGTAAAAAAGTTGAATAAAAGGGCATTTTAGCACTGATAAAAAAATTTCAAATCATCGAACAATCGAGGATATAACCGACAAAGTCAGAGAGAATTAAGGTAAAGGAAAAATTAAATAGGAAGGCTGAGCCATAGACTAGTTAGAAGGATTAATTAATTAAATACAAAGGGTAGTAATAGAAATAAAATAGGAAATTTTGAAAGCACAGAGTAAGATAACCGTTGAGCGTACACAGAAGATCGGACGGCTAAGATTTACTAGCCGTTAGTTTTAAAACGAAGAAAGGGCATGTGCGGACATATATCCGCCCTTTGCGTGTCAATTTCCTTTCATAATTTCGTCCTTTTCTGTGTCTAAAACCCCAAAAAACCTGGACAATAAGAGAGAGATCACTCGATTAATTGCTATTGAGGCCTCAAATGTCATTCTTTTGAGTAATCTCTCTCTTCGATTTCCTTTTTCGGTGAAGTGGACATCAAACAAACGAAACGGGGTTTTGGAGTCTGGGAGTGGGACTGTGGGAGACATCAACAAGGTAACCCTATTGAGAAATGTTCTTGAAAATTTTCTGATTCTCTGATTTATTGATTTTCTTTCTTTATTGGGTCTTTTCAATTTCTTTTAATTTTAAATATTTCAACAAAAAAAAAAAAGAGAAAAGGATTATATTAATTTAGATTGAAGGGGGTTTTGATTATCTTCAACTGGAGTTTGGGTACGTCTATCTTAAGCGGATTCTTATTGTTTACAGCTGTTGTTTGTAGATACGGAAACAATGGCTGGATCGGATGAGAACAATCCTGGAGTCATTGAACCCTCACATCTTCAAGGTGATTACTTCAACCCCATTTTCTGTAACCTCTATTTTGATGTGTAAATAATTTTTTGAAATTTAAAGTATTAAAGAAATGTTTTTTGTTCTTTTTTATTTGCTATAAAGGGGGTCTGCGTATCAGCGGGGGAGGGAAGTTCGTGGCGGTGACTGGGCAGAATCGAAGAGCATTGAGCACCATTAATCGGAACGTAATTGGAGGTCCACCTTACCCTTGTGCACTCAACAAGAGACCTTTATCTGAGTGAGTACTTTCTTAAATCCTGTCTTTGTTTGGTTGTTGAGAACAGAAAGGAAAGTAGATCTTTCTGAGTTAGCTAATGTTGGTATTGTTTCTGATTCCTGAATGAGATAGAATAAATGACGAATATGAGAAGTGGGGTTTCTCTTGGTACTCAATGGTCCTAAAAACAGGCTTTTTGCCTTTTTAGAAAATAGTTTTCCGTTTCTCTCTTTCTCAGCAACAAGAAATTGAAGTTTTGACTTGTTCTCTAGGCATAGTTTTGAACTTCTTTATCCTTTTTTTTTCTTTTCAGAAGAAATGCAGTCTGTGATAAGATCCCGCCTATACCTCTGCATAGACCAATTACTAGGTTAGTAGCTTTTAGTTTTGGTTTTATGATGTATGTATTGATGGCCAAAATATATCTTCTTTTTGATCCTTTTGCCTATGATTCTTTCTATTCAGGAAGTTTGCTGCCCAGTTGGCTAACAAGCAGCAAATCAAACAGGTACCATTTCTTACAATGAAAGAATTTGTGTCTTATCCTTAGTTCTTCAGCCATGTTAGATTAATGGTTGGTTACGCTAATAGGAAAAAATTAAGAAACCAATCCAGTCAGTGCCAGTTTCAAATGAATCTGAGGATTGCACCACAACGGATGTGGATGACCCCAACGCGAGTAGTGAGTTCGATGTGCCAATGTTCGTGCAACACACAGAAGCTATGCTGGAGGAGATTGACCGGCTGGTATGGGACACCTTCCCTTTACTGATGCTTTTGTTCAAGATAGCACTGATTCTTTGTCTCCCCTGCAGGAGGAGGTTGAAATGGAATACGTGGAGGAAGAGCCTTTTGTTGACATTGACAGTTTCGATAAAAAGAATCCGCTTGCAGTTGTTGAGTACATTGATGATTTATACAAATTCTACAGGAAAGCAGAGGTGATTTCTTGCTCAATTGCAGCTTAAAAAGATTGAGTATATTTTTTTTCGGTTGATTTTCTGAACTTGTTCATTTAATTTTTGCAGTGTACTGCTTGTGTTCCTCCAAATTATATGGCACAGCAATATGACATTAATGAGAGGATGAGAGCTATCCTCATTGACTGGCTGATAGAGGTACGGAAATGTTGCATTAATTGATGTTGCATCCTTGTTAGGGATGAATTAGGTAGCATCCTGCGAATTTAAAAATCCATCATTAATGAGCATTAAGGATTGACAGGTTCACTACAAGTTTGAGCTGATGGATGAGACCTTATATCTGACAGTCAATCTAATCGATAGATTTTTAGCGGTTCAACAAATAGTGAGGAAGAAACTTCAGCTAGTTGGAGTAACAGCCATGCTTCTTGCCTGCAAATATGAGGAAGTTTCTGTTCCTGTTGTGGAGGATCTGATTCTGATTTCTGACAAGGCGTACAGCAGGAAAGAAGTGCTTGATATGGTTTGTAATTCTACATTGTGTTTCATAATTTCACTTCTTTTTTCTTTTAATGTTTGATGACTCCATAGGAAATAGAAATCACATATATACATCTTGCTTTGCAGGAGAAATTGATGATCAATACATTACAATTCAATCTATCCCTTCCTACGCCGTATGTGTTTATGAGGAGATTTCTCAAAGCTGCTCAATCTAACAAGAAGGTTAGCGACAACAAACGTTGGCAGTTTTGCATCTGTATATTATCTAACAATGCTATTAAATGAATCTGAGATGGCTTTAAATGTGACTTTGTTGAACCAGCTTGAGCTTCTGTCATTCTTCATGATCGAGCTTTGCCTAGTTGAATATGAAATGCTCAAGTTTCCACCTTCTTTATTAGCTGCTGCTGCAATTTTCACTGCTCAGTGTACTCTTAGTGGGTCTAATCATTGGAGCAAGACCAGTGAGTGGTATAGTACCTACTCGGAAGGACAGCTTATGTATGTCATTTGTGTCTTTGTTCCTCTGGGTTTTGGAGCAAATTTCTGTATTTCCAGTTGAAACTTACTCTAGCTATATTTTCTTGTTTTTGTGTAGGGATTGCTCAAGAATGATGGTTACTTTCCATCAGAAGGCAAGGACAGGGAAACTTACAGGTGTGCAGAGGAAGTACAGTACATCTAAGTACGGTTATGTTGCAAAAAACGAGCCAGCTATTTTTCTATTAAAGGAGTGACGGGGGTGAGGTGCAATCGAGCGCAACACAAGTTGCCCCTGGGTGAGGGCTATCCAATATAATACTACTGAATTCTTCCTTGTTTCTTTTTCTCCTTCCCGGTACCGGAAGGTAAAATTGTTGTAAAAAGGTTCATTTCATTGACAAGCAAATATTGGAAACCCCAACAACAAAGCAATCAAATCAAACTGATATGAAACTGTTTGGCGCAAAACTGATATAGTTTCAATGCTCATATGGCGTTCAAGTAATTTGGGCTATATGATCAAATAACCAAAAAAAAAAAAAAAATGAATGAGAAAAAGTAACGATCCCAATGTGAGTGGTCTCACATTGTCAGCGGACGGACAAAAAATCTGGTTGGGTTGTTTTACGTGTAAACGTCACATAACATCCACAGCTGCCACGCACTCTCTGCCATGTTTCACCTTCAATCACTATCACCAAATTTTAGCCATAAACTCAAATCGTTTCCATATCTTTGAAAACTTCTTTTAGAACAAAAGATGAATCTGCCAGATTTAGAAGATCCTCCCTGTTTCTTTAATTAATGAAATTTTGTTTTCATTGATCCAAAAACTATCTCCCTCCCTTCGTTTATGCTAGCTACCTTGCTTATTCTTCCAGGTAATTTTTTTTTTTAAAATCCTCCATGAAAATTCCATCAAATAATGTTGTAAAAAATGATATTTTTTCTGCTATAAGCGAAAGCTGTTGCCATCGGTGCCCATCCATCTCATGTTTTGTATTTGTCTGTTGTGGACTTTCTTGGGCTTACTTTAAGGTTGTCTTTGGAGATTATTTTGCGTATTGGTCTTTTACATGGATAAGAATGTGGTGTAGGATTGATAGCGAGCTAAAAGCAACTGGTGGGTTTAGATTTTTTGTCAATTTGGACGATTCCAGCGATCTCTGGGTTCTCTCGGATAGCGATGCTTGAAATGTTACTGTGCTTTAGTTTTAGCCCTACCCCCAAAGTTTATCACTTGTCGGCATCTGTTTTTGAAGTAATTTTAGTCTCGAAATTGTATGCTAATATGTTTTAGATTGATTAATTACAAGCTGAGATTGTTATTATCTTGCTTTATTATAAACTTGTCCCTTTCTTTTTTCTTTTTTTTTTTTAATATTTTTATTAGATAAAGAAGGTGATGGTGGTGATATCTTCCTCGCTGTCTCAGGTTCCTACAAATACGGCTGATTTTCAAGCATAAGTTTCAAGTGAGGGAAAAGTATTGGTTTTTCCTTTCGGAAAGATTATGGAAAAGAAAGAAAAAGAGTTCCTCACGGTAGCTCCCTTTGAGTGTGCTTGGAGAAAGGATTTGAAATTTCGGGAAGCTGGTAGAGGATGTGTAGCATTCGATGCTTTTGCACTCAATGATGTTACTGTGGTGTTTAGGGAGAATGTTGGAAGTCAGCACTACCATTATAAGAGGGATAACAGTCCTCATTATACTGTAATCATTGGTAGTCATAGGAATCGTAGATTGAAAATTGAGGTGGATGGGAAAACTGTGGTTGATGTAGCAGGTGTAGGCCTATGTTGTTCTTCAGCATTTCAGAGTTATTGGATCAGTTTCTATGATGGATTGATTAGTATTGGTAAAGGAAGATACCCTTTTCAGAATCTTGTGTTCCAGTGGCTGGATACAAATCCAAGTTGTAGTGTTCGGTATGTTGGCCTTAGTAGCTGGGATAAGCATGTGGGCTATCGAAATGTTAATGTATTGCCCTTGATGCAAAATCATTTGTTGCTGTGGAAGCAAGTGGACTGTGGCGAATACAATGGCGGGGATGATGGTGATGAGGAGTTGGAAGATGAACAAATGGGCTATGAGAAGTGGGGACTTGAAAATTTTCTTGAGAGTTGGGAATTATCTGATATGTTCTTCATTGTTGGTGAGGAGGAAAGGCCTGTCCCTGCTCATAAGGTTATATTGCAAGCAACTGGAAACTTTTCTCTCAGCTCATCAGATGGAAATGTTGTTCAGCTACTGCAGGTAGCATATCCAATTCTTCATGCGCTTCTTCAATATGTATATACAGGCCAAACACAGGTATCTTTTATTATATGCTCTATGGACTCCATTGTTGTTGGCATTCTCTATCAGTTTAAATGATCTATTCCCGTTTCTTGAGTCCTAGCTTTTCTTATTTCTTGCTTCTGTTTGACATAGATTTCAGAGACACATCTTAATTCCTTATGGGCTCTGAGCTTACAGTTTGAAGTATTACCATTAGTGAAGCAATGTGAGGAAGCAATGGAGAGGTTTAAAGTAGATAAAAAATGGTTTGACTCGGGCAAGAATGTGGAATTGTCATATGTAAGTTCTCAGCCCTATTTTGGAGGAACCTTCTCCTCTGGGCTCCCTATAAACATGCAGAGGCTCCAACTATTGCATTCAACTGGCGAGTACAGTGACATTAGCATTTACATTGAGGGTCAAGGTCTCATTGCACGGGCTCATAAAGTTATTCTCGGTTTGTATAGTGTCCCATTTGCAAAGGTGAGGACCTCATGCCTCCTGTGGATTATGCTGTAGAAAAATATACAACAAAAGTTCTTAAAACATAGGAATGTCTCTTCTGCAGTTCTGAGATTTTTCCAAAAGAAAATGAAGTCTCTTATATGAAATAAATTGTACTTTCAAAATAGTATATATGAGCTAAACTTTACTGCAGTTGTGCTAGGATCTGTTTCTTACTGATACTGCTTTTCGTCATATTCATTTAAGGTTGAAAGTTTTTGGATAAAGATTTTTTTTTTGTTTGTTTGCTTTCTTTGCTTTGCCTTTGACATCAAATGTTCAATATGGCAAGTGTAAATAGCTTCAAGTCAGATGTTGGTTTTTATTGTGGCTTTCTGCATTAAGATTTGCTCCGGTGCAACCGGCATTTGATAAGAAACTGAAAAAGCAAACTTTTCTTTCATCACAAAATGACTAGGTTATAGACTTAAAGCTTCATATTTATGTCTAAAAGTAAGAGATTATTAGGCTCATTTCTCTTCTATTTCACCATTTTTTTGGTTCTCAGTTTGGTTTTCTCAACAACATTTGACTGATATAATTATTTTCCCTGCAGATGTTCACAAATGGAATGTGCGAGAGCAACTCGCCTGAGGTTTGTTTAAGAGATGTGTCTCCAGCAGCATTGAAGACCATGCTTGAATTCATGTACAGTGGGGAACTCAGTATTGAGGATACTGAGGACTTTGGTACCTTGTTAATCCAGCTCCTTCTCTTGTCTGACAAATTTGGCATTTCTCTTCTTCATCAGGAATGCTGCAAAATGGTTTTAGAATGCCTCTCAGAGGTAGTTTACTAATCTATTGATTATGAAATAATTTGATTTGGTGGACTTTGTTAGAGCCATGCAGACATTTTTGTTGCCAGTGTCTCATTATGTTTTTTGTATGAATAGAATAGAACGGAGAAGTGACTTGCAGTTTCGGAGTTCTGAAAAACAAAAGAAGAGACACGAATTATAAAATATTGATACCTTTCATGTGCATGTTACATGCAGGGATGGAGTTCTCCTAGTGGAAGATGGTCATACAACATGAGTTTTTCTATTATGCACAAGTTTAATGGACGACGAAGAAGACAATAGGGCTAATATAATTAGTTGCCCTGCAGATGTTCAAAATAGGGCTGTTGCTTGTGAAGCTAACTTTTGAAATTTGTTGCAGGACTCTGTCTGTCCAATTCTCCAAGTGGTTTCATCAATCCCATCATGTAAAATTATCGAAGAAACTTGTGAAAGGAAATTTGCAATGCACTTTGACTACTGCACAACTGCAAGCCTTGATTTCATCTCATTAGATGAGAGAACTTTTAGGAATATTATTCAGGTGGGTTTCACTTGTTAAAATTCATATGCTATCTTAGCGAACTTGTTTGGGGTTAATAACTGAGTGAAGGGTAGTGCAACTGCATTAGAGTATGTTCTGTTTTAAACCCAAGTTGTCCCATAGTTTTCAACCAGGATGAGGCTCAAGTGCTCTGTACTTACAGTAGTATAATTTTTATCTTGAATAGTGAGAAGCTGTGCAGTCAGTAGTTTATGTTGTGACATTCTAATGAGTACATAACAGAAAAGGATTGTTTTATTTAAAAAATTGGACCAAAGTGGCTAGTTAGTTATATGGATAGAGATGGAGAAACTTGAAGAAATATGCTGAAGTTACTCTCAATTGCTGTGTCAAGGGTTGCTTTTTCTTATTAAATTGCTAGATTTGGCAATTATAAATGAGACCCATCTTTTGGTTGGTTTATGCAAGTTATAATGTGGATTTAGAGTTAAATATGAAGTATTTCACATGATAAGTTCCTTGTTTCTTATTATAAATTATGGACTTCTTGCAGCATGCAGAGCTAACGGTAACTTCTGAAGAAAGAGTTCTAGATGTAATTTTGATGTGGTGCATGAAAGCAGAGAAACTGTGTGGGTGGGAGGTGGTGAATAAAATGATGATAAATTCAACCCCAGAAACTCTTTTCAAGGATAGGCTTAAACTGGTTAATGACTTGCTTCCTTCGGTGAGGTTTTCTTTGCTGCCATATCTCCTGCTTAAGAAGGTAAGAAAGACTGGATATAAGGATATCTATCATGCTAAGATTATGACTATAGCCAACTATCAACTGCTATTTTTTAATATAATGTCGCAGTTGGAACATACCAGTCTAAGCGGGCAGATTTCTGCTTTTGGTGATCTTGTAAGTTTGTTGTTTCTCTTCATAGAAACCCCTTTTGGACACGTGTTCCAATACTATATATTGTTTCCTCCAAAACTGATTTCTTTATGTTAATGAAATAGGTTAAGGAAGCCATTAATTATATAGAATGCAGAGTCGCAATACATGGAAATGACCAGAAGTGAGTCTTCTTTTGCACTTATGCACCATGATATCTTTCTCATAAGGGGGGACTTACATTCTGAAGAGAAATGTGATTTTCATTGCTGAGAAAATGGCAATTAAAATTGAGAATCCGACGCCTAAAAGCAGTGAAGGGAAACCATGCCCACAATAATCTCTTCTCTTTCTTAAAACGTGTACTGCTCTGGCCGCCGGAGCAGTTCTTTACTCACGTTTCCTTTGGTTCTTTCTGAAAGAGCTAATCTAGATCTTGCTTAGTGGTGCTAGACTTGTTATGGAAGACATTTAGAAAAGAATTTCCAGAGAGCCATTACATCATGACTTATGTGCTGTGTTCTTGAGCAATGAGTTGACTTGGATTCTTTTTGTTGTGTAAGATTTCAACATAGACGTTCCAGTTACAAGGAGCTCCAGTATATATGTGATGGGGATAGCAATGGGGTTCTGTACTTCGCTGGGACTTCATACGGTGAACATCCATGGGTTAACCCTGTTTTGTCTAAGGTGAAATTCTCAATCATCTTTATTTTTTTCATTTATAATCCAGTTAGTGTTCCTTACCCCCTTTAGCTACATGCTTCAGAGAATTACTATTACCCCTAGCAGCCCTGCTTCAAGATACACTGATCCTAAGGTGTTGGTATCAAGAACTTACCAGGTATGATGAATAAGGTTCTCTAAAATAAGTCTAAAGTCTTAATGCATTATTAACTGAACTAATGACATTCAAATGATATGTCCCTTGTCAGGGAATGTGTTTTGCTGGGCCTCGTATTGAAGACAGACATATCTGTGCATGGTGGACGGTTGACATTGGCCAAGATCATCAGGTTTCTGCTCTTTACTCTCTGCTAATCTATCATACTAATAAAACTTTGATTTGGTTGAATTAAGTTTTCCGTAAACGTAAATAATGCATTCATCAGCCTCAGATGCCTTCAGCTTTCTAGTGTCCTTGGAAGAAAATATGGTCTATGACTTGAATCACAAAGAAGTTTCAGCTGCAATTGAGTTTTCATGTCTATGGTCCATTCCAGCCATAGTGTGTACCTGATTAATTTCATTCAGTCGTCAGCTGTGTTAAAAATTCCGGTGCAACTGTTACTCTGAGTGAAATGTGGTACCAGTCCTCTAATGAGCCAATGTGATTAATGCAGCTTATGTGCAACTATTACACATTGAGACAGGATGGCTCCAGGGCCTACATAAGGTGTTGGAAATTGCAGGTAAAGAAGATATTAACTGAATTGTTCCTTTGATACTTGTGCTGCAATTAGTGAATTCTAACAATGGTAGCGCACTGTAAGGTAATTCTCCTTGATTTTCCCAGGGTTCTGCGGATGGCAAGACTTGGATAGATTTGAGAGTACACGAGAATGACCAAACAATGTGCAAGCCAGGTCAGTTCGCATCATGGCCTGTAACTGGACCAAATGCTCTGCTTCCATTTAGATTTTTCAGGGTTCTTCTCACTGGTCCAACAACAGATGCTTCTAACCCCTGGAGCTTCTGCATTTGCTTCCTGGAGCTGTACGGTTACTTCCACTGAGTAGGATTTCGAGTATCTAGTGTTTCCAATATCATTTCCTTAAAGGTTTTTTTTTTTTTTTAATAAAAAAAACCTATCAAGTATAGTTCCACAAATAAATTCATTTTACTTGAGGACAGAGTTTATCTTATCCTATTCATGCCACTTAGATGAATGGCTCCATTACTCTATAGCCTCGGCCTCACCCTCATAAGAAAGCTAATACCCTTTTTTCAAGGTAAGACACCCTAAATTACTCTCCTGTTTTCTTCGTAGGACGCCCTAAATTTGTACTTACCAACATATTTTGGTCGAGAATATGCTTGTTCGGCATTCAGTGTAAAGAGAGGTTGTGGGTCTCAAGAGAGGTTGTGGGTCTCTTCGCCCACAGGATAATAAGATGTACTTGTACATATTGTAATAAACAGATTGCTCCAAGCCAAGTGCACTTCTATACACTTAACTCCAAAAAACCTTTAGGTAACGCAACCTGGGATCATAGTGATCTGCGGTAGAGGGTTCTTTAAGTTTGCGTAGGCTTAAGACTACTGAGATTGCCATTGTTAACTTCTACCGACATTCAAATGATATCTAAAAGACTATTGAACACAAAAATATACAAATATATAAAAGCCATGAGAAACATTAGAATCATTTAGGCATTTCAATACATGCATACGGAATCTTAAGTCACTTGGACACAGGCAAATTAAATTCACCTCCATCTAATTTCTTTTTCCTCAGTATAACAAAAGAGTCGATCCTTTTACATCAACAAATATGAGGACTACAAGCTTGGTTAATAAGCTTTAAGGCATTTCTCAGGTAGCTTACAGTGAAGATCGCTGCTACTCACAGGAGACTGGAAACCATTTGACAAGACAAAGTTACCTACGAACAGATGGCACAGCACCTCTACCGGCTATTGAGCCCCGGCCAGCAGCTTGGGCCTGTAAAACAAAAATCATTAAGTCAAGCACATAAAAAAGGACATTAACACACAAATAAGCAAACAAAGCACAATTCTTTAGGTTCCATCGTAATTATAAGATAGGTGAACTTACTTTGGCCCGCATTGCAACAGCTCTACCTCGGCCAACTCCTAGAGATGAGCTCTTTCCCTTCAAAGTTATGAAACGAAATCAGAAATCTTCTAACAATTGCATAACGTAAGGAAACAAATAGATGCATACCTTGATTTTAGCATCCAGACGCTTGAACATAGGAGCGTTCTTCAACATGTCTGGTATGACCATAAACCTGTCAAAACAAGTCCAGTTTTTGACAGACAAACAAAGTTTAGGGAATGATATAAACATACCCTCACATCACATACCTCTTATCCACTCCATTAAAAACAAAGGGGCAAGCTGAACAGAAAGAGAGAGAGGTAATACCTGACTTTACTGCCTCGAATGAAAACATGCTCAAGCTGTGACACCTTTCCATCCTGAAGCCAAGCCAAATAATCATCTTCAGTTACGAATGGAAGTAATTGAGAAGAGAGACAAAAGGAATGAGAACATGCTTTTGAAAAGGATATCTACTTCTGAAAATGGGGATGAGAGGATCACAAGAAATTTTCTCAGAGAGACAAAACTGAGCTAAATTCTGATTATCCTTACCTGAGGAAATTAGATATATTAAATAAAGAACACGATGCAACAAGTCAGGAACTGAGATACTCCATTAAATAAAAATGATTGGAATAGACACAAAAATACATAAAACTTAACTAGTACAACGACCAATAAACAACTCCAATTACATAGCAAGATATATCAGAGAGAGATTGCCGAATCGTATCCCCAAATTCAAACATTAAACTCCATCCACCTATTCCTCTGTCTCCTAGGATTTAACCTATTGATAAACTTAAGTCCATATATTAAATGTTGAAGCATTTTAAGTTTTATCACTAACTGCGCATAAACCCTAAACCCCGGATTCAAATAAAGTTTCAAAAATCAAGCTCAATTCAATTAAACGTTAAACAAATCAAACTCATTACCGAGCAGTTAGAGAAGAAAAAAAAAGTGAGAAAGGGAGGTACTTTAGCAGTGTAGGTGATGCTCTCGAGCTGACAATTCCAGTTATCCTCGCACTCGACCATGCTTCCTCTGTAAAGCTCTCCGCTCTTCAGCTCCACCGTTACCACGTGACCTGACGCCTCGTGCAGTAGCTTTACCGGTATGCCCAAGCTCCGGCTCATTGTTTCCTTCTCTTTCTTTCTCGCTCGCCCGCTCTGCTTTTGCACAAATCGGAAACCCTAGCGCTGAGGCAAAAAATTTTGCCGGCCGGGTTGAATATAAAATTCTAATCGAATAAAGGGCCTGCTATGCCCTTAGCCCAACTTCCTGATGAGTGTATTAGGTTTAGCAGCCTGCATAAATTCAATTCGGCCGTCTTATATTAGCCCAAGTGATTTTATCGTGCTTGAAGTGGCCTGCTATGCCCTTGGCCCAATTGCCTGCCTGCCTGCTTCGACCGTCGAATAACGGTTGCTGTGGGGAGACTTAAGATTGAGGAAGATTTTAGAGAGACGAAAGAAGGTGGAGCAGAAGAATAAGAACAGCATAATAATACCAACTTATAACTAGCGCCTGTACTACATCGCTCTCATCGACTATCTCATCTTCAAACATCTACCGTATTTCCCATTTCCTCTTCTTTTTTTCTTTCCGTTTTACATAGTAGTTTATATTTGTCTTTGATCGCTGAAGTTGTATGTCGAGATCTGATTACTTTTCTTTAATTCGCGTTCTTTTTTTGTGCCCCTCTTGTCCTGATCGATACGGTGTTCGAATTTTCTGTTTTTATTTTTTGTATTGTTTTCTTATTCTTGCAAATGATTTAAATTGGATGATGAATATAGAAAGAGCTTTTAACTTACCATCATTCTGTAATTATGAATAAATTGAAGTATCTCTTGTTTTTGAGCGATCTCTGCTTCTTCCTGACATCTTTTTTACCGGAATGGGTGCGCAAGCGTATGAAGTCTTCTTAGTTCTTATACTCAAACCAACAGTGGGAAATTGAATCGTAGGATTGTCTTTTTAGCAGTTTCCTTGACTCTTTGTTAATTCAATGCCTGTATGTTAAAAAATCTTTAAGTATTATGTTCTTGGAAGCAAAATTCTCATTGATGAGTTGACATTGCGGAAGGGGAAACATTATTTGAATTCATTCCCACTTTTCCCATCATCTGATTTTCATTAAAATGTGTAGCAAAGTAACTGCCAAACAGTCACCACATAAATTTAACATAGACAAGTTTCCAGTTACCTCTCTTAAAAGCCACTTCTTTGATATTGTGATATCTCCCGATATCTTTCTTCTGTGAGCTGTTGTAACTTTTCATGTCTGGGGTAGGGATGTAGATTTTGAAATAATTGTTATGGATGATGGGAGCCCTGATGGTACTCAAGAAGTTGTGAAGCAACTGCAGAACCTGTATGACAAAGATCGTATTGTAAGTTTCGTGCTAATATACCTTCAAAATTGGATCTATATGTACTATGTTTTGTTGGTCAATTCATATGCTTACCTCTGCTTCTGTCTCCATGATGATGCAGCTATTGAGACCTAGATCTAAGAATCTTGGATTAGGTCAGTAAAATTATTTCCTTTCAGGAATAATAGCTGGAGCTGGACTTCGAATCATTATTGGTTTGAGGAATGGCTTACATTCATGGTCTGAAGCATGCTTCTGGAAACTTTGTTGTAATCATGGATGCCGATCTATCACATCATATAAGTGCAATGGTGTTTTTGTACGCCTCTTTGTACCCCTTAAATCCATTCGCAACACTTTGCTTCCTGTTTTCTAACACATATTAATCTCTTCCATCTTGTTTTGCAGCCAAAATATTTGCCAACCTTCATCAAGTGAGAAATCTTGTGGTTGTGCCTTTTAGAGTTCACAATTATGCCTTATTTACTCAAATCCTTCTAATACTTTGGTCTATGACATCTTTATAGGAAGCAGCTGGAAACTGGTGCTAGCACAGTTACTGGAACACGGTACGTCAAGGGTGGTGGTGTGCATGGATGGAATCTGACATGCAAGCTGACAAGTAGGGGAGTCAATGTTCTTGCAAAGACTCTTTTGTGGCCTGGTGTATTGGACTTAACTGGATCTTTCTGGTATAAGAATTAAGAACTAATTACCAGGGGCTATTTCAGACTGTCATAGCTTTGGAGCTAACATTTCTATTTTCCTTCCCTTTACAAGGCTTTATATGAAATCAGTGCTTGAAGATGTCATTAGCTCCTGTGTTAGCAAGGAATATGTATTTCAAATGGAGATGATTGTTAAGGCTTAAAGAAAAGGCTATCACATTGAAGAGGTATAATTCATTTCTATAGTTGCACTCTTATGAATATACTGACAGATATTCTAACCTTGAGTGAACTTTTGTATCTTTGACTAATTTGTGCTAGGTTGACTATTTTGTTGTCTGCATGTAAGATTTAAAGTTTTTGTTATTTTCTGTTAATTCCAATATAATTTACTTTAAAAACCCCTAGACAAGAAATGTTACGTGCGCAACTAACTTGAACGCTGATTTGTTGCAATCAAATTATTCTTTCAACTTAATCTCTGTGAAGATTATTTTCCTTATTTGCTCTGTCAACGGGACTTCATGATGGAGAGAGTGCCATTATCTCTTACACTTGTGTGTTTTGTCCCGCATCTAACCAGATTGGAGTTTGCTTATATGGTTCACCTATTTGGTTTTTTCCCTGTCCCCTGCTTCATCTTTAAGCCACTCAAGTTTGCTGTTCAAACATTAATAAATTATTTAGCTAAACAACTTATTTAATCCTTTGCATTTCCATTGATTCGATTTTCTACTGTCTACAGGTTCCAATAACTTTTGTTGATAAGGTATTTGGAAGTTCAAAGCTTGGAGGATCAGAAATTATAGAGTATCTAAAAGGCCTTGCA
The DNA here is from genome assembly GCA_033439115.1 of Firmiana major. Lineage (NCBI taxonomy): Eukaryota > Viridiplantae > Streptophyta > Magnoliopsida > Malvales > Malvaceae > Firmiana > Firmiana major. The sequence goes on along the minus strand of CM065907.1, from coordinate 101,313 downwards.
TATCTTTTGGTCACAACATGAGACCTTTCCACAAATGTAGCCAACATGATAATAACTTCATCTGTTTAGTGGAAGAAGTGACTGGTTGAGATTCAAAGACTCTGCAGCAAATAATTTTTACAGCTTGTTCCTAGAAGTTCCCTCTTGTAACCTGACTTTTGATGGCAAATTTTGTTGGAAGAAGAAAAAGAACTAGAAACTAAGAAGCTTCATTTATTCATCAAAATCTTTGTTTTCTATCTATAATTAACAAAGATTGAATTACTGAATACGAGAGTATTTGAGCATCTCCTATTCAATTATTCATATCATATATTGAGAAACAAAATAAAAGGGGGCAGTATTTACTGAGCAGCATCAAATGATAAAATCCACAAAGAATAAATTAGAATCCCAAATCTCCTATGCTAAAAATGTAATAGAAATCCAGTTTCCAATTTTCAGACCCTTCTAGCTCTTCTGGCCGCAGCTTTCTTTTCAGTGCCAATCACAGACGACTTATAATTGTTGACAGCAAGAGGAGGCTTCTTATTCTCTTTGGTCATACCCAGGAGTCTGAGTCTCGCTCCTCTCCACGGAATAAGCAGCAGAAATGACTTCCTCAAGCTCTGGAGCTTCTTCGAGTCTCTTCTCTTTGAAGATTCAACCATTACACCAAGATGATGCCCAATCTTTGACTCAGTCCCTGTTTCGCCTTTCTTTCTCTTAAGCCTCTCGTTTCTCCTCGCTGAGTACTCATCGTAAAATCTGCATCTCTTGAACAAAGGAGTTGAATTGGCGCTGAGACTAGTCTTACCAAAACCAGCGTTTTCTGTTTCCCCATTTCCAAGTTCATACCATTCTAGCCAAAGACTGTAACTCGCAAGAAATGGAGCGATACTCGGTTTGAATCTCAGATTCCTCATTGGCCCAAGTACGAATCGGCTTCTGGGATTTCGTTAAAGAACCTTGAACAACAGACAAACATTTATTCCCAATTAAAACCCAAAAAAGGGACTCATCTTTTACAATAAAAAATTAAAGTTGCTAAGAGTTTAAAACCGGGGATACCCGGTGGGGTCTGCAGGGAGATTGAGTGCGATCGAAGGACGCGACGGTGTCGTAGGTGTATGGGCGATTTAGCAAAAGGTGGCTTACGATCAGATTTCATCTTAGACACGATACCTTCTTTATTTTCTCTTTTACAGAGAACAAGAAGATCATTAAGAGAGCAACGACGTTTAAATTGTCGAGACTGTTTTGTTACTTGCCAGTGTGAGGTGGTAAGGTATATATAGTTTTGAATTTGCAGAGTGGCAGCGTTTCAAACGGTCAAATCCTTGATCTCACGGTTTACAATTATTAAGTAATTCAGAATTAAATGGTAGGTCAGCTTAGGTGTCACTGACCTAAACATCAGAGGCTGTCCATAAAAGGCCTACAAAAATCAGTAAGTACATAAAGCCCAAGGGCTACACTTACGCCCTCTTTAAGATGAAAGGATAACACTATGGGGCGGGCCACTAGGCCCTGGCTTAATCAAACTGTTTTATTGGCATTGAATTTCAGCCAACCATTTCGTGAATCGTTGGTCGGTCGGAGGCGGTGGATAATGTTTAAACTAAAATTGTTATTACTGAAAAAATTTAACTTAAAAGTTACTTTTGACTCGAATAAAATTATTTTTAAACGATAAACATGAGATTAAAGAAAACAGACAAGATGCAGTGGGTGATTTCTTTTTTGATTTTGCTTCTTAAGTATAAGTATTGGTAGCAATAGAATTTTGCCTCTATATTTCCTTTTAACAAAAAAAAAAAAAATATTTGCCCCTGCTACTATTCCGGTGATGTCAGGCGAGAAAGTGGTAATATAACTGCACGTAAAAGTGTTATCGGCTTCATACCACAAAGTTAGATGTCTGCTGACTAAACATCAATTGAACAGTCAACTCCATACCAAAATCCGATCGCCATTCATCTTATTGCAAATCCCAACACGAAAGAGTTGAAGAACATGTTTTGAACCAAAAAAAAAAAAAAGAGTTGAAGAAGAGATGAAAGGTACGATAAAGTGCTCTGCCAATTACGTCCCTCTGACTCCAATCAGCTTCTTGCACCGTTCCGCAATTGTCTACAAGGACTCTGTCTCTGTTGTCTACGGTGATGTCAAGTATACCTGGAAACAGACGCGTGAGAGGTGCGTCCGTCTAGCTTCTGCGCTTGCCCACCTTGGAGTTTCCCGTCGAGATGTGGTATTAACTCTTCTTTATCCTAGTTTAAGTTTCAGTCTGTTTTTTCTGCCTATTACCATTTTATAACCTTTTTTTTCCAGTAATCCTGTCTTTTTGTAGCACTAGTTTTTTTTTTTTTCTTGTCATTTTCTTCATCTTTTAGCTTGCTTTCCAGTATTTCTCTGCTATTTGCTGAATAATTTGTAACAACCCATGACTTTAAACTAGATAAATTTATGCTCTTCGGATGTTATTTTTCTGAACCAAAGCTGGGAAATTGCATTCCCAGTTTTTTTGTCTCCGTGTCCCCAACAGTTATTCCTCTTATATTCCGATTGAGTTTATCCTCTGCATAGGATGTGCGAAATAGTCCTTTCAGAAAACTTTCTCCACTTTCTAAGTGTATGGCATCAAAAAATTAATATTATTAATTAATTAAATTAAATATTTAATTGATTAATAATTTCTTAATAGATTGATAAAAAAATTAATTATTTATATTATCTCTAATTAAATTAAATTAATTAGAAATAAAACAAAAAAACGATTAACTTCTTTTGAAACTTTATATCATTTAACATTATAGATAGATGACTCTTCCATCTGAAGAGGAGGAATAGCAGTTCACATTGAAGAGAAGTCTCAACATTTTCAAAGAATTTAAAGCCTTCAAGATATCGGCCATTCTCCTAAGTTTGAAGCTATTAAGTCTTCTCTTCATCAAAGATACTATAAAGCCAAGAGATTTACAAGAAGATAACAAGTCACAAACCGTTCTCTCAAAGATCAACCTAGCTGCTGCAAACCCACGAGAAATTACAAGTCTTCGCTTGTTCCTCCGAACAACTATTCTTTTTCACACCGTCAGGATTAAGCGTCAAGTCCACGATAAATTTATTCTAGGAGATTGAATCAGAGGATTATTCTCTTGTAAGGAGTTCAAAACAAAAATTTGTACCCATTCATATAAATAAAAAATTAAATTTTGTCATTAATTTGTGTTCTAAAATTTCTATACGCGAAATTTGTGTATACAAATTTCTAGCACGCCTAGTGGGACATCTCTGCCTCTCATCTCGCTCTTCGTTATCAATCAAAATCAATCAGTTGCTCAGATCTATGGCTTCAAAGACCGCTGTATCGAGTCACAAGTTTAATCCCGCTGTAACTGTGCATGCCGGCTATACTGGATCAAAGACTCATGCTAGGGTACGATATTTTGCTTTTCAAAGAGGTCAAGAAAGAAGAAGTAGTAGAGTTCATTCGCGCACAAATCATCTATCACTATTAGAGCTGGCAAAAGTTGACCCGAGATCGGACCGAATTGACCAAAAAGTCAAAGGCCCGAGTCCGAGAAAAGTTCGAACCCGAAAAAGCCCGAGCTTGAAAAAACCTGAACCTGACATAACATGAGCCCGATACGACCCGAACCCAAAATCGACCCGATCCGAAACCCAAGAAAGCCCGAATTTATAACCCGAAAAACCCGAATTATAATTATATAATTATTATATTAAAAAATAATTAATTAAATAAATAATAATACACTTTTTCTAATTAAAATTTATAAAATTTAAAAACAATCATTATTTATTTATTACATAATTATATCAATAATTTATTATCAACAAAATAAATATTAAATATTTACATTCAATTATTAAATAAAATTATTTTAAAACACAATATAATATTCAATATCAAATAATTTTCAATATTATTCTTATTATATTTGTAATAAATAATAAATATATTATTAAATATAACATTTGATTTTATTATAAAAACAATTATTATACTATTTTATTATATTTATTTCATATTAAAATTTTAATTTTAATACAATAATAAATCAAATATATATAAATCATTATATTTTGTAACATTTATTTAAATTTGATATTTCATATAAAATATTGAATACATTATTAACAAAATTAGAATTTAAATTCTGACTCCTATAACTCATAAATAGAAAAATAGTAATTTATTTTTTAAATGGTGATTATGCTAAAAATAAGAATTGAAAGTTGAAAGAGGGGACCATACCCTTTAAAGGTTGTAATAATTTTTTCACTGCAAAAAGAGATTCAGACTCAACTATGATATATTTACATCCAAATTCTCATGCCATTAATAAGTCAATGATTGTTATGTTCTAAATTAATCCAATATAGTAAAAAACAAACCAGCAAAGAAAACATCAAACACTTAAAGTTATGACATGTGACATTACAAGAATAACAAAATAGAAAACATACAATCATTCTCATACAAAGTCACCTAGTCATGGAGAAATCAATCCCTAGTCATACATTGCATGATGAACAAAGCTGAAAAATACGATCATTCCATTCAACGCTACCGGCTTGATGAATAACATACTCGAAAAGATTATAAATACAGGAAGTAATCAAACTCTCCAAGAGCGACACTGTTTTCAAATAAGATTAATGTAGCAATGATCAATCATAATTACTCTTAATAAAAAAATTTAATTTTTTAACAATATAAATAGTAAGAAATAAAATATCAACATACATTGCAATTAGAACTCTTCATCTTCCTCCATAAACCAACTAGTTCAATTTAATCCAATTTTCCTTCCAAATCTTATTGTTTCATCTTCTTCATCTAATAAAATATATAAAAATAATCATATAAGAATTTAAATAATAAAAAATTAATAAAATAATAATGACACTAAAATCTTACCATCTTTATCTATATCATATCCATACAACTAATTACGAGTGGTAATCAAAATTTTTGCATTATGTGTTGTGAGACAATTTCTCCATTTGTTGATAACTCTACCACCCATACTAAATGCTGATTCAGATGCAACTGTGGTAATTGGAATACTCAATATATCCTTAGCCATAAGTGAAAGTACATGATATCGAAATTGATTGTTCTTCCAATAATCAAGAACATCAATTTGAATCTCATAATTTTCTCTTGGTTCGTTCAAATATACATTTAACTCTGATCTATATAAAAGAGATCCAGAATTGAAGTTTCTAAATCTCTACAATAACAAAATAAGTTCATATATAAAATTATAATAACAAATGTAAATTAAAACTAAAAAAAAGAATTACTTAATATAAAAAAATAATAATTTAATAAGTTACTAAAGCAATTTATATTAAACTTTTGAACAAAAAATTTATATAAATATGTTATCAAATTAACAATAAATATTTATATGTTTCAAATTTTATTTCTAGTTAGGAAATTTAATTTTTTACCATGTCTTGTCTTTTGTATAAATTTTATTACAAAATTATATAATTTTTTTCCTCTTTAATTCATATTTAATCCTTTTAATTATATTTTGTCTTATAATCACTATGATTAAATTATATCAGCTTTTTGGTTTACCTATTTTATTTAAACTCCTATATTATATTTAATAATTTTTCCAAACTTAAATTAATTGCATCTATCAATTGAGAATTTAACTACAATTATAAAAATTTAATTAGGTATAATTTAAACGAATTGATAACAATTAATTAGGTATAATTTTGTTAAGCATATATGATTATTTATTTATTTGTCTACCTTATCGGTTCATATCTATACCAGTCCATTAGAATAATATCAGTAGATATTTTTTCTTGTGCATTATGCAACGTGACGATCAAGACAAACATGCATCATTACTTGATTGTACAAAAATGATTATTTTAAGATAATTTTTTTATTTAAATTATGTAACTAATTTATTAAAAATTTATAATTTTTTATACTTATATATATGATAACTAATTAGTAAATATTTATTTTAATAATTATTTTGATAAGAAATAATTAATTTTTTAACCATATTATTATATAATATGATAATTCTGTTTGAAAATTATTAAATTAATTATATATATACATTAACGTGCAATATTCATTTTATTCCATTTTATACAATAATTTAATAATTTATCATGAAATCATATCCTTTCTTTTCTTATTCTTTGAAAGCCTATCAACAATTTCGATTATTTTATAGATAGATTATATTTGTAGTCCAGTCAGATTTTTTATGCTCTTCAATTTTTCTTGACCAATGCCAAAGAAATAAGCAAAACATTCATTTAGAAAAGAAGTGAAGAAGATAACATCTAGAAGTTGCAGGAAATCTATAAAACTAAAAACAAACTAACAGAAGAAATAAAAAAAAAATATTATGAAACTTTTATTAATTTAATTTTAGTGACTTCTGTTTAAAATTTAAAAATTTATTATTTTAATCATAATTATCTACTTTAATTTCATTATTATTTATATTATACTTTTTTTTAAGCTCACAAATTTTTTTTGTATAAATATATTTTTTTAGTGTATTATATCAATTACAAAATATCACTCATATGGTAGTGTATAATTGTATATAATATAATTATATCAAATATTAAAAATATATAATTTTTTTAATTTAATATTCTAAATTTTTAATGAGACATTTGATTAATTAAGGTAAACGATTATATTTAATGAAATAATATTAATTATGATTTATGTACAAATAAAAAACAAATTAGAAATAAAATAGAGCTAATTAATTGACCATTTATTCATACTAAGCATTTTTTTGATAAATAATAATATTAATTGGTACTTTTCTTTCTATAATATCTATATGTAATATTTTCTTTTGCATTTAATGAATATAATTATATATACTATTTTATAGTAAATATTGTAGGAAATTAAAAAAGAGTAAATTATTTTTGTCAAATAATAAATATTAAAATATATAAATTTGTTTTTATATAAATATTTATTAAAATATAAAATCATATAAAAATTAAATTAATTATCACATTCAATTTTTTTTTTAAAAAAATTATAACTAATAAAATTTCAAAATATTTCAAGCCGGCCCGCTAAACCCACCCGACTAGAATCGGGATCGAACCCGAAAAATCCCGAACCCGAAAAAACTTGTACCCGAAAAAGCCCGAACCCAAAAATAACCAAACCCGAAAAAGTTCGAACCTGAAAAAACATGAACCCGAAAAAGTCCGAGCCCGAAAAGAACCCGAATCGAACCCGCCCGAGCCTGCCCGTTTGCCACCTCTAATCACTATAGAGTTCCTTGGTACATCATCACCGATAATGGTAAACAATTCTACAATGGCCTTATGGATAAATTGCGTGAGAAATTCAATTTCAAATAATACAATTGTTCAGTGTACAATGTTCCAGCAAATGGCATTGAGAAAGCATTCTATAATACACTTTGTAATTTGCTTAAGAAGGTTGTTGCGAAAAATAAGGGAGATTGGCATGAAAGGATCGGAGAAGCACTTTGGGCATATTGCACCACATATCGAACACCTACACAAGCTCCATATGCCCTTGCTTATGGTGTCGAAGCCATTCTTCCATTGGAATGTTGAATTCCTACCTTAAGAATTGTTATCCAAAAAGGCCTAACACAAGAAGGCAATGCCCACTTGCACCTTCAAGAGCTTAAAGCGTTAGATGAAAAACGTTTACAAGCATAACAACATCTTGAATGTTACCAAGCATGCCTTTCTAAAGCCTTTAACAAGAAAGTCTGCCCACATTCCTTTCAGATAAGAGATTTAGTTCTTGCTATGCGCAGACCAATTAACTTTCATCATCATCCTGGTGATAAGGTTACTTCCAAACGGGATGGACCTCATGTTGTGCAAGAAGTTTATATAAACAATGTCTACAAGATAGTTGACAATGAAGGATTGCAAGTTGGCCTTATCAATGGAAGATTTTCGAAACGCTATTATGCGTAAAAGTTGCAATTTGTATGCGTAAATTTCAAAAAAAAATAAAAATAAAAAGCATGCTAGATTAAAAACCCCATTGGGGTGATCTAGACAAAAATTAAGGTAAATAAATAAAAAATAAAAAGTCTGCTAGATTGAAAACTCCATTAGGGCAATCTAGGCAAAAATTAAGGTAAATAAAAAAAAAACAAAGGAACTACGTAACGACTTGATCCTTCTTTTTTAGAGGGTATGTAGGCAGCTTAGGAAATTCCTCCATCCTAAGTTTAGTCACATCCAAAAAAAAGAAACCTTGCTTGCATGAGTATAAATGGTGAAGGGCAAATAAATTATAATAATTAAAGTCTCATATGACATAAATGAGATGCTAACAAAAAGAAAAAAAATCATGAAAAAGTCCATTAGAATAAAAATAAAATGCCTAAGTGATATCTAAGACTCGCTGCTCAACTTTCAACCAACGAGTCCCGATGAACCTGCAATATTCTTCTAAGTTCTTCAATGTTCTTCATATCTTCATCAGCAATAAAAACCGTGGTCTCTAATCCAATCATGAGCTTTTCAAAGGAAGCAATTTCATCATTTACCCCATTCACTTCAACAACTCGAGCTTCCAACTTAGTCTTTACATTCAATTCTTCTCTCTGAACTAAATGCAACTTCTCTTCTAGTGAAGCACACTCATCTTGCAAAGTCAGAAGCTTTGTGTCTTGTGCTTTATAATGTTGTTGCTTCAATATCAATGAAGACTTAACACGTTCCAACTGTTCTATTACTTCAACCTTCTTCTTTTTTAATTTTTTTTGAGAAAAATGACCATCAAGTTCTTTCTTCAAACACAACAATGCTTTCACCTCCCCTACATAGGAATCAATAATCCTTTTTAAAGGAGTCGGATCACCATGCAAACTTTCAATACTTGAATAAACTGTGGAAGCAACTTCATAAATCCTACTACCATGAGGAAAAGAAGCATCCCTAAGTCGAAGTAAGAAATCACGTCCGATCCTTTTAATGACTTTTTCAAAAATTTTAGAAAAATACTTGTCATGATGCTAAGTGGAAGCAGAAATAGCATTTTGTTAAAGAGAACTATTCATTGGTAACTGTGACAGATCTCGATTAGGAGGGTTATCACCAATTTCTTCCATCAAAATTGTGTTGTCACCTCGAGCTCTTAGCCAATGAATTGATAGAAATAGATTTAAAGCCGCCCTTGGGTGAAGATGTAGAGCCTATTTTTGCAAACAACTATTTTATTTCGTTATGAACTTTTCCAGCATCACTTACAAATTCTTTACTCTTTGAAGGTTCATTATCGGGTATAATATTCTTGACCTCGCAAGTGATGTTTTTCTCCGTCCCTTTCTTTAACATCTCTGTAAGAGGGATCATATCGTCATCGGTTGAATCAACAACTTCTTCTGGTGCAATCAAAGTCCTTTGTTTAGGCTTTCCATGATTAATTTCAAGACGTCTCCTCTTTATTAAGAAAGAGCGAAGCTTATCGTGACAAGATATCTTAGGAGAAACAACCCTTGTTACTTGACTTGAGATTCTCGACTGACTGGAAACCATTACTTTTCTTTTCAAAGAAGACTTTATATCTCTTCCAAGCCTTCTGGGATTGCATTTATCACTATCAGGATCACTCCTAATAAATTTCATAGGTTTATCGCTACAACCATCACACTGAGAATGTTGTTCATCTCTGACATTGAGAACCCCTCTTTCATCCACGTCAAGGGTTAAAGAACCTTTGCTTTGTTCAAATTACCCTATGTCAAGACGATGTGTCATAGTAACCTCATCAATATCTTCAGCCTTAAAGTCGGTAGTCTCGATCAAAGGTTGTACTAGTTTCAATGATTCTTCTTTACAATAGCTAGAATAAGCAAGTCTAAAGTCAGCACTTGTATTATCTTTCAAGATGAGTATATTGGTGCGGTAGTAATCTTCCATTTGACCTTGCCATCATACGAAGAATTTTCTTGTTATAAATAAGTTTTCATTTGTGGTACTTCATTTAGGGATAGTCACCTCATAGCTTGGACCTCTTAACGCACTACGTCGCTAATAGCGTAACAACCCTCTAAAACTAGCAGTTCTAATGTCAGTTATCAAAGATCCTGGAACATTCTGACAATATCCAAGTTGCTTTGCAAAGCGATAAGGACTATATGATTCTACCAAGTGAAAATTGCATCTCCGTAAAGTAAAAAAATGAAGACCGAATGCTCACCCAATATTCAAAATCGTTGAGCTTAAGTCAATTCCTTGGAGTTTCCATAAGTTTAGTCTTACAAACTTTAATTATCCTAGTGGCTTGCCAATCCACTCCAAGCAATTGTTGGATGATTTTTTGGCTTTTGACCTCACTATTGGATCTGTGACTAGAAGCTCCCGCATACTTGCACATTTTAGGTCTTATTAGCACTTTATTTGATTCAGGATGAGTCCCAAGATAAGATGTCATCCATGTATGCACAAAATGCTAAGGAAGTGCAACATTGCATTGACCAGGACCATCTACACAAGTAGTAATTTGATTTAGTCCATTGTATATGCTTGCCAAGATAGGAATGACAAGGTTAAATCGTGTACCTTTAGCCATCAAGGAAGCCACTTTGAAAGTCTCAGGTCAAATGACATCACCACGGGCGCTCGGAAAAACAAAAGAGCATAACCAAACTGATAAGAATGCAGCTAAGAACACTTCATCTCTATCGATGTCAACAACACCCAAATCAATGAAAACTTCATTTTCCGGTTTAATACGAAGGCGATGTCTGAAACGACCATTGAGGGTATATAAAGAATTCTTCCTGCCTTTAATGATAATCGAATCATAAGGATCATTATATTTAGTTTTGCCTTGAAACCAAAATCTCACCTAAGCAAAAGTAGAAACTTCATTGTTTTTCAACGCTCTATGATCTTCCTGCAGCCTAATGAGGTGATAAGCAAGGAAAATGTATCGACAACTGATTGAAAGAATGGGATATGAGGACTCATCAAGACCAGTGATTTCGTCTAAGTTGGGGGTAACCTCATCATAAAATTCTCTAACAATAGGAAGGCGTTTCAAAATCTTCAAATCCCACAATGTAATGGAAATCTCCCCACGAGAAGATAGGAATGTATTAGTGGTTGGACACCAAGCTACGCATAAGGCATGAATCATATTTCGATCTTGGTCATAAACAAATGGTGAAGTAATGATCAATTCATAGGCATCCGATTGTTCTAAAATCTACTTGTGTTGACTCAAAATAAGTTTTGACCATTCCTAATATCGAGGGGAGGAACAAACTCTCCACGTGGTTGAAAACCATGCAAAGAAACTTCATGTTTACAAATGCGATGAGGGTAGTGTATTTGACGCTCTTTTCATGGTGTCTGTCTCGCAATTGCAACACTGTCTTAAAGGTGCCTTTTTTAGTAGTATGAGACTTGCAAGAGAATACTTCATCAACCTCTTCTGAAGTCTAGACATCCAAATGGTAAACAGTTGCCACATCAGAATCCCAATTGTTTGCATCACTACCAATAGCTGGGGTGTGAATAAGACACTTAGTGGCTTTGCTTACATTCTTACTTGCCTTGTCTTGAATAAGTAAAAAGTCACGTGAACGACCTTTGTACTCTTCTTGACTTTTTTTTTTAAAAAGGTCTACTCCTAACTTCATCTTGGTAATGCTTGACGATGGATGGTTTTGGAAAACGGTATGTAAGAAACTCATCGATGGCTAAAAAAAAAAAATTCAAGGAATTTTGTCCCAGCTGGCATGCCGTTGATATTGATGAATTTCAAGTTTCGTACGTACTTTATGCCAAGCATGCATACTCTCGTATCTTGAAGTATGAGCATTTGTAGGCATAAAAAAATTAATATTATTAATCAATTAAATTGAATATTTAATTAATTAATAATATCTTAATAGATTGGTCAAAAAAATTAATTGTCTATATTATCCCTAATTAAATCAAATTAATTAGAGATAAAACTTAAAGTGATTAGCTCATTTTGAAACTCTCTATTATTTAGCATTATAAATAGAGGGCTCCTCCATCTGAAGAGGAGGAAAAACAGTTCACATTGAAGAAAAGTCTCAGCCTCCTCAAAGAATTTAAAGCCTTCTTGGTCATTCTTCTAAGTTTGAAGCTATCAAACCTTCTCTTCATCAAAGCTACTCTCAACGATCAACCTAGCTACGAGAAACCTATGAGGAACCACAAGCCTTCGTCTGTTCCTCCCAACAACTATTTCTTTTAGCTCCGTCGGGATTAAACGTCAAGCCCTCAACAAGTTTATTCTAAGAGATTGAATCAGAGGATTATTCTCTTGTAAAGAGTTCAAAACAGAGTTTTGTACCCATTCATATAAATAAAAAATTAAATTTTGTCACCAATTCGTGTTATAAAATTTCTAGACACGAAATTTGTGTATATAATAAGCTTGGATTCTGGGTGTTCAAATAATCTCAGAGAAAGTATAAATGTTAACAAACATGAAGAGGGGCTTTCAGATACTACATTAATGTTGTCTGATTAGCTAGAATTTTCAGAGAATTAGATAGTACATAGACTTGACAAATGTAGACACGACACGAGTGATATGATACGAACACGATACGAAAAAATCATGTTCGTGTTTGAAAAATTCGTGTTTCGTGTTTAGCAGTGTCGACACGAATTTTGACACAGTAATTTTCGTGTTTAACCGTGTCAGATACGGCTAAACACGTATAAGATACAAAAACACGTTTTTTTTAAATCGTGTCACACAAATACACGGTTAATACGTACATGACACGAGAAACCCGTTAAAGAAATCTGTGTCACACGAATACACGATATACGTGTAAGATACAAAAATAATATATACTTGTGGGAGGAGTTGAACCTTGACCAAAAATATTTTTTTTCTAAGCATTTTTCAAGGTTGAAAATTAATAATAATTTTTTTTAAATGAGTTGTACAATAATAATAAGAATTTAAATTAAATTATTACTTTAAATCAATAAATATTATGATTTTTTCATTTTTGATTATATTTTATTTTTAATCGTATTATCTGTGTCGTGTCTATTCATATTGTGTTTAATCGTGTAAGTTATATTTTTTTTCGTATTTATCATATTGTGTTGTGTCATAACATGGAGACACAAATTGTCATATCTAATATTACATGGAAATTTTTCGGTGATAAAAAGGAATCTTTATGGTTGTTGAGGATCATGAATACTTTTTTAATTCTTAGAGGCCCTTTTTTTTATATATTTTCTTGAAAAAATTGCACACTTAAAGGAAAGAGGAAAGAGCCGGTGATGACTGGCCAGTGAGCTATGTGAACTACTTTCTTCATGGTCTTTTTATTCGTTATTTGTAACAATTGGATTGTTTTCTTATTCGTTATATGTAACAATTGGAGACTGCAGAGATTTATGGAATATTTCTTAATGAACTCATTATTTTATCAATGAAACAGACATAAAAAACCTGAGAATTTTAATAATTGATGAATGCATTTGGTTCTAGACTTTAGGCCACACTTTTTTTTTTCAAATTTGTTTTTTACTTCTTTTCACGTCAATAATTTTTTCCTTCTTACTGAATTGCGAAGTTACTGGATGACCCTCCAGCCTGCATGCATACGCCCTTCTCTTTTACTTATGGCCACTCTTTGCTTGATTGAGAGCAGGTTGCTGTATTAGCTCCAAATATTCCAGCAATGTATGAGCTACATTTTGGTGTTCCAATGGCCGGGGCAGTTCTATGTCCACTCAATGTACGTCATGATTCCCCTATGGTGGCAGTGCTACTAAAGCATTCGGAAGCCAAAGTCTTTTTTGTGGATTACCAATTTCTCAATATTGCTCTGGGAGCATTTAAAATACTATCCAAGACCAATGCTAAGCTCCCCCAACTAGTCTTAATCCCAGAGTACGACCAACAAGTTCCCACAGGCAGCAACACCAACTCCTCATCTGCAAACTTGGACTACGATGATCTTTTAGCAAGGGGGAAACAAGATTTTGAGATCAGAAGACCAGAAGATGAGTGTGAACCTATCTCGCTTAATTATACTTCTGGCACGACATCAAGCCCAAAAGGTGTTATTTATAGCCATCGGGGTGCCTATCTCAATTCTCTAGCTGCAGCTCTTCTCAATGAGATGGCCTCAATGCCTGTATATTTATGGTCCGTCCCCATGTTTCATTGCAATGGGTGGTGTCTTACATGGGCCATTGCTGCTCAAGGTGGTACAAATGTATGCTTAAGAAATGTCTCTGCAGGAGTAATATTTGGCAGTATTGTTAAGCACAAGGTGACACACATGGGTGGTGCACCTACGGTTTTGAATATGATAATAAATGCAACAGCTAGTGACCGAAGGCATCTTCCAGAGAAGGTTGTGGTCATGACAGGTGCTTCGCCACCACCACCTTATGTACTTTACAAGATGGAAGAACTGGGATTTAGGGTGGTTCATTCGTACGGTTTGACAGAAACTTATGGTCCAGGAACAGTTTGCACTTGGAAACCTGAGTGGGATTCCCTTCCTCAATATGAACAGGCCAAGCTCAAGGCTCGGCAGGGGTTGAATCATCTCGGTATAGAGGAAATTGATGTTAAAGATCCTGTTACTATGAAGAGTATGCCACCTGATGCAAAGAGTATTGGTGAAGTTATGTTTAGAGGCAATACTGTCATGAATGGATACCTTAAAAATGTTGAAGCAACAGAGGAAGCTTTTAATGGTGGATGGTTTCGAAGTGGGGACTTGGGAGTGAGACACCCTGATGGTTATATAGAACTCAAGGATCGCTCCAAGGACGTAATCATTTCAGGGGGAGAAAATATTAGCTCAATTGAAGTGGAATCAATTATTTTTAGCCATCCAGCTGTCCTTGAGGCAGCTGTGGTGGCAAGACCAGATGATTATTGGGGGGAGACACCTTGTGCATTTGTAAAGTTGAAGGATGGGTGCAATGCCAGTACTGAAGAAATTATCAAGTATTGTCGAAGTAACTTGCCCCAGTACATGGCTCCTCGAACTGTGGTTTTCCAGGATCTGCCCAAGACTTCAACTGGAAAGATACAGAAATATCTGCTACGGGAGAAGGCGAAGGCATTGGGAAGCATTACAAAGAACAAGAGCAAACTGTAGATAACTGCAAGGTAAGGTCTTTGTGGCAGGCAGACTTATGCATAAATCCCATAATGTAGGTAACAATTGCTCGGGCCTTGTTGCAAATTGATGGAATTTATCTGAGAAAAAAGTAGTAATTAAATAAACATTAATCTCAGAGAAGTATATATTAAACTGGACAAAGCGCCTGTACTAAAACTCCTCCTGGCAAATGGAATGAACTCCACGGCTTCGGGGATATTGAAACCTGGGTTGTTCTTGTATTGAGTTTGAATTTGATTGAGGTCTACCTCAACTTTTTTTTTTTGGTTAATTCAGTCAAATCAAACTTATTCTTATGTTTCTACTCATACCTATACTTGTACAATGGGACAATAAGACATGAGATAAGCAAGTTATAGTTGCTTGGTAGAAAAAAATCGAAGAAAGGAAATGAAGAATCAGAACAAGCACGAACTTATCTACAAAATTCGGGATTGATACTATTGCCGCAATTGATAGTTAAATACCCTCAAGGCCTGGGGTTTGGAAATCAAAACAGGTTGCACAGTTACCCTAATTAATATCCATTGCAATTGCTAGCCCGAAGTCTCGTACGTGGATGGCTACTACCATCCTGTTTTGCTGATCTAACACAGCTTTGAATTGAGCACTTTTCTCCGTTTTTCGAGGTCGGTGACTCGGTTCAGTTTTGTCCTCACTAACGTAAAGAGAATTAAAAACAAATGCCAATGCACTTGACAAACTATTGCATTTTTCAGCCATGCAACCATTACTTACCAGGACACGTATTGGTGTCACAGAATACCACTTCACTGATTTCTACCAACGCGACTGCTTCTTTTCTATGTTATCTTCGATTTGGCGCAAAAAAAAAAAAAAAAAAAAGAGTTATCTCGCCATGATTTTGGTGCTTCCACTTTAAAATCTGTGAGAAGTTGCGTTGGGATTGTCTTTTTGAGTATATGCTGACCCAGAAAATGAGCAAATCTGCCTCTTTGGCTGTATAGCAGCTCATACATGAGAAATATTTGACAAGAAGTGAAGAAACGTAAACTACATTGTTGTTTTGGACACAAAATGGAGAAGCATAGGACGATTGCGATCATCGGCGCGGGTATTAGCGGTTTAATGGCGTGTAAGTATACACTAGAGAAAGGTTTCAGTCCCATCGTATTTGAGGCAAAGAGTGCCATTGGTGGAGTTTGGTCACAAACAATACAGTCTACTAAGCTACAAACACCCAAACAATTCTACCAGTTCTCTGATTTTTCTTGGCCCCCTGCAGTTAGAGGGACTTATCCTGATCACAACCAAGTCCTGCAATACCTCCAAGCCTACGCTGTTCACTTCAACATCCTTCCTAGGATCCAGTTCAATTCCAAGGTAACCTGCATCGATTATGTCACCTTGTCTACTGAAGATGTTCTTTCCTGGGATTTGTGGGGTAGCTCCGGTAAACCTTTTTCTCTCTCTGGGAAATGGAATCTCACTGTTCAATGTGCCCGGGATCTATCTGCTCAAACTCAGGTGGCTATTTTCCATATTGCTTTTCATCTATCTCCTTTTTCAATTGATTTCCTGCCTTCATAAACTCGTTCAAATTATCCGTAAGCTAAATTAGGCAATATTTTAAATGAATAAGTCTCGATTTTGTCTGAATCTAAAATTTATACTCAAGAAACAAACTTTTTTGGTGGCCAAGACTTCCTCTATCTAATATCTGCAGCTCCTGAAATTCTCACTCTTATGGACTTTAGTAGGTGAAAAAGAAGCTAGTTCAGGTCTAATATTTTAAATGAAAAAGTCTCGATTTTGTCCGAGTCTAAAATTTATACTCAAGAAACAAACTTTTTTGGTGGCCAAGACTTCCTCTCTCTAATATCTGCAGCCCCTGAAATTCTCACTCTTATGGACTTTAGTATGTGAAAAAGAAGCTATTTCAGGTCCAATATTTATGTTTCTCACCCATGAACTCTAATAACTGACAAGCAGGTGTTCCAAGTGGATTTTGTGATTCTATGCATAGGAAAGTACAGTGACTTGCCAAACATTCCTGAATTTCCATTGAACAAAGGACCCGAAGTCTTTAATGGCAAGGTGTTGCATTCTATGGATTATGCTGCAATGGATGATGATGTTGCCGCTGAATTAATCAAGGAAAAGCGAGTCACGGTCATTGGATTTCAGAAATCAGCAGTGGATGTAGCAGCAGAAGTTGCTAGCAGAAACGGTGCAAGCTTTTGCTCTTTCTCTAGGAATGCTAAAGTAATTGCATTCTTATATTTCCTACTGAATCAGGTTCAGGATGAGCTCAATTTGCTAATCATGATCTATGGAACTCCAAATTTCCCGTGTAATTGACTGAAAATGGAACAAATTAAGCCAATATTTGAACTTTGAATAATTGTTGCCTGAGGATCAACAATAACATAAGAGTTTGAAAGTAATAGATAAGCAAGAGGTGGAATCCAGAAAGCATCTAATTTTGTTGTTATCAGGGGCAAGCCACCCGTGTACGCTGCTGTTCAAGACGGTCCACTGGACTGTACCTGGATATTTACTCCCACTTGTCTTTAGAGGTTTGAACCGCTTCTCAGAGTTAATGGTCCACAAGCCAGGTGATGGATTCTTCCCCCGTCTCTTAGCTCTCTTGCTTTCACCTCTGGTAATTTTCATTCTCTGGTACTCCTATAGAGCAAAATTTGCGTAGAGTTTTTCTCAAGTGAAATTGAATTTGTTTCTAATTAGACAAAAAAAAAAAAAATAATAAATAAATAAAAACTGAAAATCGAAACCTTAGGTAGAGTTTTCAAGAAAAATTGTAAGTAATCATTAGCAACCGTGCTATTGATCCTTGTTACGTTCGTTTCAGCTCTGGATATTTTCAACGTCAATAGAGTGCTATCTCAAGTGTGTGTATCCACTGAAGAAATACAACATGGTACCAGTCCATAGATTCTTCAAACAAATTTCTTCATGTATGTTCACAGTTTTGCCAGCTAATTTCTATGACAGAGTCAAAGATGGTAGTCTTTTCCTAAAGAAATCACAAAGCTTCAGCTTTTGCAAAAATGGTTTGATGGTCGAAGGTGAATCTAGACCTCTACTGTCTGATATTGTAATTTTTGCTACCGGATATAAGGGTGAAGAAAAGCTGAAGAGCATTTTCAAATCAACTTTCTTCCAGAGATGTATTTCTGAGTCATCAGCTCCATTCTACAGGTATCCTTTTACTCCCTATGATAACCACTTTTCTTTAAAACACACAGGAAATTACCTATATATTATTGCAGGGAATGCATTCATCCTCGAATTCCACAGCTAGCAATACTCGGATATCCCGATAGTCCTTCAATACTGTATTCCACTGAAATGAGAAGCAAGTGGCTAGCACATTTTCTTTCTGGAAACTTCAAGTTACCTACAATAAGCAAGATGGAAAAGGAAGTTATGGAGTGGGAAAATTGCAAGAGAAGTGATGCGAAAGAGAGCTACAGAAGGTCTTGCGTGAGTGCAGCATTACAAATATACTGTAACGATCAACTATGCAAAGACATGAAATGCAATTCTAGAAGGAAAAACTGGTTTCTTGCAGAGCTATTTGTGGCTTATGGTCCTAAGGACTATGAAGCAATATCTTAATTGTTTTCGCTATCTTCTTTAGGAGAAAAAACAATATTGTATTGACAGATAATTCTGTTTTCTAGCATATCCTGTGGAGTTGCTAAACTAGAAGTTTCGACAGTTTGTGCCCTTTGAGTTGTCAGAGACTGAGCTGAGCTCATATATACTTCCGATCAGCTCTTAAGGAGGTGTTTATTTATAAATTAAGAAGGTAAAGGTATAAATACAGGAGATGAGAGAGACAGGTGTAACAAAACTTAGGAGAAACTCTAATTGGCCATTGACATCAAACAATTCATTTATGGATGGTTTTCTCAAACTGACCATCCAATTTTGTACTCAGAAACATAAAAAAATCATGTCCTAGACCTTGCAACAAGACAACAGTAAATCCAATAATCAAAAGACCTTCCCTTTTTTGTTTTTCACACGGTAAATATATATAAATCTCACATGATGATGATAATGGCCAAGTTGTTATCACCTAAGATAAAGTACTGTTTAAAAATTTTGGAAAGTTCTCAAGCATGATTCTTTTGTGGATAGAGGTGCTTGTAACAAGAAATGGTGAGGAAAGAAAGCATCAATTAGTAACTTTTACCTAATTGCCTTGTTATTTCAGAATAAGGACTTTTAATTCCTTTTATTATTTCAACAATGAAATATATTCCTTGATATGCTGTTAAAACTCTCTTGATATCTCCTAGAGAATGAGATATGCTTTCCATAGCTAATACAAATGCTCTCAGATTCGGACGGCAACTTTGTCATAGAACAACTAGCAAGTGCTCAATGCAAAAGCTTCATAGTATGAGAGTGACATTGTATGATAATGAAAGGGTCTTTTTCACCAGTAGGAAGCCGCAACTGTGAGTAAGAATCATGCGCTTCTGTTAGAGTTCACCTTAGTGCCCAATCGGCAACGTTGGTGTCATCTACAATTCCATCAGACTGTGTTCTGTTTAGTTAATTAGTTAGTATCCAGTCGATCTTCTCGGATCGATTTCATCACCACGCAATATATAGTTCATTATTATTATCATAAAACTAAAAAAATAAGCCTAGAAAAGGACGTAGAGGATCAAATTTGGAGCTAGTTCTAGTTTCTTTATTTGATAAGTTCAATCAATTGTATTAAGAATGCTAATAAGGATCACCCTGATATTCCAATTTCTGAATGAGCAGCATCTCGCTAGGACCAGTCCAATTGTCCAAAACTAGAGTAGACGACAATAAAAGAATCTTTCTAATGAGTGCTTAATCTGACACTAAACTTTTCCCCTTTCGCATATATAAAGCAGGTCGAACCTATTAACCTTTCATCAAAGTGGAATTAACAATGAAAGTGGAAGTGGAAATTATTTCCAAACACTACATAAAACCATCCTCTCCAACACCTCAACACCTTAAAATCTTCAAACTTTCGCTTTTGGACCAGCTTATTCCTACTCCATATGCTCCAATCATCCTATTTTATTCTATGGATAACTTCACTAGCCATCTTGAGATTCCTACTGTTTTAGAACAGCTGAAGAAATCTTTGTCAAACACCTTAACACGGTTTTACCCTCTTGCAGGAAGAACCAAAGATGATCTTTCCATCGATTGCAATGATCAAGGAGCTTATTATGTTGAAGCTCGAGTAAACTGTCGTCTCCACGATTTTCTTAATCAACCTGACCTCCTGTTACTACCTCGATTCCTTCCCTGCGAACTCATCCCGAAGGAACCTACTGCAGGAAGTTATTTAACCAATATTCAAGTAAACATGTTCGAATGTGGCGGTATTGCTATTGGCATATGTATTTCACATAAGATTCTCGACGGTGCTGCCCTAAGCACCTTCCTCAAAGCATGGACTACAACAGCTCGCGGCTGTAGGGAAACTATATATCCTAACTTCATTACTACTTCTCTCTTCCCCACAAATGATTTGTGGCTTAGTGATTCATCAATGGTCATGTGGGGTTCTTTGTTTAAGAAAGGCAATAGTATTACTAGGAGAATTGTATTCGATGCATCATCGATAGCCGCTCTCAAGGCTCAAGCTACCATCTCAGGCCTCCAATGCCCTACTCGCATTGAAGCTGTTTCAGCTTTCTTGTGGAAGTGCATCATGGCTATTTCCAAAGCAAAGAATGGTTTTCGGAGGCCTTCTTTATTAACCCACCTAGTAAACCTACGGCGAAGAATGTCGCAGAACATGGAGAATTCTACTGGAAATCTCCTCTGGATAGCATCTGCAAAAAGCAAGCAGGCTGAGAGTAAGTCAGATTTGGCTGACTTGGTAGTACAGGTGAGGAAAGCAATATCAAGAGTTGATGGTGATCTTATCAAGAAACTCGGAGACCATGATGAAGGGAAATCTCTGATTTCTGAGACTCTCAGAGAAATAGGCGATCTGGTCTCCAGAGATGGATTAGACCATTTTGGATTTAGCAGTTGGTGTAAGCTTGGGTTCTATGAAGCTGATTTTGGGTGGGGAAAACCTGTCTGGGTCAGCAGTTTTGCGATGGAAAATTCAGTGTACATGAATCTCACAATTCTGGTTGACACACAATTTGGTGATGGCATAGAAGCATGGGTGACCTTGGATGAACAAGACATGGCAATACTTGGATGTGATGAGGAGCTCCTGAAATTGGCTATATTTGATCCGAGTCCACTGCTGATCAGCAAGTTAGTTCTGAATTAGCTTGCCGGTTTATTTTAGGCCATTGTTGTTCATAGTTATATTTATACCGATTGTAAGATTATAGGGAGTGTTACAAGAAATAGGAGCTTGGCAATTGATCTCTTCATCCTAAATATTTTAGGTTACTCATCGTGCTTGTGGAGAATAATTAGCCCTTTGTTTCATTTTATTTTGTACATACTAGAGTCAATAGATCAAGCACTATTGACTTAGAAATTAAAGTCAAGCATTTTAAATAATTTAGAATGCCAATAATTTTATTATCACCGAGAGATTGAGAAAAAATTTTGACATATTATAATATTTAGTTTAAATTTAAATAATTTCATTTTTTACTTTTAATTATCAAAGTTTTTATTTTAATATTGAGATAAATTTTATGAACTAATATATAAAATCATGAATTTTTTTCTCATTTATTTCTATCCAAAACAACTAAAAAAATAAAACAAAGATATAAACATCCCATGTCATGTGAGAAGCAAGAGGCAGAAGATTCAAGCCAACATCCAAAGCATTAATGGGCCGACAATGAAGGTTGCAGCTCCTACAATCAGGCTAAGGAAGTTCAGCCCCAAAAGACAAAACACCGAGCTTAGTTTGTCGTGAGTGGGCTCCCATTCAGCCTGCAGCAGCCCATCTTTCTATCTTCCTGTGAACAATTTGAACTGACGAATAAATTTGATTAATTAACCAATCAATCTCTACTATTCTCTAATAGTAAATTATTAATAAATAAAATAAAATAAAATAAAACAAGGCCGTTGAACGTGGAAGATCCTGAGGCAAACTGACAAAGCCACACACATTCTCCTTTTTTTTCCCTTATTGAATCAATTTCATCATCAAAACTAAAAGGTCTTTGCAAAAAGGAATCATCTTCCGCATAGATTTTCTTCCCTGAAAATATGAAATGAAAGTTAACACAGAAACCTGCTTACCACCACCAGCATCAGCGTTTTTCTTCTCATTCCATTTCCCATGGGTGGTTCAGTTCTTCTCTTCTTTTCTTTCCTCTGCGTTCTTGCTTGTTTGCCAAGTTTCTCTCTCGTTTACGCCGATGCTAATCTCACCCAACCTTCTTTTACTCCCATCAACCGCGATCTCTACCATTCCAGGTATGTTTTCTCGTTACTTTATTTTTCATGGCACTAAAATCTCAGGATTCGCTTATTTCTTTGAATGTTCGAAACAATTAGTAAAGTTTATCTCTCTTTTGTGGCGTATGATTTAATATAAATATAGGATTATAAAATCCGTGCCTCAAGGATCAAACTTAGCATTTCCCATTAGCAGGATGACGACAAAATCTTAAACTTGCTTAATATATACTTTTTTGTTCTTTACCTTTACTGGAATCAATGAGCAGAACATTCTAATTTTATTTCTCTTTAGTATTTTTTGTCGATGAATGAATCTTTTCAACCTAAAAATGAAAACAAACTGCAAACTCCTGCCAAAATATATAAGCTTAAATTACAGCTAACAACAGTGAAACCGAAGTAGATTCAACTAGGCAGATCTCTATAAAAAATAATAATAATGTCTTCTTGATGCTTCAAGTAGGGAGATTTCTTTAATAAAATGTGTTCTTGATGCTTCTTAGTCTTCTGTTAATCAAATTGACTGTCCGATCTTCCTTACAAGCAGAGATTCGAAGCCCTCTCTGATGTAAACCTCTCCAGATATGGTAAATTTAAGCTTTCCCAGACCATTCTAGGAAGAATTGGATGATACTGTCGTCTTTTGAGATTTAATTTGGCATGGTGGAATTTGCCAGACTAGATTTGAATGTCAGGTTTTGAACTTTCTGCCATACTTTTAAGTTCACTGGTCTTCTAGATCTCAAGAATCATTGACATGCGAAGAACAAGTGACAGTCTGAGAATAGAAAAAAGGAAAATAAGCTGATCTAATCTTGATTGTTGAACCTTATGACTTACCAAGTTTCTGAACATGATGTAAAGTATCTGGTTCAGAAACCAAACATATGTTTTTTTCTTTTTCAATCTTTGGATCGAAAGTGCTGTTTGACTTTGGAGTTTAGAGCCTTATTACCCTGTATTCTTGTTTTAATGTACTTTTACACTGTTTTGCAGTCATGATTTGATTGAGCAGATTAAGTCTTTGGTCCATCGACATCCTGACAAACTCACTGTAGGTGAACTACAACTTATATTTGGAAACAATTATTGTGTGGGCATGTGGTTTATGACTATTCATACCATACACAGGTAGAAACATTTAAAGCTGGAAACAGAGGCTATGAGGCAGAGATCACTGTTGTTACTTATAGCCAGAGTAGGAAAGAGAGTGATGACAGATCAAAGTTTCGGATCCTTCTTGTAAGTTTCCTGCATAATCATGTTTTCTAAAAAGTATGGGAAGACCAATTGATGCTTTTGCTTTCTAGTTTTTAAGGACTTTAACATATGGGAGTCAAATGCTTAAATTTGCATACAATCACTGCATTTGCTAGTGTTGTTTCTAAATTCTAATCTGTAGTTAATAGGTGATCTCAAATTGGTAATTGCTGGTGTTCTTGACAGATAATTCCTTGTCTTCCAGAGTTTTGGGCAGCATGGGAGGGAGCTTATTACGTCTGAACTGGCATGGCGGATCTTATCAATCCTAAGTGAAGAACAGTTTCTACCCAAGATGGACCGAGCTTCCCTGAGTAGTACCCTTGACAATGTAGTTATAAAGGTAATTTATATTCACTTCCAAGAACATTTTTGGCTCTTGTTTTCCCACAATATGAATTTATGTATCTGTAATTGGTTTCGGTATGGTGAGGTGAGTTGTTTTTGTAAATTTAGTTTATCCTAAGCTTCAATTACGAGCTTACTAAAGGAGGAAGCATGTATAAGATTTGTTAGTTAATATACTCATAGATTGATTCTTAGTTGGTAATATGTGTCCTTGGGTCCAATCAAGCATATATGTTCAGTGAACATGTGATGCTAGATTGTAGAGGATATACATTGTAAAAATTAAAATAAAAAACTGCCTCGATATCTTTACTTATTTTGAGACACAATACATTGACCATTAATAACTTGAGTGCTAATGTCCATTAATTTGGTAGATAGTGCCAATGGAGAATTTGAATGGCCGCAAGCTTGTTGAAGCAGGAGATCTTTGTGAAAGGAGAAATGGTAATGCAATTTGTCTTATTAATATAAAATATCTATGATTTTGTGTTAAGAAGTTGAAATTTCTAAATTGGGTCTCTTTGGTAGGGAGAGGAGTTGATCTCAACCGGAATTGGAGTGTAGATTGGGGAAAGAAAGAGAAGGTTCATTATGCCTCTCATTTTCTACATGCAACTCCTATTTTATGTAGTTCTTACTACAGTTGTGTGTGTAAGTGATATTTTCATTTACATGATGAGGTTTTTCATTCAATTTTTTTCTTCAATTATAGGACTACGATCCACATGAAGAGAATCCTGGAACTGCTGCTTTTAGTGAGCCTGAAACCCAAATCATGCAGAAGCTTGCGATATCATTTGATCCTCACATATGGGTTAATGTACACTCTGGGATGGAGGTAAGTGATTACTGATCCTGAATTCCTTGTTAATAGTTTCTTTTTTCTTCACCTACATTTTATTTGAGAATTTCTTTCATTTTCATCCTTGTCTGATGCTCAAGCTTGCTTTATGCTTTTTGGCCATTTTTACTGCTATGGATAGTTCTGATCTGCTGTCTGTGTGACCTACTTGGTTTTGATTATAATTCATCCAGGCACTATTTATGCCATATGACCACAAAAACACAACCCCTGACGGATTGCCATCACATCGAATGAGATTGTTTCTTGAAGAACTGAATAAAGTTCATTGCCACAAGCGTTGCATGATTGGTTCTGGTGGAGGTTCTGTCGGGTTTGTATTTTTATACTTAGAAGCAATGATGATTTGTGATGGCATCATTTTAGATATGTTAAGAGTGTAATATATATATATATATATATATATATATATATATATATATAGTACTCCAAAAACTCGAGAGATAGGACCATTGTGCAATAAAATATTTTGCATTGGCAACTAATCACATTTACTGCTTTATTATCATTTCTTTTAAGGTTGTCTTTTGGAAGCTATTTTATGTTAAACGTTTCTACCTTTATGGTAATATATAGTCCGCAACAACGACTTAATTCTTGAATGCTTCATTTTTATACTAAGCACTCTATAGTTCAATGACTTTAGCCATACTTTATATATGATGCAACCAAAGGCATGGGATTAGAAGTTCTCAAGCTGGGGTTTTAATGGAAATCTTTCTATTTTTCTCACCGAAAAGTAAAAGTAAAAAAGAAACCTTTGGGTTTTAGCATGTTTTCTTGTTTTTCTTTCAATCTCATCCCCTTAATATGTTACTAATTTCAGGTATCTAGCACACGGGACAGCAACAGACTACATGTACGATGTTGTAAGAGTCCCAATGGCATTCACCTTTGAGGTATTTGAAATGCAAACTCTCTTTTCACAGAATAACTTGGAGCATTTTTACCTCATTAACAGCCATACTTTGCATGTTGGCTGGTAGATCTATGGAGATGCTACAGTCTCGACAAAAGACTGCTTTAGAATGTTCAATCCAGTCGATCATACCACCTTTAAGGTATGTTAACTTGGCTCTAAAACTGACCGCTTAAATTCTTTTCTTTTTCATTTTGCTTTTCTAAATATAAGGTCACATATGTTTACAATTTTTTAAACTTTTTTCAGTAACAAAGATTTTGTTTCGGTTTTCAGAGAGTTCTTAACGACTGGTCTGCTGCTTTTTTCACAATTTTTAAGCTCGGACCATGTCAGCTTGATGTCCATTCGAAGGCTAGTGTATCTAATTTGGACAAATGGGTGTCCATAGATGAATATCTTGATAGTTACTTAATGGGGAGGAGAAATAGATATGGGAAGAAGATGGAGGTGCTTGAGGTTGGAATGCAGGAAATAAGAACATATTTCAGGCTTTTCTTGTTATCCTCAGTACTGTTATTGTTCATGTTCTGTTCTCGAATTTCAAAAACTAAGGGTGGCAGACAAATTGTTTCAGCCATACCTCTTCGACATTTTACACAGAATACAGCATGAAGAGAGCTTCATGTTACATTCATTGGATTAAAGATGTAGTGATTTTGTAAAAGTGAATTAGAGATCTTTTGTATGTTGATTACATTCTTCTTAGATAATGTTGATAATCTTTTGTCAATCTTTGGCATTGTATCAAATGGAATGCTTTCACATTAGCAGCAACGGAAACGTGGTTGTTATCTAATGGTTGTTAATCTAACAATTGTTATTATTTCTTTCCGGGGATTAGCTTACACCGATTTAAGTAATCTTTACTTATTTTATAAAGATATTTTGTAAAAGAACTAAATGAATAGTATAATTTTAGTTGTTATTATTGTAATTAGAACAAAATACTTCGTGAAAGGTAAAAAACTTTATCATTTAAAGAAATATGTTTTAAAGAATCTACAGAAACTAAAATTATAGACAAAGGGATGAAGAATAAGAGGCAAATGACCACAAAAAAAAAATAGAAGGGTAAATTTTTTTTTTCATAATTGGCTTTTAATTATTTTTATTATTTTATTAAAAATATATCTTTAATAGTTATTTTACATTTTTAGAAAGTTAATTGTATTACTCATCCAAATTAATCCATAATCAAATTACTTTATTGTTAAAAACAATATTTAACTAAACATTACCAAACATTAAGTTAGACATTACAAGAATTTGTGTGGTTAAGCTTGGGTAATGTTGTCAAATCTCCACTCTCATGATTACTTTTGCTGTTGTCAAAGAAATAATTACATTTTGATTAATATTAGTTGGTCCCAAATCCCAATCAAGTAAGGCTTATACCTTTTATTATAACCAATTCGTTTGTGCAAACATTTTGTTGCACATATATGTGTCCCACATTGAAGTGCCTAACGCAACTTGATATATACTTAAAATACTACTATGTGTCATACCATTTATATATAGATATCATTCATTAATTGTTTGGTATATTTTTGAAGACCTTTATTATTATTTGAAAATAAAGTAGTATTATGTTTTAATTGGTATATTATTACAGACATTTTTTAAATTTTGACCGATTTATTCCATTAAAAAATTATTTCATATATTGTTAGTTAATTTTGTTTTATATTACTTTTTTGTGTCAAAACCTTATAAGGTTAAATTTTGCTTACTTGTATGTTTTAGGTTGATATGGTTCCTGATGATTCCAATCCAGGAAAGCCTACACTTCTTCTTACTGGTTATATATATGTGCTCACAGCCTCTCAGTGAACCGGCTGGTAATTATATCTTTCTAAGCTTGTGCTTTTCACATACATGTGGTTGTTTCTTATGATCTTTTACGTTAGGTTCATGTCTCTGGTGCGGGGGATTTCCTGTTGAGTAAAATTGACATTATAAAGGATCCTATCCCTTTGATGCTATGGATTTTGATGATATTCAAGAAGTTGAGGTACTGCAGCATTTCCTTTAAAGAGATTTCACCACAATATCAGAAACAAGAGAAGTCTTTTATTTTGAGTACCGAGTGGCAATGAAGTAGGTAATAAACCTTTTTTATTTTTGCTTCTTTGGTTACAGGTCATTCGTTCCCTAGCCCCTGATCCATTAAACCAGGAACTTTTGCTTGTTCAGAATGTTCCAGATCCACTTGCTGGAGAACAGGTAACTTGGACTAATATCAAGCTTTAACTATCATGTTCCTCATCTCTTATTATTAGTCATAACTTGCTTTATTATGGCCTGTGGATTAAGAGAGTCACTCCTCATTCTTGTTGTATACTTACTTCCCTAATATTGTTTCATCTCAAATTAACTGTTTCCTTCAACTATTAGTCAAATGTGGTCTTTTTGGAATAATAGTAATCTTCATGCAACTAAAATTTTGCGTTAAAAAAATACCGAAAATGATTAATAAAGTATAATTAAATTGAATTCAGACATCAAAACGACCTATGGTTATATTAAGAGAGTCTGTCACTCATCTCACTCTTGTTGTGTACTTCCCTAATATTGTTTCATATCTCATATTAACTGTTTCCTTCAACTATTAGTCAAATGTGGTTTTTTTGTAGTAATAGCAATCTTCATCAATTAAACATGCAAAAAGATTTAAGGAGATTTTGCTGCATTTAAAAAAATACAGAATATGATTAATAAAGTAGAATTAAATTGAATTCAGATATCAAAACAACCAATGGTTATATTTTCATACCTTTGCCTCCATATTAGAGGCGTGCTTTGATAAGTTGCCAGTTGCCCCCAATCCAACCTTAACACTAAATTCGTATCAGCTTAGCTAGCTTGTAATTAAGGGTTTTATTAAATTAGTTACACACACACACATCTAGTGGAGGTTCAATGCTATTTATGGTGTTGTTTTTATTCTGGCAGACATGGCCTAAGGAGGCTGATAGAAATCAAAAGCAAAAGAGGCTGAGAAAGAGAGCTCTCCCTCGAGGCATTTCTGAGTATCAGGTCTGAGTTTTGTGCCAATTTGAAACTTTTCTCCGTTGGTTTCATTTAGTTTAATGCTTTGGAAACGAGTGAAATGACCATAGACTAGAGTGAGGTGCTTGGCAGTTGGCGAAAATTAGTGAAAATGTTAATTTTGAAGTTAAACCCCAATTAGCTCTGATTACTCCATTAACCTCATTGACAACTCAATCTTCGTTTAGTTTTGATCTCATCTTGCGTTTTAGAGTGAATCTTTAAATTCAATCACAAAACATAGAAATACTGTGACTAAAAATCCCTTCAATCAAAGTTTAAATGAGTTTTAATGTCAGGTATTTGAAATTATCTTTCATTCAATTTGATGTTAGTCCATAAAACAGTCCAAAATGTTCGAATATATTGGACAACTTGATATAAGTCCCCAAAGAAAACATTTCCTTACTTTAACTAAAGCCCACAAACCAGCCCAAAAGTTTTTCGGAGAGAAAAAAATGTGATATTAGACAATCAGTTAATATTCTATATATCTTCAGGAAACTTTAAGGTAAAATTAAAAATTTTTTATTTCTTTATAAAGTTAATATAATTATACATGATTACGTGTGAATTTTATTATCATTAAATATAAAACATGTATTGGCTTAAAAATATTAATAAAACATAATAATAAAACAATTATAAAATTAAATTAATTACTTATGTTTTATTATTTTAATATATATTTTTAAATTTATTTCATTATTAATTTATAAATACACACACGCACGCGCGCGCGCCCACCCACGCCCGCCCACACACCCACCCACACCCACACACACGCGCGCGCACGAGTATCCTTTCAATTTGTTTTGTAGGACTAATGGCTTCTAACTCTAAGTCTATATATATACTTTTGCAAAATGCCTATCTAAATAAACAAAACATATATATATATATATATATATATATATTATAAGCTATTTATTTCAGATAAAAAAATTTTAACACTTTGCTCATCATCGGTCATGTTCCGTCATACTGAAAATCAATCTCATCTCCCTCCTTCCTCAATATCAAAGGCATTCGATGGGAGTATCAAGAACTCGATGTCTACCCACCACTCCACTATGCTTGAAGCACGCCTCCACCCAGTTTTCTTAATTTTGAGATGGGATTTCCTTTTTCTTTTGCTAGCCATGCATTTCAATTCCTTCCTTCAACCCACAAAAGACGGAGCCTGTTAACAACACCTAAACAAAAGCTGTTCCCTCTCCCAACCACCCCCACCACCCCCCCTAAAAAACTTGTGAACTGCCTACAGTCCTCTGATAACTCTGAGCTTGGCAAAGGTAAGTTGCCTTCTAGTTACAAATGCAGGACGTTTGGTTCCAGAACCCGCCCTGGATGAGCATACCTTAGGACATAGTAGTACAAGCTCTCCAACTGAGAAATGCTACTAAATGAAACACCCAGATTTTTAGAAGTATATGGTGGCAAACCTTCGGCCAATCTTTGAGAAGCAGAATGCCTTGGGTTATCAGAGTATACAATCAGGGCCCAAGTAAGTGCTCATGATGAAATTAAGCATAAAAATCTGATCACTAGTCAGCATTCTAGTAAGTGTCATCGGGTGAGTATATTTCCCCGGGAAATTTTCATGCTACCAAGTTTAATTCTCTAAAAAACAAAGCCCTCACAGAAAGTTCCTACAAAAGTGAAGATGCTTATACCATTACCCTATTTAATTGTTATATAAAAAATATACAAACATCAGCACATTTACTTGTAGAAAGACGGAAACTCATAAAAGCTATTCCGATTTCTTCCCAATAATGAGCAGCATTGAAGAGCAAGCATTGAAGAAGCATTGAAGAGCAAGCATTGAAGAAGCATCATAATTCATAGTGACCGGCATGCAAAGAAAACCCTAAACTGAAAGAAAATTATTAATTAAGAAACAAAAGATATAGGAGGGGCAGAGACAGTCGTAACATTACCTCACCCAAATGTGGAAACAAGAGATTGACGTGCAGAAAGCAACTTCGGCTTTGAGAACATAGTAAAAGAAACAAAGGCTGTGAGGTCAGACTTCAGAGGGCAACCAAATGCAGGCTTCAGTCTCTGAGAAGCTGCTTCGTCTCCACCACCCACCACTGACAGTTGAGTCCTCCTACTTATTGGGCAAGTTTTGGACCATCGCCAGCCGGCACCGGATCGGTCATCTTCAAAATGCTAGTTGAAACTTGAAAAGCTTTATTGTTGGACCCAAAAAGAGACAACAAAATATTGGGCCTGATTTAATAAAATGCCCTTTTATATACCTACTTCAATTCAAGACTTATAAGTTTAATTTGATGAAATCATAAATTAATATTTATGATTTTTAATTAAGCAATTACAAAATTTAGTCAGAACAATTAAGATTAGACTTAATAATTGCTATCTCTTGTAAAAATTAAAATTAAATTTAAAATTCAAATCTTCATTTCTCATTTACTTCAAAATCAAATAATAATAATAATAATAATAATAATAATAATAATTTGATCTGATTCATGTTTGTGCTTTAAAACTTTCACGTGGAGGAAAGTGCCACAAACAAATATGCACTTAACGATCAATTCTGGGTTGGAATGATACTACAATTTGCTAGTGGTTGGTTCCCAGCCATCGGACCTCTATTGCTCTTCTCCTCTTCCGATCAATGATTGGAGAAGCCATAAAAAATGCATGGTCATGGTAGCTGGCAGAAAGCCTGTTAATGTGAGAGGCTAGTTCTGGCACTGGCGGACTTTTGCTCTTGGGTTTCCCTCGTTGCGGTTCCTGCTAGTGGGGGGGGGGGGGGGGGGTGTGTGGGGGTGTGGGGGAAGTGTTGGATTGCGGTATAATTGCATGTCGCGCTAGTCTGCAGTCTGCAACATGGTTGGTTATGTGTTAACTACTCTGCAAGTGGATGGTCATCGCAATTCTTTTACAGAAATGCAAATGAATGCAGACTGTAGAGGGATGGACATGGGACAAAAAATAGAGGCAAAATTATACTTCGGTCTGGAACGCACCGCAATCATCCACATCCCCGTCAAGAAGGTAAAATGCAGCTCTAACTCAACTAGCATCAACGTCGCCTTCACCTTGATGGATAGAGAAACAGATAAATTCAACTAACTGTGACTGTGATGGGCAACAAAACAAGTAACTACTCTACAACAAAGACAAAATGAAGTAAAAAACTCAAACCAACTCACCATCTCAGTCTGAAACACCTAAAAACATGGCCTTTTCCCTAACACCACCTTACAAGTGCAAACAACACTCCTCTGTCAAACGGCCCTTTCTAGCTATCTATCAACCAAGTCACAAGATAAAGCATCCTCTACTCTTATGCTACTTCACTTACACAAGCCTTAAATTACAAAACCATTCATGCCCGTGCTTTATGCTAAATACTAACACAACCACAACAGCCCGTGCCTACTATGCAATTAGCTCAACACTACAAACTCAAGAAGCATTTACTTCCATAGCAAGTTTGACATGCCTTGTGGGTTATTGTTATTGCAGGCTCCTGTGCTCTGATTAAGTGGGCTACCGGGCCCACCTGAGGATTCACTTAGAGTACCACGTGATGGAGGGCTGGTAGTCCCTGTTGCCACACCACCTGTAGCAAGCTTTGGTGTGGCAGATTGGGGTTCCATATGGTATGCTGACTTCGCTTCCTTCTGACCATCTGCAATAAAACTACCCACAACCACCTGCAAGGAACAGCCAGCTCAATATCATTAGCATGGACATCTGAATAGTAATTATAATAAGATGGCCAACAGCAGCAATAGGACTTATGTTGGTTTTAAATAATACATCAAACTTAATGCCTTCAACCCACCCCAAACGAAGGGGAAAAAAAAACTGTTCTTTCCTCCCTTCTCTCCTTCCATGGATCCAGTGACTTGTATGGTCTTACCCGATATATATGAGTGCCATGTAAAGTTCTACTCACTCATTCATTTCAAATAAATATTCATATTTGACAAGGCATGCATATTAGAGAAAAAAGCTTTAACTTTAATCCTTTACTATTTAAATTTTACATTTTTTGTAATAATAATATTTAATAGAGTATAAATAATAACATTAATCACAAAATATTTATCATTTTCTTGAGTGGTAGAAATTTTAATATCATTTTTCACTAATGTTAAATTCAGATAAACTTTTACTTCCCATAGCTTGTCTTTTGAGTCATCTCTGTATACCTTAAGATTCTGAAAGATTGAAAATAAATGCAATATGAAAAATATATGTGAAAAAGAATGATGCAGAAGTTAAAAATGTAAAATGGTCAAAGAAAATAAACCTGAACAGGGGAAGCAGCCGTTAGAAGGCCAGCTACACCACCACCTAAAACACGACCATCTGGGCCAGACAATGACACACTTAACCCTCCAGTTCTGCTCCGTTGACCACCATTTTCAGACAGAAGAAATGAACCAGAAAGTGACAGAATTTCAAATCGCCCCTACACCATTTATAAAAAAGAAACATAATGCCATTAATATGAGATATTCATTGCAAAGGGTACTTTCTCTTTATAAGGCTGTGGAATATATCCGAGATTTACTACTAGTACAGTTGATATTATTGTTTTTCATTATAAAGTTTACTTCAGGCAAATATTCGGTACTATAACAATGATCCCAGAAACGGAATAATCATTGCCCTAAGATATACCAAGTTCTGCCTATGCCGACATTAAACCCCTTTTTGCATATTGCTTCTCACGGCTGCATCCAGCTTCAGCTTTAAACATGAGATTTGTTATTCAAACACCTTTAAATTTTAATTTGATATAAGGAAGCTCTATTCCTGCTTGATTTGCATTAATAATTAATAGGCATCAATGATTCTAACCCATCAAGGGATTAGATCGAGGGTCAGCGTCTAACTCATTCCTAATCGCTACAAGAATGGATGAACTGAGTGTCATGGTGCATGATGTTTGCAGATGATATTGTCTTGAATGCTAAAACTAGAGTGGAGGTTAATGTGAAGTTAGAACTATGGATATAGATGCTAAAATCAAGACAGTTTAGGCTAATTAGAGTAAAAATTAAATACACGGAATATAAATTCAGTTCAAACAAAAAGGAAGATCGAAACATAGTTATGCTACATGGGGTGGCAATCCATAAGCAAGATTATTTCAGATATTTGGGATCGATCGTACAGATGGATGGAGATATTGATGGTGATGAGACCCATAAAGTCTAGGCTAACTGGAGTAAGTAGAAAAGCACTACAGGCATAATGTGCAATAAAAGAATTCCTATACGGTTAAAAGACAAGTTCAACAAGATAGTTGTCAGACCAACATTACTTTATGGTAGTGAATGTTAAGCAATTGAAAGACTGCATACATAGAATGTGAATGTAGCAATAATGCAAAATGTTGCGATGGATGTAAGTATACAAAAAAAAAGATAGAATGAAAAATGAAAACATTTGCAAGACACCTATCAAAGACAAGATGAGTGAAAGTCGTCTATGTTGATTTGCATACATACAACATAGATCTATGGACACTCCAGTTAGGAGAATGGGAGCTATAAGTAATGAAAACAATGTCAAGGCTAGGGGAAGATTGAAAAAGATTTGGAAAGAAGTTATCTGGAAAGATATAGTGGAACGAGAGTTGGAAGAACAAATTGTCTTAGGAATGAGTGGATGAGAATTCATACTGACAACTTAGCATGAATTCATATATTGGTTCATGTAGTTTACCCCAGTATTGAGATAAAGACTAATGATGATGACGACGACAATGACAAAGATGATGATGATGATTCAAGAAAGCATCAAATATTTAATAGTAGTTATTGTTCCCTCCTGAAATTTATTTAGCCGATGCCTGTTGGTAGCACATTGATATAAACAGCACCACACTATAACAAATGCTATATTAATGTTTTCTTTGTTTAATGTTTATGGATTTCAATATATATACCTCCTCCTCATACACCCAAAAAATTACTAACAAAATAAAAATGCTATTTGCCTTTTTGAAACTTCCAGAGCTAAGGAGTAAAGCTCTCAATTTCTCACACAGCTTAGAGGTATAAGTTCAAATCCTAAAACAAAAGAAAAAAAAAAACAGAAGCAACAACAATAAGAAAACATTACTTTTTTAGCATGTGACAAACCTCATAAGTTACAGTCCCCCCAGATGACGCTGGTTGGCGAAGAGTAACATTTGATATGGCTCCATTTGCTGACAGGATACAAACAGCTTTGGGACCATGCTGAGAAAATGATATTATCTTTGACGATACATCCTAAAACCAGGAAGAGATGTAAATGTTATCATCAGATCCCCCAATTAACTACAATTATCATATGAAGGAAATAACAAATACATTGCATAAATATGTTTGTATAAAGAAGCAGAGTAAAATTTAGAAAATGATGCATATAGCGCCATGTTGTCTGTGAAGCAAAGTATTATGATTTTTCACGTCAAGAAAGAAAAAGATTAATAAGAAGAAAGTTATCTCCCCTTTACTATAGTTGTATGTACAGTAGACTTATTGAGTTAACAAGAAACATACTCAACCAAATTAAGGAATGTCAACAGTTCACTGAAAGTCATCATCAAGATAATGTGGTTTGTTCCCATTTTGCACTACTTTATTTTAATGTGTATACATTTTGAAATTGCAAAATCACATGCATTATCAAAATTTTGAATTTACTCCATTATTTCTTTGTTGCCATCATTGATTCCAGTAGTCAGAAAAGGAATTCTGGGAAATGATCGCTTTCCCCAATTTGGCATTTTATTTTACCACATCCAAAATGCAGTGAATTAATGACATAACCCTTTTCTTCTGAATCAATATGCTCTGTTCAAGGCAATAATTGCGATTAAAAACCTATACAAAAACAAAGTAAAGAAAAGAAGTTTTAGCAATTCATGACACAAAATATTTGAATTAAGCAACTAGATGAACATGTCATTATTAATAACTGGCACAAAAAAGAATTTGCAGAAATAGTTGACACTTGCAAATAAAGATTTAAAGTAGTAATAAGAAAAAAAAAACTTTTCTATGGAAATTAGGAGAAGTGGAAATGAAAATTTAAAGGAGAAAGAGAAACCTCTCCCGCTTTAACAGTGATAACATGGGGTGTAAACCCAACTCCTGCTGATCCTGCAAAAAGAAAACTCTCTGAGTAAAATATTTCACCTTAGTAACATAAATACAAAGATAGCTTTTGGTTCTAAAATTTCCGTTTTTTTTTCTTTTGGTTTTTAGGTTGATAGAGTCAAAATGACACATGCTAACATTTATGCTTTATTTTGAAAAAGAAATTTAAGGAGAAAAAGGAAAACGAAGGAACAAATTCTTCTAATAACAAGAAAGCTGCAGTCATAGCTGATTAACTACAAGTCCACAACTATTTCAGTATTAATCAGGAAAATGAACATATTTGAGAATACGTAAACATATAAATTAAGTACTCTTAGTAGACATTAGTTGGTAGCTGCTACCAGCTATAAAAACATGCATTAGAATAAGAGAAAGTGAAGATAGAGAGAAAATAGAAAATTAAAAGAGTGGGAAGTAACAGAAAAATTGAGCCAGGGCATATAAATAATTTAGGGAAGATAAGAATCTGAAGTCATATCGATGGACAGAACATAAGAGATCCCAAGTCCAAAGTTCAAATCCAGTTCCGGCAAAACAAAACCATATTTCGTTTTCTATGTTACAGACACGAATGTGATCCCCACACAAATTACATATTTATCAGTCAATTTGATATTCTCTTCTTTTTTTTCCCCTTGAGTACCACGCATTATTCAGCAGCGACCACTCCAACCTCTGTCACAAGTCGGAAAATAAAACTAATCCTAATCCCCTAAATCAACAGCAACACCAACACAAAACAACAAGTCGGAAAATAAAACTAATCCTAATCCCCTAAATCAACAGCAACACCAACACAAAACAAAAACCCATGAGTAATACTACTACTACACTATTATTATTATTATTATCAACTACCAAGTACTTAACTAAAAACTTTAATCCGGACTTACAAAATCAGAGTCAAAAGTGTCAAAGCAAACATCTCAAACATTCCCAATCTCATCACGTGGCATACACAAATATACGCATATATATTATTCATATATACCCCGCAAAAGCAAAATAAAGAGGAAAAAAAGGAAAAAGCAGGAAAATGAAATACTAATTCCTACTGCTAGATCCTAGAGGCATTTCAAGCCCATATAGTCCTACATTCAAATTCCCAAAGCAAAGACAGTCAAATACATTCATAAAAGGATTTCATTTGAGAGTCTCAAGAGAAAGAGTACCCAGAGCTTCAAATTGATGCTTCTTGCCGGAACCAGGAGGTCTCCCTCTAGCTTTCTTCGTTGAAGTTGGTGAAGTGGCTGATGCTCCTGAAGGCGGAGGAGGTGAAGGGAATCCTCCTCCACTATTCGATTGGGTTATGCTAACAGAGGAAGGAGCTGGTATAAGAGCCAGTGGCAAGGTCCCATCCGTCCCGTACTTCCTCGGCCTCCCTCTCTTCCTCTTCATAGGCTCGCTCCCTATTCCCATGTTCATGTTGAGAACTTGTCCTTGGGTCAATGGGGGCCCACCTGCGGACCCCTCAGCACCACCACCGCAGGAGGTCGGCTGGTATGTAGGCGAGGAGGCAGTGATGGGCTTGTACACAGCTGTTCCGTCGGCACTAAAGGCTAAACGCATGTTGTGTATCATCGGCTGTGACGCTACCGTACTCTTCTGTTGCATGCCCACGCCGTAGGCCTCGCTACTCGTCATCACTCCCGTCTCAGATCCCGACATTTTCCTCCTTTTATGGTTGGTGTACTAAATTTCCATTCACCCCCCACTCTGCCCACCAACAAAAATCAAATTATAGACTATGCTTTTCCAGTTCTTTCCTTTGCTCTTATTCTCTAAGCAATTCATAAGATCGTGAAGCAGAAAAAGAAGAAAAACCTAACGTTCTAATAGCAAAAAACAAAATCTAAATTATCTTGATGCTAAGTAATAATGATTATTGTAGAAAAGGAACTCACTCACTGTTTGCTGCACTGCACTGCACTCTCACAAACTTGAACTTGAAGTAGGGACGTTTGGAAATGATTGTATAAATTGGAAAGGACTTGAGAGAGGAATTGAGCTAGCTTTCAAAATTCACTAAGAACATGAGTCTAATAATCTAGCTTACTCTTAAAAGTTAAATCCCAGGGTAAAATCTAGAAACAAATAGAATCAGCTCAACGCCAAATTAAAACCCTAATAAGCGCTGCAATCCTTTTAGTTTTAAATCCCTAAAGCTTACACTCAGTATTATTATTCTGACAGAGGATCAAGCTGCGATTTTTTTTTTTTTTTTTGTGTTGGCTAAAAAACCATGAATCTATATATTGTACAGAGAGGAAGAAGAACAAATTTACAGACAGAAAATTTTCAAATTTTCGAAAATTTACAGTTTAAAAAAATATAAATATAAATTTATATAAATAAATAATATCCCATAAAAGACACAGAAAAATAGAGGAAAAACCCCAAAAAATGCCAATAACTTACCAATAAATAGGAAAAAAATCAGAGATAAAGAGACTGTAGAGAAGAAAATTAAGGGATGGCGAATAAAAAAAAAGAAGAGGCGCAGCAATTGACTTTTGGAAAGAAATGTAGGGAGAAATCTGAAATTTTACCTGTACAAGTATATTTTATTTCAGATATATATATATATATATATATATATATATTTAATTTTTGGGTTTTTCCTTTTTCATCCTTACGGGCTTTTATTTGAAAAAGCAGGTAAAAAGCAGCTCTATATTGCTTTGCTTGCCTTATTATTTTTTTAAAAAAAAAGAAAGATATATATATATATATATATATATATATATATTAATAATATTATTTTTATTTGCATTTACCCTAACGCCTTCATTAGGCGCACCTTTCTTCCCTTTCTCCCAACCAACACGTCCGTACTCGCTGCTATTAAATACCACGTAATTTCCGACATCAGAAAATCTCGGAAAACTCTAGTTGTTAGTCAAGGAGAGCGAGTAGAGAAACTATCTATTTATCAAATTTTACAATAATTGAAACGTTTTCTTTTCTTTTTTTTTTTTTTTGTTGTTATTTTCTAATTTAGGGAAATGATCTTCATCATAACTCTTCGAGTTTATAACAATAATAAATAATAATTTACTTTGGCTTATATTCGGACAGTTGGAGGTGGATGGTGTTTCTTTTTTTTATGGATGAGGCAGAGTTTGGTTGGTAAAGAGTTGTTGGTCCATAAACACAATTATACCCTAATTTGAATTTTGAGATGTAAGATTTTATTTTATATTTTTTATAAAATCATATTAATTCATCACTTAGCCATTGCCAGCTTTCCATCATACTTTCCTTCCTCCTATCATTCTCTTTCATAATTTAAGTCTATTATTTTAAAAATAGAAAACAATTCGAAACAGATTCACGTAATAACTTTATTTTCGATCTGCAATCTAATGTGAATTTTGTCTTTTGAAAATTGGGAATAATTGATGAACTGCAAATATTTATGACATATATAGAGAGAAAATTGAAAATAATAGAATTTTTAATTTAATTCTTATTATTCATTAATGAAATGAATTATGATAGTTTTTTATTTATAATTCTTCTAGGATTTTGACCTCTTTTATAAAAAAAAAAACAAAAATATATATATATATATATTAATTGGTGTTTTTCAAAATTAAAAAGAATAATTATTGAAATTCATTAATGCCAAAAATGATTTCGTTAGGTCAATAGACGTGCTTTGTTTAAAAGTAATAGTAGTAGTTGTAATTCAAGGGTAAATATGAAATAATAACTTTGGTGCCTTTTTTTTTTTTTCCTAACAGTTGGACTAAAAAAATTCTTGAGAACCAGACTGTTGCGCTGCAATGATATGTAGAAGCTTAAGCAGATAGTTGTACTTGCAACTCACAAGATTCGTACAGAATTTCTGTCAGACAGCAACATCTGCGAAGGGTCAACTGCCAATTAGGAGATTTGATTTTCTTCCTTTCTTTTTTTATCTTTATACTACTACGTAATTTCTATAATGATTTTTATTTTTTAAACCTGAAAATAAGATCAGCAAATTGTCATGCTTCCATCAGTAATATTTAATTTAAATTATTGATTAAGATTTAAAAATAAAAAATCTTAAAACTTAATAACTTGTTAAACCAAATTTTAGAATTATTATTATATATTAAATATTAATAAAAATATAATAGTGGATTATTTATTTAACTTTTTCATAAATTACTCCAATTTTTAATTAAATATTATTCTTACAAACTAGTCCAATTTCATAAATTTTTTTGACCCAACGAAGCACCAGCCAAGCCCCATATAGCTCCACAGTCCACTGACCTCAATATAATTTGGTAGAACTGAGTGGACCATGAAGTCAATTTGTATTGATAAGAAGTAGTAGTAGTTTGAACCACAAAAAATAAATAGAGGGAAAAAGATAGTCCATGAAGTTCAGCTACAAAATGGAAAAAACCGTATATATATAGCAAAGGGAAAAATATACTATAAAAAATCTTGCAAAGCTAAGAACAATGGCGTCACTTTGGTGCCTGTGTTACTGCTACATCTCACCTTGTTTGAACAAGAAAGGTCTAGCACCAGCACTGCCACTACCAGACCTCATTAACTCTCCAATTCCAAG
Source organism: Firmiana major (assembly GCA_033439115.1). Taxonomy (NCBI): domain Eukaryota; kingdom Viridiplantae; phylum Streptophyta; class Magnoliopsida; order Malvales; family Malvaceae; genus Firmiana; species Firmiana major. Next base: position 60,578 of record CM065907.1, on the reverse strand, counting down.
CTTGCCACTTTGACAGATCCACACTCTTATCTATATCTTTGCCTGTTTTTTCTGATTGCTCCTTTGATTTCTTCTTGTTCAGGAGGATTCCATTTACCCCTAAATACCGCAAACACCATTACTACTAACACCACTGCAAAGCAATCCCTACTCCGCCTGCAAAATGATGTTCAAAAGAAGGAACCATCGTAATCTCAACTCTCTCAGTTCCACTCCTTTCCCTTTCCGGTTTTCCCATTATTCCTAAATTCTGCACTGTTTCGCAGTGTCTGCGTTCAGGAAGTGAGAGGAGATGGGCATGGGCATGCAACTTTAACTAGAAGAAGACAAATTATGCTTCAGCCGCCTCTTATTGCCTTTTCTTTTACGCAATTCATTATGTCTAATGCACTTGCAGAGAATGGTACTTTTATATGTTATGAAAATTTGTATTACATATTCTTTCTTCTTTCTTTTTCAGTTTAATTAATCTTTCTTGGGTCTCCGTTCTCAATTCTTCTTATATATCTTGTCTTTCTCTGTTTCAGATCTGCCACAAGATTTTCGTGCTTATACTGATGACGTGAATATGTTCAAGATTTTCATTCCCCAAGGTCAGTGATTCTTTCCTAACTTTATCCAATTTATTACATGTTAATTTCGAATTAGAAATAGAATATTCAAGTGTCTGGGAAATGCCTGTTCAGCTTACGGATTTTGGATTTGGCAAGAGATAGAAATGATTAGTTGTTCATGTAGATTGGCAAGTGGGAGCTGGTGAACCAAATGGATTCAAGTCCATTACTGCTTTTTACCCAGAAGAAGCCGCAAACTCAAATGGTAATCTCGCACTTTCTTGGTGGTTCCATCTTCCTTTTTTGTTTTTTCAGTTTGCATATGCACGAAACTAAAATGGGTTGCTTCAGTCAGCGTAGTCATCACGGGGCTTGGTCCCGATTTTACTAAAATGGAATCTTTCGGCAAAGTTGAAGCTTTTGCGGACACGCTGGTAGACATTTCTTCAGCTTCCTTCCATCATCTAATTAATTTTCTAGATAAGGAGCATATTTTGCTCAACCATGCATTGCGAACTGCGTTTCCAATAGGTTAGTGGACTAGATAGGAGCTGGCAAAGACCCCCAGGTGTGGCTGCAAAACTCATAGATTGCAAAGCTGCTAATGGTAAGTAATCGTATCATTGCAAGACCATCGTCTACCAGGAATTAATGCATACTATACGGATCTGATAAAAACTAAACATGCTCCAGACGCGTCAGACTTAACTACCTCCATGCATTTGGACAACAATGATCTCGATCGGTTTTCATGTACATAAAAAGTAATATGGTGATGGTACTGTCGGTAGTTTAGAATATTGGTGGAGCTCTTTGTATACACGTGTTTTCTTGAAATATTCTGGTGAGCCAAGTACTTGGACATCGGTGATAAATTATTCTAATTAACTTTTATATATTAAATATATAAATTATGAAAAAAATGCTTATTTATCAAGTAAATAGTTGATTTTATTAACCAATAACAATTATTCTTAATATTTTGATAATGAAGAATTGCCAAGGACGTGCATGTTTTCATCAACTATATTAAGAAATTTCTATAAAATCATTTTCACTGCTTTTGTTCATAAGTTTTGAGATTTTGTTATATCTAAAGGCATAATAATCTTTTAAAAAAAGATGTTCTTACATTTCAAAATCACAAGTTTCTTTTTTATTGTTAATTTATTCTAGCAAGTACTTGAAATGATTATGCAACCCTTACTTGTCGTTTAACAATTGATATGCAGGCTTCTATTATATCGAGTATACATTACAAAATCCAGGAGAAAGTCGAAAACATTTGTTTTCAGCTATTGGAATGGCATCCAGTGGTTGGTACAACAGACTATACACAGTCACAGGACAGGTGAGCTTACATGATGTATACATTCAAAATTACAAATACAATTCAGTTGCTTAATTCTTTTATTACCAAAAATGGAAGGTCATTTTTCTTTCTCTACCTTGTCTGATTTTTTTGTCTTGTATGAAATTTGACGCAGTTTGTGGAAGAAGAGGCGGAGAAATATGGTTCCAGAATTGAGAAGGTAGGCTTAATGACTATAGATGGCTACAACATTTTTGCATCTTCAGGACATGATGGGATTGTATCTAGAATAAGAGAGAGAAAGCCCGGCTAGACTACAGTTTGTATCTCAGAAAAAACCCTGCTTTGCATTAATAATTTTTATGAACCGAGTGGAGTTCTGAGTACTGGCCTTTTTCTTGGCCATTCCTGCAGCTTGATTGTTATATTCATAAATTATAATAATAAAATATTGATGATCTCATTCATGCCTGGCCTGCCTTCACATATTTTCCTTGCTGAATTTCAAGTTATCTGGTCTTGCAGGCTGTATCATCCTTCAGATTCATTTGACGCAACAGTTGCTGCATTACGAGGCCAGTCTTCATTTATTTTACCAGCCTCTTAAGTCGTATTATACGAGTCATTCATCAAGCAGCTAAGGACGGAGACCGTTTACGTGAGGCATTCTCCTACTATGAAATTCCATTAATTTTTGTTGTAAGGCTTTCAATATCCTTGCCACTGAATGCTGAAGAATCTATTTTGCTAAGCGCATTCACAGCATTTTACCTGAATTCCTTCTCTTGCACCAGAATTTAAAACCACTCTACCAAAACCAAAGAGCAGCAAGACTTTCTGTATTCACCTGCTTTTGGTTTTAAGGTTTGATACATGCTAAAAATCAAATATAACCCACATGTCATCCAAATACAGCTTTTCTTTAGGTTTCAATCTTGGTATAAATATAAATTTAGTAGAACGTTGGACCAGGTTTTCACCCTAACATTCATATTTACCTACATATTTCAAAAATATAGGCAGGCAATTTCCTTAAAATTCAAAAAGAAAAAGCCTTATAGCCTGCAGAGGCAAAATAGAAGACAATAAAATGCTTACAGATCACCTGCTTTTACATTCTCCACTCCTCACTCTTCAGTTTTCACTTTTCAGAGCATAACTTCTACGAAATGAAAGATTGAGCTGGTCAATAAAAAGTAGATTCTTCATGGCCTCCAATTGTTGCCGCTCTTTCTCCATCTGCATATCCACCTCCTCAAAGTGAAGAATCTTATCTTGGATCTCTTTCATCTGCTAAATTCGGGACATTCTGTAAATAATTTGCACATTTAACATCCTAGACACTGATCTCAAACATCTTTATTATATACCTGAACTTCTGTAATCCCAGCAATTGCTCTTTCAATGTCTTGCTCTTCGTTCTCAAGCAGTGAATTCACATCTGCATATGTCCCTTCCGGTACATTTAGGTTTGTGTCACCATTAGATGAAATATCTGCTTCTGCACCAGAAAGAGATAAAGCCTTAGCCAAATGCCAGTCTCAACAAGAAAATTTCAACAGTCAGGGCAGCCCCTCTTTTTAAAGAGCTATTACTTATTTTTATTTTTTCTTTACGGTGTGGATTGCTGGGTGAGAGGATGTTAAAAAGTAAAACTATTTGGAGCCAATTCTTATGATCTGCACATCAAATGTGAAAATGGCCTATGACAACCACAGGCACTGTTGGCTGCTGTCACAAGTAAGGAAATCTAATCCAGAGTTGCATCATTAGTCGGACTGACGGGAGTTGCATATTAATAATTAATCAACCATGACCCCGAAATGCTTGAAGTTAGGGTAAAACCAGAAGTCATTCATACCTCGTCTTGTGTTTCTCGCAAGAGATCCACAACCCCCATTACTAGCTGTTGTGCCATCCACCTCAGATAGAGTGGTACCAGCTGCTTGGGCAGCAGCCTCTGCAATCTCCTCACCAGCCAAAGCAGACAGAAAAGCAGCCTGAAAAAAAAGTTGAAAGTGACAAGCATTTATTCCTAAATAGAAAATGCATCAGCTAATCTGATATTAGATGTTTTGGAACAAAAGTAATATGCATTTAGCGAATCAAAATCAATGCTGGATCTTGCACACAACTAAAAATAATACGCATTTCCTTTCTCCCCAAATGGCTGGATGTATACTGTTTAATGCAATTTGAGGAACATCAGCATCAGAATTATCTTAATCCATTACTCTCAGTCTCAGAGACATAATAGAACGAGCCAAAATAAGGACACACACACTGACATGGCATTGCAGATCAGCATATAAAAAAAAGATGGTTGAGTTGATGTTGCCACAGTACTCGAGATATTCACTAGAACCCAACAAACTCCTTGCATTGTGGCATTAGTATAAAGCAAGTTCAGCATCTTGAGATAGATTGCCAGCCAAGCATTAAGCACTAGTAATGAAGATTAAGGTAACATAAAAGTTAGGTGCATTTGAGTCCCAATATTAGCTTAGAAAACTCCCAGCCCATCTTCCTTTATGTTTCAACCTGAACAAAAGAAAAGACATACCTGAGCCATGATTGGGTTGCTAGCATCAGCAAGAGGTGTTAGGCGCATCCTTTTATTGGTTTCAAGTCCAGCTTCAGTCTCTTTAGAGTACGGATCACCAAGAAATTCCTCCCCAAAAGGAAGCTTAATGAAATGAGCAACGCAATCCTTTTCAGTTCTACCACCAACATGCTGTGCAACCTTCTTCCAGTCATCACCATAATGCATAAGGGCTTCTAGAAGCAGTAATGTCTCTTTTTCAGACCAATCTGCCTTGGCTTCATCAGTGATCTCTACCCGCCTGAAATCAGCATTGCTGAGACCAACCCTAAAGTTTCCCCGAACATAGCACCTTGCACAAAGGGTGGAGTCATACTGCACACACAAAAAAATAAATAAATAAATAAATAATCATAAACTCAGCAGCTCGGGGTACCGGACTCAAAATTCCCAATATGTTTTGGTTTTTTCAAAACCTCAAACACGAAACATGTAATCTAAATGCAAACAGAAAATGACGTCATCTGGTTTGTTAAGGCAGATGCATATTTGTAAAGTCGAGGGCTTTTATTAATTGCAAGTAAGAACACTAATATAGACTGAAGAATGAAAGAAAAAAACTACTAGAAAGGGTAACAAGATCGTGTTACTAATAGTAGAACAATGATAAATAACGGAAAAGAGAGACCTTGTCGCAAACGAAACAAGCAATGGTACAAAGAGACTTGCAAGCGCCGCAGAATCTTCTAGAGGTAGAGGAGTTTTTGGAAATAGGGGCAGCTGACGGAGATTCAAGAGAAGGGGCATCTGCGAACGACTTATTATTGGCAGTATCTTTGGCGGGCTTTGAGGGAGCGGAGGCCGAGTAATTGATGAGCCCCCAGAGGTCAAGGAAATCGAAAACCCTTCGAATGGAACCAACATCACCCACAAGAGTCCTCCTGGCGTCAGTGAAGCTAATCTTCCGGGAAGGATTTTCCCTGAATTGCTTGATAATGGAGTTTCTGTAATACATGTACAGATTAGGGCTTTTGGAAGGCGAGCGACCATCGAAAAACTCTGAAAGGAAACGGACCTCGCATGTGTCTATCTTCTCCCATGAGAACCATCCTATTTAGTTTACCACACCAAAAACAATTTAACAAAAACTGAAATAGGGAGGAAAAGTAGGTTAAGAAACGATATGCGTCGCACTTACGGGAGTAGCTGGGGATATGAATGACGTCGGCATCGATGGACGGGCGTTGAGATGGGGGTGGGCGGCTGGTTGGAGTAGAGGGGATTTCAGACTTGACTGCCGGGGGGGTGAATTTGGTCGAAATTTGGGGAGGTTTGAAGTGGTTAGGGTCGTGGGTAGAGTCAGAGGAGGCTGCTTCCACCGGTGATTTTCCTGCCATGGTAGGTCTTCGGTATTTGTTTTATTTTTTCATTCTGTTTTGTAATGAACACGTAACATCTTCTTCTTCTCGTTATTGATGCGATGTAAAATACAGTAACCTCTAAACAAAGATAAAGTGAGGTCTTTTAACGAAAATACATGGCTAAGTAAGGTCTTCAGAATTATGGTAAGAGCATGTACGGTAAGACCTTAAAATATATAACTGGGTGGGTTTAGTTTGGATTTTCCTCATCCTGGAGTCCTTAGTTAGTACCATTAATTAATAGCCATTATCCGACAGATTTAACCAAATTCTCCGGACATTTTAACTTCGTTACCGCAACATTTATTTCCCACATCAGCCCCAATATAATGAGATCCAACGTAATAATAAGATAAGCTTAAATTTTAAATTTTAAATTTTAATTTTCTATTATTTTATTAAAAAATATATTTTTTATTATTTTTTAATTATTTTTAGTTTAATCATAATCAATCTCACCACCTATCTAAATTAATCCATTTAACTTCCCCTTCTTTTGCATACTTACATTAACATTAATGCTTTTTCTTGCTTCCATGTTTTCATCAAGTTATAACTAGTTTTTACTTCCACCCAATCCATTTTTCCAATCTCATGGGATGAACATATAAAAATATCTTCTATCTGCTTCAGCCTTCTTGTACAGCATCAAGGTTGCTTCAGCCACATCACGTACGTCGATAAGAGCCCATATTCCATAGTCCGCTGCTACCCATCCGTCTATTTTCCATAACCGAGTCAAGCAAATATAATTTGCAGGACAGGGAAACTTAAATACATCAGTTGTTTACCTTCATTTGAAGCTGTATTTTGACCTATTAAACTAATTTTATTACTGTTTATAAATGAACCTGACCACGAGGTTCGAATGTGGCATATTCATCATTACCATCGGGAGAAATACCTTGCGAAAACTTACGGAGGTATAGGCTGCTTGTGTCCATGGTTGGTAGCAGCAATGAAACAATAATCACGGAAAGGAAAATTGTTTCTGTGTTGAGTTCACTTCTCTTTGCATGTTCCCAAGCTTCACTTTCTGATATAGTATTGAAAACGCTGTAGCGTTGATGTTGCTCACATATATTACCAGTAAAAGAATACAAAAGTTCACTGAAGCTTTGTTCAGTTTCTTTGGGTGGGCGTTGACAAAAAAAGGACAGACTGGGCTATGTGCGTATGAAAATTGCACTTCTGAAATAATTCTGTGCTACCAACTCTAGCGAAGGAAAATGAATTTGTTTTTTTTTTTAAAAAAAACAAAAAAAAGAGAGTAAAAAAGTAGTCACTTTTTGCATTATTAAAAAAAAAACAAAAAAAAAGAGGAAAAAAGTAGTCACTTTTTGCATTATCCCTTCAACAATGGAGCGGACGGTGGAATCTGATTACATGTAGCTTCAACTCTATCCACTAACAATAAATCGAGGCAGAGTCCAGAAAGTTATTTGCAAGGTTTGAATCTTGAATTTACCAATTCTCCACACTCACCTTGACGATTTGATGAGAATTTTTAAAAGCACGAAAAATTAACTTCCCTTCACACGGTGCTTTTGCAACTAATTCCACAATACCATATCTACTTCTAATTACATTCCTCCTAAATGACTTTAGTGCCTAAACTAAAATTGATTTGAGCCAACTAATCTGAATAAGACAAGGTTCAAACCGAACCTTGCTCGAAAGGGACTCGTACAAAGAGTCGACCATGCAAGCTAACAACAGCAGATGTTTGAAGTGGATCAATTCTTGCAGGTAAGGTCACAACCTGTAAACCACACCAAATAAGGTCAATAAATCTTGTGCCCCGTTTTAGTTTTTGCTCTGTTCCCTATTCTACTAACAGTACTTTCAATCATTAGTGAGAAACACAGAGATGGTCATGAAGTAGTAAATCTCAACTTTTTCATCTAGAATATAAACTAATTATTTCTTGAAAGAAACTAAAGAAAATTATGAATATCGGTTCCCAGCAGAGATAGGGTGCCTCCTATTTTCTATATTCTCACTATGTTCTCAAGCATATACTTTGTGGTTCTGGACTTCCGGACCTGGTTCTAGTGATGCTGTGAGCTTTTTCATTTCCCCAGATTATTAGGAATTAAAAGATATACCTTCTTAAAGGGCGTGATACCCCAAGGATTGTCAACTTGCTCTGGTTGACCAGTTATAACCAAACGTCCAGCAGGATCTGATTGAACTCGAACCTAGATCCACCAAAAAGCAAGGCCAGGTTTAAATCCAGGGGGATAGGGTCACATTAAGCAAAGTGTCTTGAGAAACGTTAACATTTTTCTATTCACAAGTTTATCCAAATTCAGTCACAGATTTCAAATGACCAAAAAACTTTCCATATATTGAAAAGCAGGAAAGCAGCTAAAATATTGTTAAGGGGCCGAAGTCCCCATGAATAACTATTTAATTCTCAATCCCCTCCATAGCTTACGAAAAAATGGAAATCCAAAATATCTTGAGATATCATCCAACCAAGTCTAATAAATTTTCGGAACCAAAATGGCGAATTGGTAGACCTTTTATTGACACTGGCACCAGAATGATTAAAACAAAAAAAAGTGACGTACATTTTAATATAATTATCTATCCGATCAACTGCAAATACTTAGGAGAAGGACTATAGTTCCCAATACCAACTGGAAGGATCATATAAATTGTTTATTAATTTGTATCAAGCAATTTAAAAAGGATTTCAGGATAACTGCATACCTCCTCGCGCAGGAGCCCAGGGACCAGAGCATATACCTCAAAGCAATCCTTCTGCACATTTTAAGGACAGTGAAACTACTCAGAAATGAATTCCTAACACAAGTTACTCAGAAACAGGTCATATTCAAAACCATTTTTTATCATAGCTTTTACTCTCATTGTGTGAACTAGGCAGAGATTGGGGCAGTGTCTGTCTAGTAGGAGAGAGAAGGAAAAACAAGGGATGCTTACAGATTCCCGCACATTGATCTTCACCCAATCAGCAGGGGATCCAACATCAACAACTTCCGTGACCAGCCTACAGCATGAAAGTTTGCATCAGTTAGAAAATAGAAGAAAACAACAATCAGGTTTGTTAAAGCATGTTTAAGATTTCTTCACTTTTTCCTTGGCCCAACCTCCCCCCTCTTTCCCTCTTTTGGTTGAGGCTCAAGAATAATTATTCTCTCATAATAATTATGGACTAGGGCTAATGTTGACTATGGCCTTCATAAAGGATATGAATCATCTCATCATCTGTAAATAATTAAATGTGCAGATTCATATAGGGTCCTTGAACCATCTATCAGTGGTAGAGCGAAAGATTTTATTTAGTGGGGACTTAATTCAAATAAATTAAATAATAAAAAAAATAAGAACAAAAAACGATAATAATAATAACAAAAAAAATTAAAACTTCCAAATGAATCAGAATTGTTAAAAACTTTACAATTATTCTTGATGCAATTTTCATATTATGAGAACGTTATATAATGGTTTCGTTATCAATAGTTTTGACCAAATCTTTTTCAATATACATGACTAAATTTCCATCAACCATTGATTTTCCATTCGATTACACAAATAAGTCTTCAAGATATTCATTATTGAAAATGTTCTTTTTATTGTAGTGTTGGCAACGAGTAACATCAGTGCTTGGGTCACAACAAATAAATTAATGAATGGTTATCGTTTTTAGTTTCAATTATTCTTTTAGCAAGTAGCAAGATCTGAAACAAGAGGTTCAGAAAATAATTACCTCTATTCATCTTTTACACACATTAGGGTTTACATTATATACATGGAGAACTACCCTAAAATAGACACAATAACTCTTAAGAATGAAAAAACAGGAAATTACCGAAAATAAAAAAAAATCAGAAAGTTGGCCCTAATCAAATCCCAATAAGTTTGGGATTTTCCTGATCTTTCCAACACTCCACCTCATGCTGGTGAATGATATCTCTTCACCAGCTTGCTTAAAAAAGAGTCAAATACTGGTTTTGACATGGACATTCGCTTCTTGTGACTTAGTTGATACATAAGACAAGAACAATCCCATTTTCAATCTCATTTTTATGAAATTTCTGTCAATTCTCAAGTGATTCATTCTATCATGCTGGATAGGATTGTGAATAATGCTAATGGCAGATTTGCTATCACTATATATGAAAAAAAACTGAGAAAAATTAAGGGTGCAGAGGAAAAATCATTCACTCTCTTAGTTTTATTCATCTGGAAATAGGTATATAAATAGTCTAAGTCAAAGATATCCAGTTGTACGTCCCTAAACTATCTCCTAAAAATCAGAAAATAATAACTCCAAAAAACAAGGAATAAAATCTCCTAAAAATCAGGAAATTATACTAACAATATTTCCATAACAACCTGGACAAAATCAGACCTTATTCAAAAATAAAAAACTAAATCTTCTAAAAAAACTTGGATGACAACAATATAATTTCATGGAACCTAATAAAAGGTACATTTAGGTCCTTCAATATCAGGTTTGCTTCTTACTTCTCCAAGTCACCAAATTTCCCCATAGTTTAGTACAATATCCAGTGGTAGATTTGCTGTCTTCAACTGAACCTACCCAGTCAGCATCAACAAAACCTTCAACTTCCCTTCATTCATTTTTCCAGAATAAAAGTAATGAAGAATTTCATTCACCGCCTCTAGATGCTTTCTTGTGGATGAGTGCATGAACTGACTTATTGCACTCAAATTAAAAGCAATGAATGGTATTATTAGAGATAGGTATATTAGTTTTCCAACGAAAGTTGGTACCTTTCCCTATCTACAGGTGGATCTTCCTCGGTAATTTTCTGTCTCCAATTTCGTTCTAAAGGAGTTCTAGCAGGTCTACAGCCAAGTTTTCCGATTTCTTTTAAAAGGTCAAGAGTGTAATTCCAGTGGGAGATGAAGATACCTCATTTGCTTCTACCTATTTCCATCCCAAGAAAGTACCAAAGTTATCTTGAATTTAGCTTGTAACCGCCCTTAAAGTTCATCAATCTCTTGAATATCAACACTTGTGATTACTATATCATCAACATAGACTATTAGAATTACTTCCTTCCATCTTCAGCTTGTTTAGTGAAAAGAGTACGATCAGCTTGCCCCTGTTTGCATCCAAACTGTTTCATAGCTATGCTAAACCGTGTAAACAACGCCCTTGGTGCCATGAACAGACCAACTGAACTTTGGGCTTGCGATTGTTGGTGATTAGAGTTTGGCTGGTTATTTTTTGTTGGTTGGCTATCTAGGCTAGAAAGAGTTGGACAAGTTGGACAAGTTAGTTGTACTTTTCAATGATGGGGTGAGGTTGGTAACTAGGTGGTATAGGTTGAGGCATTGCTAGTATGTGAAAAGGCAAGTACCAAGGCAACGCCATTGGCAACCATATATTGAGGTGGGGCGCCATATCTTGGGACCATTGTGGCATTGCCAGTTGCAAGAGATGGAGGTACGAAGATCGCTTGTTCAACATGTGGGACTGTAGGGTCTGTGGTAATTGAAGGTGGTGTGGTGTTTCCAAACCAGTTTGAGGGTGAAGCTATGGTTGACAACAAATGGATCATAGATGGTGGCAGGCTGTTTTCAACCAGCTAGAAACTTCTCAAAAGGTTTTGGAAGTAATAGGGGGGTAGCGAAGATGAGAGTGATATCGACGACAAGAAATAGGGTGGTAGGCATCCATATCCTGAGGGAGTGGTCAGTGTCTGTGTAGTCAGCGAGCTCCGATTATGGTGGGATTCGTGCAGGTGGCGATGTGATAGGTGCTTGAACTGCCGAAGCGAGGTCGTCTTGCAACGGGGTAGTTTGAGGCTTAGACATGGCTTCTAAATGGATTTCTCCCACAAATAACGCCAATTGTTGATGAAAATTTGGGATGGACTAACTTCAAAGCATGGGCTACCGGATCAAAACCTGCCAAAGATAAAGAACCGTTATGGAGGCGCTAGAGTTTGTACTCCGAGGAGCTCCAACGCTCAAGTCAGTAAACATCAAACAACGCTCAAGCTGATCATACCTTGTTCGTGAAACATTCAGCTGAAGTTAAAATTACCATCATCATTGTTTATGTTGATGACATTATTTTAACAGGGGATAATGAGTGTGAAATCAGTAATCTCAAGAAATTTTTGGCACACGAATTTGAGATTAAAGATTTGGGGAATTTAAAATATTTTCTTGGGATAGAAGTAGCTCGGTTGAAAAGGGAATTGTAGTTTCACAACAGAAGTATGCACTTGATTTACTAAAGGAGACAGGGATGCTTGGCTGCAAACCTGCTGATACTCCAATGGACAGCAACTACAAACAGAGTATAACTGAAGAAAGTGCTCCTGTATATAAAGGATGGTACCAACATCTTGTGGGTAAACTTATCCATCTTTCACACACAAGACCAGACATCAGTTTTTCAGTTAGTGTTGTAAGTCAATTTATGAATAACCCAACTATGAGACACATGGAGGAGGTCTATCGGATTCTTAGATATCTAAAGATGACCCCAGGTGTTGGATTGTTCTCCAAAAGAACTCAGAATCGAGATGTTCAGATTTATACAGATGCAGACTGGGTCGGTTCGACCACTGATTGAAGGTCTACTTCAGGTTATTGCACTTATCTATGGGGAAACTTGGTTACACGGAGGATTAAGAAGCAATCTGTTGTTGCTAGAAATAGGGCAGAGGCAGAACTTAGAGCAATGGCTCATGGAATTTGTGAGGGAATGTGGCTTAAAAGGGTTCCTGATGAACTAAGAATTCCTTCAGGTGAACCTATGAAGATGTACTGCGATAATCCAGCAACAATAAGTATTGCCAAGAATCCCATTCATCATGATAGAACGAAACATGTGGAGACAGATCGCCACTTCATCAAAGAAAAATTAGAGGGGGGATTATTTCTATGATCTACACGCCCTCTTCTCTTCAAACTGCTGATGTCTTCAACAAAGCCTTGCTAAGAACCAACTTTGAAGATCTTAAATCCAAGTTGGGAATGATTAACATCTACAACTCAGCTTGAGCGGGAGTGAGGAAAGTTAAATTCTTAGGGATTATGATTTAATTGTATTTACTCTCTTTAGATAGGATCAGTATCAGCCTTGATTTTCAAAGACCTTCTCTCCATAAAATCAGGGATTAGATTCCTGATTCTTAATCTGGTCCAGCCTATATATATCCCTTGGTCTTGTACAGAAAAATATGAATAAAAGTCTCAGATTATTTCAAAATTTCTATAGGTACAAGTGCCATCACCCACCTACTAAAAAACTCCTGATTCCCGCAGACGTTACCTTTGTTGAAATGGAACCATATTTCACTCAACCTTATCTTCAGAGGAAGACAACATTTGTGGAAGATAAGGATCGAGACTTCTTTCTAATTGACTTGCCGCCTTCATCTTCTAAATTTCAACCCGAGACCAACACCTCTCCTGAAGTTACAATTGAGCAACCTGAACCTCCTTCAAAAACCCAAAATGAAAAATTCAGCTCCTGAACCAAGGCCGGACCAGTCATCAGACCTAAATCTTGGAAATAAGGTAATATCTTCTAGCTCTCCTCCTCAAAGTGATTCCTTATCTAACATTGACTTGCCCATAGCACTTAGGAAAGGAACTAGAGAGTGCACAAAACATCCACTATATCAAATATCCCACTTTGTATCCTTTGAAAAATACTTTCCATCCCACAGAAATTTGCTTACAAACATAAACACAATATCCATTCCCAAAACATTATCAGAGGCTTTAAATTGTGAAAATTGGAAGAATGCTATGAATGTTGAAATACAGGCCCTGGAAAAGAACAATACTTGGGAGATAATGGATCTACCGAGAGGAAACAAGCTGGTGGGATGTAAGTGTGTCTTTACAATCAAGTATAGAGCAGATGGAACGCTTGCGAGGCACAAAGCTAGGCTGGTGGCTAAAGGATACACACAAGCATACAAAATAGATTACCAAGAAACCTTTGGCCCGATTGCCAAGATGAACATGGTGAGAATTCTTTTGCCCCTAGTAGTTAACTTTGACTGGCCTTTACAACAATTTGATGTAAAAAATGCATTCTTGCACAGAGATCTTGAGGAGGAAATCTACATGGAAATACCCCCTGGATTCAACAAAAATGTGGCTGCGAATAAGGTTTGCAAGCTCAAGAAGGCACTATATGACCTAAAACAATCACCAAGAGTCTGATTTGGGAGATTTAGTAAGGTGATGCATTCTATGGGGTACAAGCAGAGCCAAGGGGATCACATACTATTCATAAAACACTAAGGTTCAAAGGGAGTTACTGCTCTCATTGTTTACATTGACGACATCGCAGTGACGAGAAATAATGAGAAGGAAAGGTAGAACTTGGGAAGGTGTTTGGCAAAGGAGTTTGAGATTAAGGAACTAGAAAACTAGAAATATTTCTTGGGCATTGAAGTGACACGGTCAAGACAAGGGATATTTATATCCCAACAAAAGTATGTCCTTGATCTCTTGAGAGACCCGGGAAAATTGGCTTGTAAACCATCCAACACCCAATTGACCCTAACCATAAAATTGGGGAAGCTGAGGCGAACAGTGCCACTGACAAAGAATCATATCAAAGATTAGTTGGCAAACTAATCTACCTATCCCACACACAACCCAACACCTATGCCATTAGCATTGTGAGCCAATTTATACACAACCCAAAGGAACTCCATTTGCATGCAATTCACAAGATATTGCACCATCTCAAGGGAACTCTAGGAAAAGGGATTTTAATCAAAAAAAGAGATAAGCTCACTCTGGAAGCCTACACCGATGCAGACTATGCAAGCTCAGTGCTAAATAGAAGACCTACCATAGGATACTACACCTTTTGGGGAGGAAACTTAGTTACTTGGAGGAGTAAAAAAGCATAATGTCACGGCAAGCTCAAGTGCAAAGTCAGAATTTTGGGCAATGGCGCGAGGTGTATGTGAGCTACTATGGTTGAAGATCATTTTGGAATATCTAAGACTCAAGTGAGATGGCCCTATGAAGCTCCACTGTGATGACAAGTTTGCGATTAGCGTTGCACACAATCCTATGCAGCATGACCGAACAAAACATATTGAAGTTGATCGACACTTTATCAAGGAGAAACTTGACAGTGGTCTTATTTGCACACCCTTTGTACCGAGCAAATCACAGCTAGCAGAAGTCTTAACCAAGGGACTTAACAACCCACTCTTCCACAAGATTGCAACCAATCTGGGAATGGACAATGTCTATTCACCAGCTCGAGAGGGAGTGTCAAGAATTGTACTCCAAGTCAACTATTAATTATAGAATCTCTCAATTATAGAATCTATTAATTAGAATAGGATTACAGGTGATATACTTTTCTATTTGGTTAGAGTCCTTTGTATATAAATAGGACACTCATGTAAAGTTTTATTCAAGCCTTTCAATACAATACTTTGATTTTCTACAATACCGAATCGCTAGCTTCCGATTTACTTTGTTTCTAAATATAACCTAGTCAACTCTTTTACTTTTATGTATAGCTGTGCATAGTTATTAGCTTTCCTTTTTCTACATTGTTGCCTTTTCTAGTTATTGTATCCTCTTTAAGAGAACAAAGATGTATACTTTTTCATAAGAGACAATAATAATAAAATAAGACTTCTCCTCTTGTTATAGAGACCTTGAAGGAAGTCGAACACACGTTCTTTCTCTAGCATCTGGTTGTACTTCATACCATCTTCAGGCAGTTCCAACTTGTCTCATAAAACAAATCCATCTATTCCCACAGTTTAGATAAAACAATATAATGCCTAGTGTTTTCAAGGTCTAAATACATCTCCTAGACTACCTACCCCAGATTTCCTTAGCCGTCTTGTAGAACAAGTAGGTTTGAACAATCCTAGGTTCTAGGCTGTGACAACAGAGTTTTCAGCCTCCCAAGTACCAAATCTACAGTTGTTGAGGGCATAGACTGAAACCACACATTGAAATTTGTTGCATTCAGTCCTTGTTGGGTTATTTGAAGAGAATGGTTGTCTAGTGAAGATGATAAAGAGAGTAAAGGATTATTCAGAAGGTTAGAAAGAGCAGGGGATTCTGGCGTAGAAGTACAGTGGACTAAGTAGTACCAACCATTGGTCTAACAATTTTTTCCAGCTCAATTATGAATGCCGAGAAGAAAATTTTATGCCAACAGGTACACCGGCTCTAATACCTTCAAACAAGAGGTTTAGAAAATAATTTCCTCCATTCATCTTTTACATACATTAAGGTTTACATTATATAGATGAACTATTCTAAAATAGACACAATAACTCTAACAATAAAAAAAAGGAAATTACTGAAAATAAAAAAAATCAAAAATTTGCCCTAATCAAATCCCAATAATTTCACATTTAAAGCATGTATTGGACAACTGATATAGTACGTACATATAAATCACATGTACTGAAATCATGCTGAGTTCTCAAATATAGACATTTCATGCAAAACATTGCATCTTTATAAATCCATAATGCCTTTAGATAAATCATACCATTTACATTCAAACATAGTAAATATGGCATTTCAGCAATTAAAACATATAAATCAGGCTCCGACCCCTCCCTCAAGGTCGACCCGAAATCATATAAAATAATGTGAGACTCGGTGGCTAATGCAATAATATCCCGGACCATGGCATATCCTATACTGTGATCCCAGGCTACACGACACCTAGTGTGCGGGGCAATTACTGCTACAACGAAAGGTGGGTCAAATCCTTCACCGCCAACTATCAACTACTCAACTCCACATACCACTCCAACCAACACACGGTACTGCGTACTCCGTGACACATACACGGTACAACGTACCCGTGGACCCTATCTCAATAGAAAATCAATGTCACGTCTTTAAATCCACATGCGAACATCTCAACAGTATGACTCAGTCTACACGAGAAAATCAACATGGTTTTAACATGTCATGTATATCACATCAAATTTACAGTGCGAGCCTTGAGTGCAACTCACAGTCGACACCCCGATCAAATCACTGAGGTTTTAGTAAGAGCCTTGAATGCGAGTCACAGTCGATACCCCGCTCAAATCACTGTTTCACACATATCACAAACTCGAACACTAGTGCGAGTAACACTTTAGCACTAGGTCATGCATAATTTACATTTCAAATCAAGTACGAGCAATCGCTCCAGTACTATGTCATGCACAAAATTCATTAAATCAAGTACAAGCAACGCTCCAGTACTATGTCATGCATGTAATGGAATATCAAGTGTGAGTAATCACTCCAACACTTTTCATGTAGAAAACACATAATATCAAGTGCGAGCAGTGCTCCAACACGATTTGTTTTCACATTATTTGATAGATGGCTCTTTTAAACAGGGATATTTTCAAACCGTAAAATCAGCACCATAATTGGACTATTTTGTGTATTTCACAAAAACATTGGCCAATCTATCTATTCTTCTGCTAAACAGCAATAAAAACATTCAAAAATGTCATTTCCATGCTTTTTGAAACTTTTTCCAAATGTTGACTTTTTAGCCTTAATAAGAGTAAAATCGTAATTTACCCTTTCCAAGTCTCTATTCCCTAATCTTTCCAAGAAGATCGCTAATTCCTTTCAACTCTAAAAACTCAATGTTAAAACGCATATCTATAATATAATTTTTAAATTGAATTTCAAGTTCCAAAAGTTAAAACAAAAAAATTCTTATAAATTGTATTTGTTATAAACATTTTTTTGGGGTTAGAGGGGGCTTAATCCCCTACTGGGCCCCATAAGGCTCCGCCATTGCCTTCTATGTCCTCGGGAGACAAAGATGGGGATGCTTAAAGTTACTTTGGCCATTTAAATTAGTGGCATGCCTCTCCAGATAGGCTTTGCACTGACTCAAACTTTCAAGTAAGGTGTTCCTAGCAACAAAGAGTGCAACAAGACTATATCAAGAATATGGCTCTTTAAAGTGATTAAACTATGCAGTAAATCACGTATTTCTTTTTCCGATGGAAAAATCATTCATAACTTAATTCAACAAAAGCTTGTTTGCATCTTCAGCTTAGAGTTCAGATTATGTAGAATGTAAAGGATAAAAAAACCCAGAAAAACTTAATGTAAAGTGATCAGCAAATATTAACTGCTTATCTGGTTCATGCGCAGATTTATCAGCAAGCTCCATGCTTATTGGTGTCTTCTGCTTCTGCAAACCTGGAAAAGAAACTAAAAACAATATGAGAACTCATGGCAGCACAGATACACGGTAGTGAGAAAGATCTTGCACATAGCAGCATACCAATGTTTTTGAGATGTTTTTCACGCTTCGGAGTAGAACTCAAGCTCTTATCCTGCACAGAGTTCTTTTTAAATTAAAATAATTCTCATATCACTTTGAATTTTGCATAAAAGAGATGCCCTAAAAACAGGAATACCACAAATAAACTATAGAAAATTACAGATGGTAACACGGTTAGATTCAACAGACCTTGATAATAGGCTCGGTAATCTCACCATATCCAACAGAACGTTGGGCATGCCAACCCTGCATGGCACGAGCTGCAGCATCCCGGCGTGCCCTACCTGACCCTGAGGCTAGGTAGCCACTTGACTGCAGTAAACTCAGAGAATATTAGAAAGATAATGCTTTACCACAGATAGTGACAGAAAACTAAAGATTAGTATCAGTATTCAAAAGATCATTAGTTTCATTGTATGAAATTCAGCATACACATCAGCAAATTTAATGGAAGATGAAAATCACAGAAGATATCACACAGTTGAAAAAATGAAGAAACAAAATCCTACCTCCTTTTCACCACTTGGATGAGGGACTGAAGAAACAGGAAGTTGAACCTCACCACTCTCCCTCTTATACTTTTCATATTCTAATAGCGCCTGCACAACCATAAAAGGATCAGCAAATGGGAAACATTGCCTGAAATCATGCAGTTATTGTTACCAAAAAATGAGTGAATTAATGAACTTTCCTTTTTATTTATTTTCTGGTGATTCACAAGCTTGAAAGGAAAGATTTGTTACACCATAAAGCAAACATGCAGATTATAAGGAGAAATATTGGCACTACTATAAATTTGCCTCATATTTATTAATTCTAGTTTGGTTTGGATAAACCTGACTGGAAAATACTTGTTACAATATAACACTGATTATATAGAGAGAAAAATTAAACTAGTTTCATTTTAATGGTTTGAAGATATGTGCAGGGGAGGGAGTAGGCAGAACAACTGCTCTGTAGAATATAGATGCAAGAAGAGACTGTCATATCCATGTTACTAAAAGAACATGGTACATATGTATTTTTTACAAAAGGCCCTGACAAAAAATAACACTCAAATATCATGCCAGAACTAGAAAAATGTAAAAGGAGCACCATATCATTTATTTTTGGACAAACCAAGGTTGCCAAAAGAAAGGGCATAGGCATTGCAATTTTTTTTTTTTTTAACTTAATCTTTTTAAATTTAAATAAATGTGTCAATTAAGGTGTGTCTTGGGGGAACAATAAGGTTGGTCCAGTATGACCTGGAGGTCACAATTCCCTTGAAGCAAACAATACTTCACCTAAAAAGAGTAAGGTTACAGCATTGGAACCATAGTTCACAGTATGTGGCAGCTAGTTAATTGTCTCGGCTAAACAAGCATACCTTCTCATAAAAAATGCGGAAAGTCCAAGAGACGGTTGTGCAGGTCCTGAGAGAGAAAGAAACACCAAGGTCAATCAAGTGAATTAAAAAACATGTCATAAGGTACTTTGCGTTGAGGTCAAGTGAAAGCCAAAGTCATTAAGATAGAGACATAAATTTGCACAGAAAAAAAAAAAAGAGGGGAAAATATAAAACTGTCATTCTCCTTACTTGGGGGGGTGGAATGACTCTCCCACTTGCCGCCATAACTTCGATGCAGTCACCTATATGTATCCATCGTGTAAAAAATAAGGTTATCATATATTTTGGTGGTGTAAATGCTTCAACATCCATATGTACATTACTCAAAAGCAGGTAATTTCCAATTTGACACATGAGAAACTGCCAACTCAACATCATAAATCTTAATCCATAACAAACACATAAACCCAATTTTATCTTCTGCCAACCTTTAAATATTCACAAATTTATACCTAATAAGCCACAGCTCAGAATTTAGAGCAAAACAAATAATAACCATGTTAATATGGCAAGAAATCAACAAATGCATAATCTTTTACCAAAATGTAATCCTAGAGAACGTTAAAGTATGAAATTCTTATGCTTTGTGTGGAAACAAGAATTTGGGAGGATAATTTTGGATTTAGTCAGTCATTAAATTTGAGGGCTGAGGAGAAGCGCATATTACATATATAAATCAGTCCCTAAATCTCAAATTGAGTATCAAGTGTTGACTTGGCATACAAATCAAGAAAAAAGTAATAACTTTAATGCCCTTTTTTTTTGGTAAAATAAAAGTTTAGGTGAGGGGAGGGGAGGCTTCCCCAATCAAGGGCCAGGGTATGCCACAAGCCTCAATGAGCACTTACATTGGACTTCCAAATCGCCCACCAAGGAGGATTGCTGGTAATAGGAGTCGAATCTAGGCCTTACAAGCGAAATGGATATTCCTTACCAACTCAACCAATCTTCGTTGGCAACTTTAACGCTTTTTAATGAGAAAGAAAAGAGGACATCGTTTTGGCCTTCGAGACATCAAAAGGAAAGATTACATTTGACTTGCGACTAAGGAAGTTCACTTTATCTACAGTTGAATAAAATTACTTTTCTATCTTGGTAGTTAGTATAAATTACTCAAAAGAGATCTAAAAAATTTACAAATTTTGAGTGAAATTATAAAAGTCACGATATCTTTTATCAGTAGTATCATACAAAATCTATATCCCTTTTTTTTTTTCAAATGCAAGGTCCTAAACGCAATCCTAATGACTTTTCAAATGTATGATAATAGTAATGGAGGTCATCTTTCCTATTTTTGCTACAAGAGCACTTCCCATCTCCTGTACTATGTTGCACAAACCCAACTTACTAGTGTTGGATGGAAATATATCTAGATGTCCAATTGGTCAATTCCCTTTTCTTTCTCCTGATCTTCCCTCTTTAATTAGCCTCCCCACCCCCAAAACTTAGCTGCCACACTAGAGCTCACCCAGCAGCAACAGCTATGGGAGTTTCTACATTTAAAGTTGTAAAAGCCAAGATTGAGCTGCTTCTTCCTGCCAACAAGGGGAACTATGACAATGACACAAAGATATATCCAAGTTACAGACAAAACAGGATATTCTCATTCCTTTTCCCTCTGCCTTCTCTTATTATTAACTACAATAAGACAAAAACCCAACTGTCAGACTTGGCTTCACCAAATAAATTAAAAGAAAGAGAGTTGCTTCATATTCCCTAGTCCTATTGTTGGATTCATGCCATACCTTTCAAACCATGATTACTGAAATATTGCATAAACATTAAAGAAAATGTCATATGTTAAAGAGTAAAATTATATTTTTCAATGCTATCACCAAATTTAACTAAATCTACCTTAAATTCTTATTTCCTCTTTATATCAGTAATAGTTATTAAAAGATGCCCAAAAAATGAACCATAAGTAAACAAGAAAGGGCAAGTTTCTTCCAAGTGTTATATGGAATCTTGTTTGGAAAGCATAAGAATCAGATCCCAAAGAATGTTAGTACATATAGGCTAAAAAGGTGAGCTCATCAATTTTGTGCCCAAAATAGAAGCGCAATTATTTGATGGCATAATGGCAACTCAATATGGTATAATGCATGTGTCATTCTAATGTTTATCCAATTTCCAACTTTGGAGACTTCAATGCGTATTATTCTGCCTTTGCACACACAGAGAGAGAGAGAGAGAGAGAGAGAGAGAGAGAGAGAAAGAACAAATTAAATCCTGAAGATTAGAACATACAGTTTTGTTATTGACAGTGCCTTAGCAATTAGTATGTCCTTAATTACTAAAACAAGGCCTTGCTAGAATTTAATCTTATTCACCTTCCTAAACAAGAAACAGATCCAAACCACTTTACATGTTAGTATTTGCAATCTTTTACTTGTTGAGGTCTATTATATGCAAAAGCTAATTGCTAGGATAAAATATTAGACAGGAGGGTTGAACCTCCAAAACAGAATAATAAATGCATTATTATACACGTTAATAGAATCAGATCGCATATCATCCCTGACTTGTTATTTGTTAATGCCTGTTACGTGAAAACATAGTTACTAGGAATAGAAAAGGGTGATTTAAGGGATAGCGAAAAAGTTTAAAACATAAATTAAGGATTCTGGGATATGCATGCATACCACTTCATAGCCACCCAGTCTAATAACAGCTCTCCACAACCTACATCCATTGCACACACACACGCATACACAAAACAAAAAAAAAAACAAAAAAAAGTACAAATTAGACTGTGAAAGAGAGCAGACTCATAACCTGAACATCCAAATCAAATGATCACTACTTACTTAAGGCAATTTAGTGGTTCTCCATAAAACTTAGGGGGCTTGAATTCCAAAGACCTGTCCTTATAGAAACTTTCCAGCTCCTTCATGAATGCTGCTCGCTCCTCCTGTGTTCCAGCTTCATCAGCCTCACCCATCTATATCCAAAACAACAAAACATTGAGTTTAAGAAAAAAGGGAAAGATAAACAGAATAATTTACACTTTCATGTTTAAGCCACAATTTTAGACATTTGTTTACGTACCTCAGGATCCAGCAACCAACTCTTTGATTTCTCCACATGTTTGGCATGAGATTTAGGTGTAAAAGATTCTGCACAAGGTAGGGGAGAGGCATCTCCATTGTTTTTCTTCTCTAGTGGTTGACCAGGAGAAGCATCGCGAGAATTTGTATTAGCATCATAGAAAGATTTGTATTCAGGTTTATCAGGAAAAGCTGGATTATCACTCATATTAACATCAGTGGGTAAAGTTAGAGTGTTATCATCAGCTGTCCCAGAATGGGGTGAATGCCTAGTTTCAGCGGTATGTTGATCCTCAATGGGGTGCAAGGACTCTTGCTGTTGGACGCTAGCATCAACAAGGTTAACTTGGGGAGCCTCTGGTAATCGCCGTTCCAACATTTCCGTATCTTCCATCTTGCTTATACAGATTCTGCAGACTAAGAAAGAGGTGTATTAATGCCTTTTTGAACAAGATTGTTTGAGGAAAGCAAAAGACAACAGTAACGTTGGAGATGTGGGAAAAGCTCAGTTGTCAAATCCTACAGGTGTTCTTTTGGAGGATAGCTAGTAAAATATGTGCGTATAGGATGGTGAGAAACCAAACCCTAACTCCCAGTTGGGTTGTCCGAATTAAAGAATATATATATATATATATATATATATATATATATATATATAAAGTAAAAAGTAAGTAGTAATTCAAAAGACATGAAAATAAATGAACAAAAGAAATTCAAAAGATGGGAAAATAAACCATTCTTGAGCAATTTTGCTACGTTGTCCAAAGACGAACAGGCAGAGAGGACATTTTTAATGTATATATATGAAAGAAAAGAAGACACTAAACTGGAAAAATGTAACCAAAGAAGACATCTGAAAATGTGTTAAAATAAAAGAAGACAGCAAAATTAGAGCATCTTAATTGCATTAAATTAAATAAAATAAAAGTAAAGTAAAAGTGTTGGTTGGGGAAAAAGAAAGGAAGAAACTTGCCTGCAGTGAAGAAGCGAAGGAGAGGATTAGCGTTAGGGCTTTGAGAAAGAAAGATACAATGCGAAACAATTAATAGGGAGCAGCCTCTTCTTATCCGACAAACATAGAAAATATCGTTCATGGCAGGGCAGGGCAGTTACACTCTGGCCGGCCCGGGAGTGGGATTCGGATTTTTTCTGCTCTGCCAACTAAGCCTCCAAATCCAATTCTCTTTCCTTTTTTAACGTCGGTGGCCGTGGCTGGTCTATTTTTTCTTAATTAGGAGTTATAATTAAATTACTATAATAAAAATGAACAAGAAAAGGAAGAGAAAAGAAACAAAACCTAAATTCCTAAAGAGAACAAAACCTTTGTAACCAAAAAAAAAAAACCACAAAACCTCTGTTTCTTTCTCCTTTTGTTCCCAAGCTCAGCCTCAGTTCAAGACAACATACTTGCGCTTAACCTCAAGCTTATACACGCAGCAGATGCAGGCCTTACGCCAATTTCTACGGCCGCTGCTTTGCCCATCTCCCCAGGCCCCAGACAAGCCATATTCTTTATACAAAAACTAAACCCAAATAAAAGTCCCAATCCATATCCATTAAGCCCGTTTGAGGGAGCCTATTTGGGCCGGACCAAATCGAACAGAATGCACTTCTTCCCTTATGCAGGTCATAGTTTTGGATTGGTAGTTGGTACTTCGGCAAGGCATGCATGATGCATGCGATGCCACTTGTTCAACCGCCAATCTTCTCCTACGTGTACTCTACTTGGTGAAACTGAAGATAGATTCATGCAAGGATGCCAGACAGAAGAACAATCGAAGCTGCCAGCCAGTAACAGGCACGGGGGACTTTGCACGACGCCACTCACTACTTCATAGGAAATCAATTGCATGCACCAAGAAAACCCACAGCCACAGCTCAGAAACTGATTTCTTTTTCGTTTTCGCCTTGCTGGATGCTGATGATCATGATTTCATTATGTATAATGCTTATCAAACTACTTTAATTTTAATTTTAATTTGGGGGAGAATAATTATTTCTTACCCATCGAAAAACACTTTTCTCATGCTTGATTTAATTTGATTTGAGTTCCTAAGTACAATATTTTGTAGGATTTTTTTACAGATTTTATGTAAAATTAGGCTACTAATATTCATAATAATTAATAAGCGTACATTTTTCAACGGACATAGTTGAAATTTGAGTTGAACATAATTAGCAAGTCTTTCTCTTCTACTTTTCCACAAGTGACTCTCAATAGGTAGATACTGAACGAACAAAAGCGAAGTGGAGACTTAGCCATATATTTATAATAACCCTTTACTAAAACCCTAATGCCCTCCTCTCAATGGCTTATAAAGTTCTAAGACCTACATAACCACCTTGTCACACTGACCTACTAGGATGTGCAAAGCTAATATCTAACATGATCACAATAGCTTGAATGAGACTTAACTTGCATGTTTCATATTAGGACTAAACTATCAGCCCATCTTTTATTAAAATATAAAATTGTCAATTAATATTAATTCACAGCAGAATATTTCTAATATTCTCCCACTTGGACAATATTAATTGGGGTTATTTAATTTAAGAAAAGATTGATTTTGAAAATAAGATTCTAGGCTGATTGACTTTATTTTGACGTGGCCACGATTTTAAAAAATCATTTAGTCCTTGAAACAACATCCTAAAGATCTCGTTCAATATGACCAACTAATACCGAATCATGATAGTGTTTGCGTCATTTACTGACACAAAATCAATCCATGGTTACAGATATCAGTGATCATATCAACAATGGACTCAGTGTGACTGTATGGTAAGAAAATAACATTCATGGTGATCACATTAAATTTGTGTTATTTTTCTTGCCAGTCCTCAAAGATTTCTCCAATTTTACCGAAAAACTTAACGGCAAGTTGACAATAAGAAATCTTCATGGTACTTGGATCCACCCAAAACTTAATGGTATCTAGATCTCGTATCTCTCATCATCCTGGAGGTTTCATAATGGTATCATTTATCGAGACATACATTTCAATATAAGGATTAACTATGCAAAATCCTCAAAATGTACATGTACAAAAATTTATCATAACAATACATGATATAAAACAATAATAATACTCAATTAATATATCGAACAAAATATCGTGTAAGTGTTCTAAACATGAAGGCAAATATAAGTGTTCTAAACATGAAAGCAAATATAAGTGTTCAAACGTTGATCACATACTCCTACTAAATTAGTATATCAAAAGACTCTAAAACACTCATGTTCTCAACATGCTTACTAAACATAGCAGGTCTTAATCTCTTACTTAAAGGATCAGCAATCATGCTATCTGTATCAATATGTTCAACAAGAATATCACTATTTCTCACTAAATCTCTAACCTTAAGATATTTAATCTCCATATACTTGGATCCACTAATACTTTTATTATTTTTAGTGATCTTAAGTGGTTTAGAGATGGAGTCAAAAATTTTGAGTTTTGAGATGAGGTTTTTAAGCCAAATAGCCTGTGTAGCAGTCTCATAACATGCAACAAACTCAGCCTGCATAGAAGATGCCAAAAGTGTCTGTTTGACACTTTTCCAAGACACAGCAACACCAGTCAACATAAAGACATACCTAGAAGTAGATCTTAAGACATCTTGGCATCCGGCAAAATCAGAATCTGTATACCCAACTATCTCAAGATTATCAACTTTTCTATACACCAGCATGTGATTCTTCGTTTTCTGTAGATATCTCATGACCTTCTTAGTAGCAACTCAATGATCCATATTGGGATTAGGCAGATATCTACTATGAACACCAACTACAAAAGTTATATCTGGTTTAGTGTAAACCTGTGCATATATGAAACTCCCAATCGCACTAGAATAAGGTATCTTTTTCATGGATTCTCTCTCCAAATCATTCTTTGGACACTGACTGTAATTAATTCTGTCACCTTTCACCACAAGCGTATTTCCAGCTTTACAATCCTGTATATTAAATCTTCTGAGCACACGATCAATGTAAGCTCTTTGAGAAGTCCAAACAAATTTTAAGATTTATCCCTTTGAATCTCAATGCCAAGAACAAATTAAGCTTCTCCAAGATCTTTCATATCAAAAGCTTTGCATAACAGCTGTTTAGTCTCATACAACAATCGCACATCGTTACATGCTAACAATATGTCATTCACATATAAAATAAGAAATATGTACTTACTTCTACTGATCTTGAGGTATATGCATTCGTCTGCTTTGTTCTCTTCAAAACCCATAGAAATAACTATCTCATCAAACTTCAGGAACCATTGCCGAGATGCTTGCTTAAGGCCGTAAATGGATTTCTTAAACCGGCACACCAAATGTTCTTTTCCTGGCTCCCGAAAACCTTCAGGCTGCTACATATAAACTTTTTCTTCAAAGTCACCATTTAGGAAGACTGTTTTTACGTTCATTTGGTGAAGCTCCAAGTCAAAGTGTGCAACCAAAGCCGTGATGACTCTAAAGGAATCCTTTAAAGAAACTAGTGAGAAAGTTTCATTATAATTCACACCTTCCCTTTGATTAAATACTTTAACCACCAATCTAGTTTTAAATCTTTTAATATTACCCTTAGAGTCTTTCTTGGTCTTGTACACTCATTTACAGCCAATCGGCTTACATCTATTTGGAAGCTCAACAACTTCTCAAACTTCATTTTGTGCCATCGAATTCATCTAATCTCTCATTGCATTTAACCACATGTGGGACTGAGGACAACTTATAGCATCATCATAAGTCACAGGATCCATCACATGCCCAATGTCATAATCATTTTCCCTAAGGTAAACAAGATAATCATATGAAATAACAGATCTCCTTTGCCTAGTGGATCTTCTTACAACCACTCTCACTTCTTTCTTGAGTTTTTCTTCCTTAGAAACACATTTAGAAATAAGATCATTAATGTTCCAGAGGTCATTCACAATATCGTAGACTGTTTTGATTTAGGTAAACTCAATAGGTAAGGTATTCAAGATATGGTGGACTACGAATTTGTCAA
Source organism: Firmiana major (assembly GCA_033439115.1). Classification (NCBI taxonomy): domain Eukaryota; kingdom Viridiplantae; phylum Streptophyta; class Magnoliopsida; order Malvales; family Malvaceae; genus Firmiana; species Firmiana major. Next base: position 33,024 of record CM065907.1, on the reverse strand, counting down.
GGAGGATTATGTCATGAGATTTAAGTTTGGATTGAATGTGGACTATCTTCATGATAAAATTTCTAACCCTAACAACACTGTCATACCTGATACTCATCAGCTCATTCATAAGGTTTCCAACCTCAAACTTGCTTGATATTTTGTATCTCTCTTCTATAGCATTATAAAGCTTCTTGACATTTTCAATGGTATCCAAACCACTCAACAGGTGCTTAGAAACAGTTCTCTTAATGGTGTATAGACACATGTGATTCGCTCTATCCCACTTTTCATAAAACTTTTTTTGCTCAGCGGTGCTTTCGTCGGACAGAGCAGCAGGCTCATCAACACGTAGGGCTATGTCAATCTCAGTCATCACCAAGGCATAATGCAAGTCCTCATCCTATTTCTTAAAATTGGATGCATTTAAAACCTCAATAGTAGATAGATATTTATCTACGGTGACAGTCATTTTTTTAAAACAAAATGCAACAATCATGCATTAATGGGCAATTATGAGATAAGTAAACAACATAATTCATTATATCCCAACAATAATTGAAAAGTCCAAGTGTATCACTACAAACTCCCCTTTGGGCAGAACATGTAACATATTAATTGATATTTTTCTCATAAAGCTAATACAAGAATATTCAAGTTTTAAAAGCCTATCCCCTTTGGGCAAATAAACTTTCTAAACCGATATATAACTCATCTTAATACTTTATTTGTATCCGAAAGTACTCTATACAACTACCCCCTTTAGGCAGACAATTGCATAAAATAATTCATAACAATCTCGTATCATTTATGATCAAGTGAATAATTTCATTAATATCAACAAATGAGTCATTTTGGCAGTCAAACACTTATATCAATTAATGAAAAAATTTAATCAATCCAAGAATATTGTAATTGCCCAAATCAGTCATTGCATACTTAGCTGAATGTAAGCAATAAATTATTCCAAAAATGAAATACTAAATCCAGATGTGTTTCATTAGATCTGAAATAATATATGTTGCATTATAAGTGAGGACTCTAAGTCTCAACAAAAATTCTATTGTCATTATTATTATTATTATTATTATTATTATTATTATTATTATTATTATTATTATTATTTATGGACTAATATAGGCTAAGAGTACAAAATCTAACCATCTATCTAGGGAGAGTACATACTTCCTAGAGGTTCAGAACAATCACTTATATTTTATTATACAATAAAATTATAAAAAAATTTGTGCACAACATTTAATAATTCATTAAATAAATACTAACATAAATAATAAATATTTAATAGTATTAGAAAATTACAAAAACATCATGAAAAATTATAGAATAAAATTACAAGTATAATATAAAAAAACGGTGGCCAAAAACTCCACCTGAGGACGCCGCACGCGCCACAAGTGCCATTACTGGCACGTGAGGTTTGTGATACACTGTACAATGCATCATCTGCTTCCTTTTGTCGGGTCTGTTTGACTTAACTGCTGTGTTATTTGACCTGAACGGGTCTGTAAGATATTCCAGCCTATTTTTTTATACGATTTTTCATGTGTTTTCAACAAATTAAAATTACCTAAATTTAATTAAAGTTATTTCTTACTAAGCCCATGTCAAAAACATAATAAAACCTTAAAGAAAAATAGCAAACAATATCATCAAAAGTTTATGATACAAGGCCTGTTATTAACCCGTTTTCTTTTCTTTTATAATTGATCAATTACAACCAATATTGATATAACCAGAACACATCAGCTCATTCTAATTCTTTCATAATCGGGTCAAGCTTTTAATTATTTTTATTACTAATCACCTAATTTACAGAATAAATTTACTTAGATTTGGAGTCCTAAATTCACATAAACCAAGCTCTGATGCAAAATGTAGAATTTTTTAAGGATCTTATGTGAAAATTAAGCCACCAATATTTATAATAATCGATAAGCGTATCTTTTTCCGCGGACATGATTGAAACTTGAGTTGACGGCATAATTGGCAAGTCTTCCTCTTCTACTTCTCCACAGATGGCTCTCAATGGGTAGATACCGAACGAACAAAAGCGAATAGGGGACTTAGCCATATATTTATAATAACCCTTTACTAAAACCCTAATGCCCCCTCCCCCCGTCAAGGGCTTATAGAATTCTAAGGCCTACACAGCCACTTTGTCACACTGACTCAATAGGATGTGCAAAACTCATATCTAACATGATCACAATAGTTTGAATTAAGCTTACTTGCATGTTTCATACCAAGACTAAACTATCAGCCCATTTTTATTAAAACATAAAATTATCAATTAATATTAGTTCACAACAGAATATTTCTAACATATTCAACACAGGAGACTGACATTGAGAGGTAAGTTAATTAATTTCTGCATGCATGCTTTCTTTTTTCTTTGGAAATAATCTTCCTTGCCCATCCTACCTTACCAGTGCAACACATAGAATCATCTTACCATTTTCAATCTATTTTTCGAACCTCTATGTCTATCTATATATCTATCTTTATTAGAAGTAAGGTGCAGATGCCCGCCCTCAATTAAGAAAATCAATTGTTCCATTCCATTTCATTTAGTGGTTGTTTGACATGGATCCACTCAATTTAGCGGCTTATTTCACTTATATATTTTGTATGCATATTTAAACAGGAGCAGATACATCAGTTATTTTCTTTCCAGGTTTGTAGAATAAACAAGCATTATTATTAGCATTGTGATGGCCTTGCTGGATATTTTCCTTACTGCTACAATACTCGTGTTGAAAGTGCTAATGATAACGACACTTGACTTATATCTTTGCTCAAGATCATGTCAATGTCTTGGGGGAAGAGACTAGGAAGCATATGAATAATGTAAGTGTTTAATCCTGCTCCTGGTTACCTGCCTCGCTCTTGCACGTAGACTTCACTTCTTATTGCCGTTAAATATTAGTAATTGTTTCCATGTTATTATTATACATACATACATACATACATACCATAACTTATTCATTGCTCAAGTGAAAAAGTATTTTAAGATTAATTAGGAGGTGAATTCCCAAATTATGCAAATATATACTCGACCAGTCACTTAAGACAATATCATTCCTTTGACAACAGGTAGTGTTTTACGTATTTAATCCAGCTCCTGTATCCAACAACCTCGCTCAAACAATTACATATGAAAGCATGGTCAAGTTGTGAGTGAAACTTTTCTTTCCACTCTTCTGTTCATTAAACATTGATACAAATTACAACTGCATACAACTCTTTCAATGTTGTCAAGTAACTCTTGTGTCCAACATATATCTAGGTGGTTCATGCCATTCAATGTCCTGCTCATATTTGTTATTGGTTCCTTACTTGGATGGATAGTCATCCATTTGCAAGTCCTCTGTTGCATTTGCAGGTATGCAAAATTATATATAAATTTAGATACCAATAATAACTAATTACTCATTTTCTTATGGATTAAAAACATTTAATTAAAATCCAGTTTCGATGCATTGAAATTCATATTGAACATGAATGAGAGAGCATGCACCATTGTTATATGAAAATCATGCATACTGCTAATTTAGCTTCAAAAATGAATGTTTAATAACCATTCATCACAATTAAGGTGCACCTTGCTTCTCTCAAGGATGATTCAAAACTAACTTGAAATTGCCCGTTTTGACACTTAAGCTCGAAGCCATTTATTTGCGGTCTTATGTCTTCAATATCGTCTGAATATATTCATTCGGGAGCATCAATGACTCTTCTGCAAACGATTCCTCTACCAGCACTGAACCACTACTTTCTTCCAAGGATCTCTTGATATCTGAAGATAACGAGAAAAGATATGTACTGCCTTGCACAGGTTCTAAGAGGGAAGCTGAGGTTGTTCATTTTGTCAAACTACCAATTATCATTTTGCTTAATTAGTTCCATAGCCTCTTACATCTTCTTTATTGGATATTTTCACTGTTTCTCTAAGAATATATCATGTTTTTGTGTGTGTCTACACAACCTGGTTTACATGGTAATAACACGACATATTCTTGCTGCAAAACCAAAGACACCTAACTTTTTTTTTATTTTTTATTTTTTGTTAAATTTAACAGAAAGGATGCGATCTTTTGCATTAGGACGCTATTCATGATTTGAGCTTTTCTCCTATTTAGCTATATTGTTACAAGCAAATAGATTGGCTGCCTTTTTATTATCTTAGCATCCTCTCAAGGACAAAAGAAAAATCATCAGTAGAGTAAAATTAGCTGAGATGTCCTGTTTTGCTAGTAGTTTTTTAGTTGAGTGTTTAAGTCTATTGCGTTTCATAACCACCGTAGTTAGTAGTCTATATTGTTTTTCGTTGCTCTTTGAAATTAAAATCAAGTCTGCGTGTTAAAGCATTTTAATGGAAGCTGAAATTCATATATGTTTTTTGATATTTGATTTTTTGGAATCTTGTGGCAGGCGAGATTTTCAAGTTAAATAAAGAAACAAGTAAGTTTGCTGATAGCAAAGATTAATTTGGGATCACTATTTGCCCCCTCAACCATTGGAGCATTATGCTCTTCATTACCCTTTCACATATTGAAAGCAATGAAGAATGTTGTTCTCTCAGCCATATTGTGTTTTTCATTTTTTTGGTGTTAAATTTAGCTAAGATTAGTTAGATGGATATCCACCCAATAGATCTTTCATAAAAAATCTAAAAAGCCAAGACCAACAGAAGAAAACAATACACTTTCAGTCATCGAGATTGGTCTTGCTGGAGGGATTAGAGGTATCTTTCATAGGAGGATGCTTTTACATGGCTATGAAGCTCAAGATCTAAAATTCATAATGGAGATCAATACAAGTCCTGAATGGAAATACATTCACAATATATGGATGAATAACATATAATGGAAATATTAAGTTATGGCAATTTTGAAGTATGAATTGAGGTTCCATATACGCAAGATTCATACTGCCCTGTCATTCTCTTTACATATTTGGCTCTTTGACTGAACTGTGAACTCTTCTCTTGTATAAATTGTTGGATTTGTCATTGGACTCGTCCCTCAGATCCGAAAATCAGTGATTGGTGAAGGTGCACCTCTTTATGCAATTCAAGACTCTGTTTCTTTAGTGGGGTATGGCTACAATCACTGCTTTGTTTACAAAATGACCAAGATTCTATCCATTCGTCAAATAGAATTTGTTTTATCTTCAATTCATGAGAAATACAATTTTAATTGAACAAAGTGCATGCAGTTCTAAAAATTGATAATGAAATCTGGATTGTCTTCTAGCCACACAGCTTCATCACTAATGTCGATAACTCATTAGTCATTAAACAACATGGTTCCTTAAAAGAGTACGTTTACAAGTAACATACATTTGAGAGTAGTGAAGTTGTTCGATTGCATATAAATAGACTTGGACCAAACAATACGACACATATAGATAGATGTAATGACCGTGTGACACTTTCTTCTCGTAGGATTCAAGAGGTGTCTTTCACAATCTCACTTATCTGTACTGTCCGCTTTGGAAGCCCTATAGACCCCTCATGGTTTTGTTAAGGTAAATACCTCAATTCATGTTCCCATTGTGGTTCGAACCTGAGATCCTTAGATACTCAAACCTTACACACAATAACAATCTGTAAGAGTCACTTCTTGAATCTTGTAAGAACAAAGTGTTACACCGCGTCACAATGGATCTTTAAGTTAATTGGTTAGGTTACCTCTCGTCTAGATGCTTGATTTCGGTATAAGTGGTGGCGTTTTGCGTCTCCTGTCTGATTGTTATGATATAACCATTTCCATGTTTCAATCTTGCGGCTATACCCGACTCTTTGTTCAACTTCAAACTTTTGCTCATCTTTTTACTCATCATTTTAGTTCTTCTAACAAATTTTTTTGTTTACCATGCTAATTAGCTTATTAGTTTATGTTTCTGCAGAGATGGGAGCCATACCAAGTCTCACCCTGATTGTGTGGGGTAACCTTCTCAAAAGGTAATAGCTGATAAAAGGTTGATTTATTTATTAATTTTTTTTTTAATGCCTTTCTAGGTTAAGCTGCCACCGTTGAATCTCCCTTTGATGCTGGTGGCTGGCAATGGATGGCTTCGCAGGACTGAGAGGGTCAGGAATTCGCAAGTCCATCATTGTTAAGGGGGCTGCTCGATTTTGTTTTGTACACACGCTTATCCATTTATATCAATTTGTTCTCTCCTTCTTCAGTTTGCTTTTCCACCGGCAATCAACGTGCACTATATATATTTTGAACACACGTACGCAAATCGGCTCGTTCACAGGAGATCTCCTACTAGCCGGACTCAATGACAAGAACAGATTTTCTTTTTTACTTCAGATTTTTTTTTCTTCCCTCCTAACTCAGTCAAAAGTTACAAATAATTTTGATAGTCAAAAGTTACAAACAATTTGATGATTTTTTTAATTCTTGCCCAGGTCAATTACTCAATTATTTGGAGCAGGGTGAATGAGTTCTGTCATCATGCACTCATGCTCTGGCCCCAATTTCACTTACCTTATGGACAACAATTTTAGTGTGGTTGGTGGCCTGAATACAACATTTCCAGGAGAATTTTTTTTTTTAACAGATTAACAATTGATGGGATGAATGCCTTTCTTCACTTGGCCCAGACTCCTAGTTAACTATTGTCCTGGAAAAACGAATATACACGAAAAAAATCCAGTTATTGGGGCAGTTTTAGAGGGCTCGAGTGTTACATACACTTTTAGTATCTTCATTAGGTAAATTTCGGCAACAAACTGAGGTGGGTCATATTTCTTCAGAAAACAACAAAATCACAAAAATTCACAAAAGATACTGCTGCTACTAGCATGCATGAGAGAAGCAGATAGATTTCTACTTGGGAACTCCTGTTAGCCGTTCAAAGATGGGCCTTGTTCAGATCTGCGAAGTAAGGGTGTTCCATAGCTTTTTTGGCTGAAATACGCTTTGAGGGATCATATTGCAACATTTGCTGCACGACAACAAATTTCAAATATCAGCTGTGGTGAAGAAAATGATGGTTTCAGGTATAATTTAGATAAGGCTGTAGAAAGCCAGAGTTACCGATAAGAGATGTAGCCCATCGCCATCCAAATTGGGTACAGCTGATGATAGACTCTGAGGGTTCCATTGGGGGTACTCATGCCAGTTTGGTAGTGAGCTGACTCCTGGCCACACTTGTTCATTTGGAGTACCCAACAACCTGCATGGATGATATTAGAAATTAGAAAAAGATTTGACCGAAATGGGGAGATGGGGAAGGTCTAATGGACCTGAAAATATGAAGAAGCTGCTGCAGTTCAGAATCTCCGGGGAACAGGGCTTGTTTGGTGACCAGCTCAGCTAGAAAAACAAAGAGAAATTAAAGAATAAGGACGTTGTTTAGCAGATCAAGTAGCATGAAAATGAATATGAATATGATAAAAGAAGAGAGAAAAACTAGATATAGCTGAATTATGTGTATAGTAGTAGTAGTAGTACCAAATATACAGGCGACAGACCACATATCCACAGCAGTTGAGTAATGAGTAGCCCCCAAAAGGACTTCAGGTGCTCTGTACCATAGGGTCAATATCTGAAAAAGATTTGCCAATAAAATAGAATTAGTGAAAGAGGTAGGAGATAAATGATTGCAGGAAGTAGTGGTAAAATAAGAGTAAATAAACGATTGTAAGTAACCTCGTGAGTGTACTTCTTAATGGGAAGAGTAAAAGCTCGGGCTAGGCCAAGATCAGCTATTTTAAGCGTCATGGTCTTTCTATCCATGAGGAGATTGTGAGGCTTAAGGTCCCTGAGTTGATTGAAGGGGAAAGAAAATACTAGTCACTGAACATGAGATAAAATGGTTTTCACTAGTCTTAAGAAGAGAGAAAAAAAAATGGAAGGGAACCTGTGTAAAACTCCATGGCCGTGGCAGAAGGCAACGCCTTTGCAAAGTTGGTACATCAAACTCTGTTAACATAGATAAAGGACAAATTGAATGGTTTACTTACTACTACAGAGTGCACATTATATATTATAGTCTACAGATATGCTTGATAATTGTATGAAAGAATGAAAACAAACCTTGACAGTGTTAACAGGGATGAAGTCTCCAGATTGGCGAAAGGAGCGGATGAATTTCTTGAGATCAGTGTCCATGTACTCAAAAACCAAGTAGAGAACCGTCTTTCCTTCTTTATTCTGCCCTTGCTTCACATCCATCAATCTGAATATGAATTTTAGATTTAATTAAAAGTTAAATTAGCATAGCAAGTTAATTACAAGAAAGAAAGAAGTGAAGAAAGAAAGAAAGACCTGACAACATGGGGATCCCGAGAGAGCATACGCAAGATGGAGACCTCGCGGAGAGTGGTGGGAGGAACTCCTTCATCGTCCTCGTGGAGACGAGTCTTCTTTAAGGCTACGATCTTCCCAGTCGCTCTCTCTCTTGCTCTGTACACCTTTCCGTACGTTCCCTCTCCCACCTTCTCCAACTTCTCGAATGCCTCCATTGCTGAGGATCCCACTGTCTGCCTTTGCTTCTCCATTTCTTTGATTCTCTCAAACTCAAAGCTGCCGACCCTCTTTTCTCTTCTTTGATTACTCTTTTCTCTCACATCGCTCATCAGTTCTATACATATATACATACACAAAACCGTTGCTTTGGAATCGTTGCCCAACGGAAACTTTTCTTTTGAATTTCAAATTCCCGGATCCAGCGCCCTCTCCCCAGGCCCAGGCCCCGACGGACAGATGGAGGGACTGTTGAGTAGTCCATTCTCTAGCCCATCTTCCTTAGCAGGTCTGGGCTTTTTTTTTTTTTTTTCATTTTCTTCTACTAATAAATAAAAAAGAAAACGTTACAAAAATTAATTGATGAGAGAAATGTTTAGTAAATACTAAAAATTCGCCCACGCTTTGCTGCTGATTTGGCTTTTTTTTTTTTAAACACAATAATGATAATTTTGAAGAAACAATAAAGCGGTATCAATATTTAACAAAAAAATATTTAGATATATCCAAAAAGGCTTAAGTAGCAATTGATGGAATCTTATTTTATTCCACATCAAAATAAATGTGATAATATATATATATATATATATATATATATATATATATATATATATATATATATAGATATGTTCATACAATAAAATTTGCACGTAAGTACAATTTTTTTTTTTAATTTGTAATCTTCATTAAATATCTTAGAATCAACCTTCTTTAAAAAAAATATAAATTAAAAATCAAAATTACTTGATAATTCTCAAGCTTTCAAACAACTCCAACTTTGACACACTGTCATCCAGTTGAGCTTATGTTGGTCGATAAGAAAAAAAAAATCTTTTTTTCCTGTCAAACAATTATTCCTAAATCTCAAGAGTTTTCTAAGAAAAGATTAAAAAAATCAAAGGACTTGTAATCTCGAAGCATTTAAACAACAACCACAAACCTAACAAAGATAGATATGAAAAATCAACAAACTTTAGGTTAAATCGATAAATGCTGTGAATACTAAAAGCTTACAAATTAAAGTAATAAAGAAAAATAGAGGGTTCAAAGTAGCATCATATTCTTCAAATGATCTTGGGCATTGACATCGATGCCATAGTCGAGGAGGCACGACGTCGATCCAGCTGTGGAGAAAAGCTTACGGACAACACTGACATCGTTTTGATGAGTATACCACAATAGAGCAAAAAATTATTTTTTTTATCTTGAAAGGAGACTTAACAAATTTTTAATACAAAGGGCTATCAACATTAGAAGTTTTTTTAGAAATACCTTCAAGGTCATAGCTAAGAAGAAAGACTTATGAGAGAGTAAAAGATGAAAAAATGGAGACGTGTTGCTCATACGAAAAATGAGATAAATGTTGACTTTTTTTAATTAATCAAAATTGCAAAATATATTCCTAACTCTCAACACTTTTCTTGGAAGAAGAATAACTCCAACATTGGACAAACATGCTATAAAGTATAAAATACCACGTCTCACTTTTTAATGCTATAGCTAATTTTTACTTTCTTGCAATGAGACACCTTCTTGCATAGAGAAAAGAAAAAGAAAAAGAAGACGTGTCTTGTAATTAAAAAACATTATGGTAAGAAAATGAGAAAAAAAGGCAGTTGGCCATTAATTAGGTATTAATTGAAGTTCAATTGATCTCCAATTGATGTCTTCAATTTTAATACATATATATATATGTATTGATTATATATTACTATTTACTCATTTACACAAGTATAGCTTCATAATTATTATCTTTATTTGAAAAGAAAAGGTAAAGAACAAACAAATATCATCGGTTGGGCTTTAAGAAGATTCTTTTTGTATGTACAACAAAATTAATTTAAATTGAAAGAAATACAATTTCAATTAGTTGTAAAGTAGCTAAGATCAATTAGTGGAATGCAACATCTAGTAGCTAACCTCCAACCCCCCAACTTTTTTGTCTTTCACTCAACATCATCCCCAATTCTCCATTTTGAACCTTTGTTGACATCTTTAGCTTCTGTTCCCTTATATCTTTCGAAACATATAGCAGTTTTGCACAATACCCTTCATGCCTTTGACTTGAATCTTCCAACTTCACACTTGAGTCTTGTTTTTGTTTTCTTAATCCTATAGCAACCCAAAGGAATAAGAATATGTGGATTGATTTTTTTTTTGGCCAAAAAAATACCTCTTATTATACTTTAGCAAGTACGTCATTACCACCACAATTCAATGTTTTAAGTCTATATCGAGACAAGACATATATTATCTCTATAAACTCAGAACAACCATATGCATTTAAGGTGGTGCTGGTAAACCATCTATGCTAAGTATAGGAACTAAAGAAGATGGGGGCATCTCTACCCAATTTGGCATACATATCTCCTTTTTAACTTGATTAGCTACCTAGTCAGTAGCTATATTTGCAGTCCTATTCACCTAAGACCATTTAACCTTTTCAAATATCATCCTTTTAAAATGTATTTCCTTAATAATAGAGTATATCTTCCAATTATGCATATTATCCTTATTATTAAGTTCCTAGTAAACAGCTTTCGAATCCATTTCAATTACAATCTTCTTCTGCTTCCTCTTCTCTTCTAATACAATACCTTCCCTTACTGCTTCAACCTTAACCTCTAAACCAGAGAGAACTCTCAATCTTTTGCCTCTCCTAGTATAATCTTTACACACGAATCCCTTATTACTACTCCAACACCAACCTCATTTGCCCCTTTGTATGCAATATCAACATTAATTTTGAACCACCTTACATTAGGCTTGCTCCTTACATCTATTCTACCACCACTCCTTATATTTGTCCTTTAACATCTTTATTCTTGCATTATACTTCCCACATCTCTCCAATCCTAACATTAATCCTCCTTCAAACCATCTATCAAATGATGACACATTATATTATTTTTTTTCAATTTTCATCCCTAGCCTGCATCCAAACCACACCATTTTAGTCAATCCACACAGTAAAAGGGCATGTTTTGCTGTTTTATCTTTCTGTTGGCAAATTGGGCAAAATGGGCTTTTAACAATTTTCCTTCTCCACAAATTCCAAAATGTAGGAATAAAATTTCCACAACCTTTCATAAGAAACATCTGATCTTAGAAAGTATAGGAATTTTTCATAGCTTCCAAGTACTTCCTTCAACCACATGTGAAGATGTTGCCTTATTACTTTCCCCATTAATTCTACTCCCCTTTAATACATGAGATCCAAACTTCACAGAATATTCTCTATCCATTGTCCTAAGCCACACCAATCTATCCCTCTCCCCATTCAAACAAATAACAATATCTTTGATTGCAACAATATGAGATTCGAGAACTAAACCCTCCATATCTCCTAACTTCCAAGTCCCAATACTTTTGTTTATTAGTCCAACCACATTTTTTGGCCTCTCACCATCAATAAGACCAATATAGTTTAACTTTCTCCCATTGATCAACACACTATCCTATATACTTGTGTCCTCCCCATCCATTGTTTGCCACACCAAATTGTCCTTTTGCATATCTCTACCTTCTAGTATGCTTGACCAAGCCCATTATGCTTTTGCCCCCTTCCTAGCCTCCCAAGTATTCATAATCTTCACCCATAAAGCATCAAGATACATGATCATCCTCCAACATTGTTTCGTCAACATCACTATGTTAAAGAAATTTAAATCCTTAAATCCCATACCATATTTGCACTTTCTTCTTGTCGATTTTAACCAACTAGTCTAATGTATTTTCCTCTCTTCCCCCTTTTGACCCCACCAAAACTTAACAACAACAGAATTCGCTTCTTTACACACTTTTTTTTGGAACCTTAAAATATTGCATAGTGCATGTTGGAACTGCATAAGCTATGGTTTTGATTAACACCTTCCTCCCTTCTTTCGACAAAAGGCCTCTCTTCCATACCTGCAAATTTTTTGGAATTGTTTCCTTGATAAAAGCCATAGTCGTACTCTTAGGCTTCCCCTAAAATGAAAGAACTCTAAGATACAGGCCATGATCTTCTAACCGTTCATTGAAATTTCCTTGCCACCATTTCTCTAACCTGCATTAGTACATTAGAGCTAAAAACTACACTTCACTTGTCTTTGTTAATAAGTTGTCCAGAACTTTGGCAATATTTATCCAACATGCAACTCATAAAATCATAACCTTTTTCATCAACAGTAAGGAAAAACAAAGAATCATCAGCAAGGAACACATTAGACAATGAAGGACAATTCCTACCTATTTTGATTCCTAATAAAAGCCTATACTCCATGGCATAATTAATCATCTTAGAAAAAAACATCATTGATGAACAAAAATAGAGAAGGGGATAAAGGATCCCCTTGCATTAGATCTCTAATTAGAACAATGGTGCTAGAACTCTTACCATTAACAATTATATCATAGGAGACAGAAGAAAGTCCCACACCACTCTATCATAAGCTTCGTTCATGTCTACCTTCATAGTCATCTCATTTCTCATACCCTTTTTCTTAATCTTCAAGTATGAAACACTTCATTAGCTATAAGAATGTTGTCTTGCATCTGCTTTCCACCAATAAAAGCATTCTAATTTTGAGTAATGAGTTCTCCATCATCGGTTTCAACCTATTTGTCATAACCTTTGAAACAATGTTATACACAAAATCACAACAAATTAGAGGTCCGTAATGAGAAATCATTTCGGGATTCTTCACGTTAGGGAACAACATTATAATAGTTCTATTCAATTCTCTTAGCATAACCCCTTCTTCAAAAAAAACTTTTAACTACCTTCCCAACACTGCCTCTCACGATTTCCCTATAATTTTGATAAAAAATACCATTGAACCCATCAGGACCAGGCACTTTTAACCATCCAAGCTCAAAAACAACTCTCATGACTTATTCTCTGTGACCTCTTTTTATCAGTTCACCATTCATTTCCTCATTAACCAGCTCAGGAACAACCTACATAACCTCATCGCACGCCCTTTGACATTGTAGTAAACAGATTCCTATAGAAATTCTGGAACATCTTCGTGATAATGCCTTCCTCATCTATCCATTCACCTCTTTCATTCTAAATTCTAAGGATTGATTGGTTAACTTTCCAAAATTTCCCACAAGCACTAAAGCTGCTACTGATGGTTTTAAAAGAAAATTTTAAACTCGCCTACATGTAATGCATTAACTGAAAAAAGTAAAGATCAATGATATGATATAAAAAGCCAGTTATTAATTTCTAGGCATTGGGTTTGGTGTCATGCTTGATATTTCATTCATAGCAATTAAAAATGTTGAAAGTTGAAGAATCAATAGGAAGATATAAACTGATCGAAGCTGAGAATATAAAGAGGGCGGGGACTCCAGTCGCATAGAATTAGAAGCGCGCGTAATGATTTTCACTTGAAGCAAAAGGAAGAGGGAAGTTGTGGGATAAGGTTGAGAAATTTCACTTGTACGCCGGTGGGGAAACATTTGGGCAGGATGAGTAATTAAGAGTGCAAAGGGAATGAAAGAGCTAGGCCTTATCCTTAACTAAGTTTAACCATTAGATTTACATGCTACACAGTCAATCGCAGATAGGATAACTTTCCACTTAATTTATTGCCTTATGCATGATTATATTCTTCCTTTCAACTAAAATTAAAAAATTCAGAAACAATTTTATTATTTTCGCCTAATTCTTTGCGTTTTTATTCCACTTCATGAGTTCATGTCTTCTTAGGTATGAATTAATTAGCAACTTATATTCGGCCCAATACAAAGCATTTTTACTTCCAAATTAATTTTCCGAATTCCTTTTCTATCATTGTTGGGCAGTAATAGTTGAGGTTGGATGTGGATTTTATAACAAACATCTAAAACAGTAAGACCAGAAGTTCGGAACCCTGGCCCAACTGCAAATATTTTCATCGTAATATTAAGATGTATAGTTGCATCCTTAATAATAAGTCATTCTAAGTCGAATTATTAAATTTAAAACAGGGGAGGGAGAAAGAGAGAAACCACGGACCATGGCGCATCACCATTAACCTAGCATTTAACATCTCCTTTTATTTCCTAGCAGTGATAACCTTTTGTCTTTGAGGCCACAATAACCGTGCCATCATTCAAGTACACAAAACTTAATCTTCCGAAACTTATACATGCCATTACCATCTCCCGGAAACAAGAGTAAAGGGGGAACTCGATCAGTTCATCACAAAATGATTAGCCATAAAGTTCAGGATAATTAAGAAAAAGGAGACCGCAAGTACAATAACTAGCATGTTCGTAAGTTGTTGTATCAAAGTGTTGTCTGTCCGCCTGATGAAGATGAAGACATCACAGAGAGAACCTCTGTCACAGAAGCCATTACGCTTAGAGCTGCTTTCAGAACTTCCTGAGAACACCCTGGTTTCACAATGGTACGGACCTGAAAAACATGCACATATGGTGCTACTTTATGAGCAAAGTACTGCTATAGCCTATAGGATGAAAAGAAAGAAATACCCAAAGCAAAAAAGATATTCTTCAAACACAAATAATGATAAATACCAGTTGAATGAAACTCGTAAAATACTGCACAACCACATGAACAAATTATGCACAAGTAAAAGGCAACAGAATAAGGGGCACCTTGTCAAGATATTCCTGTAGTTTCTTGATGCGGCCCATGTAATCTTGGTCTTCAACACATAAGGTCACAGCCTTAGCATCAGCACCAGGGCCATCAAACTGAAGGGGTCCCGGATTTCTGTAGATATCATCCAACAAAAACCTTGTAGCGTTTTCTCTCAGCAGCCTGCAATCATAGGCATACAGAAATTAGAATGAGAACTTATAAAACTAGAAGCGCCATTGCTTCTGTTACATCTTAAACAATGACTTACTCATATGCTTTGCCTTTCAAATCCACAGTGGCAGGATGAATAGCAGGTTTTCCAATCGACAAGGCATTGGGATTTTGAGACCAGCGCTTCACAGTCATCATTGCCTAAGGTTTACCAAATGCAATCAATGTCAAGCCTTATGGAGAGAATATGTAAGGAAACAAAATGGGCAGGGCGCCTATAAGAAATCACAAAAGAAAAGCATAAAAAATGCAGATAAGAGGGAAGGGTGCTCCCACCGGGGAAAGTAAATGATGATTAAAAATGGTCATATTCTGATGTCTATATCACTGGTTATAGTAAGCAAAATAAAAACTCAACTGTAATAGGTGCAGCACCACAGCGCCACTTGTTCACTGGATTCTTTAGGTTAGTTACAGTTGCCATGTAACCATTTAAACCAGCTGCGAGAATATGATAGCAGATATGTCCAAGAACCTGTGAAAATTTATCATTGTTAATAAAAGGAGAATATTAACAGAAGGCAAAAGAGACATAACAACAATTTAATGGTAGCATACATAGGCATAGTCACAGTCAAATTTTGATGGTAAGGATCCACGAGCCTGATAGCCGAAGAAGTGGCAGATAGCATTAAATTTTTTCCCCTTGTAACTGCCTGCTTTCTGCTTGCAACAACAGGGACATCGGTGAGTAAAGAATCGTAATTTGGAACCCACACAGGACAGAAAGTTAACTAAAAATGATTCACTGGAATACTACTCCGACATTCTGGTGAATGCAGAGAGAGGCAGAAGGACTTGTTATCTGGAAGGTGCTCTCTTGGGGAAGAATTATGTTTTATTTTTTGGGCTAATTGTTAAATGTTTAGTTCACTGTCAGCAAGAACGAAACAAACAGGTGGAACAAAACAAAAGGGGAATACTATTGCCTACCAGGCGCTTATTCATTTCATTCTCTACAAGGTGCGCCAGAAGTTTCTCTGTCTCAATCTGGAAGAGAAGGCAGAAATGATCAGTTATTAGAAAGATCTGATAGATTCTTCTCCTAATAAGAAAGTTAAGTATAGCTCAAGCTAGTGACCTGTGACAACTGTGCAGAATTATCTGATTCAGGATGGAGGAGAAGCTGCGACATTTAGCATGGCATCATCACTTATTACATATATCTTAGAAGTTTAAACATTAAGGATTAAAGGAAATTAGAACCAGAACCTGTTTCCTTATAAAAGGTGGCAAAAATTCAAATAAAGCAGATGCCCAAGGTGAAAGTTGAGAAGAAATATTTTCAGTGGAAACACCTTGCCTGAGCAAACTGTGAATTTCCTGAAGTAAAAATCACCAATATAAGACAGATTAATGTCACATTGAGGAGGAACCTCTTCCCTTGAGAGAGAAAGAGAGAGAGGGAAGTGAAGAGAATTAGATAGGCGTTGCAGTTTGACATTAGTTACCTTCAACAGCGCGTACACTTCAGGAATGCTTTCTATAAGCCCTTCAGGCAAAAGGATGACCCCATGGTTCTTGTCTGGTTCGAAAGCAAAAGGTCAGGAAACAACAATGATAACTAAGCTCTTGCCAACATGGGATAAAAGCAACTTAAAAATATTTAACCTTGCTCTGCCCTGGCTTGAACTGCATCACAGATTTGCTTTGTAATGTCAAAAAGAGTAAGCTTTGATGCAGCCACCTCTTCACCAAGAATTACCTGTTAAACATACATAAAATTTTAAGATGTGAAAATAGATATCTTTCTGGTAGCTATCTGTAACTAAAAATTAGAACAAGCAAGCAAACGCTAACCAGATTTGGATGAGATTGGAGGGTGCATTCCAGGGCAACATGCGATGCCTTCCTTCCCATTAGACGGATAAAGTAATAATACTGAAAAAGAAAAGAAACCAGGGTAAAGCTACAAAAAGCTATAACCACACTTGCGTACTGCTTCTTACTGGATTCTTTTCACAACTTTGAATGATCACATGCCAAGAGAGACCACTGTGATCACTCACCCGAGAGATACCATCTTAGCATGTAACAACTCACCTTCTCTGCAGAGAGAGCATCCGTGCAGACGTTGCTGATGAGCTGGGAATTGACCTGCATGTAATGTGAACAGAATAAGTACAGAACACCGCATTAAAATACGAAGGGAATCCATCCGACAAGCCAAACTACAAAAGATAAAAGCAAGATATAAAATTATCCTATGACAAAGACAATAGTACTCTATGCCCAAGTTCATCATTCCACAATGAGCTCACTGTCTTTTCATGCCATATTCATAAACTGCAAACAGGTTGATGCTTAATTTTTGACAATAGCAGAAGTCAGCTACTTTGACAGTCCTTTTTTTGTACTTCTTAATTCTTTAGTGAGGGTGATCAATACCTTGCATATTGTATCAAAACCGACATTAGTTTCCACAAATTGATTCTTAAGGTCTCCATTCAGTGTAACAGGAACACCGACCACCTGCAAACATTAGACGAAGTTCAATGTACCCTAGCAAATTCATGCATATAACAGAGACAGAAGGACCTCACTCTATGGTAAACAAGTCACCTTTGTTCGACATTTAGCTTCAGCAAATGTTTCAGCAAGTTGAGCAGCATCTGTATTTGATGTTACACCTACAAGCCAAATGTAACTCTGACTTAGTAACATCTAATTACTTATGATAACATGTTTAACAAAACCTTGACAATAAATTCACCTCCAATAATGACAAGGCCGTCCAACTTCAAATCATTGCTTGCAGTTAGTGCAGCATTAACTTGCTCAGTCGTTCGAATTTGATCTTGCGTTCGCCCCAGCAAATCATAACCACCTTGTCAATCAAACACGTATTAAAGCATGTTTTGATCACAAAGCCATATGAAATTTAATATTTTTGACATAATATTGCCTCATGAAAGCACCTACCTTGATTTTTGTAGGTTGAAAGTACATCATCTTTGATCTCTAGAGTTTTCTGTGCAAATAAGCCTTCAGTACCACCTGTTAGAAGAATAAAATAAAAAAAAAGAACCACTTGTCACATAAGAGTAGCAAGCAAAAATATAAACCTGCATTCTAACTAAGCACATTGCAACGTGTAGAATATAAGGAAATTAACCACAAATATAGTACGGTATATAATAGAAAGTGTATATCTTGAAAAGATACATACATGTTCATGAGAGCAAGTCTATTTATTCATGGACATGCACGTGTGTACTGTGTATGAATAGAAGTGTAAACAAACGAAATGTTCGATGAACAATTCATAAACATGTCCAGTTTCTATTCGTTTATGTTCACTTATTAAGTTTAACAAAACAATCTTGAACAACACTTCAATGTTCGTTTATTAAACGAACCAAGTACAATTAGAAGTGTCTTTTGTTCGTTTATGTTCGTCAACAAGTTCATTTAAAGTTTGTCCAAAACTCAGCTAGTTTAATGTTCATTTACTGTTCGGTAAATATAAATAATTAAAATTACATATTTAAAATTTGTTTTCTGTATGATGCAAGAATGACAGTGGGTTTATTAAGTTCATTTTTTGGTTAGTGTTCATGGATGTGTTTTTGTGAGTATGTTTGTTTATATATTTATGAACATATTCATTTCGCGTTCACAAGCAAGCTCATTTAGCTTAAACAAACTCATTCGTGAACATTAAAGGAATATCCTAATATTCAAACGAATACAACCATTATATAAAAATTTCTTACCAAACACAAACATAGAAAAGTTAGTTTACACCCCTATGTATGTATGTGTTTGAGTGTGTGCAATTGTATGTGCATTACGGCGCTGGTTATATATCTTAAAGCAGAGAATGCATCTTACCCAAAAAGCCGAGCAAAGTACTATTGGGGTTGTGGATTTTGAGAGCATTGTGAAGGCCCCATATGACATTATGTCCACCAGGGGATTGTCTCCCACAAAAGACAAGTCCTACCCTGTTATGCAAGAGGGTTTCGGCGTTAGAAAAACAAGAACATACAACCACGAATTAATGCCCAAAGAAAGGTGAAAGGATGAAGAAAATGAGGCAAGAAGCAGAGGCAGTTGGTTTAAAAATGTTCCTAAAAAGTTAAAGGTAAAAATCACGGTGTGATATAATAAGCACCTAATAGCTCGATGCTCAGTTATAATCTGAGCATCAGGTACTTTTGCAGTTGCCCTGAGAAAGTGAGCCAAGGGGCGGCCATAAGTGTGTGGAAAAGCACGGGCAATGGTATGAGCATCAGCTGGATCTAAAGCTGTAGTGGCATCACCAAACTCAACCCTGACAGTAGTTCCCTGAAGCATCAAATGAATTGTGATTCACGTAATTCATTTATTTGTCTACGATATTGAAATTACATGAAACAGAGCGTAGAACCATAGAGAAGAATATAATAACGAGAGCAAGTGCCAGTCTCTGTGTGTCTAAATAGTAGCGTGATAGCTGGTCAAATCTAATCGGTGGACACGCAAAAGCAAATGAGTCCAAGAAAATAGATATACTAATGGCGGATAGATGTTTTCCACTAGAAAATGAAGGCCGATCTAATCAATTGAAAACTAGCAGCAGTTGTTGTAGTAGTATAATTTTTTT
The DNA here is from genome assembly GCA_033439115.1 of Firmiana major. Taxonomy (NCBI): domain Eukaryota; kingdom Viridiplantae; phylum Streptophyta; class Magnoliopsida; order Malvales; family Malvaceae; genus Firmiana; species Firmiana major. Next base: position 13,142 of record CM065907.1, on the reverse strand, counting down.
CTTAAAAAAAAAACGAAGATAACTGTTTGGCAGCGAAAGCATTGTATTGGTAACTAGTTGTATCTGGTTTGATCCAAAAAAAGAAAATCCAAAAGATGTGATGTTTGAATCGTGACCAGCAATGGCAAGAATGGTATGAAAGCAGAAGAGAAGTTTGGCGGTAGAAACAGATCTGTTAACGTATAAGCAATTATAATTACAAACATGGTAGATCTGGTATCGGTATGTAGTAGTATCTGGTTTGGTCCCAAAAAAGAAAATCAGAAAGATGCGCCGTTTAAATCGTGACTAGCAATAGCGAGAATGGTATGAGGGCAGAAGAGAAGTTTGGCGGTAGAAACAAAGATCTGCTAACATATAAGCATTTATAATTACAAACACGGTAAGGAACATGAGAAATGCAAAAGAGAAAGAGACGGACGATTGCTAATTACAAACCTCAAGGCAAGGAGGAAGATGTGGTTGGTATTGAGATCGGAGTTTCTGAAGATCTGAGAGTTCTCTTGGAATGCCGAAATCAGAATCCATTCTCTTTTTCTTTCCTTTTGCTGGCAGTAGAGCAGTATTTAGTTGTAACCCTGCTCTTCCTCTTCCTTGGTTGGCACAATCAATGGGCGATACAACGATTCGGCCCAATCGATGGGCGATACAACGATTCGGCCCAAACAATGGGCGATACCCCTCCTTTCGATTATTGTGCTACTGGCTTCTGCTTCCTTCCCCTAATTACAAGTTACATATTACATTTTTACATATCATATAATATATTGATATAGATTTTGTTTCATATATTAAATTTTAAGATACGATTATGAATAGTATTTTAAGTCATTTATTACAGAAACTGAATTCAAATAAAGGTCTATTTAATTCATTTATATTCACTAACAAATTTGATTAAAATGGTTTAAAATTATTTTGTTTATAAATCATTTAGAATTTGTTTATTACTAATGAAATAATAGTATCATAGATTTATCTTAATATTATCATTTTTTTTGGACCAAAAGAATATTTCTGTTAATCCCTGAGTGCAACAAACAGAATCAGCCTTACAAGGGTAATCCAATGTATATACATGAGTTCACTCCCATCAACTCTTGCATCAGATTAAAAAATAAAAAAAAAAAACTACCAACTTGGTGGAGCAGGTTAACCGTCCTCATCCAAAATTCCAGCTAAAGCCCATGGAAAAGTCTTGATTCTACCATACCAACACATCCCCTTTTTGGCAAAGGAAGTCACCAAATATTTTACTGTTCTACAGATCCTGACAATTCTGTAACTCGAACACTGCAATAATAAATCCTTGTATATCATTGATCACAACACTAGATCTCCAACTAGTTGGAGGCTTGGAGCCTTGTTCATTACCATGCTAAAAACCTCCTTTGCATCTGTTTCAATGAAAATTTTCTTATATTTGTTCTGTAATTTATCTTTTATATATATATATATATATATATATATATAGAAGTCAAAGAATTTGATATAAGTAAAAGATTTTATATAGATAATATATCTTACACGTATAATTTATTAAAATTTAATAATAATTATATTTTCTCAAGTTTCAAAAAAAATAAAACTCTCTCTATATTTATATATTAAAAATTCAAAATAAACTTATTATCTATTTTAATTTCTAAAATATATACATTGATATCTATCACATATAATTTATTTCATTTTATATTAATATAACAAAATATAACATCATATTTATAACTTTTATCAATTAATTTTTATATTTGTTTTCTTAAATAAAACTTTTATATTTATATATCTATATGGATAATTATCTTATACACCGCTAATGAAATTTTTTTTACTTCAGAAACGAAATTAAGATGATAACACGTATTTTATTTTATTTTTTATTTATATTTTTAATATTTTTAAAGGACATGTACTATCATCTTAATCTTGATTATGAAATCAAAAAACTCTACATGTAATGTATTAAATATTAATTCTTAAAATTAATATAAACAATGTAATATAACGTATAATGCTAATATAACAATATGTTACATATAATTATATTAAAAAAAAATTTAATTGATTTTCAATTGTGAATCTTAGGTGTTGAATTTATTAAAACTCAAACTAAATAAACAAAATAATTAAAATAAGCAAAATAATCCATTCAATCTCAAGTCGGTGAATTTACTTGATATTGACTGGCATGTTATAATCCAAGTTGACAGGACATCTTTCCTTCACATGATTCTCTTCACAAATTTTACAACAAACAAAAGGACTTCGATAGACTTTCTCAGGCAGGGTGGCAACTTGAGAGCTCATAATAGGATTAAGAGGCGGAGAGTTCACAACCTTCTTAGCCAAAATTATTTCATAGTAGTCATTGGAAGCCATTACCTTGATCAGATCATATACCTCAATTGATCACCCAAACTATTATAAAATCTTTGAACTTGTAGCTATACAGGTAATCCATTTTAACTTATGTTTCTGAAAGCAGAGATGGAGCGATACCAACGCCAACTCTCACCTTGATTGTGGGGGTAACCTTCTCAAAGATAATAGCTGATAAAGGTAGATTTATTTATTTATTTGGAATGCCTTTCTAGGTTAAGCTGCCACTGTTCAATCACCTTTGATGCTGGTGGCTGGCAATGGATGGCTCTGCAGGACTGAGAAGGTCAGGAATTCGCTAGTCAATCATATTTGGCATCGTTGTTGCTCGTACATTGCTCTGCCTCTCATAGGTGTTTTCATTGTTAAAGGGGCTGCTCGATTTGGTTTTCTACACGCTGATGCTTTATATCAATCTGTTCTCCTCCTTCAGTTTGTTGTTCCACCAGCAATGAACATAGGTATCATAGATGCACGTATATGTTTGAACACAAAATATCCTTTTACTAGCCGGAGTGTATGACAAGATTAGATATTTTTTTTCTTAGGGTTTAGGGTTGGTTTAGGGTTTAGGGTTTGGGGTTTGGGGCAAAGGGTTTGGGGTTTGGGGTTTGGGGTTTAGGATTTAGGGTTTAAGGGTTAGGGCTTAAGGTTTTAGGGTTTTGGGGTTTAAGGTTTAGGGTTTAGGGGTTTATGGTTTAAGGTTTAGGGTTTAAGGTTTAGGGTTTAGGGGTTAGGGTTTCAGGGTTTGGGGTTTGGGGTT